>AP027109.1:26983158-27648890 GCA_028142955.1 Pinctada fucata
TTTTGCCCCGGTCCGAGGCGAAAAAAATAATCTTGCTCCGACAAAAAACCCAAGCCCCCCCCCCAGAATATCAAATGGACCGTGCCTTAGGTCTTCCGAGTTCCGTCGGAAGACCTATTGTTTTCGTAACCGTGGAAAATTGGATCAGCGATTTCTCAAGAACCCTGTAAGCTAGGACAATGAAAGTTCTCCAACGTTACGTTTGGAGTAAAAGCTAGATTGGTCTTTTTTATTTTTGGTCTCTGTTATTTTTTTATCATGTTTTTTAGTAGATTCAAATATTTGACGGGAGCGTCGAATTACTCAAAAGGACCGAAAATTTCATGTTTTGCTATTTGTAAGCTTAAATATCTCGTATTTTGCTATCTACAATTTCCATTCTTTTTGAAAGTCGACAGCCATGCAAGATATGAAATGCTAGATGCACACTGTAACGATTTATTACGATGACGTCCTTCACCGTCCTTCATATTTCCAAATTCAGAAGTTCATAGGAGGAAGACACTTTTTTGCTTATAATAGTAAACAAAAATTAAGCTTATGAAGTTTCCTAAAAATTTCAATATTATTATTTTTTATCCATATATCTATCTTATTTAGTCTTTCTGATTTTTCCTATCTCTTACTGTTGAAAAGATATGAGCATCGAAATTTTGAGTTGGGTATTTCGATACACCTTCACGCCAACAGATCGGGCGCACACTAAAATTGGTAGTCCGAGTCCGACTCGAGAAAAGTAGTGTTGAGATTTTCAAATTCCGATTTCACGGCAATGATGAATATGCATTAAAGATTTTCATAAATACATTTCGATATACACAATTTGATTTTAAAACAGTTGATTAATTTAGAAGAGATCAGCTACAAACCAGAATTTACACACAAAAAGTGGTAGTTTGATTCCGATTTCTAACCTACAAACCTGTTTCTAAACTTCAATAACTATATTTTGAACATCAAGTTTAATTTCTAATTCTAGCAAACGTTCGAACATAATTTTCGGTTGGTTTATTTACAAATTGATGAACAATTTCTCCAACATTCTTCCCTCCCCTCGTTTTTCGAAAACAGTTCTGTTTATATTGAACGATGTCGCCATGATGGAAATTCAAAATAAACTTTGAAAAAAGGGAAGGGGGGTCCAAATTTGAACCTGCACAGCGAGAACCTCATGGTATTTATATATATATATTGAACGTAACTTGTTATTACCATTTCTCTTCTCAAGAAAATTGGTTCTACAGCTACGAGCTCGCCTTTTTTTATGGGGGAAGGGGGCAGGAAGAATTTGCAAAAAAAAAAAAATCCCGGCTCTGAAAAATGCTGAAAAAAATATTCCGGCCCAAAGGGCCGGCAATTTTTTTTCCCGGACCATGCAAAAGTAAGGATACATTGCATGATATGGAAATTTTTGCTGGCCCTTTGTGCCAGACAATTTAAAGTCAAAAAATTAATTAATATAAATACAAACTGTTCACATAGCTGTATCTACCAGAGACCTAATACGCATAGGCACAAAAATCTAGAAAAGGTTCTATTTAAACATCATACAATCTGTCTGAAATTCGCTAATTGCAAAGAGACATCTGAAGGAACGGTTATTAACTCATACTCTGTAACAGCGGGGAGTTTAACTTACACAGACATTCACAACATTTGACAATTTGTTTAAATCCGGCCCGAAGAACCGGCGAAAATTTTTCTCCGACTCTGGTAATGGCTGAAAAAAAAAATGGCCTGCTCAGAAAATTGCTGAAAAAAATTTACCGGCTGGCAATAAAATTCCTGCCCCCCCCCCTCCCCCCCCTCCCCCCCCCCCCCCCCAAATCAAATGGTTGCTCACCAACAATTATCGGTTTGAAAATTTAATGTTACTGCTATTTGAAAACTTAAATATATAATATAAATACATGTAATGTGACGTCCTTCATATTTCCAAACCAAAAATTGTACAGGAGGAAGACACTCTTGTTGCAACCGCAACAAGAAACCTTTCTAGTTAAACTTATATTTCAAACGAAAACAAATTTTGTTGAAGAGGCGACGAAAACAGTTTATTTATGTGTCCCCCCAACGGGGAAGAGACATATTGGTTTTGCCTTCGTCGTCCGTCCGTCCGTCTGTCACACATCGTGTCCGGGCTCTATCTCCTGAACCTTTTGTCCGATCACTTTCATATTTTAGTATGTTGTTGCTTATGACCCGAAGGTTTCACATCTCCTTGACCCAAGGTCATGTGACCAAGGTCAAGGTCACTTTGTGCATTTTTAATGAAATTATGCATACATTTCTGTCCGGGCTTGATCTCTTAAACCGTTTGCCGGATCACTTTCATATTTTAGAATGTTGTTGCTTAGGTCTCGGTACAACCCCCGTCGCAAGAATTGCATGGAATTTGAGGGCCAGTTTGGGTTTTCTGTCAATGGTTGCTATGGCAGCAGTTTTACAATTATTTTTTTCTGTGCTGTATTACCACTAAGACTGCAATATACATGTATCATAATAGTGCTACATCATATCTACAGCTTACTTACCTTTGACATAATAATCAATAAGCTTAGCATCAAATATCACTAACAAGAGCCCCAGGGGGCACAACGCTCACCTGATACCCATGCACGCTCTAATTGACATACTGACATTGAATACTGATAGTGCCAGTACCAGGATTTTAGCCCACAACCTTTCTAACAAGATTTTTGCCGGATGCAGACAAGTTTTTTTTTCAGACAACCTTTAAAAGTACAAACAAGAGAAAATAGTCACATTTCAAAACAACAACTTTTTTACTGATTTGAAAAGATGGATTATGCGATCCAAAGTCATATGCCCAGCTAGTATAGTTTGATTATGCAACATCAAAAATAAAATCATTTTGTAAAATTCCACATCAATGTGCAACAGAAACAGAATAAAACAATGAAATGATTTCATAAATTAAGTTTATTTAAAACAGAACATCAAACCTTTCATTATTAATAGCTAGTATGCCAGAAAATAATAAAGCCTGTGTTTGTGAAACACGAATGCCCCGCGGTGGCATCTTTGTTGGTATAAACACCATTTTCTGTTAAGTATGTGAGAGGTCAGGGTCAGAGTAATGTTGGTATCAATGGAAAGATCTTGTCACAAAGAATACACATGTACAATATGAAAGCCCTATCACTAACCATTCAAAAGTTATGCCCAATGTTAAAGTTTTTGAAAAGTAGGTCAAAGGTCAAGGTCACGAGGTCAAAAATTTTGGTATCAATGGAAAGGTATTGTCACAAGGAATACACATGTGAAATATGAAAGCTCTATCACCTTCCATTCAAAAGTTATGCCCAATGTAAAGTTTTTCGGACAAACAGACAGACGGACAGGCCAAAAACTATATGCCCCCGTATCTTTGATTCCGGAAGCATAAAAACAAAGACTTTTCAGTTTTGCCTTTATTCATATTAAATTATACAGAAATCTATGAATGAGAGCTTTTGAATAGTATTGATTTCATCTTAATACATGTAACGTAGTCAAAATCGTGTTAATCCAATTAACACAGACAAGTTGTTAGCGGACAATATTAATTCAAGTGAGTTGTGCAGAAATTGAGCCAATTTATTTTCCAAACAGCAGTGTACGGTGTATCAAACCTCATGACCCAGTGAAGCCACTTGGACAAATTATTTTCGGTAAATATGCTGAAATGCGGCACTTGGAAATGTATTTTTAGCATATTGAATCAATAGTCGTGATAAATTTAACTTCGAACTTGATCTTGTCTTTTATGCAATCTACAGATAGGTTTGAAAATATGCAAAATTCGGAACATTTTCGATGAGGACGCAGAGTTCCTGTAAAAAAGTGTGAAATTTGCGAAAAAAGGACATGCATGACCCCCCCTTTTTCTTTACACTTTTATGCGTGCCAAAGATTCGCAATCAAAAATGACCAATTTTACAGACTTCCGGGCATTTCAAGTCAGTCAAAATTTTTAGTGTGCACCTTTTTATTTCCTGTAGTTACCCCTACTAAAGGGGCAAGGAGGTATTGAACCAATCAAATCTGTAACACAAGAAATATGGCGACTATGTTTACCATAGATACAGAAATAAGACAGAGAAAATAATCATTAAATAGGGAAATTGTTCTGAAATATGCATGTATGAAAAAAAAGCAATCCAAGGAATGCTTGTGTCGCCTGCGTAGCGGATTTTTTTTATTGAAATTAGGTCAAATATCAAGGGCAAGGTCACTAGGTTAAAAATTATGGAATGTTTAGAAAGGTCTTTTCATAAGGAATACAAATGTGAAATATCAAAGCCCTATCACTTACCACTCAAAAGATATAGCAAATCATAGATTTGTTGAAAAGTAGGTCAAATATATAGGGCAAGTGCACGACGTAAAACATAGGTAATCACAGATTACGAAGCTCACCTCGTGACAGCAAAATTCAATTCAAACATATTTCTTAGTAAATGTATATTGGCTTTTAAAGGCAAAACCACTCAAGCAGAAAAAGTAGGTCAAGGTCATTTTATGAAAGTTTGATCAAAAATACATCCAATATGCAAGTTTGGTACATGTAGCAGTTATACTTTGCTCAATATTGGCTTTATAGAGCAAAATCACTCAAGCGGAAAAAGTAGGTCAAGGTCATCTTATCAAAGTTTGATCAAAAATACATCCAATATGCAAGTTTGGTACATGTAGCAGTTATACTTTGCTCAATATTGGCTTTATAGAGCATAATCACTCAAGCGGAAAAAGTAGGTCAAGGTCATTTTATCAAAGTTTGATCAAAGATACATCTAATATGCAAGTTTGGAACATCTAGCACTTATACTTTGCTCAATATTGGCTTTTAAAGGCAAAATCATTCAAGCTGAAAAAGTAGGTCAAGGTCATTTTATGAAAGTTTGATCAAAGATACATCCAATATGCAAGTTTGGTACATGTAGCACTTATACTCTGCTCAATATTGGCTTTTAAAAGCGAAATCACTCAAATGGAAAAAGTAGGTCAGATGCTGCATCCGATGTATGGGTCCATCTCAGCATCCAAAGATGAATCACTTGTGCAAGTTTAGTTACTGTAGCATTAGTACTTTGTCAGATACTGAGCTACCCCAAACTTCTTATCCAAATCACTCAAGCGGAAAATGTAGGTCAGATGCTGCATCTGATGCATGGGTTCACCTCAGCATCCAAAGATGAATCACTTGTGCAAGTTTGGTTACTGTAGCATCAGTACTTTGTCAGATACTGAGCTACCCCAAACTTCTTAACCAAGTCACTCAAGCGGAAAATGTAGGTCAGATGCTGCATCCGATGCATGGGTTTACCTCAGCATCCAAAAATGAATCACTTGTGCAAGTTTGGTTACTGTAGCATCAGTACTTTGTCAGATACTGAGCTACCCCAAACTTCTTAACCAAGTCACTCAAGCGGAAAATGTAGGTCAGATGCTGCATACGATGCATGGGTTCACCTCAGCATCCAAAGATGAATCACTTGTGCCAGTTTGGTTACTGTAGCATTAGTACTTTGTCAGATACTGAGCTACCCCAAACTTCTTAACCGGACGCGGACGCGTGGGGTTATAGCATAAGCTCACTCAACTTCGTCGAGGTGAGCTAAAAAGTGGTTTTCAAATTTACAAACAGATAGTTGTCGTCGAGACGCTAGATGGAAACAGAATGATGCACGCGCATCGTAAGACCATGTAGAATTTTAAATGGGGTTCAATAAGGGGTGTATGCGAACATAAAACATTTTATATAAGATATAAATGATGGTATGTGAAGAAAGGTCTTGTCACATGGAATGCACATGTGAAATATCAAAGCCTATCACTCAGCAATCAAAAGAAATAGCCAATCTAAGATTTTTTGAATAGTAGGTCAAATATCTAGGTCTTGGTCATGAGGTCAAAAGTTATGATATGTGTAGAAAGGCCTTGTCACAAGAAGGAATACACATACGAAATATCAAAGCTCTATCACTTACCAATCAAAAGATATAGCAAATCTTAATTTTTTTGAAAAGTAGGTCAAATATCTAGGTCAAGGTCATGAGGTCAAAATTATGGTATGTGTAGAAAGGTATTGTCAAAAGGAATACACAAGAGAAATATCAAAGCCCTATCACTTGCCAATCAATAGATATAGCCAATCTTGGTTTTTTTTTAAAGTAGGTCAAATATCTAGGTCAAGGTCATAAGGTTAAAAAATATAGTATGTGAAAAAAGGGCTTGTCACAAGAAATACACACGTGAAATATCAAAGCCCTATCACTTACCAATCAAAAGATATAGCCAATCTTAGATTTTTTGAAAAGTAGGTCAAATATCTAGGTCAAGGTCACGAGGTCAAAAAATATGGTTTGCGTAGAAAGGTCTTGTCACAAAGATTACACATGTGAAATATCAAAGCCCTATCACTTGCCAATCAAGAGATATAGCCATTAGATTTTTAGAAAAGTAGGTCAAATATCTAGATCAAGGTCACAAGGTCAAACATTATATGTGTAGAAAGGTCTAATCACAAGGAATACACATGTGAAATATCAAAGTCCTATCACTAATCAATCAAGAGATATAGCCAATATTAGATTTTTAGAAAAGTAGGTCAAATATCTAGGTCAAGGTCACAAGGTCAAAAATTATGATATGTGTATAAAGGTCTTGTCACAAGGAAAACACATGTGAGATATCAAAGCCCTATCACTTACCAATCAAAAGTTATGGGGTGTGACACCCAAGTGTGACAGACAGACGGAGGGACGGATGGACGGACAGACGAACAACGGACAAAGTGATCCCTAAGTGTCGCTGTGCTTCGCAGGCGACACAAAAAGTCAACATCTTAAAAATAAATTCAGAGTATATTTGATAGCGTATGTGGCCAAGTTAATTCGAAGTATGAAAATAAGTACACAAAGCCAAACTAGCTATAGCTTGTCTTATTTAAAAAATCATTAAAAATCTAAATGTTGATATTTTGACAAAATTCTTTCACAGTTTCATTTCTAGCGATAAATATAAAAATAAAAAGAGAAAAAAAACTGAAAAAGGGGAAAAAAAATTGTTGGGGTCCCGCCGGGGTTTGAAGCTACTCCCCATGGGTCCATTTGGCATGGAAAACATACATTATACCTATGTACAATCTTAAAAAATATTCCTTAAAAATCCAAAAGTGGATATCTTGACAAAATTCTTTCACTTGTAGGGTACCATGCATGAGTACCTCATACCTACAAATTGTCATGACAATCTGAAGAGTGGTTATAGAAAAGAAGCAGAAAATGTATGAAAATCAACCCCCCCCCTTCCTTTTTACATAAGAAAAAAATTCGTAAAAAATCAAAAAAATAAATTTTAAGCATAAAATACATATCAAAGCATTAAGTAAGTTAAATATGATAAATATGTAGTAAATGAGTGTGTAAAATCATACACTTATTGAGTTATTTAAAGAAATAGTGCAAAAATGTGCATTTCTGACAAAGTCTGAAAAGACGTCAAAAACGCGTCAAAAATTTGACTTCGAAGTGGAACCAAAAATAACAACACTTCTTAAGACATCTCTCTAGATCATCCTGATGCTTTCGGTTTGTCGATACATGCTTCGGTTCTGAAGAGGAAGTTTGTCAAAGGAGGGTACCCCCCGTGACCTACTTTTGGCTGTGGTGGCGCCACCTGTTGACAGATCCGGACGAAAAACAACAACACTTGTAGGGGACCATGAGTACTTCATACCTACCAAGTTTCATCAAAATCCCTTCAGCCGTTCTGGAGAAGAAGTTTAAAATGTGAAAAGTTTACGACGACGGACGACGGACGACGGACGACGACGACGACGGACGACGGACGACGGACGCAACACTATGACAATAGCTCACTTGAGCCTATGGCTCAGGTGAGCTAAAAATGAGTAAAAAATCCCCAAAGTAACCCCATTTCTGACCCCTCTGACCTCAAAAATAACACTTTTCCAAAAAATTTGAATCTGTCAATTTCTTGCACAAATCTTGTTCTTTCCAATGATAACACATTCAATGTACATTCATAGATTAATTCAATTTTCCACAATTTCAGCAGCTTTGTCTTGAACTTCGAAACACATGTACCCTTCAATTCTGCCCATTTCCTCCACATGTCATTTGAGTGTATACAAGAAGTCAGCTAGCTACACATAAAATCAGGAGCAGTTCAGTTAAAGCCTTCTTAGCAAGTTTGAAGTAATTCTCATATGAAGTATGGTCAAATTGGGTTCATAAGGCAGCCTCGTATAAAATACCCATTTTTGACAGTGCATGGTCACTACGAAAATAACCCTTGTCGCAATAACGGAAGGGGGGTGTACCGAGACCTTATGACCAGAAGGTTTCACATCACCTTGAGCCAAGGTCATGTGACCAAGGTCAAGGTTACTTAGTGCAGTTTTAATGAAATTATGAAAACATTCGATCTGTCCTGGCTATATCTCTTGAACCATTTGCTGGATCACTTTCACATTTTAATATGTTGTTGCTTATGACCCGAAGGTTTCACATCACCTTGACCCAAGGCCATGTGACTAAGGTCAAGGTCACTTACTGTCCTGTTCACTAAATCCAGAACACCCTGTTTTCCAAGTTTTCTCTAAAATATGACACTGTCATCTTCCAAAAAGATATCAATTTTATAGTACTCTAGCTTTTAGTCGTAACAGAAAATACCGTTGTTTTGGCTGTATATACGTCATATTAAGTTAGAAATAGGATGGAAAATAAAAATTCTGTAGTAAAATCGCTGAAAATGCATGACGTCGGGAGCTTTGACGTCACTGTTTACTTAGGGGATAAACGTACTGTGTTTTGTGGTTCCGACATGTATATGTTGGATATACTGTTGGAAACGCAGTTATACCGTCGGGGCTTGTCCACAAAACACAGTACGTTTATCCCTATTCTAATTCCGGATCCGAGAGTTGTAATCCAAGGAGAAAGATAACTCTAGCAAATGGAGGAAAAATATGACTATGTGGGACACACTATTATATTTCAAAAATTATTATTTGATGCCAAATATAGACACTGCTAAAAATGTCTATGATTTTCATGGTATCTTTTTTGTTCTCCTCAGTGGCGAATTGATGCTTTGTATCGATAGCTTTCTTGTCATACTTTGAAAAGCATATTCAGATGTCAGCAAAAAAAAAAATAATAATAATAATAATAATAATAATAAAAAAAAAAAAAAAAAAAAAAAACAGAAAAAAAGTTTACATAGCATCAATCATGCATAAATTTATTTGTCAATTAAATTACGGATATCCAAAAACATCAATTTCATATACAAGAACACACATGGTATAAAAATTGCACATTGATAAGCTAAAGAGATCAAATACAATTGATGAGAAGAATTTTTAAAAATTCAAAAAAATGCATTCTAACTTAAAAAGTTATTTGTTCCTGATTCTCTGACAGGTTCCAAAAGTTTCAAATGTCTGATCATTCGGTGTTTCTCCCACACATTCGTAATTCCTCGGACAGTCACATAAGTTAGTACTAGTGCTTGTGAACCCTCTTCTCAAAGATCTTCGTGTTATTTTCTTGCAGCGTGGCGATCGACTGGACTCGTTCATATTACACATAGGCTTAAACAAATAGATTCAGCAAGTCTCAATATTTATATACATTTGTGTAGTTCAAAATGATCAAAAACACCTTTTTTTCTTAATATTACATATCACGGAGCATAAAAGCAAGAAAAAAAAAATAAATGAATAGATAAATAAACAAAATATAAAAATAAAATTAATTAAATAAATAAAAAATATCTGTTTCCAGTTTTACTGATTTTTTTTTCTTCAGTTTAAGTTATGAAAGTTCAGTATAATTTTTAGCATTTTGGGAGTCTTGTCAAACTTGTGTGCATTTTGGCTTCCATGCATCTTTAACCGGTAACAAAATCCTGTATTGTAAAATAATTTTTAATATACATTTAATTCCTTACCATTTCACAAACTAGATCTTTCACAAATCTCCATGTATTTTCCATGTAGGTTATCTTAGTCCTCATGGGTGCATTTTGCGGACACTTACAGTTGATCGTTCTGTAGTTTATGGGAACCCTCCCTCCCTCCATCACAACGGCTACTTCCTCCCCCACACATGTCCTAGTGTTAGGTTCGTATATTGTTTGACAATAGTGGAGAGAAATGCTGATCTTTTGTGCGGAATCTGAAAAAAAGAGCATTACATCTATTAAGGCATTAGGGTATAATAATAAACTTCCGGTTTTTTTAAATACCACGAAGATGGCCGAAGACGTACGACTTCGGCAATGTTCGGAACCATTCATGAATGAAACATTAAAAAACTGTCAACTGTCTAAAATATGTAAGATATGGAAATACATAGTCTCTAGCTTTTCAACGATATTTTTATTTAAAACATATCTTATTGCCATTTAAGACAGAATTAATCATACATTTCCATTTAAGTTTCAGGGGGAAAAGGAAAAAGATGTCAAGACATTCAATATACAAAGGGTAGTTTGATACCTTTATATGCCAAGGTTTGAGGACCTCCATTCGAATATCCAGAGGGGCACGTACTGCCAGATGGGCATGCGCAAATTGACGTCCGTGTGGTAAAGATGACGTCAGAATCCAGTGACGAGGTATTGTAATATTTGACTGCTTTGTCACATGGGGATTCTTTCATGAGTGGATTGCATTCTGGGGTGTCCTAAAAAATAATAAATTTAAAAAAAATTAATAAATTAATAGTAGATACTGCTCATCCCGAAATAGGACAGTGCAGTTTTGTTAGATCCCCTTGCAGAAATCGAGCGGATTAACTATCAGTATACGATCAAGGGCGTATCTAAAAAAAATCCAAAGGGATTCAGACCATTTTAGGAAAAAAAAAACAACCCCGTAAAAGGTGAAAAATCAGGATATTTGAAAAATCCTGACTCCATTTTATAACCCCCTTCTTATTTAGATCCGCGCTTGTACAGATATTTATGAGAGGTGATTTGAAACTTGTAAAATGTGTATATAAATAATTCTATATTTATATATATAAAATTATTTACACATTTTACAAGTATATCAATGTTCAACCTAGTTTTTAACCAAAACCGATGACTTGTCAAGTACCACTTAACCCGCGATCTGAGGTGCTTAATTATAATTTCCTGAAAAAGGCAATTCTCCGGGCATACTCGGTCTGTGTGGGCGGAAAGGAATTTTTGGAGATCTGCCCATAAATACTGATAGAACGTACAATTTTTGCTCTCTTTTAATATAATTTTGTATTGATACCTAGATGACAACAGTGTTGGTTATCATTGTAGGATCGAAACTATGTATATGAGTTTCAAGCGCGGAGCTACAAGGGGGGGGGGGGGGAGAGAAAAAAAAAGGGGGGGGGGGGGGGGGGTTCTGATCCTCCCGGAATTTCATAAAATTCTTCAGAACCCCAGGATGACACCCCTCTTTTATGAATGACCTTGAAGACTCTCTCCCTTCCTGGAAAGAAATTCTCAATTCGGCCATTTGTTTAATTTCAAAAGCAAACACAGGACTAGAATGGAGTTGTTTTGGGTAGGTAAAGGTCACCTACTATGGAATAAGGGTTAAAATACTAATCTTTCCAGGATTTGCCCATTATTTATCAAAATCACAGGCTGGGTTCCCTTGATTTGTTTGATCCCCCACTACCCCCCCCCCCCTTTCGGAATGAAATGTACATTTGCGCATTTAAACATGAAATTGATACAAAAAAATCTAGGGCAGGATTTACATTTGACGCAAGAGAAATGGCCATAAATCAATTACTTTGTTGCTTATAACAGCTGGTATAAAACGTTCAGAACAGTGCTCTAAAATTGTAAATATTAACGTGAAATTAAGGTAATTACTCGACATGACAATTACGATTAATCTCTTTTCCTATATGAAATCAATGGTATTTACATAGTCAAAAAAGCAGACATGTACTCGTATATATATGTACTTGAGACGAAAAACGTTAGATTTTTTTATTTACATGTTAGTTCATCAAAAAAGTGAAAAATATTAAATACATGAAAAAAATATTATATGAATAAGTAAACAGGCAGAACATTAAATTTTGTTTTGAGTATAGCCTTTATTCAGAGAGAAAAACAGAATTTATTATCTTCATTTTAAAGATTGGCGTTTTGGGTCTTGAAAATTCTTCCTCTGAAAAAAACACCCCCCCCCCCCCAAAAAAAAAACAAGTGCAGATTCGTAAGATGTTTTATATACGAATTCAAAATAAGGAGGTTTCAATATAATTGTCTTCAAGTTTCTCGTGAAACAATCACTTCCCAAAGTTATTACGCGTTCGACAAAATCTCAAATTTTGTTTGTATTTCGTTGAAAGACAACAATCTAAACTAATTGATATTGAAACAGGAAAGAATAAAAACTTAAGTATCATTGTATTATCATACTATGAATTTATGAAATTTGTAAAATATAAATTTTTGTGAATTTTTTGTTGAAAGGTCGCGATACCTACCAATTTTCAAAAAAGTGTAGAAATTGACGCATTTTCTTTTAGAAAAGGTATTGCTGCTTTTATTCTTCTCGAAATAAAACACCAGTCTTTGTCTTTTAAAGATAAAAAGAACCGAATTAATAATAATTAACAAAATCTGTTTCCCTTTCACATGCTTTGTGTAATTCTTTTTCTGGTTTTTTTTTTTCATTATTTTTTTTATCTATATATATTATTACTATTTATAATATTAATTCTTTTATATTTGTTATTTATTTGTTTAATTTTATTTCATTTTCTCAATTTCAATTCTCATTTTAGATTATTTCTCTCTCTCTCTCTCTCTTGGGTCATGTTTTGCTTGTTTCTCATGATACCTTTCACTTTTCCTCCAACATCTTTTTTTTTTTTTTTTTTTTTTGAGTTCCAAACATGTTTTTCATTTAAATTAAAAGACAACAAATCATTTATCGATTGTTTAAAAAAAATAATCATACCTGCCAAGCTGGATTTAGCCCCCCTATATACTCTCCATAAGGGAAGCTCTGTGAAACCTCAATCACGTAGCAGAAGACAAGGAATCCGACAAGTCCCACCGAAACGGCAGTCTTCATCATTTCAGATATCAAAAGTACAACTGATATAGTTAACACTGAACAAAATAAGAATGAGTCTTTCTCCGTATTTCTTATTTATATAGACCGCAAAACTTCCGTTCAACGGGTCGGTCCCGAGATGCATAGTAAGCCTTCCTGCGAAGGCGAGGGCGGTCAAATGTTCACGCATAAATCGTCATTTATGATAACGAAGCTGAGCACCGTAATTGGTAAAATGTCGGGTGAATCACATGAATATACGTTAATTTGGGGATAGTGTAAAGTGGTGCGATTCATCCCTTTTAGTTTTGTCACAAGTACCCGTCAAATACATCCGTGGTGAGGGAGGGAGCAGGGAGGGTACGTACTGTACGCCAGAGGTTGACTATTACAAGTAGAGGAGAAAAATATCAGAATCGAGTCATCCAGGTAAAAAAAACCCATAAAACAGTATGAAAATAAACTGTTCCCCACATTCCTCCTTGAACAATGGGTATATGCCTCATTCAAATATTGCGCAACTCGTACAGGTGGTTCATGTGTCATATGTGAGTGTCAAGATAAATGTGTTTCATATAGTAAATGCTTGATAAAATATAGTTCCCTCTGATAGAGTCTACATGCACGAGGAAATGCGCAAATTGAAAAAATTAAATGCCCCCTTCATGTGGGGATTGACAGGAGGTGCCTCTCTCCCCCTCCCGCCCCTTACCTCCTCTCTCCCCTCCATTTCACCCTTTCCTCCCCCTCCCGCCACCTGTCTCCCTCCTCCCACCCCCTTTCCTCCCTCCCCTTTCTCCCCCTTCCCTTCCTCCCCTCTCTCCCTCCTCCTGCCCCTTCACTCCCTCCTCCCTCCCCCTCTCTGCCTCCTGCATCCCTCTCTCTCCCTCCTCCCGTCCCCTTCCTCCCCCTCCCTCTCCATTGCACCCTGTCCACCCCCTCCTTTATTATTGTTTACGTTATGAGACGGAAGGAAGATCATACACACCTTTACGCACAGTACATGTATTCATGAATCAATGCATGTCATAATGTTATGAAATGAAATGAAACCTAGATAAATAGAAAAATTATAATAAATATGAATTGATTAATTATATTCAGTCTAATTTATATTCACCAAGGGCGTAGCCAGGAGTACGTTTGTACGCAAAACCGTAAATAAATAAATGAAAAGAAAAAAAATGGCCTCCCTCGGCAGTGCCAAAAGCGATTATGACATGGTTTATACATGTAAATCAAACTACAGTCGTGAAATAGCCCAAATTTAGACACTAATAAAGCACCGATTTGAATACCAGCAGCCTGTTTCATAGAAATACTTACGAAAAAAATTTAGGAATTTTCGTAACTTTTGATCGCTTAGCTTTCTTTATAAACTTGAAATCGCAATGTTTTGTTTCTGAATTTATATGAAGTATATAGAAATGATATTAGAAAGCACAATATGATCTAAATTGAAAAAAAATATTTGAAGCTTTTTAGTTTTATTTGATAATGAAAGTTACGAAAATTCCTGAAATTTTTCGTAAGAATTTTTGTGAAACTAGGCACAGTACATTTTTCAATATACTCTCAGGTTTATGAATACAGAAGGACCTGAAGTTATGTGAAATTTTATCAAAATATTGAATAATAATAATAAAAAAAAAGAATATTTATAGGGTAAGATTATATATTTTCAACATTTTCCAATGGATGTATAGTGAATGGAGAATTAAAAATGTATACTATATAAGTCGCTAGTTGAAGCGGTAAGTGACCTGTTACTGCATGCACGGACCCAGTTAGCACGATTCTACCCGCCATATCATGACCTTATAGCCACTTAGAATGAGCACGGACAACAAACGCTATCTCTCCGATAGTTCTGACATTTCTCCATCCCTGGCCCACATGGAAGCTCAAACACATACAGGGTATGGAGCATGTATCTGTCAACCAGGAGCTAACCAAAACTAGGGCTAAACTCGCGTACTACTGCCGTGAAATTGTACGTAAAAAACGGGCAAAAGGTACAAGCGTGTGGGACGGAAAAATCACGATTACGGACAACAACGATCAAAAGCCTTGATGATGTTATCGAGCTTAGCAGTGCACTCGGTGGTGTAGACATAAACTTCGATTAGTTTTCGTTTCTGAGCACGTGTCAATGTTTACAAACTTTCAAGTCGCTGCGTGATTGGTGGTTGAAACTCTTAACTGACTCAACCGAGTACCACGTGACTCAGTTGACCTTACAGCAGAGGTCGTATAAAGTGACGTAGCACGTTATGTTAAATGGAGCGAAATTTATCTTTTGTCAATCCATAATATATAAAAATCTCCTCATGTTTTACTTATACATAAATAACACTGTGTAATTTGTTGTATAATTACATTTCAATTTCGTAAAAAAAAAAATCTTTTTCCCCTTCGAAACTTGAGTAGTACTTTTGAAGTAATCCTGCACTGGAGTCCCCCGCCCGACTTTGTTTATATCTCGAAGTCAAATTGTACAAACTATCGAAGAACAGTCTTGTCATGCTTCTCATTTTTTTGGTTGAAACTTGTGAGCATTACCTCATTTTTCCAAAGTAATTGAAATACTGGGATCTTGTATGAATTATATCTTGTCAGAGACTCAGAGTGTACAAGTACATGTGTCTGTCTGTTCGATCGCTACTTGTACACCAAAACTGTCTGTCCGTCGCTGTTATAGTTGTCGTTGAGTTGTATAACACGGTTAGTCACATATGAATATGGATATCAGATGTTCATTGTTACGAACATAAGACACTGTACATACCAAGTATCTTCTTAAATTTTTCTGTTTTGTTTTGATTTGATTTTTTCCTTTTCCGTGCTGCAAGTAGCAGCTAGAATATTGTATTTCAGCATGTCATGTTTAATTCTCAAATGTAGTTAATATATAGTCCAAAGGTTTAGTCGAATTGCGAAGCTACCTGCCAGTCCGTCCGTCTGTCATACTGTACGTCTGGTCGTCCGACTAAGTCAAAATCTTTGCCTCACACTAAAAAATGAATTTCGATTTTACCGTCTGTACGTCATCATGGTTAATAAGAAAACAAACGCTTCTGTTGATACCAAGAAAATGGAAGCCTCGCAATTCGGCCTTATGGTGTTCGGTGGTTAATTTACTGGTTCATTCTGATGTTTTGATAACAGTACTCTATATGTCCGTCTGTCTGCTGTTTATAATAGTTTCATGCTTTATGATATGGTAAATTAAGAACAACAGACATGCGAACCACATGATCTGCCACAAGGTCAGACATCCATGATTCTCCATGTCAAAACTATGTAGGCAGCTTATATATATCTACATCAAACAATCTATACTAACCACCATAGTAAGGATTTCCACTTTGTGGCGTTCATGATTATTTCTTCTTGTTTGTGTAAATATATTTTTGTAAATATGTTCATTTTTCTAGGTTGTGGTTCTGTTTCACCACGTTACTTAGCGAATTATTTTGATATCTGACGATTCTAAAATGCTTAACGATCCTTGATCCCTGTCCTACCCTGGCTCGTTCGTACGACACAGGTGACACGCCCATCACATAAAAAATGAATATTTCCTTGTCGGACTATAGAGCCAGGGTCGGAAGGTTCAATAATAGGATATGCGCAATGAAATGTTCTGTATGCATTAATTTTAACAATGAAATCCAATTTGCTATAAGACTCTTGATACTCTCCCTATCTCTTGCTCTTCTACTTACTTGCGGAGATATAGAAGTCAACCCGGGTCCCTCTCCATCGGACACATCCCTTACTTCCGTTGACCACAGTTTTAAAAGTAATACTAGTAGTGATACCAGTTCCTTTACAAGTAAACTGGGTTCTTTTATTTCTCTATTGCATCTTAATATACAAAGTTTTAAGCCAAAATTTGATATAGTAAATTCCGAATTAAAAGATTTTGATATACTCTGCTTCACAGAGAGCTGGTTGAACGATACCTCTTCTAATAACGATATTTTATTACATGGATTCGACTCTCCCCATAGGAAGGACCGAACTGACCGACCAGGCGGTGGAGTCCTTGTATTCTGTAAAGATTTTTTATGTTCAAAAAGAAGAAATGACCTAGAAATTCACGGACTAGAAAACATTTGGATAGAAGTTAACGTAAAATCAGAAAAATATCTAATTGGCACTTTTTACAGACCCCCAAATAGTAGTATTGATAAATGGAACCTTATCGAAGAATCAATCGAGAAAGCAATTGATACAAAAACTAAAAATATCATCATCACTGGAGACTTCAATGAAAACCAACTAGGCGAAAACGATACTAAAATAAAACTACTGTCCAATAACTTCGGTCTTGAACAATTAATCTCCATACCTACCTCATTTACTGAAAACACATCAACACTGATTGACCTTATTATAACCAATAATACCGAGAAAATACTTTATAGTGCAGTTCAGCAACCTTTTCTAAATGTTAATGTAAGGTATCATTGCCCAGTCGTCGCTCTTATCAAAGCAGAAAAACCGAAATGTTCATTAATACGAAGGAAAATTTGGTTATATAATCAAGGTAATTATGCTTTATACAGAACTAAAATTCAAGAAACTGATTGGAATCAAATATTTGAAAATAATGACAGCATAGATCAAATAACAAAAATTATTACCGAAACAATTCTTTCCATTGCCTCTGAAACGATACCTCACAGAATTATAAATATAAGAAAAAATGACCTACCATGGATAACAAATGAAATTAAAAAATTAATAAGAAAACGAGATAGAATTAGACGAAAAGCTAAGAAAACTAATAACCAAAATTTATGGACCAAATTTAAAATATATAGGAACAAAGTAATTGATAACCTACGCACAGCTAAGCTGAAGTACCACGAAAATCTTTGCCAAAAAATCAAATCTAATGAATTTACAAACAAAGATTGGTGGTCCCTTGCAAATAAAGTAACTAATTTATCCTCCAAATCTAGCTCAATAAATGTCCTTATGAATAACAATAATGAAATAATCACAGATGATATTGACAAAGCTAATCATTTAAATTCATTCTTTGCATCTCAATCTATAATTAATGACAATGACAAAGAATTACCATCAGATATAAATAACCCTCCCGGAAACGACCATCTTTTAAATGATGTAACAATAACTCCAACCGATGTCTCTGATGCACTAAAACTTTTGGACGTAAACAAAGCCACAGGCCCTGATCAACTAAGTCCTAGATTACTAAAAGAAGCAATAAATGAACTTTCTGTACCTCTCTGTAGACTATATAATCTTTCACTTACAACCAAAACTTTCCCCAACTCTTGGAAAATAGCAAATATTGTCCCTGTTCATAAGAAAGACAACCCCAAAATTGTTAATAATTATCGCCCTATCTCACTCTTGTGCGTAATAAGTAAGCTCTTTGAAAAATGTATGTACAAATATTTATATAATTATATCATTGAAAATAACTTATTATCTAGACATCAGTCAGGTTTCAGATCCGGTGACTCGACAGTCAATCAGCTTCTTTATATTGTCAACGAATTTTCTAATGCTTTGGATTTGGGTAAGGAAATTAGGGTTATCTTTTTTGACATTAGCAAAGCTTTCGATCGTGTTTGGCACAAGGGTTTATTATTCAAAATTCAAAATTTGGGAATATCAGGTAATCTCTTCACATGGATAAAATCCTACCTATCTAATCGCAAACAAAAAGTTATAATAAACGGTAAAGAATCTTCTATAATTGAAATAAACTTTGGCGTTCCACAAGGCTCAATCCTGGGTCCTTTATTCTTCATTATTTTCATAAATGACATCGTAGTAAACATTTCCTGTACCATAAAACTTTTTGCCGATGACACTTCCATCTACATTATCATTGATCAAAATAATTCTGACTCTGCATCTTCTGTATTGAACTCCGATCTCACATTAATCCACGAATGGTCCAACAAATGGTTAGTCAATTTCAATCCCCAAAAAACAGAAAGTCTTTTAATTTCCCGTAAAACCAACCAGATTTCTTATCCTACTCTTCGTTTCGACAATACACTTGTCAAGGAAGTCTCTAAACATAAACATTTAGGTTTAACTTTTAATAAGACATTACACTGGGGGGATCATATTGATGAAATTATAGTTAAAGCAAATTCTAAACTAAACATACTGAGAAGCCTAAAATATGATCTTGACCGCAAAACCCTAACAATAATGTATTTTACCTTTATACGACCCACTCTTGAGTACTGCGATATAATAATTGATAATTGCCCCGAATATTATAAAACAAAACTTGAACACGTTAATATAGAAGCCGCACGCATTGTAACCGGAGCCACTAGATTAGTAAGCATTGAAGCCCTTTTTTCAGAATGTGGGTGGGAAAAACTAGACGTCCGACGAGAAAAACATAAGATAGTTCAATTCTTTAAAATCATAAATAATCTAACCCCCGAATACCTTACCGAATTACTCCCCCAAAATTTCGAAACAGTTCATAACTATAGCACAAGAAATTCGCAGAACTTACCGTCTCAGTATTGTAGAACCTCAAATCATCTTAACAGTTTCTTTCCCTCCTGCATCCGCCTCTGGAATAGCCTTCCACACCATATTAAGAATTCTCCTTCAATCAATTCTTTTAAATCATCCTTAGATAAACACTACAGACCTTCCAACAATAAAATCCCAAAGTACTATTTAGACGGAACTCGCCGCGGTCAAGTATTACATGCACGTCTGCGAATGCGTTGTAGCTCTCTAAAGCAACATTTATTTTTACGTAATATCGAAACAGATCCATTTTGTTCCTGTGGAAAAGTTGAATCTAGCTTCCATTTTCTATTAGAATGCCCGAAATTTCTCTCTGAACGAACTGAATTTTTCCACACACTACACTATGTACCTGACTGCACAACTTTACTATTTGGAGATGAAACTAAAACATATGAATTCAACAAACATTTATTCATCAACGTGCAAAAATTTATACTGAAAACAAAAAGATTTATTTGAGTAACCTTAAGATTATGTTTTAACTTGAATCTTGCATATCCTACACTAGAATAAGATAAAAACACGGATCGCCACATAGTATTTAGTAGATAGTATTTAGTATATTGTTTAGTATTTAGTTTACACTTGTTTAAATCTCCTTTCTTTTTTCTTTCTTCCTGATGTATACAACTTTCAATATCCTTGATTTGTTTATTGTATCTTCTCTCTTTTCTCCCTTCTGATTTAGACCTTATATTTATTCTCTGTTCGCCACTTCATTTGTCACGCATCAATTACTGCTTTCCTCACCAAGTATTGCTAATGTTGATAAAAACAGGAGAGGAATTTATATAAGCATAATGCTTCTTTTCCAATCCTGCATTACTATGATTATAATTATATAATATGTTGCCTTTCTGACAATAAATATGTTTAAACTAACATTTTCTGGGTCAGAATATGGATTTCCAAAAATTGCCAGCACCCCCCCCCATTCAGGATTAAATGGTTGTCCCCTTAAAGAACCCCACTCAATCAGAAAATTTGTATTAATAATGATTATACACCTATGATAAAAGTAACATTTTGAAACTCGGGATGGAAAAATGTTGTAGAGAACTTTTCCGTTTTCCATTGAGTTCTATAGAAAAAAAACCCCGCACATTTTAACCAAAATATCGGCATTGTTATTGATGATTTATTCAACCGGTCATAAGATTCAGATATGCATCAAGTTGATTGATATTTCTACTGAAAATTTTTTGAAATTTCGACCTTTCAGGGCAGACTTTACGTCTTATCGTTACAGCTCCTTTTGGGACCAGAAAAAAGGGGAATAACTAATGAAACATTTAGATTGTCTATTTTTAACAAAGTTGTATACGAGTTTTTTTCCCTTTTGATTTCTAAGACACGGGAGTCTTATATCTGTACGCAGGGCATCATTACCTTTCAGAAAATATATTATTTATGGCAAGGCATAAAATTTACCATCGGAGATTATTTAACGCTATATAGAATAGCACTATTGTACAACGGATACCTTAAACAGATAATTGAAATACGCCCATGGATGCGCATCCCTGAAACATTCTAGACCATTTCATCTGATATTTATAACACCGGTGGGTATCACGTGATACACAAATGATATGTTCCACGGAAATTCCCTTTGATTGAACTAAGTTAATACTGTCTTAATCTACTTTATATGAATTTATTTTAGGCCTATCATATGGTCATTATTATCAATCATATGATGGTAATTTATTCTGGTCAAGAATAAACGTGTATTCGGAGAACACTTAAACAGAAATTTTTCAATGCTCGCCACATGTTATGATATGGTGCACGGACAGATACAAAATTTTCTGTTTAAGTGTTCTCCAAATATACGTCTATTCTTGACCAGAATAAATTACCATCAAACTAATAATTGACAATGATGGTCAAATGATAGGCTTAAAACAAATTTATATAAAGTAATTACCTAGTTTGACGTGGAACAAATTATTTGCATATCACGTGTTATGCGTTCGCGATAGAAAAATTGATCATTCATAAAATCTTGGGGTTCAGGGCTTTTCTGAGAAATGGTGTACACAAAATAACACTAAGTTATGTTTTCATTCATTTGAAGACCCTGGGAATCAAAAGATCGTATACTGTGTTAGGTATTTAGGTGAGGGACCACTCAATACGAGAGCTTAATTATTAGTGGCATATTTGGGAAAAATAAAAAAATTGAAAAGTTCTAACAAGATAAAAACACGTTTGAACGAGTTTTTGTCTCGTTTGAACGACCTTTTATCTCGTTTGAACAACTTTTTATCTTATTTAAACGACTTTTTCTCTTGTTTGAACGACTTCATAAATTGTTTGAACGACTTTAATTTTTTTCTTTCCCCACAATGGCACTTATAAGCTTTCGTTAATAAATCACTCATAATCCTAAAATAATTGCCCTCCATCCACATTCATAATTGTCATTGAGGTAATAATAGGATAGTTTGTCGATGACATGATCCAAACTTTGTATCCCAAAGGCATTCATATCCAAAGAACGATAACCCTTGTGTAATAATTTTTAAAATACCACAAACCAATGATCATGCATACATTCATAACTTATCAAATTATCAAAAGGAAATTGAGACTCTGTAGAGATTGTTCGTGAAGGTGGTGTTGTCCAGTTCATTAAGGTGGTGTTGTCCTGTTCGTTAAGGTGGTGTTGTCCAGTTCATTAAGGTGGTGTTGTCCTGTTCAGTAACGTTATGTTGTCCTTTTCAGTAAGGTGGTTTTGTCCTGTACGTTAAGATGATGTTGTCCTGTTCAGTAAGGTAGTGTTTTCCTGTTCATTAAAGTGGTGTTGTTCTGTAGAGTAAGGTGGTGTTGTCCTGTTCAGTAAGGTGGTGTTGTCATGTTCAGTAAGGTGGTGATGTCCTTTTCAGTAACCGTTACGTTATATTGTCTTGTTGAGTAAGGTGGTGTTGTCCTGTTGAGTAAGGTGGTGTTGTCCTGTTGAGTAAGGTGGTGTTGTCCTGTTCAATAAGGTGGAGTTGTCCTGTTCAGTAGGGTGGTGTTCCCCTGTTCATTAAGGTGGTATTGTCCTGTTCAATAAGATGGAGTTGTCCTGTGTAGTAAGGTGGTGTTCTCTTGTTCGTTAAGGCGGTGTTGCCCTGTTAGTTAGGTGGTGTTGTTCTGTTGAATATGGTCGTGTTTTCCTGTTCCGTGAGGTGTTCTTCTGTTGAGTAATGTGATGTTGTACTGTTCAGTAAGGTGGTGTTATCCTGTTGACTAAGGTGGTGTTGTCCTATTGAGTAAGGTTGTGTTGTCATATTGAGTAAGATCATATGATGGTGTCCTGTGGATTAAGATGGAATTGTCCTGTTCGGTAAGATGGTCTTGTCCTGTTGAGTAAGATGGTGTTGTTCTGTCAAGTGAGGTGATGTTGTCTTATTCAGTAAGGAAGTGTTGTCCTGTTCAGTAAAATGGTGTCGTCCTGTTCAGCAATATCGTGTTTATCTGTTTAGTAAGGTAATGTTGTCCTGCTCAGTAAGGTGATGTTGTCCTGTTCAGTAAGGTGGTGTTGTCCTGTTCAATAAGGTGGTGTTGTCCTGTTCAGTAAGGTGGTGTTGTCGTGTTCAGTAAGCCAGTGTTGTCCTGTTAAGTAAGCAAGTGTTGTCTTGTTCAATAAGGTGGTATTTTTTGTTTAGTAAGGTGGTGTTGTCCGTTTCAGAAATTCGGTTTTGTTCTGTTCAGTAAGAAGGTGTTGTCCTTTTCAGTAAGGTTGTGTTGTGCTGTTCAGTAATGTGGTGTTGTCCTGTTCAGTTAGGTGGTGTTGTCCTGTTCAGTAATGTGGTGTTGTTCTGTTCAGTATGTTGTCCTATTCAGTAAGGTGATGTTGTCCTGTTCAGTAATTTGGTGTTGTCCTGTTCAGTATATTGTCCTGTTCAGTAATTTGGTGTTGTCCTGTTCAGTAATATGGTTTTGTAATGTTGTCCTGTTCAGTATGTTGTCCTGTTCAGTGATGTTGTGTTGTCCTGTTCAGTAAGGTGGTGTTCTCCTGTTCAGTATGATGGTGTTGTTCGGTTCCTTGAGACTTTGTTGTCCTGTTCCCTGAGGTGATGTTTTTCTTTTAAGTGAGGTTATATTGTGTTGTTCAGTAAAGAGGTGTCCTCTTCAGTAAAGTGGTAATGTCTTCTTCAGTAAGATGGTGTTGCCGTGTTCAGTAAACCAGTGTTGTCCTGTTCAATATGGTGGTCATGTCCTGTTCAGTGAGTTGGTGTTAACCTGTTCAGTAAGAAGGTTGTTTTCCTGCTCAGTAAAGTGTTGTTGTCCTGTTCCCTGAGGTGATGTTGTCCTATTAAATGAGGTAATATTGTCTTGCTCAGTAAGGAGGTGTCCTGTTCAGTAAAGTGGTGTTGTCCTCTTCAGCAATATGGTGTTTACCTGTTCAATTAGGTGTTGTTGTCCTGTTCAGTAAGGTCGTTATGTCTTGTTCAGTAAGATGGTGTTAACCTGTTCAGTAAGCTGGTGTTGTCCCGTTCAGTAAAATGGTGTTGCACTATTCAGTAAGGTGTTGTTGTTCTGTTCAGTAAGATGGTGTTGTCCTGTTATTAAGTAAGATGGTGTTGTCCTGTTGAGTAAGGTTGTGCCGTTCTGATTAGTGAGGGGATGTTTTCTTTTTCAGTAAGAAGGTGTTGTACTGTTCAGTAAAGTGGTGTTGTTCTATTTAGCAATATTGTATTTAATTGTTAAGTAAGTTGGTGTTGTCCTGTTCAGTAAGGCGGTGGTCCTGTTCAGTGAGTTGATGTTGTCCTGTTCAATAAGGTGGTGTTGTCCTGTTCTGTAAGGTAGTGTTGTCCTACTGAGTAAGTTGATGTTGTGCTGTTTAGTACGGTGTCGTCCTGTTAAGTAAGGTGGTGTGTTGTCCTGTTCTGTGAGGTGGTGTTGTCATGTTCAGTAAGGTGATTTTGTCCTGCTCAGTAATGTGGTATTGTCGTATTCAGTAAGGTTGTGTTGTTCTGTTTAGTGAGGTGATGTTGTCCTGTTAAGTGAGATGATGTTGTCTTTTTAGCTCACCTGAGCCATAGGCTCAAGTGAGCTATTGTCATAGTGTTGCGTCTGTCGTCCGTCGTCCGTCGTCGTCGTCGTCCGTCGTCCGTCGTCGTAAACTTTTCACATTTTAAACTTCTTCTCCAGAACGGCAGAAGGGATTTTGATGAAACTTGGTAGGTATGAAGTACTCATGGTCCCCTACAAGTGTTGTTGTTTTTCGTCCGGATCTGTCAACAGGTGGCGCCACCACAGCCAAAAGTAGGTCACGGGGGGTACCCTCCTTTGACAAACTTCTTCTTCAGAACCGAAGCATGTATCGACAAACCGAAAGCATCAGGATGATCTAGAGAGATGTCTTAAGAAGTGTTGTTATTTTTGGTTCCACTTCGAAGTCAAATTTTTGACGCGTTTTTGACGTCTTTTCGGACTTAGTCAGAAATGCACATTTTTGCACTATTTCTTTAAATAACTCAATAAGTGTATGATTTTACACACTCATTTACTACATATTTATCATATTTAACTTACTTAATGCTTTGATATGTATTTTATGCTTAAATTTTATTTTTTTGATTTTTTATGAATTTTTTTCTTATGTAAAAAGGAATGGGGGGGGGGGGGGGGTTGATTTTCATACATTTTCTGCTTCTTTTCTATAACCACTCTTCAGATTGTCATGACAATTTGTAGGTATGAGGTACTCATGCATGGTACCCTACAAGTGAAAGAATTTTGTCAAGATATCCACTTTTGGATTTTTAAGGAATATTTTTTAAGATTGTACATAGGTATGATGTATGTTTTCCATGCCCATGAATGTTTCAGGTGCAACTACAGGAAAAAAAACCTTCTTTGTATGATTAATCATTTTTAGATCGACCTTTCATCCATAGTTACAGCTGATAATTCAACAAGTGACACATGCTTCAATGTCTTATTGATTGACCTTTTATGTGATATGATTCAATTATTTAAATTCTTTATACTTATTTAGAATTTTATTTTTAAAGTCGGGAACAAGATTTCAAAAGCGGCCATGTTTTGCCGTGTACCCGAAGGGGATTCCCCATGTAGAAATGTGATACCTTTAGTACTGCGATACATTTCAGGAGATACAGTGCAAACGGAATAGATTTTTATTTAATGAAATGTGCATTATACTTGGAACACTTTCATAATGGTTATCATTCATGTACTTTGAACACTTGCATATACTTGTTATCATGTATAAAGTTTGCTCGAATTTCCTATGTCTTAGACTCTCTTAGATGAAGTAATTTACGGACTGATTTCTTGAAGAAACGTCTAATGAGTAATCTCTTCCTCCGGATTTTGAGAATGCATAGGACATTTAATATCTGAAATTCTTGAAATAAATAATTCAGATCAGAGTTCCTAAAATCTTCCTATGAAATGTTGGACCACAGAAAGCTGTTGTTTAAATAGAGTAAATAAATTATTATTTACAACCATAAGCCACTGTGCTCGACATCTTGTATGTATAATATTTCTAAGAGGAACACAGAGACCTGAGGTTGTGAATAATAAAACATTTTCTCACATAAAATGACAGGTTCCTGTGATAAGACATTTGGGAATTTTTATCTGTTCAAATAATAGATACATGATGAGTTTTTATCGGACCAAATAACTTTTTGTCGGCAAATCCTATGCAACCGATACATTTCATGAACTCTCTCCGCTAACAACTTGTCCGTGTAACAGACCTTTGATAACAGTAAATAACGTTGTCGTAGGTCTGCTAGTTGGACAAGCTTAACAATTTCATGGGCCTTTTAATTTGTTTCAAACTACGAAACCTAGAGAAACCACTTGAGTTGTTGAACAGCGTATGCTGAAATGCGACGCTCCTTCTCGCCTGTTGAAATATGCATAGGCAAGAAGCGCCGCATTTCAGCATATTCACTGAAAATTATTTGTTCAAGTGGCTTCACTGGGTCATGAGGTTTGATACACCATACACTGCTTTTTGGAAAACAAACTGGCCCAATTTCTGCACAACTCACTTGAATTGATAAATATTGGATTAAAACGATTTTAACTGTACGTTTCATGTATTTGGGATGAAATCAATACTATTCAAAAGCATTTATAGATTTCAGTATACTTTAATATGAATAAAGGCAAAACCGAAAAATCTTTGTTTTTTATGCCCCTGGAATAAAGATTGGTGGTAACCCTTTATTTTTTAGCTATTAGTATTTCCATAAAACTTTTCCCCAATATTGTCCATTTGTCTAATCCGTTATTTACCGGAGACCAGAAATCTTGGTATGCAAATGTACCCCTGATGTCTAGGGTTGGTCCTCGCAGGGATTCAACCCGGAAGTAGTTCTAGCTAATAAAATTCATGCACTGACGTCACTGTTCAAAGACACAATTCCATTGTGACGTTACGATGAAAAGTGCGCAAAAATTGAATTGCGTCTTTGAACAGTGACGTCAGTGCATAAATTTTATTAGCTAGAACTACTTCCGGGTTGAATCCCTGCGAGGACCAACCCTAGACATCAGGGGTACATTTGCATACCAAGATTTCTGGTCTCCGGTAAATAACGGATTAGACAAATGGACAATATTGGGAAAAAGTTTTATGGAAATACTAATAGCTAAAAAATAAAGGGTTACCACCAAAACAACGGCAATTACTATCTCTAACTTTCATCATAACGCCGATCTTTCTGCACCTCGCGAGATGTCACCATGATCTGTCTTTGTTATTTGGCGTGGGTTGTTGCTATGCAAATTTCGAGTCTAACTTCGTTATTTGCAGACTTCTTCTTTATTTACCGGGTAATATTATATCACAATTGTTATTTTAAAAAATTAAATTAAATTCTGAACGCAAAACGAGCTTCAATTTTGCGTTTAGAATAATGTTATAGCATTGCTGTTCAAATCTTGTTACCAAGGAAGATGTTATTTTTGCGGGAAAACTCACTCAGTATTTCGAAACGTAAACAGTGTCATTATGACGTCGGAATGTTTCAATTGTCTTGACGTAAAAGTAAAAGCAATGAAATTTCCCTCTAAAATTCTGCGTAGGAAAAATTGACAGCTGAATGCGAGGATATATTGATACGGCCTATATCCTTGAGTGCAAGTTGGAATTTTATATATTGTTTTCATTTTCGTGCTTAAACATCGACGGCGGGTGCGGCTAGCCAACACTGAATGCTTACTCCTCCCGGGCACCTGGTCCCACCTCTGCCTTGCTAAGGGTCCGTCGATGCTTTGATTTTTGCTCTATTATCATGATTACATTTTTGATTCACCTAGGGGCTTAACCAAAAATGTAATCAGTTATCATGATTACATTTTTGGTTAAGCCCCTAGGTGAATCAAAAATGTAATCATGATACTCTTGTTAGTGCTGTTGAGATTATCGTCAGGATCTTCTTTAACTCGTCATAATGCTAAACAACGCCAAAAATGTTGACTCGGACATTTTGTGCTCTCTAACAAGATCGGAAAATGATCTATTCAAAATTCGTCTTTCAACTAATTATTTTAAGGAGGTCCAGGACAGCCAAACTTAAATTTGATCCTATCATTTAATTTTCCTAAAAATTATAAATGTTAATAATTCATACATACTTTTTCTACATGCAAAGTTTTGTCAATTTTTGTGTCGCCTGCGAAGCATAGCGACACTTAGGGATCACTTTGTCCGTTGTCCGTCTGTCCGTCTGTCCGTCCGTCCGTCTGTCAGTCTGTCTGTCTGTCACACTTTGGGTGTCACAGCCCATAACTTTTGATTGGTAAGTGATAGGGCTTTGATATTTCACATGTGTATTCCTTGTGACAAGACCTTCCAACGCATACCATAATTTTTGACCTAGTGACCTTGACCTACATATTTGACCTACTTTTCAAAAAAATTAAGAATGGATATATCTTTTGATTTGTAGGTGATAGGGCTTTGATATTTCACATGTGCAATCCTTGCGGCAAGACCTTTCAACACATACCATAATTTTTGACCTTGTGACCTTGACCTAGATATTTGACCTACTTTTGAAAAAAAGATAAGATTCGCTATATCTTTTGATTGGTAAGTGATAGGGCTTTGATATTTCACATGTGTATTCCTTGTGACAAGACCTTCCTACTCATACAATAATTTTTGACCTAGTGACCTTAACCTACATATTTGACCTACTTTTCAAAAAAATTAAGAATGGATATATCTTTTGATTTGTAGATGATAGGGCTTTGATATTTCACATGTGCAATCCTTGTGGCAAGACCTTTCAACACATACCATAATTTTTGACCTTGTGACCTTGACCTAGATATTTGACCTCCTTTTGAAAAAAGATAAGATTCGCTATATCTTTTGATTGGTAAGTGATAGGGCTTTGATATTTCACATGTGTATTCCTTGTGACAAGACCTTCCTACACAGACCATAAAATTTGACCTTTTGACCTTGATCTAGATATTTGACCTACTTTTCAAGAAAAGTAATATTGGCTATATCTTTTGATTGGTAGGTGATAGGACTTTGATATTTCACATGTATTTTCCTTGTAACAATGCCATTCTACAAATACCATAATTTTTTTACCTTTTGACCTTGACCTACATATTTGACCTACTTTTCAAAAAAATGAAAAATTGATATATCTTTTGATTGGTAAGTGATAGGGCTTTGGTATTTCACATGTGTATTCCTTGTGACAAGACCTTCCTACACAGACCATAAAATGTGACCTTTTGACCTTGATCTAGATATTTGACCTACTTTTCAAGAAAAGTAATATTGGCTATATCTTTTGATTGGTAGGTGATAGGGCTTTGATATTTCACATGTATTTTCCTTGTATTTATGCCATTCTACAAATACCATAATTTTTTTACCTTTTGACCTTGACCTAGCTATTTGACCTTCTTTTCTAAGGTTGTAAATTGGCAGGTGATAAGTTTTTAATATTTCTTATGATGAGACCTTTTTATTACCAATTTTTACGTAGTGACCTTGACCTAGATGATTGACACTCTTTTCTGAAAATTTGAGAATGACCATATCTTTTAATTTGTAATTAAGAGGTCTGATATTTCAAATGAATTTCATATGACAAGACTTTTCTACTGATACCAATAATTTTGATCCACTTTCTAGAATAATAATCAAACCGCTTCGCAGGCGACACAAGCATTCCTTGGATTGCTATTTTTTACCGTTAGTTTTGAAGCTACGAACGTTCATATATACCCATTGAAAGCCCCAAAGTGGGCCGTAAATGTGACGTTAACATTGACACACTTTAGGTAATGAAAAACCGTTACAAATCTTCTGTAGAGGCTGAATATTAACAGTTTCTGTTTTTTTCATTTAGATATGATGTGGGCAATCGGATATGTATAGAGTTATACATGATCACTAAGACTTTTAAAAGAAATTGTCGAAAGGAGATAGATTTATGTCTATTTTCAAAACGTCTTTGAGTTGCTAATTTTTTATAATAAAGTCCGTTTATCTGTAACCCTATCATTTATTATCCGTAAAAACTTGATATTATCTTCTTCATATGTCAAGTGAAACACCGATAAATTCCTATTGAAATTTGGCCGTCAGTTTTTAAGTGATAGTGATTTTGTTACCCCCTCCCCCTTATTTCTACGTTACCTAATCGTGACGTTCTTGCGAAAAACGCGCCAATGTCACCGTTTCTATTGTGACGTCATAATTGATCCAGAGCTTTCCGATGGGGTTCTTTCGGATACTGTTCTGGACCCCCTTAAAATCAACTTTACCCTTAGTTGTACTATTCAAGCTTGGTATGCTTAAGTATTTTAGAAATGTTTTGCGCAGGGAATTATATCACGTTCTTGCCTCTTTTCAACGGCAATTTTCTGTAAACCACAAACTTTTTTTAAAGCATCCCCAGTAATTTAATTGACAAAAGAGAATGAATCTTTTATGAGTGTTTTCTTTTTTGATGTTATCAACATCGTACGTATATAACAAAATAAACTGCGTAGGAATATTGCGTTTCGAGAGAGAAGGCGTGCCCTAGGAGTTTAACCATGTAAAGGAAAACTCCATTAATGCATGAGACATGTAGATATTCATTACGGCAGAAGCATATAATATGTCATGGGAAAAATTATGTACAAGACAGCTCCGCATGAAAAGAAGTTACTATGACAACGATTGTATTAATAATTCTTATAGTTCACTTGAAAGGGAAAGGTCTGCATTTAAGATGAGAGAGTTAGGAGGATAAGTTTTCAGAATTTTCCGTCATATGTAATTCGGAACCAAACACGAAACAAAAGTTTGTTTTCTAAATGGTTAGACTTCATTGAAAAATGTAATACCTAGAACTGATTGCAAACACGGTTTGTTGAAAACAAACACTATAGTACTCATGTAATTCGAATAGTTAAAGAGAAGGGAACACTTCTGAACAAAGTTTCAACGTCCTTTGAAGAAACTGCCTGTTTGAGGAGAGTAATGATCATGTGAAGACACCGCCTTGAAGAGGGTGCATGAACATCAATAAAGAATTCATATTCCTTGACCAAACGGCATGTAGACTGAACAGAATTCAAAGACGTTTTCTTCATCACGCGGGGTGGACCAAAGTTTTCAAATAAGATGGATTCATCTTCTTCTTCAACTCCGATTGGTAAGTTCTTTTCTGTCAAAATAAAAAGTCAATAACTTCAAATTGTGTTTCAGTTGATTTGTTTGGTGGTAAAATTACATGCAATTTCACACATTCTTTGTTTTTTGATAAGAGAGCAACTATTTGACTTTAAGGGGTGAATTTTGCCAGACGGAATATTTTGCGCTGACGGCATTTTATAGAACAGAATTTTTTTGCCCTATGGGCCGGATAGTTTTTGTTTGTCAACAGCAGTTGCATGATCAAGAAAACCGTAATAAGTTTTGTCAAACAGCCGGGCCAGAAACTAATTTTTGCAAAAATCCTGTCCCCCCAAGGAAAAGACACTCCTTTATTGGTCCGTCGGTGCTCAATTTGGTGCTCTATTGTGAGTCTTCTTTATCTCATTCTTGATTATGAATATAGAATATTGACCGGATGTGAATGTATGAGTCATCATTTATTTTTCTTTTTAACTTTCCAGTTTTGTTTAAAATCCCTTTACTAAACGATACGCAATGTAAAGACCGATTTTTAGCTCTACTGGTCAAAGACCAGTCAAGCTTATGCGATCGCCCTGTGTCCGGCGTCCGGCCGTCTGTCTGTCTGTCCGTCCGTCCGTTAAACTTTTCTTGTGAGCACGAATCCTCTGAATCTGTGAATAGTACAAAATAAATTCTTTTTGCATTATAATGGGCCTATGGTCTAGTTGTGCACCTGATATTTTGTTTTAGCCCCTGACCCCCAGAGTCTTGGAAAATGGGTGTGGTCATTTTCTCCTATATAACTCTATGTAATCTTGTGAGCATCAATTCTCAGAAAGTATCATTGATAGAAAGATAATTGTTTTTGCTTTATTCTCAGTCTGTGGTCAAGATGTGCACCTGATATTTTGTTTGAGCCCCTGACCCCCAGGGTCTTGGAAAATGGGTGTAGTCATTTTCTCCTATATAACTCTATGTAATCTTGTGAGCACCAATTCTCAGAAAGTATCATTGATAGAAAGATAATTGTTTTTGCTTTATTCTCAGTCTGTGGTCAAGATGTGCACCTGATATTTTGTTTGAGCCCCTGACCCCCAGGGTCTTGGAAAATGGGTGTGGTCATTTTATCCTATATAACTCTATGTAATCTTGTGAACACCAATTCTCAGAAAGTATAATTGATAGAAAGATAATTGTGCTTGCATTATTCTCAATCTGTGGTCTAGATGTGCAACTTTTATTGTTTGAACCCCTGACCCCCAGGGTCTAGGGAAATGGGTGTGGTAATTTTGTTCTATGCATTTATAACTTTATTGTGTAATCCTGTGAACACCAATTCTCTGAAAGTATAATTAATAGAGAGTTAATTCTTTTTCCATAATATTAATCAACCTCTGGTCTTGTATTTTGTTTGAGTCCCTGATCTCAGGGTCTTGGAAAATGAGTGTGGCACTTAGATTAATTTAAGCAAACAACCAGGAGAGCTTCAGTCTCATCAGAGACTTCTGGTTTTATCATGTCTTCACAGATTTAAACAGATAAATACAAAATAAATACATAATTATCTGATTGCGTTTGTTTCTACTGATATACATATTTATCACATGATACACCCATTATGCAGTTTCATAAAGCCATGTCATAAATATATGATATGATAACACGTTACATATCGCTCTGCTTGACTGCGATTGGTCAAGTTTGGAACCTTATCACATAACCTTGACAAATGTGACCTTTCAAATAAACTCGGAGTCTATATCAATGATTAAAATTGTTGTTGTTGAATTAGGTCTTGCATTAAAATAATATTCAAAATTAAAATACTTTTCTCTTACGCACAGAATATCTTTACGATGGGGACACTATACTTCTCATGGCGTAGCAGACGACTTCTAGATCACGGCGTAATTCGTCTCGGAAACGTTGATTTCACGTTAGAAATACACATTTTTAGGCAATATCATGTGATAAAAAGAATCTCAAATGAATACGATGTATTATGAAACTCGTCCGTTTTATATCCCCTCGCCAAGGCTCGGGATATAAAACACACAACTCGTTTCATAATACATCGTATGAAATGAAAATTTATTTGAGATCCTATATATATGAACTCCTGAATATTTTCTGAATTTACCTTGTTCCTTAATTTTTCGATTCATTTTTATTTATCTTTATTTATTTTTATTGAAGACCTGTAACATTTGTACCACTCGATGAGTGTCACTGCTGGTGGACCAGGAGTCTCCGAGAGCACATGTAGCCAAGTTCGATCATCTTCAGTTGATCGTTTCCTCACACGCATTCGAAAAATTCTGTTTACAATATATTCTCAAAATTTTTGAAAAGTGGGTCCTGTATCATTATATCCAACCCATCCTGCTACGTCTTTCGGTATGTTTTTAGACATAACTTGCATTATTTGGCCAGTTTTCATTTTTGGGATTGAGTAACACTGACGAGGGTTAAGACCCCGAAAATGCTGTTCTATGCTGCAAATTTATCTGTTCTTAAAAGATGCTATGAGTTTGCACTCACGCTTCTATCTATTTTCTTTTGTTTCTCCCAATTCACGAACCATTTTGTTGTTAGATAAGTATATATACATAAAGATTCTGGCAAACATATAGTTACCTCTATATTAGCCTATATGAATTCCAAATTGTTTCATCAAAATTTCAAAACGTTAATTCAACACAATCAGGAGCATTCGTTATAATAAAACATAATATACTGTAGTGCTCCGTCAACCCTATTTTTATGTACCGAAAATTCATAGATTAATTTTATTTATGTACCTATGTATTATCAAATTGAAATGTGTCTGATGGATAGAGAAATGGTAAGAGAAAACGTTTAGGATAACTTCCGTATATACCACAAGTTAACAGAACGAGTAATTAAGGTGGGTCCCTACTCAAAGAATTAATAGTATTTTAGGGCTTTTTCCTAAACACTATGGTCCAAATGAGAAATAAAACACAGACATAGATATGCAATTTTTTTTCATTAAAGATATAGTACATTATAGAAAGGTACCCTTGCACATTAAGATTGAGGAATATCAAATATCCAGCATATGCTTTTTAACCCTCCAAATTCAGTTATGATAATAATATTCTTATTTGTTTTGTTTTATTTTATGATAACAAGTCATATAGAAGAAATGTAACACATAAAATAAAATTCAAACATAAATCTGAGCATGATAAGTCTCCAAACATAAGGTACCCCCTTATAATTTCATGACATTTTTTACCAATAATATATACTAAATCCAGTTTTTTTGCAGAAAAAAACAGATGATTTTTTTTCGTTTTGATAATTATCATATAATTATGTATATAGATGAAGAAAAAAAAAACACATACAGGTACACAGTTTTATAAATGATCAAGATATGGCTCCAAACATAAGGGTACCCCTTTATAATTTCATCGCAATTTCAACTCAAAATATATAGTATATCCCACTTTTTTGCATAAAATACCTGATGGAAGTTCTTCATTTTGCATTATTTCATATTAGAATGTATATAGATTGTGAAAAATTCACATACAAGTATAAAGCTTTATAAATGATCAAGATATCGCTCCAAAGTTAAGGGTACCCTATTACAATTTCATCGCTTTTTCAACTAAGAGTATACCGGTATACTATATCCATCTTTTTGCATAAAATACCTGATGGGAGTTGTTCATATTGCATAATTTCATAAGATAATGTCCATAGATGAAGAAAAATCACATACAGGTATACATTTTTATAAATGATCAAGATATCGCTCCAAACATGCTGCATAGAAGGAAAAACCTATAACGGTTCGAGTAGGGACCCACCTTTAAATGATTAATGCGAGTCCCCGAGGGCACATGTAACCAAGTTCGATAAACTTCGGTTGATCATCTGTCTCTTCAACGCATTCGAAAATTTCTGTTATCAAAATTTCTTGAATCTCTAAAACGTGGGTCTTGTAGCATCATATCTCATCCATCCTGCTATGTCTTTCGGTAAACTTTTGTACATTATAATTTTTTCACTCTTTGGAAATATTATATTACTTAGATTGTGGACCCGAAGTACCCGAAACGTGCATGTCTGGTCCATGCTGAAAATTTATCGGCTTTTAAATGATACCATTGAATTTGAAGACGTTTAACATCTAGTTATACTAAATTTTCACGTGGTCATTTTCCCGTTCAAAACTACCGAAATTTTCTTCAATTACATGTATATAAAAACTCCTGAATATTTTTAAAATAATTTTCCGATTTATTTTCTTCTAGGTAACATCACAACCAAAACACCGCCTGCTTATGATGAGGGAAATCGTGGTCTTCTTTTCAACCTATTCGGTTCTTTGGTTCCGATTTTGGGAATGTGCGGGAATGCATTCGTCATCTATCTTTATTTGAGATCAAAAATTCTGCGGAACTCCCTTCACAAGGCAACGGCGAGAGCTGTCCTTAGTTTGGCAACAACAGATTTACTAACAATGGTTTGTTTAACAATCACTGGTACTATATTCAGGCTTGATGTAAAAATGTCTTATTATGTTTGTCTAATCACTATATCCTTTCCTATTTATATGACTTTTGTCACACAATGCGTTCTGGGGATAACTACGTTTGATAGGTATATTGCCATATGCCACCAGCAAGAGTATCAAAAAATAATGACAAAACGATCTCTAAATGTCATGCTAGCACTGGCTTGGCTGTTGCCTCTTTTCCTGACTATTGCTCCTGCATTTGCTTTCAATCATTGGAACGAGTTGCAACAATGCTATCTGCGGTACCTGTATTATAGAGGGATCTTCATTTGTCAATCTATTTTCTTTGTAATTCTCATGATCGTAACCGTAAGTCTGTATATTCCTATTTTAGTAAAAGCATGGGAATTCCACCAAAAGACTTACCCTGCTCTATTCCAGGGGGTAAATGCACGTACCCTTAGGCTAAGAACAAAACAACGGGCATTTAGACAAGGTTTCTTCATTGGGCTACTAACACTTATCTTTATGCTATGTAATATGCCTCTTTCCATCGTCAGACTTCATTTCGGACTGGGATTTTCTACAAGCAATACTGCATTTCATCTAACTTTTTTATTTGGAATGATGAATAGCGTTGTTAATCCTTTCCTATATGCATGGCAACAACAGTTATTTCGACAAGAAGCATTAAAGTTAATCCGATGCAAGTGTTTAAAGAAAGAAAACACAAGCCAAGTATCCTAATGTTAGGTGACAGACAACTAGTACATATACCACTTCCAAGACCACCTGATTCGTCTCGAAACCCATATCCGCAAGACGAATGAAATAGGGAAGTTGAAGTTAGGTCAACGCATGCATATACCTCCTCGGAAGACACTTGATCAAAAACTGTTATACCTAAAATAATTCAGGTTCTGCCATACCATACAGTTGATGAAACAAAGTTCGAGTTATCAGGAACTATTGAACCAATGTGTTCTTTGATCTGCCTAAAACATCTTTCTTCAATTAATTAATTTGAATTATTGTTTTAAAAAAAACTCACTTAATAATCACCTGATATTTATAATGACATAGGGATTTAATGGTTTTCAAGATTTCAAGATAAGTGTTTTCAAGATCGTTGTGCGCACGTAACCCAGGATAACCACACCTTCTGCTATTTCCGTGGCAGATGGCCGTCCTAAGTCGGCCCCTGTTGCCCATTGGTCTCGTTGGTTTATGTGTAGTCCTCAGTGTTTGATGTTTCTGTGCTGTGCGTTGACGTTCATTGTCCCTTGTTCATCTCTTTCTGTGCTTGTCTGCTTTGTGTTTTTGCATTGGGTGTTTTGGGGTTTTGCTGTGGGTACTGCAACCTGGTGTTGTTGGAGATCCCCTCCTTTGTTTTACAGATATTTTCCTATATAATCCAACACACAAATTAATTCACTGTCACTTAATGTCCAGAAGATTCGTTCCCCAGTAAGGAGCTTACAGCAATATTTCTCAGTCTGATATTATCCAAGTATTTTATAATATATATAATCTAAAAATCTACTAGAAACTTACAATATGTTCTATAACACCCAGAAGCTTCAGTGCCATAACAGGTACAAAATGTTTAGAATACTCATCAGATAATTACATTAATATAAGAATGAATGTACATGTTTATGAATGGTGAGTTTTCTAGAAACATAGAGCAAAAGGAAATTACATGAGCTTTCTAGAAACATGGAGAAAAGAGAATTACATAAGCTTTCTAGAAACATGGGGAAAAGGGAATTACATGAGCTCTCTAGAAACATGGAGAAAGGGGAATTACATAAGCTTTCTAAAAACATGGAGTACGCTTTCGGGGGGGGGGATGTCAGCCAATCAGCGATGGGCAGTTTTTCCCAATGACATAATATTCATATCATTAAGCTCTTATGCCTTTCTATTAAATTCATCATCAAGCATGAATACTTTTGGGGACATTTGTGTATACCTCTGATATAAATTATGATGAGAATTCATTCATTCTATATGTTTTCATTGGTGATCCTTAGGTCAGTATAAAATGTATTTGCTTTCACAAAAAATTTTAATGCACTTGATGAGAATCCTATGAGCAGATTTAAGGTTTTATCCTTTTTGAACGTTATAATGAAGACTCTTCATCTATTTAGCATCAAGAACTGTCCGCTTGTTTAAACTTTGATATTGTGTCGATTTGAACATCATCTTGTTTGATTAAAGAACAATGATAATTGTTGTATCTTTATTATTGTATGTATAGAATATAAACAATTATGTGTATCTATTCTTTAAATGTTCTGAAAACGGTTGTTTAAAGTATTATTAAATAATAAATATTCAATATCTTAAAGTTTCCTTTCTTTCAAATCAACACTGATGAATCTAAAACCAATCAAACTAAACAAAATAAGTTCTGAAGGCTCAATAGTGCGTGCACCATGCTTAAGTTGAAGTCATAATACTTTTAAAGGGACTGTGTCCCTGAAAATTAATTAATTTTACAAAATTTTGGAATGCAAAATCTTTCTTTTCATACGAAAGTATACATTCTCATTTGTATAAATTAAAATTTTCAGGCGAATCTAATGCATGCATTCGCAGTTATAGACATTTAAAAACGTAATTTTGAATTTGGGGTGCGCAGCTGTAATTCATTTCACTGGCGCCACCTACAATGTATTGAGTTTTTACAATAGAGGTATATGGAGATTTATTTATTTTAAAAATCGACAAAATAAGGGTCGTTTCTGCATATTTTGAAATAAAACTTTTTATGGCTGCTTTTTTCCTCTCTCTAGACCCTTTGGAATAAATTTTACGTTTTTAATAAAAAAAAAAATTCAGGGACACTGTATCTTTAAAGTAGTTACTAGTTTACATAACTTTATGAACCAGACCGTACTACAATACTACATTGAATACATCTATTCCCACAAAATATACAGAATATACAGAAACAAGTGCAGACAGATTTGCCGTTTATTATTTAATCATTATCGAAACAAAATGAAAATGGAGATTTAGGTTTTTTGACATTTTAAAAAGAATAAGAGTTTTTTTTGTTTTTGTTTTTTTTATTGCACTATAGATAATGATTAACAAAAAGAAAAAGAGTTAGTGTTAAGCCAGGAATAAGATTATCGCTATTGTTAACCTTTTAACCAATATGCATGCACAATTGGAAATCGGGCGAAAACTATTTCGAAACGTAAGGTAATTTCTGTTATTTTCTTATTCGTTCCACACAAACGAAAATAAAGTCTTTGAAATATAAATAAGTTAAAGAAGTCAACAGCACTCACAACACAGCACCAAATTGAGCAACGACGGACCCCTAGCGAATCAGAGGTGGGACCAGGTGCCCGGGAGGAGTAAGCATCCCCTGTTTGGCTAGCCGCATCCGCCGTCGATGTTCACGCACGAAAATGAAAACAATATATAAAATACATGCACTGTCTGCAATTTTCTGTATAGAAAGTGCGTGCTATGGCGACCATGTCAGGGAAAAATATTCAAAACACTTACTGTCAAACCCCTCGCGGGGAACTCTTTTAAGAGCTCCACACGGCAATTGGCATAAGAGCTTAAACACTCGTATATAGGAATCGGGCGCTCAAATGAGAGCGCTTAATTCACAATTTTTCAAATGATCAAATATCCCCGTTTTTTTCACTGACGACAACCTGTAAATATATATATATCTAACTTAATATCATTGCATATAGCATAAATCACTAAACATTAGATTCTTTACGTTTAAAATGCCTTGAAACATATTTCTGTAACAATGAATTTCATCATATTTCATAAAATGAATTCACCATAACAATATATACAGATAACTCTATTCTCAGTTAAGATGTGCGGCTAAATCATAAACAAGAGAAATGAAACTTGTAAATGAGTTAAAGAAGATCCTGACGATAATCTCAACAGCACTCACAATAGAACACCAAATTGAGCATGGACGTACCCCTAGCAAGCTAGAGGTGGGACCAGGTGCCCGGGAGGACTGAGCGAGAGCCTTCGAATGACTATTAGAATACACCCCTCTATGGACATACGACAGTCACGTGTACCGTAACTATAATTAGCTAAACCTGTAAGACAGATTTAACTCGTTAAATGTATTCATGATCAATACATTATTTTCTTATTCGTATCCCTCAAACGAAAATAAATTCTTTAAAATATAAACAAACACTGTGTAATGGGATCAGGCGCTCAGATAAGCTTCGAGGATAAAGAAGTGAATTCGAATAATGTACTGAACTGAATGCCAAGATGTTTGAATTATATTTCCTCGGACATATCCCTCTTTTGCCGTTTCTGATTTCCACCACCAGTGCTTCTTAAATACTCTGTCGTTTACACCGGCATCTGCTGCCGTTGCACCTCCTGAGCGTAAGCTATGTAAGCCAAATAATTTCTTATTCAGACTTAAGCTTTCAAGTTCCGTTAACAAAATTTCTCTAGCTCTTGTATAGCATAAAGGGCGATTAAGAGAACTTAGTTTATAAGAGTTATCACGTATGAAACATTCCGAAAAATGAAATTTTACTAATTTTTGCTTTAAAAAGATATCTCTCTTAAAGCAGCTACATGACATGTAAGCGGAAAAGTCCTACTGATAAAAACTGCAGAACAATCTTTGTATACATCTATCTTACTTTTTGCGATAAAATTGGAAAGATGAGTATAAAAATTTGAATATCGGATCTCTTAATATTCACATTTCTGAAAATCATAAGAAACCAGCATATCTTAAGAGACACATTGATACTAATCTCAAGTCTAAAAGATTGCAATTGAAATGATCATATTCAACAACTAAATATCCAAGAATATCCGAAGTGATTGGTTCATTCTTAGATTCTGGTTTGCTTGTAATTCGTTTGGCACCTTCTCTATAGCTATTGACACAAGAAATGAGGCGCAAGGATTTTGTAAGTCTGCATTTTTGTGAGCCGAGGCAATAGAACAGACAACCTCATCGATGCTTTCTTTAGATGCATTTAATGCGAGATACGTGATGTATAAAGCCAAATGGAGATCAGAAGCCGGTGTTATATAGCAGTCTTTCCCGCTAGCCATCTTTCCCCGGGAAAAAATGGCTATATAGTGACTCCCCCCCCCCCCCCGGAAAATCTTCTATATAAAAGTTTTTTTCCCCGGGAGAAATTATGCTATGTAGTTGATTTTCCCCGATGTTATATTAGGTTTTCCCCCGTTGAAAGACAGCTATATAGCCATTTTTCTCCCCTCGAAAAATTCCGTAATTTGATTCAATTCCATTCATGGAATCTTGCGCTCTAAAATCTTAGCATAATTATGATGTAAAAATTGAATACAAATTTTTGACCGATCATTTTTTTAAATGTGGTCACTTAAAGAGTTATGTACCCTTAAAATTAACATTGAACTCTATGGGAAAAAGGTATTTTTGAGTGAATTTTTTTAATAGAGGGATGAGGCATCAGATATATCAATTGGTCAAAAATTTCTTAAAATATTTTTCACCAAATTTCACTGAAAAATCAAAACTTTACCAATGAATTTTCTCGTAATAAATTTTAACCATTTTTATCATCAAGGGGAAATAACTCCAGAACATTTCTTACATTATTATTACTTATTTCAACATCTGTTAGCCTTATACAGAAGTTTTCAAATTATCATAAGACACAGATAAATATTTAAAAATGATAAATACTCCTAATTTCGATATTTGAAAATTACAATTGGATACCTCTATTCATAGTCTTTTGATATAATTTCGATACTTATTATACAAGTCGCACTTCTCACACCATTGATTATTCGTTTTGGCCAGGGCATATACAGAACTTAAAGTTTGGGAGTGGGGCTTGATAATAAAAGGCCGGGGTATTTTGAAACATGAAAAACAATTGGGGAATTACTGTTTTATTTTATGAGTACACGAGGCACTTCATTTTCTGTGTTGACATACTTTGTTGAATCAGCGTTAGTAAGAACACATTTTGTAATTGGCAACGAAGGTGGGCTTGTGTCCCCACTTCTTCTCTAAATTCACCAATGGTCGTGGTCACTGTTGAGGTTTAAGTTTATTTCGGACATCGATTGACCTGTTATGTAGTTCTGCAGAGTGGAATCGAAATTTTGAAGGTTAACAGAACAATCTGTCGGATGGTGGGATATGACAAGAGCGTACAATGAGCCGTGCGGTTGTGTGTAAAATATAATTGACGCTCTTTATTCAAAGATTCATCATACAAAACAGGAAATGGTTACTCTTCCCGGGCATTTGACTTATACCCCATTTTGGATTCACTTCTTTTGTAGAATGTTTAGTTGTACATGGTTTACTTAGTTTTAATTTTTTATCGGATTTTGAAATAAAATCCGGACTCATGAAATGGCTATATCAGTGTCTGTATACCTGTCTGTCCGTCTCGTCGTCTGCATCAACAATTTTGTTTAGCTGTTGCGTTTAGATTATTTGGGAATAAATTAAAGGTCCAAAATGTTAAATCTTGGTATAGAGTTTAATCATAGATAGGGAAAAGATTTGAAATTAGGTATTGGTTTTGACCTTTACTTTGATTATTTGACATTGAATTTGAAAAATGCAATTTTTAGTTTTGAAATTTGTTTGGATAACTTAACCCTTATCAGTGATCTCAATGTAAACAATGTAATATAGTCAAAATGTGTGAAATTTATTATGTCCAAAAATGTACCTTAAGACATAGCAGGATTGGCGGTATATGATGCTACAGGACCCAAATTTTAGAAATTTCAAGAAATTTTGAGAACAGAAATTTTTGAGTGCGTCGATTTGATTGATCCAACTTGGCTTCATGTGCCATCGGGGACTCCTGGTCCACCAGCAGTGACACTTACCAAGTGGTACAAATGCTAAATGTCTCCAAATTCAATAGCATCATTTAAGAACAAACAAAAGACAGACAAACACAAAGTCCCACAGGCAAGCAGAAAGAGTAAGACAGTCACACATCGATAGACAGACTGACAAACACAAGAACAGATAAGACAGACAAAAAAGAAAAACAGATATATAAACAGACACAAAGACAAATACAAGAACAGATAGAACGACACAGACATTTGTACAGCCAAACACATAGACAGACAGATAAACACACAGAGACGTGCTCAGTTGTAGACAGACATTAACACATTGACATAAAATACAAATAAACTATGAATAGATTTTCCAGAGTATTTAACAAAAATTTCCATTAATAGAAGAATGACAGACTAATTAGAGATAGACAGACACACAGACAGACACCAAAACATGCTGACTCGTACATACACCAGTTCACACAAAAAGATACGCAAAAAGATACAGGCCGATTGACATCCATACATAGGCAGACACGCAGATAGACAGACAAACTCAGACATATACAAATACAGACATACACGACAGACATAAAGACCGTCAAGCACACGCAAAATACAAATGTACTCAGTATCAGGCAGACAGACACACAACCATATAAAAAGACGCACAGAACAGACAGCCAAAATCAGACATGGTCTAAATATCTAACTTAAAAGTTTTTTTTTTAATAGAATTGAAGTTGAAGACGAGGACAGACAGACAGACAGACAGACAATAAGAGAAACTCAGTGAGATTTTTCAGTTCGGTTAATATCAAAACTAATGAAAAATATCTATTGAACGCAAATTAATAAAAAAGATAAAATCCAAACCAGTATCGGCAGGGGAACATTCTACTATGGGGAAAAATTACTATAAAGCAGTTTTTCCGCCAGGGGGAAAAGCTACTATATAGTAGTTTTTCCGAGGGGAAAATCTACTATGGGGGAAAACTACTATATAACACCGGCAATGATTGAATTAAATAATTGAATCACAACAATTCTTAAATTTGAAAAACCGTGCCTTATATAGAAAAGGGAATGATCACCAGCATGACTACCCCGCATTCACCCAGCGAAACAAACCCACAAGCAAGTGACACATACATGGCATCTTACAAACTTCAAATTGCAAAAAGACACAACATCACTCACTAGAACACCACACAAAACAACCGTCACAGACGTACAGAAACATTAAACATTGATGACAACACATAAAAGGAAGGAGATCAATGTGCACCCGGCGCCGACTTAGGATGGACATCTGCTATAAGCAAATGGAGTGGTTATCCGGATTAGAGATATTTTAAAAAAGCAGCAGCCTCTTGTAACACAGATTTTATGAAAATGGATCTGTGAAACAAGAACTAAGGCAATTGACCCTTCCGAACGCGGGAAAAATTTGAGAAATTCCATGACGTTACAATGCAATTTCGGTGTTTGACCGAGGTTCGGAGCTTGTTTGTCCGAGGTAAACACATGGTAAAAGCATTGTGACGTCACGAAATTTTGCATTTTTTCCCGCAATCCGAAGGGTCAATTAAACTTAATTTTGATTTCCTGAAAAGCAGAATACTAGATCATGTTCAACTCTTGAAGTTCATACATAGAAAAAATGGAACCATGGATAAGTTTTATTAAAAAATGGGATAGTTTCAATTCACTTTTTTAATTCGTGAAGATACTCATCCAGGAAAAAACCGACGCCTCTCTCAGTTTATTTTCTTTACTCATCAGTTTCAATTATCATAGTACCTTTTATGTTTTGTTCTTTTTGCCGTGTGTGTAATTTTTTTGTCCTCATTTCTCTACCTTCGAATATTAGTGTTATATTAAACATCAAAGAAGTACCTAACAGTTATTCAGTCTCAAAGTCGAGAAGGCAAGGCCAAATCGTGAAAATTCCAATCGGAACGGTTGCGAACCCCGGAATGAACAACATTCCAAAGTGACACCAAATGCCCGGGAAGAGTCAGCGTCTCCTGATTGCATTAGAGAAGGAAGGGGATCTCCAACAATACACCCGTCGCAACAGCATCATGGAAATCTGTCAAATTCGGTGACTGTCACGATGTACATTTTGATGTACAGATCAGATAAGTATGTCTTGTTTGGTGATGACGACAACCATTCAATCCCAATGTAGAATATCACTGATCATTCTGGAAAAGGGGATCTGATATTATGGAACGCCATGACTGTCTTAAGGACAATGATCGTGTAATAGATGGTTGAATATAAATATCATGTTGTTATTTTTTATAAGACAAAGTTGCAATCATATTCTATATGGTTGTTTTGTGGTATCATGTAGTTAGAAGGCTGTAATATAAAGCCGAACAACTGCTTTATGTTGTGGTTGTAACATACTATATCGTCTACTTGTTCTTGCAAGTCGTTCTCGTCTTATGATGTGTTGTTGAATTAAACAATTATGCACTTATTAAGGTATATCATGTTGGAGTCATACTGTAATATGTTGTCATTTTATATTATGTTGTTATACAATTATATTATGTTGTTGTTATTTCAAAATATGTTGTTGTTATTTTATATGATGTTGTTAAACAGTCATATTATGTTGTGATTATTTCAAAATATGTTGTTGTCATCTTATGTTATGTTGTTAAATAATTAAATTGTGTTGTGGTTGAACCATAATATTTTGTTTTTATCTTATATTATGTTGTTAAGCAGTTTTATTATGTTGTTGTTATTTTATATCATGTTGTTGTTGTTTTATATTATGTTGTTAAACAGTTATATTATGTTGTGGTTATATCATAATATATTGTTGTCATTTGATATTATGTTGTTAAACAATTATATTCTATTGTGTTTATACAATAATATATTGCTATCATTTTATATTATGTTGTTAAACATTTATATTATGCTGTGGTTATACCATTATATATTGTTGTCATATTATGTTATGTTGTTATACATCTTTATTATGTTGTGATTATATCATAATATGTTGTTATTGTTTTATGTTATGTTGTTAAACAGTTATATTATGTTGCGGTTATACCGTAATATATTGTTGTCATTTTTATCGTGTTTCTTGATAGTTATCTGATGTGCGGCTTATGTATTAATATGTTTTTGTCATTTTATATTATGTCGTTGAATATCTATATTATGTTGGGGTTATGCTATAATGTGCTGTTTTCATTTTATACCATGTTGATGAATAGCTATATCATATAGGCTTGGACTGTTATATGCTGTTTATTTTTCATAACTTGTCGCAGAAGTTATATTGGGTTGAGGTTACATTGTATTTTGTTGTCTGTGATCTTTATTAATTGGAAAAGTTGTTGAATTCTCTACAGATTTATTATTTTTAGAAATATTCTTTCTTGGTATTTCATCATTACAAAAAAAAAAAACCCACACATACGACATGTAATTTTGAAATCAGAAATCATTGTCTTTAGGTCTACCTCGATTAATTATAGCATTAAAGTTTAAAAACATTTCGATTAGAAATAGATTTTAAATGAATTTTAATTTTAATTTTCTAGCCCCCTTGTTTTAGCCCAAAATGACATTGACTTTTGACATAAAAAATCAATAGGGTTCTTCTATCTTCATAGGCAATCTATACAGTAAATTTGAACTTCATAGGGATAATAGCACCCTTAAGATAGGGGACGGACGGATGGACGGACGGACAGTGACGTACTATCAGTCACGTAGCAATACGTACTGAAGTGCGCAAATACTTCCGTATCCTTTTGCAAAAAAAGATAAAATAAAATAATAAAGAGAGAGAGAGAGAGAGAGAGAGAGAGAGAGAGAGAGAGAGAGAGAGAGAGCCAACGAAAGCTATCATTCTTGTTTCCGCTTAATATTTTCGTAGCTATCGTATATGCATATAAACTTTATGGAGTTCAATTATCTAAGTAAATATCATTTCTAATGCAAAAAAACTTTCCTGTAAATGTGCAAAAACCATAAGCTTCAAGGGGCATTCATTCCCCCTATACCCTCACCAGGCCTTTGCCGTGTACCCCTTTAGGGCCTCATAGTGACCACATAACAACATGCCTAAAAGTGCTTCCCATTTTGAAAAGTACTCTGGTTACGCGCTTGACTATGATACGTCTCGTCTTATGACAGGTTTTGATGTCCGAGTCCGAGTCCGCGTGCCATTTTAAGGCAGGACCTCATCAGACGTACTTCCGAATGACACAAATCGAATTCCGAACATTCAACACAACATAGATTTTCCACAACATAATACGGTTTCAAACCACACAATGATAAAGACATTCAACATATCATCGCTTTTCAACAACATAATGACATTTTCAAACGACATAATAAAGACCTTCAAGAAAACAACATAATTCTGGAGAACTCAACACAGCAACGCATTACACCAGTGGCGGATTCAGGCAGGGGGGGGGGGGGGGGGCTTCCAAAGTATTATTATACTGGTATGCCTAAACTCTATACTTTTGGAAATGTTTTGGCTCCCTTCCCTAACTCGCCGTAACTAATATAAGCTATGTTCTTTCACATACAGCAGAGGCTGACCTAACCAGGTCAGGCATGTTAAGGGGGGGGGGGGGGGGTTAATTGCACTTGAACACCTACCTAATGTGAAAAAAAAAACATGGAAAGAGATTTATATGTATCGTCTCCTTTGTCCGTCCATAGGGTATGATATACTATCGATCGTCTTATGGGGATGAGGAGGGGAATTTTCCAGAGGAAAACTTATTTAAGAGAAGTAATATTCTCATGATGTTTACTTTTTCGAATACTTATTAAAATTAATTTTCGATGTAATATTTGAAGACAGAACTCTTGCTCATCCATGCAATTCTTATTAGTCCGTGGATATAAGATAAAATATAATTATCTATTCCCAAAATTTTAAATTAGCCGATTTTCATGTGAATTTAAGCAAGAAATCTACGCATTTGCATACATGCAATCGCCATGCAGTCTTCACCTACATATGTATACGCCATTTAATTTATTTTTGATTGTTTGTGTAGAGTTTTTTTTTTTTTTTCTTCTTTTTTGTTCTTTTCAATGTTTGTCCGCTTTTCTGTGTGTTTTAAAGCTGGACTTCTCCGAAATCCAAGAAACTGTAGGAAAACTATTAAAAAGCTAAATTATATGCGGGAGAAAAGGGAGGGGCGGACATGGTGAAAGAACGGGGGGGGGGTAAACAAGATGGGAGGGAGACAGGGGATTGGAGTGGGGAGGAAGTTCAGTAGATACTGAGTGGTAGAGCAAGGGCGGGTGAGGAAGTGGCTGTCCCTCCGCGCGTCAATATGTAATTCATATCTCTGGGTTTTTTAGAATTTTTTTAGCCTACCAGTGACCTTCAGGAGCGAAGCTCAAGTGAGATGGAGTCATAACGTGCCGTCCGTCCGACTTAAACATTTTTACATATTCGACTTCTCTGCAACCGCTGCACAGAATTTCACAAAACCTTAGGGAGCAAACATTTCATTTTTATGGGGGGGGGGGGGGGGGGGGGGGAGAGACTTTGCGAAAAAAAAATTCCGGATCGAGATATAGGGAAAAAATTATTCCCTAAAGCAGGGGCGGCGCGACCGGGGTTGGGACATGCAGATATGTCTCCTCCTCCCGAAGGGCCGGCAAAATTTTTTCCGGATCATGAATTTGGGTCCTACCCCCACCCCCCCTTCAGACATTTCCACATGCCCGGTAAACACTTCTGATTTTATAAACTAGGTACAAATAAAAATGAAACAAACTTTATTCGAAGGAACGAAATTAAGTCATTAGCACCATATATCCCTTTGCGTTGAGTATCATTTAAGTGAAATTGTTATAGGTTTCATATGTCATTCCAGATATGAAAAAGAAGTTATCTGCTAAAAAGAGACGCCTTAATATATTACTTGGCACTTGATCTCACTTCGTGTTTGATATTTAATGTGGTCGAAAAATTCACTTTATATTATTCATACTTTCAAAGTGTTGTCATTTTTTCAACATTGGTAAAATTTTAAAAAAAATCTGGCACAAAGGGCCGGCGAAAAACAAATTCCGGCTTTTAAAATTGTTGAAAAAAAAATTCGGGTGGCAAAAGTCGCCCCCCCCCCCCCCTCTAAAATCAAATGGTTGCTCCCTTACAGAGTTTTTCTACCAATTTTGTGTGGTGCCGATCAGTCAGCAAATATGGCCACCGAGGGCTTTGAATGACTGACGTATTTTCGTCTTCTTTTCTGCAACCCCTGCACAGAATTTCACGAAACCTTACAGGAAGCAAGTGCTTAGTAAGGTCTTCTACCAATTTGATATTTTGTTGGTTTTTTTTTTTTTTTTTGCCTTTTTGTTTTGTTTTTGTTTTCGTTTTCTTTTTTTTTTTTTTTTTGTTTGGGTTTTTTTTTTTTTTTTTGTTGTCTTTTTGATTTTTGTTTGTTTGGTTTTTTAGTGTTCCGATCAGTCAACAAATATGACCGCCGAGGGTTCTTATTGGCTGACACATTTTCAACTTCTCTGCAACCGATACATAGAATTTCACGAAAACTTACAGGAAGCAAGTACTCAAGGTACTCTACCAATGTTTTTTTTTTTTTTTTTTTTTTTTTTTTTTTTTTTTTTTATTGGTGCCGATCAGTCAAATATGGCCGCTGTGAACTCTGATTGGATGACATATTTTTGACTTCTCTGTAACCGCTGCACAAAAATCTAATAGGAAGCAGGTGCACAAGCTGCTCAACATCTCTGAAACTAATGCACTGAATTTCACAAGCTGCTCAACATCTCTGAAACTAATGCACTGAATTTCACAAAATTAAAGTATTCGAGGGCCTCCACCGAATCGGCCACTTTCATTTTTCTGTCTGCTACTCAGATGATCGATGTGACCTTTTGGTCTTCTCGTTTTAGCTAGTTTTAAACATTGGTCTCAGCGGCTGTATGATGTTTACAAACAAAAGGCAGGTTGCAATCCCCCTCTTCCTTTTTGTCTGACTGACCCCAAAACTATCACAGTAAAAGTTAATAGAGAGATCAAAAGTAAGACCTTCTCTACTTATATCATAAGAATAAGAAAAGATAGGGGGTGAGAAGAGTAAAACTATTCAACAGAAATCGCATTCGTAGGATTTATTTAGTCTTTTCAATAAATTAAAGTAATTTCTAAAGATTTCCAGACGAAGTTCTCATACATCTGTCATTATGCCATAAAATTTAGACATAATATAACCCTATATTCTAAGAATTTTCCGACAATCAAATTGCAATTGCATTTGATATATTAAGGCGTAACCTCAACACAATGCAATACTTCAACAAAGTGGTGTAAAAGGCAACATAACATCAATTGACAACAACATATTATGAAATGACCACAACATAATATTACTCTTTAACAACATAACATCAATTGACAACAACATATTATGAAATGACCACAACATAATGCGACTGTTTAACAACATAGCATAAATTGGCAACAACATATTATGACATAACCACAACATAATGCGACTGTTTAACAATATAACATAAAATGACAGCAACATATCTTAACATAACCACAACATATTATGACTGTTTAACAATATAACATAAATTGACAACAAAACATTATGACATAACCACAACATGCGATGACTGTATAACAACATAACATAAATTGGCAACAACATATTATGACATAAACACTACACAATGCGTCTGTTTAACAACATAACATAAAATAACAATAACATATTATGATAAATCCATAACATAATATGACTTTTTAACAACATGACATAAAATGACAACAACATATTATTATATATCCACAACATAAGATGAATGTATGACAATGTATCGCAATATGACTCTAACATGATATACCTTGATAAGTACATAATTGTTTAATTCAACAACATATCATAAGACGAGAACGACTTGCAAGAACAAGTGGACAATATAGTATGTTACAACCGCAACATAAAGCAGCTGTTCGGCTTTATATTACAGCCTTCTAACCACATGATACTATTAAACAACCATATAGAATATGATTGTAACTATGTGTTGTAAAAAATAACAACATGATATTTATATTCAAGAATCTATTTGACAAACATTGTCCTTAAGACAGTCATGGCGTTCCATATGATATGCTTTATATATATATTACGTTCAGTATATATGGTAGAATATCTCTATACCTTAATGCATTACTATCATTATGCATCATCGACATTGTGCCATTTAGTATCTTTTTATAAAGACCAACTTTTCTGTAATACAGAGTTATTTGCCCCGTGTGATCGATTTTACAGTCAGTGATAACTGTATCGATATACTGAAACGGAACCGGCACACGGGTAGATCATATTAAAAAGTACTTGCATATACTATATACTATATCTCTTGATTTCTCTGATTAAGTTTCTTTTGCTAAGAATGACATAGATATCACCATGTCGATGAGCCTGTTACTTCAACTGTAATTTATGTCCATGTAAATGCTGATCCGTCAACCACAATAAACAACATTAGACATCAGAATTTAAAATGTTTGATCCCTAATCTATCTAAATTTCAATTAATTTACTTTAATTTGTTGCTAAAGTCAATTGAAATCTGTTTGACTTGTCTGAAAGGGGTAGGGGCAAAATGACGGTATTTGGCCCCAATCCGAATTTTTGAAAAAGTCATTTTAGCTCACCTGAGCGAAGCTCAATTAAGCTACTGTCATAGCTATTGTCCGTAAGCCATTGTCCGTCCGTCGTCCATCCGGCGTACACTTTTAACATTTTCGACATCTCCTCTGCAACCGTCGAACGGAATTTTACGAAACCTTACAAAAAGCAAGAACTCGAGATTCTCTCCAAAGTTTGTGTTTTTAGTGCCGATATGTCAACAAATATGGCCGCCGAGGGCTCTGCTTGGCTGACACATTTTCGACATCTGCTTTGCCATCGCTGCATGGAATTTCATAAAACCTTACAGGAAGCAAGTATTAAAGGTCTTCTACCAAGTTTGTCTTTTTCGTGCCGATCGGTTCATAAATCTGGGCGCTGAGGGCTCTGATTGGCTGACACATTTTCGACATCTCCTCTGAAACAGCTGCACAGAATTTCATGAAACCTTACAAGAAGCAAGTACTCAAGGTCTTCTACTAAATTTTATTTTTTCGTGCCGATCATTTCACAAATATGGCCGCTGAGGGCTCTTATTGGCTGACACATTTTTGACTTCTCCTCTGCAACCGCAATACAGAATTTCTTAAAACCTGACAGAAAGCACGTACTCAATATCATCTACCAAGTTTGTGTTTTTCTTGCCGATCGGTCAACAAATATGGCTGCCGAAGGCTCTGATTGGCTGACACATTTTCGATATCTCCCCTGCAACCACTGCACGGAATTTCATGAAACCTTACAGGAAGCAAGTACTCAAGGGCCTCTACCATGTTTATGTTTTTTGTGCCGATCGTTTTACAAATATGACCAACGAGGGCTGACACATTTTTGACATCTCCTCGGCAACCGCTGCACAGAATTTCATAAAACCTTACAGAAAGCAAGTACATGTATCAAGGTCCTCTAACAAGTTTGTGTTTCTATGGCCGATCGGTCAACAAATATGACCGCACAGGGCTCGGATTGGCTGACACATTTTTGATTTCTCCTCTGCAACCTCTGCACAGAATTTCATAAAGCCTTACAGAAAGGAAGTACTCAAGGTCCTCTACAATTTTCGTTTTTCGTGCCGATCGGTCAACAAATATGGCCCCGAGGGCTCTGATTGGATGACACATTTTGGAATTCTCTTTTTCATCCGCTGCACAGATGAAACCTTACAGGAAGCAAGTACTCAATGTCCTCTACCAAGTTTGGGTTTTTTCATGCCGACAGGTAAAAAAATATGGCCGCCCAGGTCTCTGATTGGAGGAAAAATTTTGACATCTCCTCTGAAACTGCTACACAGAATTTAACGAAACCTTATTGGAAGCAAGTACTCAAGGTCCTATTCCAAATTGTCCACTATCATTCTTTTTTTTTTTTGCATCTCAGGTGAGCGATGTTCGCCCCTTGGGCCTCTTGTTTCTTCTTCCATATGCATCTTGTAAACAAAATAGTACTTATTTTATATTATTTCTTGATAATCCTAATTTTTGGGTCAAAAAATTGAAAATTGAGCTCTTTTACTTCAAAAAAGAAGTTAAGATTTTCCGCCAGCTAAAAGCTAGCTCATCTTTAATTAGGTTTAGTGTTCTTGTAGTTGACGGTTCAGCATTAATGGAAGATATGTTTTTTAAATTAATGGTGGAGTTGTATGGCTGAAGGGGAGGATGGAGGCCATGAAAAAAAGAATTACGGCGACGACCATTTGATTCTGAGTGTAAGTGGGCGGGTGGGGGGGGGGGGGGGTGGCACATTTTGTAAATAAATATTCTGACCCTGGAAATGTCATATATATATATAATCTGACCTTCTTGGGTGAAGGAAATAAATATACTTGTCCAAAGGGGTAGGGACACGAAGCCTCTGAAACGGCCCTGCAATTTTCCTTAAAATTATACTAAATGATAAATACTTGATATATCGCATAAAATATAATGAATGTTCCCCGCTTTTAATGAAAGGAACATATCACAAACCGAATCATCATACGAAGTCTTATGACGTCATTATGACGTAATTGACAAAACATGGTTAAAAATGCTCGAAAATGTGTCTTTAGTATTGAATTTCGATGTGGCCACATGGAAACACAAATCTTTTATGACAAGAAGATATAGTGATTATCATTCATTTGTAATTTGTTCATGTTTCTCGATGCATGTGGTCACTGCTAATCTAAATGAAACATGTGGGTTTTGCTGCAATTTCTCGGAAATTTGTCTATTTCTTGGGTTTACAAAGCTACTGATAAATACATTATTTACAAAATCTCAGCACTTAATTTAAAAAAGAACTTTACAAAGTATCAAATCACAAAAAATATTTTAGGGGCTTCGTGGCCCTACCCTTTAGTCCGAATTCCGAGTTTTTCGGCTCGAGTACTTCGTCCTACAGTGAAACAGTTTTCAGCTTGCTTCATGAACAATAAACAATTTTTTTTAGGCTCCCTTTGCTCGCCTTACACTCACTTTTTTTCGCACACGCTCCGCTCGCCCTTCAATGTGATTACATATCATATATTATTTAGTCACTTATAATATTCCTTAACATTGTATGACAATTGCAAGCATTAACAAAATTGCATTTTCAAAATAAAATTTTACAAGCTTCAAGTCTTGTAGGAATGTCTATAGTACATTGTACACTAAACGACCTGGTTTTGTACTTGACATAGTAAAAAAAAATCTTGGCATAACCCTTTCCCTAGTATGAATTGTACTGCCCAGGAAGTCTTGCACTCTGTAGATAATATATGACATACTCAGCGTGCTTGTGTCTTCTTGTTGTTGTATGTTCTTTCTTTTTTGTTTGCCATGGTTGCTAGATGTTGAAAAACAATCCGGTCGGCTCTGCGTTGATAATGAATAATCTGATTCCCCCCCCCCCCCCCCCAAAAAAATCGCCAGCCCCCTCCTCCCTCAACTGGTCGCCCCCTAATGGATCAAAATTTTATTTGTCTCGATTTAACATTTTGATTTGTCTTCATAGAACAAATTTCATCTTAGGAACATAATTTGCTTCTGCATTGTAAGTAATGTCAAAAAAGCGTCAATCAAGTCAAAGAAGGCATACTGTTTTCCTACCTTACATCTATGGGCTCACATTATAGATACAAAAACAGATGGCCCCTGCGTTAATTAGATTTTCACGAAATATAATAAATTAATGGTTAAAAGAATGAAATTTTAAGTTACTGTAACGAGGTGATTTATTTGGCAATGTTTATAGTTTGAAAAATAACATTTAAAAATTCACCATTTCGCAATAATTAAACATTAATTGCATTAACGTAATCAACTTTCATCGACCCTACACCAAATTTGGAGCCGCGAAGGCTGCAATTCACACATTTCATTTTTGTATTGAACGCCAGATTAGCAAGGATGGATTTCACCTAGTCTTTTTGTATACTTAGTCCTTTTTACATACACAGGCCAAGGGGTTGAAAATCTGTGTAAAAGAGTGTTTATGTGTATCATCCCTTCCCTCTGGAAGAAATATTTCAATCTACTGCTAGTTTTTTTTTCAAGACATTTTCTTCCAGTGAGTAGGTGGATGATACTTTCCGCTGTTTTAACTATTCGGCATATCCTTCTTACCTTCCTATTTCTTTGTGTTTCTGGGTAATCGGAAAAGTGGGAGAGTTGTATGCACGTAATCCGGATAACCACATCTTTCGCTACTTTCGTGGCAGATGGATGTCCAAAGAGTCGGCACCGGTTGTCCATTGGTTTATGTGTGGTTTTTTTCATGTTGTTGTCCCTTTTGCGTCTCTTTCTGTGCGTGTCTGCTGTGTTTTTGCATTGGGTGAGTTGGGGTTTAGCTGTGGGTGCTGCAACCTAGTTTGTTGGAGATCCCCTCCTTTGTTTTACTTTCAAACACGAACTGATAAATTTTATGAAGAAGTCGCAAATAGCGATAATGAGTTAATATTATTTGCGAATGAAAAACATCTATGATAAAACAAAATTATTGGAAATAATATCATCTATGTGCGAAATGTAAATACATGTATATTTTCTTTCTTCACTCAGTTGAGCTAAATATCGCACAAAATGTAGATGCTTCTTTCTTAAAGTAATGAAAAAGATGATCTTCTTTCTTTTAAGAGGTAAGATTGAGTAAATTGTACAGGGTGACCGCTCCTTATCTATCTAATCTGAACTTTTGTTGAAAGAAAGGATGTCATTTGATAAAAAAAGAATTTATTTATTTTACAACGTTTAACAAACAAGTTACGCAACTTATATCAATGTCTCACGTTGGCTCAGACGTTGGCGTGAGGGGATCCACGGAGCAGGAGGAAACCGGAGTACCCGGAGTAAACCCCATACAGTGGCCTGGGTGTGGGACCACCTACCCTCCCACATAAGAGCCTTCGCCTAATCTGGGATTCGAACCCGGGACTTTAGAGGTGAGAAGCGAGTGCGCTACCACTACGCTAACCAGGCCTTGATATCATTTGATAGGTCAATGCGTTATGTACTCTCATCTCATGTGTTAATAATATTAAGACAATACGGAAGAGTACACACTACCAACTCCTTACCTTCATGAAGAAAATTTCAAACCACTGTTTATGCACCAGACACTAGTTTCGAATATTAAATTTTCATCAGTGATGCTTACTTAAGAAATATCTGACGTGTGTATTAATTTGGAAAATAAGGGTCTACAAAATAGCCTCTTTACCCTTCGAATTCATGATTGATTATCAATATAAAACAAGCCTTATTATTCATTGTGATAGTATTCAGAATTAATATCAGAACTTATTAATTTGGAAACTCATGGTGTACAAAATAGCACATTTACCCTACGAATTCATAATTAATTATCAATATAAAACAAGCCTTATTATTCAAGGTGATAGTATTCAGAATTAATATCAGAAGTTATTAATTTGGAATATTAGGGTCTACAAAATAGCTCCTGTACCCTTCGAATTCATAATTAATTATCAATATAAAACAAGCCTTATTATTCAAGGTGATAGTATTCAGAATTAATATCAGAAGTTATTAATTTGGAAACTCATGCTCATGGTCTACAAAATAACACCTTTACCCTTCGAATTCATAATTAATTATCAATATAAAACAAGCCTAATATTACTCAAGGTGATAGTATTCAGAATTAATATCAGAAGTTATTAATTTGGAAACTCATGGTCTACAAAATAACACCTTTACCCTTCGAATTCATAATTAATTATCAATATAAAACAAGCCTTATTATTCAAGGTGATAGTATTCAGAATTAATATCAGAAGTTATTAATTTGGAAACTCATGCTCATAGTCTACAAAATAACACCTTTACCCTTCGAATTCATAATTAATCATCAATATAAAACAAGCCTTATTACTCAAGGTGATAGTATTCAGAATTAATATCAGAAGTTATTTATTTGGAAACTCATGCTCATGGTCTACAAAATAACACCTTTACCCTTCGAATTCATAATTAATTATCAATATAAAACAAGCCTTATTATTCAAGGTGATAGTATTCGGAATTAATATCAGAAGTTATTAATTTGGAAACTCATGGTCTACAAAATAACACCTTTACCCTTCGAATTCATAATTAATTATCAATATATAACAAGCCTTATTATTCAAGGTGATAGTATTCAGAATTAATATCAGAAGTTATTAATTTGGAATATTAGGGTCTACAAAATAGCACCTTTACCCTTCGAATTCATGATTTATTTCTTTTCATTAATATCAATATATGACAAGCCTTATTATTCAAGGTGTTAGTAATAAGAAGTTATACTTCAAATGTATCACCTTTACCCTTCGAATTAATGAGTCTTATCAATCAAAGTGTTAAAGTACTAACAGCCAGTTAAGAAAACAGAAATTTTGATTTTATGTGAAAACGCTTTAAGATAGACACATATGAATATCGAGAGAAATATTAAACTGAAATTAATTTGAAAATGAAATTTTATTTTGGTATCAATTTTACGTTTCCCCTCCACACATATGAAAATAGCACGGTAAATCACCTTTTCCATGTGCTAAGTCATTAAAATCTACACTGGTCAAGTTTGATTAATGCAATAGCCATAACCATAGTTGTACACATAGATTTATGCCTGAATGATCATTGAATATCTACCTGTATGAATAGGTATTGACGTTTTATTTAATATACGCGACCCTTAAAAAAAAACGACTTGGACAATTTCTGAGCGTAAAATATTGCTATTTTCCTATGAGTACACCAAGAATAATGTCTTATATGGTTAAAAATGCTAGTTCTTTGAATAGTGCCTTTCCTTATGCATTACCATTTAAATTTTCTAGTTATTATTTTTTGCCGTTTACAAATAAAAGGCAAATTTCCGTTTTCTTAAGAACCTATTATTACTTTAATAATAAGAATTAATATATGAAGTTTGTATTAATTTGGAAAACAAGGGTCTATAAAATACATGTAGCACCTTTTCCCTTCGAATTCATAATTGATTTCTTTCTTTTGATGTTAATGTGTAACCAGTCTTACATTTATTACAAATTATGACGTTCGATCGCACATGACATTATCTACATGCCATATTTCATTTAACAATGGAGTTTCTTTATAATTAAAATGGGTAATGAACGTGATTATATCAATAATAATGAAAATATGTATATGTCGTTTTATATTACACATGTACAAACTATCGTAGTAGGCTATTAGATAAATGAATAAAAGCAATGTAAAATGCAAAGCCAAAAACCAGAATTTAAAAAAAATCATCACGCAAACGTTTGATTTTAAAATAACAAAACAAAACAAATATAGGGAAGTGATCCCTAGCAGTTAAAAAAGTAGATACATCAAAGACTATTCCGAATCCGTTTATTTTAGAAGTTACGTGTATCTACCCCTAATGAAGTTTTTATAAAACAACCAACTGAAAAATATTCTTGATGTCGGACCGGACCTGTGACAAAAAAGGTGTGGAATCTACCCCAAAATACTAAAATATTTGCGTAATTTATTTCTTAACTCAAGTGTATATAATAGGGGTTTTTTAAAGAAAGAAGCGGATCTCTAACCACTAGGTTGCAGTACATAATGATCCCTCAACCAATCACCAAAACCAGCAGATGCGTAAAAAGAGTTCTAGATAAGGTGATCAAGAGACGTAAAAGCGAATTATGACAAAAAAGACAGATACCAAAGGGATGTAAACGTCTTCATATTGAATAGCATCATTTAAAAACAGATAAATTGGCAACATGAACCAGACATGCACGTTTCGGGTACTTAACCCTCGTCAGTGATCCTCCAATCTAAACAATGTAATATGCCAAAAAAGTATGAAAGTTTCTATGTCGAAAAAGCGTACCGAAAGACGTAGCAGAATGGTCGGGATATGATGCTAAAGGACCCACGTTTTAGAAATTTCAGCTTATCACATTTGTGTCACTTAGTATATCAGCTTATCACATTTGTATCACTTAGTACGGCTATCTGCCATGCAAGTTGTAATATGTGTGGCTATTCGGACTTAGTGTGCATAACCCTCCCGCACTTTTGGTTACCCAAAGGTCTCGGTAAACGCACGATTGTAGCGTGAAATAACCCCCTCACTGTAAGATGACCATACAGACAAGACAGCAAAATGAAGGGACCAAAGTAACACATGAATATGTAAATGGATATGAAAAGGAGGGCGTGCGACATTACAGTCCGTGCTCAGCCGGTTGTAGTGAGCTCATCACCAGAGGAATCCGACTGATATCCAGGTGTTCGGAGCCCTGTCTTCTTTCAAGAGGTTTGGATAGGGCCCATCCCATCATGGAGTCCCATCGCCATAGTCAGAATGCAAGTTCACAATAAAATCGTTTTGTTAGAGCTACAAGCATGCTTGTTTTGAATTGAAATAAAAAAGTATACGGAATATTTTTTCTTAAGGTTGTTTTGTTTTGTTTTTTTTTTGGCCTGAGAATTACATCATGGAATTTGTATGCCTTTTGAATTCTTTAACTCAATTTGACAGTTTTATTTGGATTCTGAACTTGATTTTGTGTTGGATTTTCAATCAGTGATAAGATCAATTCTGTTTTACCAAAGATATTCAAAACGATTTTCCATATGTTTATTAGAATTCTTAATAAACCAAATAAATAAAGAGTTAGCTATATATCTATATGGAGATTTATTTTAAGAATATATGCGACTTTTGAAATCATCTACCAGGGTAGATTATATGGTTAAAGCGACGAACCCTCATGTCCGTACTTCATGGTTCGAATCCCGACCGCTTCATCTGTCTTTGCCTCGCCTAAAAGGTTAATACATTTTTTCTTTCACCCTACTGACAAAATCCATTTTATCCTGGGTTTTTTTTTCTTCAAAAATTTGAATGGATTACGTTAACCATTTATACCACTTGATAAATGTGACTGCAGGTGGACCAGGAATCCCCGAGGGCACATGTAGCCAAGTTCGATCAATTTCGATTGGTTTATTCAACGCATTCTAAAATTTCTGTTATCAAAATATCTTGATATTTCAAAAAATGGGTCCTGTAGCATCATTTCCCATCCATCCTGCTACGTCTTTCTACGCCTTTTCAACATAGTAACTTTCACACTTTTTTGGGCATATTACATTGTTTAGATTTGAGGATCACTGACGAGGGTTAAGTACCCGAAACGGGCATGTTTGGTCCATGCTGCCATTTTTTCTGTTCTTAGATGATGCTATTCAATTTGAAGACGTTAAACATCAATGTACTTTACTTAATGCCAAATTGTTTGATAGATGAAAGGTCAGCACGAAACAAAAACCAACAATTGCTTATCCTTTTTCCTTTTACAATGGAATGGCCTTAATTGTTTTGTTGTCGTCTTTTATGTTTAAAAATTATTTTTCTGTCCCTTTAATGTCATTTTCATTTGCTTGTCCCATATCCCAGTTCATGTTTGGATGTTTTGGTGTTTTTTGGTGTTTTGCTTTAGATACTGCAACAGGGTCCTGTTTAAAGACCGACGTTTACAATCACCCGGTCATGAATATGCACACCTGAGTGGCGTAGGCTTGGTACTAGATGAAATTTAACTTCGTTTATAATAGCGCGCGAGCGGAGAAATACTGATAGGCAATCGTTTGTTATGCTAATGAGATATTTTAGTCTCGTCTGTTTTTAACTGTCGATCAAAAATGATATAAGATTACAATCAAAGATTTTACGCTACAGCAGTCAGTGAGGAAATAACAGAAAATTTACCTGTCCCCTTATAAATTCACCATAGTTATTTTAAGGGCCCCTCCTTTTTTATGTATTCGTAGAACAAAGCATTAACTTATTATATTATCAATTCTACAAGAAACTGATAAATTGTAAGCAACGTAGTAGCTTAAGATAGGTTTAAATGATAATCTAAGACTCAAAAATTTATTTGAAATTCAAAACATGAGATCGTACAACGTTTTCAACAAAATATATTATAAACAATACACTATCAATGTAAAACAGTCATTTTCCAGTTTGTTTCACTTTGGTCAGCTTTTCTTTTTATCCTGACCTCTTTTAAGTATAATTTTTTCGAGTCCTAACATCGGTGCCTCAAACAACAAGGAAGCTACAAACGCCACCATATTTGATAGTACTAGATGGCCGAGAAAGAAGTAGATCTGAAAAATAGCAGACATAAGTACATCTGAAAAATATTAATAGAAATTGTGAAATTTGAGTAAGATTTTTATCTAGAAAAGCATATTTACAACTATACTCAAGAAGAATCAATTTAAAGAATTGCTGTAAACTTTTATATATTTAATGAAATATATTATCATGTATAGAATCAAGTATCCAGGGTAAAAGATAATTGCTTCTTTGCATTTTATGGCGTCATACTTCTAGCCCCTACATGCGAGATATTTTCCTTTAGATTATGTCAACAGGCAAGTTAAATATGTCAACATGCAACTTATTTATGTATTTACCCCTTCGTGGTCTGTAAGATAAATTAGTTGTCGCCGGCTGTAGTAATAGGCGTACATGATAAATGGATGAACAAGGTAAACACAGTATGACAGTCGAGCTAAAGGTGCAAAGGCTCCCCAAGACAACAGAGTGTTCACAAAGCCTGGAGACATAGTTATCAAATTTAATATCTATTTCATAACAATTCGAAATAAAGTTCACAACGATAATTGATGAACTCGAAATCAAACATTTTAAAGAAATTATCAAAATTTCGTACCTCCATTCCCAGTAGCACATGCGAATATGACCCAACAAACACATACTCCCCAGAGTGTTCGATGAGTTGTGTTGAAGAGTGATGCAATTTCCGTTTCCATGGACTTTGTGTTTATGTAATCATGAAGTCCGTACAAGATGACAAGTGCTAGTGCAGTCATGACGGCCCATATGAATATATTTAGAAACTGGAAATATACATCATTGATAATGAAAAAAAAAAACATTATAAATACGGTTGCTAACGTTCAATCTGAGTTTTTAAGGGGATATGCAGATTTCGCAATTTCAAAGCTAAAGAATAAACATTACGGAAGTACCCATCAATTATTCAGTCTCATAGTCGAGAAGGTGAGGTAAAATTATTAGATTTTCCACATGAACGGTTGCGAACCTCGGAATGAACAAAATTCCGAAGTGAGAAGACATGATTTTATTTTTGCGAGTTTTTTTTCAAATTGATACTGTATCCACCGATGAAAAAAACTGATACAATAGAATGTTAAACGTCTTCAAATCCAATAGCATCATTTAAGACCTGATAAATTTACAGCATGGACCAGACATGCACGTTTTGGGTACTGAACCCTCGTCAGTTATCCTCAGTCTAAACAATGTAAAATGGCCAAAAAGTATGAAAATTGTGTCCAAAAATGTACCAAAAGACGTAGCAGAATGGGTGGGATATGATTCTACAGGACCCACTTTTTAGAAATTTCAAGACATTTTGTCACAGAAAATTTCAAATGCGTTAAAGAGACAGACAATACTGTATTTTGCATTATGAATTCTACCCTGAACTTTTTTATATGGAATATAAAACTAACTCAATGTGATTGCATCTATTGCGCCGTTCAAATGGAAGGATGGAATTTATAATGCTCAGACGTCATCTTTTGACAGTAGCGTGGCTCTTATGATTGCTTGGATGCTAAAACATCTACGTTCCCCCCCCCAAATGTTCGGGATATGCAATAGAGACTTTTTATTTTTTATATTTTTTATTTCTTATTTTATGTAATGTAGAAATGTGATTTGGATGTAAAAAAAAATAATGACCAGCAATTACCTTGTTAATTCTGATTCGTCCTTTGAATTTGTAGAGCATGTACCCCGCCATAATGCCAACGACATATGGTCCCATCCTACACCAAGGCTTTACATAATAATACTTCATGTAGTCAGCTCTGAGGAAGGAAAAATATTTCCATAAGTAACAATTCTTATTTTGATTGTCACATCATCGTTAATGACAAGGGCAAAGCCTTATATGCAAGCGGAGAAAAAAGACACGAAAACTAGATACAACATTTGCAAAACCTTAGACCTAATTATCCAAAAAAAAACTTTTCAAAATCATAACCTTAGGATTCAAGAACTCCCTTTCCGTCGGGCTGGACCTCCCCTTCCCACTGCAAAAAAAAATCTGGATCCGGGCCATCTACTCTACACAGGCGTAGATCATTAGAGAGGGAGTCTGAACACAACCCCCCCCCCTTTCCTCTCTACTGACCTTGAAATCCATTTTTAGAACTCAAATCTAAATCTTTCTTCTTTAATACACAATTATTTCGATCATCTATCTTGTTTGATTAATGTTAAAACGTTCATAATTTACTCAATTTTTTCAATCAAAAGAAAGGAAAAATCACCAAGATCACTCATATTGATCAAGAAACCTAATTCGTAAAGAAACCGAAGGTACAAGTACAAACGATAACGAAGAGGAATGGATCAAGCTTTGCCCACAAATATAAGAGGAAAGATTTCTTGTCAATTATATCCGATTGGCCCTATTAATAAGGCGAGGGTTTTTAATGTGCAGTAAATCGATTTGAATAGACATTCGATTTCTGATGCGGTCACACGGCAAATCTGATTCGCATGACTTTAATGCGCATCAGATTTTGTCGTGTGAACGCAAAGTGAATCTAATTCGCCCTATATCCGACGCATGCGCATATGATTTACTACAGTATTTTTCACTTAGTCCCCCATGGATCTCAATCATAGAATATATCAGGTCAAAATATTTTATTTCATTCGATCATACATGTACTTCTCTTGAAGTAAGTTTAGTTACGTAGCAATGACGTCAATTTGACGTTTTATGACGTCATTATAGTCTTACCACAACAGAAGTATTCGGAACAAGCAGAGGATTAAAAATTCAACATTTCATCATAAATTCTACGATTTCATTTTTCGTGACTACCAGTGCAGATGTAAGTATGGAGACACTGTGATCAGATTCGAATTAAGATAATGCGCATCAAATCTACGATCGTAATAGGAATTAAATTTGATGCACATTCGTCTGGACAGCGCATAATTGTCTTGCTTTTTTTAAATCATGTCTCCTTCCTTTGTTAATTTTTCTTGTGTGTTTCGATTGCGTCTTATATTCTTTTGATTTTTCATTTGAAGAAAAGGTTCTTGTTTTCTCAGTATGCTTGTTTGTGTGTTCTTTTGATATCCATTATGTTTTGATCATAAGTAAATACGAACTTTCACCTCTTGCCACATTACAGCAAACAAATCTATCACAAAACAAATTCATGTTCATTGAGTATATGCGGGATGCAGAGTTATTACCCATATGAAACGGTACCTGACGTAAACCATAACGGCATCAGAACTGTTTCCATAAAATTTGATTACAATTCGTCTACGTCAGTTACCGTCCCTGAGCAATTCTTGTTTTCGTAAATAACAAATACAATAGAAAGAGTAATATATGTCTTGTGATCGACAAAATCAGAAACAATACATGTCCTTAGCTTATTTAAGAATGATTTGTTTTTAGTTTAATTAAGTACAGGTCCACATAAGGTTCAGGCTGTTGAAAAACCTTAAAAGTTTTGCAGAATTTTTTTCTATTGAAATGTGTTCAGATCAGCGCCCATATGAATGTTATACAGGAATTTTCCTCATACTTGAATGATGAAGTAAGTTTTATCGGTAGAAAATTTGGTTGAAATATATAGAGAAATTTTTCCCGCCATTTTTTTCCGTCATGATCCTTTTTAAATTATGCGATGAATAACTCGCTTCACCATCGCTGCCTTGAGAAATGAGAAATGAATATCATATGTTTGATTTGTACCACATATGTGTCTCAAAAAAGAAATAAAACGTTTTGCAAAAGAAATTTATGTATCATCCCTACCGGATTCTTACGTGGACCTATACTTTTGTGCAGAAGAAGAAAGGTATTCTATTTTGAGTACGATGGTACTTCCTCTACTAAAATCATTCACAAATCTAGCATACTTACGATCTCTTTTGATCTACAAGTGACGTAGGAGGTAGGTCATAGTGAGTAGAAATCACGCCAGTAGCTATCCATGTACCCACGATAAAAGTCATACATATAACTATTCCAACAACACCATTACTATAGTGATAGAAAACAAAAGTGCATTGCTTACTACTGATTACGTCTTACTCAATGTCATTTGAAAGTATCATTCTTTTAAGTTTAAATTTTCCAAAAGGGGAAAAGAACATTTGCGGTGTTTTTTAACTCTTAGACTAAGTATGTGTATCGATCAGTATTTTTTTTAAAAAAGTATATGTAAATAGACACATATTGCCTCTTTTGTTTCTGACGTCGGATACACAATATTTCTGATCTGAAATTTTTGTCTCAGTATTTTTAAACTGTTCATCTTTATTGGAATTCAAAAACTAATTATTGGAGTTACATTCAAGTATCCAGTCCTTTAAGATAACAGAAATATGCTAGTTTTTTTTTAAATCATTTTATCATTTCCATTCTTATAAAACTAATTTGAAATTACTTGGTTAAACTTACTAGAAGAGAGGGATAAGCATAAGCGGACTCAATATGAAAAACTGCATATCATTAGCCAGATACCAGGCATGACCAAAGCACTGAAATAAACATAAAAATAACATTTCAATATTCTAAGAAATTCATAAACATCAAATACTTTCGCAAAGTGCATCCTTTTTAAAAGTCAATTATCTTCGTTTATTTCCACGGTTTATACAGTTCAACTCCCAACAGTAAAATAAACCTTTAACAAAATAAAAATTGAAGAACCATTCTAAAATATTAACGTCCATCTTCTCCCTCTATAGTATTTGTTTTTTGTTTGTTTGTTTGTTTGTTTGTTTTTTTTTTGGTTTATTTTTGTTCAAGTCCTCATATATGTAATGTGTATATTAATATATCATATGTACATATCAATACGATATAGAAAGACATAGTATATGAATGCTTCATTTTATAGACGTACATCTAGACTTGCCTCTATAGTATTTGTCTTAATGTAAAAAAAATACTGAACGGCATTTTCTATTAAAAAAAGAAACATGAAACACAAAAGACCACACATAAACCAACGAGACCCATGGGCAATCGGTGTCGACTTAGAAGGGTCATCTGCCACACGCGTATCAAATGGTTTGGTTATCCGGAATACGCTGCGGACAACCCTAACTTTTCCGGTTATCCAAAGGTCTCGCAGAATACACAATTGTAGTGTGAAATAACCTCCTCACTGGTGACTATGACTACACAAACAATACAGTAAAACACAGGGATCCCAAGATACACACTGTCACATGAATATATATGAAGGCGGGATGTTCCGAATGCAACAAACATTTGGCATTAGACGAAACTACTTTAGGGAGATACAAAAAACCAACAAGCAATCAACGTTAAAACCAAAATATGGATGATAAAAACTTAATGGATACCGATCTGCCCCTTGTGCCGACTGTCTCCCGCTACAAAATAGCGAATGATGTCCTAACTGGGTACTCGCAACGCATCCAGTTACATTGTACGGTGACAATTCAGTCGAGACAGTTCATGTATTTGCAGGGGCAAAAGCTCATTTAATGAAATCTTATCAGTCTCCACGTTTGAATAAATATTCTGTCAAGAAAGGGATAATCTGTATACGGTACCTTTCTACAAAACAAATATCTTAATTTTTACTAATAAAATAACGTACCCCTGCAACGTTTTTCTTAATTTCAAAGTTATTTATATAGAGTAGATTCCACCACCATGACTCCTTGCACTGATCAGCCTCTACTCCTTTTGCTGGCCATCCCGGACCGTCTGCGACGTAACGAAACAATCCAATATCAGCTAGCATTATCAACATATAAACAGGGGTCAGTCTACAAATAAATTAAACAGTGATAGTTTTTTAGTGTTACATGTTTTGGAACTAAAAGCATCATTGAGCAGACATGCATGTTTCGGCTACTTAATCCTCGTCAGTGGTCCTCAATCCAAATAATGAAATATGGCAAAAGACTGAAATTCATGTCAGAAAAATTACCACATTTTATAATATAATGTTCTATTGAATTAGTGGGTAATGTCTCTATATTCAAAAGAGTCAGCTGATCGAACTTTAATTATTCGTCTTCCTCACTCTCGCGGGTCGATAAAGATCTTATGCATGTATGTATATTTGTGTGTCCGGAGAGAAAAAGAGAGAAATAGATAGAGTGAAAGAGAGAAACAAGAAAACAAAATTTATTTCTGATGCATGTATTTAAAAACTATTTCATTACAAGGTACATTATGCATTTCAATAGACACATTTATACAATCAATTATCATGTATGGTACAGGCTTTTTATGCATTATTAGTTTCTTCCGGTTTGTTTTGACTGTAAAAATGCGTACATTTCCGATGTTGGCTGAAGTAAGTCGATGTTGGACGGAGTTGGAAGCCAAAAAAAAATACGAAAGAAAGCTTCTTCTTAGACATATAGATGCCAAATATGGACAATGACCATATCCCAAGATACAGCGCAAAATCAATAAATCAGAAAATCATAAACCGAAGGCATACAAAATCAGGATAAAACAAGAACTCAAGCAAAGAACGAAAATCTCTACCAAACAAAGAGATGCTAACTCCCAATATGGGAATAAGACCAAGTTCCCAGGAAGAGTCAGCATCTCCTACTTGCATGCAACATCAGTCGCTTCATTTAGGCAGAAATATCGCATCCGTTCACATCCATGTCGGAAGATAAAAGGATAGACTGTGGTTTGATGGATCAAATGGTCTAAGACAGAATATCATCCACCATTCCTGACAATGGGATTTCATATTGTATGACCAGTTCCCCCATTCTCCGAATAGAGCTGTCTCCTCCTTACAGTCAAAGAATCTCTGCCACAGACTTCAAGAAATGGCAAGAATCCTTCACTAAAGTAACTATAACGTCATAGCAGCGTTACGTTAAGATATGCTTTATGGCGGCAAGTCTGTGACAGTGATGGTGTAGAGTAGGGTAACGGAACGTAAACTTGAGCTGCTTGGAGTTTGCAGTTCCGTATAATGACCGTAGAACTTCCTCAGTGACGATGTTAGTCGGTCACAAATATATGGTTGCATACTTCTGCCCCCTACATGCGAGATATTTTCTTCAGATAATGTCAACATGCAAGTTAAATATGTCAATATGCAACCTATTTATGTTAACATGCGACTTATTTATGTCAACATGCATCTTGATAATCTTGCATGTCAACACAATTATCTTGCATGTCAACATAACTATCTTGCATGTCGACATAATTATCTGGCATATCAATAAAATTATCTTGCATGGTAACATAATCTGTACTAAAATATCTCGCATGTAGGAGGCAGAAGTATATAACCATACAAACGTATCCCTGACTGATCTGAAAGACGCGTAACTCTCTGAACAAAATTAGGCCTTTTCGTTCCCATTCTCATTTGGGACAGTATCGGATGTAAACTGATTGTGACGTCATCAAATTATTTGGGAAAGCATTCAGGGAAAACATGCTTCAAATAAGTCGTTTCTATAGGAATTTCAATACGTCATGATGCGTTTACGTCAAATACCGTCCCAAAAGGGAAGTTACTCTGTATATCGAAAAGACGGGATAACAAACCTCCAAAATCTGTGGAAGTAAAACATCAACCAATTAAATCGTTTTGGTCCTCCTTTACGCTCCATTTCTTTCAAAGTCAAGTAAGAGAGCAGCAATCCACTGAAAGTAAAAAAAATTATAATACTGAATGCATTGATAAGACGACAGACACTTTTTCTTAAACTAAATTGGAATTGTACTGTAAATATGAAATTTAAGTTTCATGATGTTCCTATGATAATCATTAATTTGTTTGTAATGTAAAACGTCTTCAAATTCAATAGCATCATTTAAGACCAGATAAATTTACAGCATGGACAAGACATGCATATTTCGGATACTTAACCCTCGTCAGTGATCCTCAATCTAAACGATGTAATATGGCCGAAAGGTGTGAAAATTATTATGTCCAAAAATGTACCGAAAAAACATTTCTTTAAAAAAGTAAAAATAGAATTACCTTAAAGCAAAAAAGGAATCCACAGACACCAAAGCATTTGCAATGGCTTGGAAGGTCCACCTATTAACCATTTCTGTAAACACTATATTTCCATTTCCTAGAAAGAGAAAGCACAAAATGTTTTGCTATAATGTAATAGAGAGATACATGTAACACATGGTCGCCATAGCAGGAGATGCTTACTCTTCCTGGGCACCTGGTCTCACTCTCATATCGGGAGTCCGCTTCTTTTCATGTGGTGGAGGCTTTTGTTTGTTTGCTTTGGTTTCTGTTTTATCCTGATTTGTATGCCTTTGGTTTCTGATTTTTCTGAATTATTATCGATTTTATGCTGTATACAGGGATATGGTTATTATCCATATTTGTCTTCTATATAGACGAAACAACAGACAGTGCATGTATTCTATATATATTGTTTTCATTTCCGTGCATGAACATCGACGGCGGATGCGGCTAGCCAACAGGGGATGCATACTCCTCCCGGGCACCTGGTCCCACCTCTAGCTTGCTAGGGGTCCGTCGATGCTCAATTTGGTGCTCTGTTGTGAGTGCTGTTGAGATTATCGTCAGGATCTTCTTTGACTCATTTTGTTTTTCAGGAAAATGAAATCCTAAATCGTGCATGTATGTTAAGAAAGATGTCTTGTCTGCTCAATTTATACATAAAAGATATTCATGTTTTCCGAAAGAAGACTTTCACACTGTGAAAAACCATTGGAGTTCGTAAAAAAGTTCCCCGCGAGGGGTTTGACAGTAAGTGTTTTGAATATATTTCCCTGACATGGTCGCCATAGCACTTTCTATATAGACATAACGTCACACAGTGCATGCATTTTATATACTGTGTTCTTTATCATGCATTAACATCGACGGCGGGTGCAGCTAGCCAACAGGGGATGCTTACTCCTCCCGGGCACCTGATCCCACCTCTAGCTTGCTAGGGGTCCGTCGATGCTCATCATAGTGCTCTATTGTGAGTGCTGTTGAGATTATCGTCAGGATCTTCTTTAACTCATTTAAAACAAAATTAAAACAATAAATATACACTAAAATAAAAGATAAAAATGAAAAAAAGATTGTTTAAAGTTATTATATCTGTATAGTTACGTGAATTTTGTTTTTGTCAAGTCTGATTCCCGCATATGTTAATGCTTTTTTGATCATATTGAAATATACAATCTTTCGTAATAATTTAGTATACGATATTTGCATTCCAACAAATAATGTATCATCAGGTATGCTGGAGACCGAAAGAGAGGAAATCGAAAAAGTAAATATAAGAACAGCGAAATTCTAAAAAGAAACCTTAAGTATATGCCATAAAGTAAGGCCAGAGCCATGCCATGAAGGAGGTAATCCTTAGTTTCAGATTAATTTATGAAATTCAGCTTAAATAAAACTTTCATATATAATTCAAAGCAGTGAAATAGAGTGAAACTTGGCGAACGATGTCATCAAGGACTCTATGTCCACCTCAGAGATATAACCTAGTGGTTACAATTATCATATTGAAATTTATATTAACCTATCCCAATCATTTAGTGCACCATATGTGCATTTGAGCAAACAATGTATCATCAGAGGCAAAAAGAGAGGAAATCAAAGGTTACAAGGGAAGGGATCTCCATCAACACTCTGTAACACCCACAACAAAACACAAAACCAGCACATGCAAAAACACAGAGATGACACGCACAGCAAGAGACGCAAAAAAGGACAAGTAACACATAAAAAACACAGGTCTAAACGATTATTTTAAAAGTAGGGAAAATTCAAAGGACTTACTGATGCTATTGAATATGAAGGCATAAGTGTGTCCTAAAACTACCCAGGATATACTTAGGAAACGCACTCCGTTTAAGGCTGTCAAACTCTCAGAACTCTGAGCTGTATTTAATAATTTCTTCCCGTTTGAATACAAGGAGAAAGAGAGTAGTAATCTTCGTATAATTCCTGAAATACAAAAGATATTATGAAAAAAAGTTGACGGACAAAAATGATAAAACATGAAAACGAAGAAAAGATATAAAAGAGGGAAATACGATGCATTATTGAGCTCGAAATAAGGAAACTTTATTTGATGTAAGTCAATACTGAACGAGAAACCCGTATTGTTTTGACACCAACGGGTTTTGGGTTGAATCTATTTTCTAATAGTAACTACTCAAGATTCCAATGATAATATAAATTGTATGGTTTTACCAGGATTTGTTGGTGATGACTGGTGGTTCTTGTCTTTTCCCAGAAGAGGTGATTTTTCATCGTGCGTCCCACTTGCTGCACCAACTGTCCCGAATTGTGATATCTCTGGAGATTCCTCAGACGGAAATAAGATATACGATATATCCAAGGAGGTGCCAAGCAAAGACAGAAACGTCAAGAACCCTAAAATCACCCTACAAGCGAAATATGAAACAATTTTATAGGAAGGCATCACTGAATTTGTATGCTTTAAAATACTTCCTACATGTACACATCTATTATTCAATATCAATAGTAATTATATATCAATATATATTCAAACTGCATCGACGGTAAGTGTTAGACATATCTGACATATGTCTTCTCAATCTTATAACAGGTTTGAAGGGGTTTGAATCTACCTAAAATTATCTCGTTGATTGTATATTAATATACCATTACAGGAAGGAATGCCATAACCAATTCTTAAGTACTATTTAAGTCCCTTTGATGTGATCTTATGCAAGAGGACAGACATCTTGTGTAGCCTTTTAAGCAACTTTTCTTCTTGGAAAACAAAAATCTTCTAGTTTGACCGAACACAAATTGCGGAACCGCTGAAAGTTCAGGGAACTTTTAATTTAGACACGAAATAAAAACAAGTTTCTCCAAGAAGGGAGATCTCCAACAAGACCCCGTTGCAGCATCAACAGCAAAACATCAGAACACCCCATGCAAAAACCGAAAAGACGCGTAGATAGATCCAAGGACAGACTACGTTGGTAGATCCAAGGACAGACTACGTTGAGAAAAGGTAGATCCAAGGACAGACTACGTTGAGAAAAGAAAGTAAACGTCAAATTCCGTTCATGAACATCGATGATGGGTGTGGCTAGCCAAACAGGGGATGCTTACTCCTCCCGGGCACCTGATCCCACCTCTAGCTTGCTAGGGGCCCGTCTATGCTCAATTTTGTGCTTTATTGAGAGTGCTGTTGAGATTACCGTTAGGGTCTTCTTTAACTCATAAGTGCTAACTTCTTTATCCTCTTTATCTAACAATTCGAATCTATTGTTAAAAAAAAGCGAAAGTTGAAAAAAAACTAACAAAACAAAAATAATAGAAGTGACAAAACCAAACAGATAAAAAAAAAAACCAATTTTGAACAAACTGGCTTCGGAAGTTCGCTTCTTTTCATTTGGTGGAGGTTGTTCTTTGTTTGCTTTGGTTCCTATTTCATCTTGATTTTGTATGCCTTCGGTTTATGATTTTCTGAATTATCGATTTTATGCTGTATAAAGGGATATAGTCATTAACCATATTTGTCATCGTTTGAGGACTAAACAAAACAATCTAGCACATAGTTGCTAGTTATGAAATTATCGTAAAATTAATTGTTTCGAAAATAGTTTATCAAAGAAGCAATGGTCTCACATGGCAGTTATAGCTACGTCATCGATTTCTGGCTCCTCTGTACATTTCACGGATGCTGCTAAAAATCTCCGGGTTCCTACTTTTGGAAGCTTTAAAAGATCTATAAAGATGAGATATAGTCACATCAATGCTGTGTGTTGCATACCCGTAACAAAACACAAATTATGACATTTATTCTATATAAATATGCGCCACTGTTATCTGTTTCATTTTTGTTTTCTGAAATCGCGTTTTTCTGGGTAAAAAAGTGACGTTAAATCAGGTCACCGCGAGTTCAATTTGCTGGATATAACAGCCGTCGCGGCAAGTTTCTTTAGATCTTATGCAATGTGACGTCACAAATGTTTTCATGCAGAAATGGAACACGTTCGTATCAATAGTTGCATCTAAGGGAATTACATTGTTTGTGCATATATATGCAAAACCAATGTAATTCCATGAGACGAAACTATTGGAAATGAAAGTGCTGCATCGGGGAATGTAAACGTGACGTCACAATTCATAAGCTTTACAGACACATGCGAGAAAAGCTGTTCTATTCTTCAAACTAAATCCACGGTGACCTAAACTTTTCCTGTAAAAACGCGATTTCAGATAATGAAACTGACAGTTGTGGCGCATAACATGTACGATAAATGCACTTGCTGTGTGTTGCATACCCGTAACAAAATACAAATTAAGACCCTCTATAAGAATTGAGATGCTTTCAAACTGCTAAAAGGATAGACTTTCTCATTAACATTTTGGAAAGATGGTTTCTTTCAGATAAATGCTTTGAGTTCCTTTGCTTAATCAATTAAAAAAAATTGTGTTTTCAATGACGCATACATGTCATCCCCTAGTAAGTTTAAATAAGAAATATATAACAGTACACACACAATTTGTCTACAATAATTATTCGACCTCCTGGCCTCTGGAAAACACAGGCATGAAAACATTTAAATTACATTCATTTCTGCTGGTGAACACAGCCCAGCGTTAAATACATAGAAAAATAAGAAGAGATTGACATTAAGTGGACGTTTTTCGTATCTATGTGTTACTCTTGATAAATCCTAGGAGGCCGGATTTTTTTAAAAGACAAATTGAGTCTTTCTTTTCTTGTTGTGCTGTATATCTCTACTCTGTGTTTTCACTTGAGGTGTTTCGCTGTTTCACTACAACTGTGTCTGTTGGAGATCCCCTCATTTTCTTCTTGTTTTTTTTGGGGGGGGGGTAGTCTATAAATAGAGAATAAATGTCATAATTTGTGTTTTGTTACGGGTATGCAACACACAGCAAGTGCATTTATCGTACATGTAATGCGCGTTAGCACATTTCATGCGATAAATGCACTTGCTGTGTGTTTTTTACCCGTAACAAAACACAAATAATTATTATGACATTTATTCTATATAGATGCACCATAGTTGTCTGTTTCATAATTGCTTTTTTCGAGGTAAAAGGGTGACGTTAAAATTTATCTCACCGCGGGTTCAGTTTGCAGGGTTGAACAGCCGTCGGGACATGTTTCTTTAGATCTTATGCATTATGACGTCACGAGTGTTTATACACAGATTGCAGCACGTTCATTTCAATAGTAACATCTCAGGGAATTACATTGGCTGTGTATATATATAGTTTTGATCACTGACGAGGGTCTAGAATCCGAAACGTGCTTGCCTTGTTCATATTGCAAATTTATCCATTCTTAAATGATGTTATTGAATTTGAAGACGTTTAACATTATAACATATGTTGAAAAAGCATGGATTTCCAGCAAAAAAAAAACAAAAAATGAATTCGAACAAGATTATTGAATGGGAATATTAAAGAATTCAATTAAATGTATGGTGTCTTAGATGCTACTTTCAGAAATATTACTATTTCACAAAAATGTTATATTCATAAGGATAAAGAAAAGGGAATGATCTCCAGCATGACCACCCTGCATTGACCCAGCGTAAGGCACCCACAAGAAAGTGACACATAAATAACAGCATACAAACTCCAAAATCGAAAAAAGACACAACAATATTCACTAGAGCATCGTACAAAACAATCGTAACAGACGTACAGAAACATTAAACATTGATGGCAACACATAAAAGGAAGGAGACCAATGTGCACCCGGCGCCGACTTTAGACGGCCATCTGCTTTTAGCAAATGGTGTGGTTATCCGGAATACGTGCGCACAATCCTTCCACTTATCCGGATACACATAGGTCTCCATAGACACACAATTGTTGTATAAACATAAAACTTTTCTCTGTAAGTGACATTCACGTACATGTATTCAGAATACCCAAGGCCTCAGCTTCGGAGCAGGAATCAGGTAAACAAAATCCTGTATTCGCATAGAAGTTTGGAATACCAAGTTGCTGAAAAATAATAACAATTCATTTACATGTATTGTTTATGTCACATAACCATGAATCCAATTTGTCTTTATCTTATTTAGCTGCTTTTAAGGAGCGGTATACTGAGTACATTGCTGAGAAGAAATCCTACAAGATTTAATATGTTACAGCGTATACACACACACACTTACACTCTAAGACTTTCAAAATATTGAGAATCCATTCGCGGAGAAATAAAAACACAACTTCTCAATGAAATTACATAATACTTAACTTTCGCGACATTCCGATTACATGACACTTATCAATTTGACGTCATTATATACACATGTATATTATTTTGCTATTTCGAAAACTTTTCATTTCATCCCAAAATATCATCGAATTAAGGGAGGTTAACATCTCAGCACAATCCCTCCAATGCTATTATGATCATATATTTGATTTAACTAAGCTGCTTAATCGAATCGATTCTTCAGGAATTTTGGAGCCGCGCTATCTTCTCAAAGTAAATGCAAAACTTTGAATTCAAATAAATGAAACCAGAGGGCGCTGCTGAAATGAATTTGGGCTATATGTCTGAAAGTCACTCTGCACTATTCGAAACACGTGCCTTTGGCATCAAAATTGATTTGAAATTTTCTTCAGAAGGTAAGTTGATACACTGCCGTATTATTACTTCACTTTTAAATATTAAATGGCGCCATCGATTTTCTTTGCTGATTCTACTACCTGAAAGATACTCAAAAACTCGCATTGTCATCATTTCATTATTATTCATCATCAGGGTCATTGATTCTCTAACATGCAATATAAATGAAAGAAACAGAAGTGTAGTCTCAAGACTTTCCAGTTGTTAATCAGTCTAACAAAGATCAGCTAACCTAAAATGGGATCTTTTGTACAGTTTTCTTTGCATGCCTACCTTATTAAGATCATACTCTCTTGGATGTTTCTTCTGTTTTCAATTAAGGAATCATTGTAATATTTTTTTTGGTTTATCGAGGTATCAACACCAAAAATTGAGCGCAAGATGCACAAGTTTTTCTTCATTTTTTTTTTTTTTTTTTTTTTGGTGTTGATATCTCGATCAACCAAAAATATATTACATTTATTACTTATCATTTCATTTTGTCGCTTTTAACGTTTATTTACTGTAACAGCTTTGAAATCGTGTCGCTAACGACGTGGCTTAAGACGTTGCTACATGTAAGCGCAGACTTCCGTTTTGTGTTGATACAGGTATTAACAAAATTTCTCGGCCAATCAGAATCGTCGTTTTATAACAAAATAAATGGAAATTAGATGATTAGACATTCACGTCTCTCTCTTGTTTGTTTCCACGAATAGGTAGATAGGCTACCAATGCTTAGCCCGATGCTTCACAAAAGGAAAATACAGTTACGGCCTTAAGGTCCAACAATTAGAATTCACACTAGTAGACATTTTTCATCGTGACGAACTTCGCGCTTCGAACTTCCTACTTCGCACTTCGAACATTGAAGAATAAGTGGCGTAGCTGCCGTTCGCGTATAAACTCATAAGCAGAGTCATCTACATTTTAATTAGTAAACTCAGTGGAATGGTATAATGGACTACCTGTACAACTGGCGCGCTTTTTTCGGCAACCCACTTATGAAATTAAAGTGCGAAGTTCGTCACAGTGAAAAATGTCTTGTAAACAACCAATATAAATACCAAACCGAGAAAGAGCAACATAGAACAAAGCAACAAATTAAAACATTCTGCAAATAATCAAAAATGGAGGAAGCAAGGAGAGAAGACATAGTATCATATTCTTTATGTTTGAAAGGTAAGGTAATGAAATATGAAAGTTTCAAATATCTCTTATAATAAACTCTCGTGAACGCTACGTCAAGACAAAATATAAAAACTAGTGAAGTGCCCTCTCGTATTGAGTATCACAATAAAAAGATATCAAATTGTTTTGTACTGAATTATTATGTATTTTGATGCACCGACAAAGTACCTCTCTTAGCACCAAGACATTACGTGTATTCGATGTATTTCTTCTCTTGTATACAGAGTAATTCACAATTTGTACGGTGTCTGGGGTCAACTGATTATAGTGTCATCATTTTAATATAAAAAAATAGCAATCCAAGGAATGCTTGTGTCGCCTGCGAAGCGGTTTGATTATTATTCTAGAAAGTGGATCAAAATTATTGGTATCAGTAGAAAAGTCTTGTCAAATGAAATTCATTTGAAATATCAGACCTCTTAAATACAAATTCTAATATGACTTGATTCTTTTTCCCTATTAAGACAACAGACGCGAGCCGGGCTCTATTCTCCAATATAGGCCCTATAGCGATAAGCCACGCCTACCCATTTTCTAAAAGCAGATAAACCGGCAGGAACTGGTTTTTACCAAGAATCGATTTTGTCGTCTGTGTTTCATTGATCTAAGTTTGGTCATCATAAGACGCGGCTCGGTAATAAATGTGATTGGCTGAGGACGCTCGGGCATTATGAGACAATAGAGCCCGGCTTGTCATTTTTTATTTCTTAATTAAAAGATATGGTCATTCTCAAATGTTCAGAAAAAAGTGTCAATCATCTAGGTCAAGGTCACTACGTAAAAATTGGTAACAAAAAGGTCTCATCATGAGAAATATTAAAGACCTATCACCTACCAATTAAAAGATATATCCAACCTTATTTTATTAGAAAAGAAGGTCAAAAGGTAAAAATAATGGCATGTGTAGAAAGGCATTGTTTCAAGGAAAATACATGTGAAATATCAAAGCCATGTCACCTACCAATCAAAAGATATAGCCAATTTAACTTTTCTTGAAAAGAAGGTCAAATATCTAGGTCAAGGTCACAAGGTCAAATATTATGGTCTGTGTAAAAAGGTCTTGTCACAAGGAATACACATGTGAAATACCAAAGCCCTCACTCACCAATCAAAAGATATATACAATCTTAATATTTTTGAAATGTAGGTCAAATATGTAGGTCAAGGTCACTAGGTCAAAAATTATGGTATGTGTAGAAAGGCGTTGTTACAAGGAATACACATGTAAAATATCTAAGCCCTATCACTTACCAATCAAAAGATATAGCCAATCTTATCTTTTTTTCAAAAGTAGGTCAAATATCTAGGTCAAGGTCACAAGGTCAAAAATTATGATCTGTGTAGAAAGGTCTTGCCACAAGGATTGCACATGTGAAATATCAAAGTCCTAGCACTTACCAATCAAAAGATATATCAATTCTTAATTTTTTTAATAGTAGGTCAAATATGTAGGTCAAGGTCACTAGGTGAAAAATTATGGTATGTGTAGGAAGGTCTTGTCACAAGGAATACACATGTGAAATATTAAAGCCCTATCACTTACAAATCAAAAGTTATGGGCTGTGACACCCAAAGTGTGACAGACAGACAGACGGACTGACAGACGGACGGACGGACAGACAGACGGACAACGGACAAAGTGATCCCTAAGTGTCGCTATGCTTCGCAGGCGACACAAAAACTATCTTAGAATTCCGATACCATGCTATAAATACGGTATTTCAATTTCAAATAACATTTACCTTTCATACCGTCCCGAATGGGAAGTTATTCCCTATATCGAAAACCACCGTGTATATCAAGAAGACAAAAACGACGTAAACACACCAAAAAAAAAAAAAAAAAAAGAAAAAAAAAAAAAAAAAAAAAAAACGACGTTCACTGTACATTTATCTTTCACAAGTAATTACTTACGGGTAGACTTAATGGCGGTAATGGATATAAAACTACCATGCAGAATTTTGGTTCAAATGGAGTGAATGGCTGGGTTCTATTCGGTCCTAAATAAATAGTTGGTTTAACTCCCTTACATTCGTCGTATGACCCCGTCCATGTCAGGGTTCCGCCCATTATATCTGATTCTGGCTTTCCTATAGAATCCACCACTGAAATAGAATTTATAAATGAAATTGAAATTAAATAAGGCATAAATTGAAGGATACATGTATTTAGTTTTAACAATATTGATTAATATCAAGTAAATATGCAATGATCAATACAGTGATATAAACAATGTAAAAGGGATCTGAAAAAAAGCAAGGATGCATATATTAATTAATTTCCCTTCAAATGAGTGGGATTGTCATCTTTTATTATATTGATAGCCCCATGAAACACTTTGTATACTCAGGCTCAAATTTGAAGTATGATATAAATGTTCCTCTAGCATGCTTAGCAAAATGAGGATAAACACGATCTCAGCATACAAACAGTACACTGTTTGTAATTGTAAACTCATCAACTGATTTTTCTATGATTTACACCCTAATCCATCGTTCAAAATTATGTTTAAATGGACAAGTAAATAATGTCTAAATTGTCTTTCGTGACAGTTACGAAAAAAAAATCAACCTGAAAGGAATAAAAATGAACTTACTTTCATATGCCCACATCTCCTGATTCTGTACTGCTTGTATAATCCTAGACATATCTAATGAGCAATTCCCGATTACTGCCTCCTTATTTGCATTTAAGGAATCAGTTATCCCTATTGCATCCGCAAGATAATCAACGTAGTTCTCAAAATCTAACGATGAAGACATATCGTTCAGAGTTTGGAATGCATGTCTTTTCTCCAATTTTTGTAGATCTGATATATTTTCGAAGCTAAATTTGTTCAATTCTGCGATTGAATCCTGTATTGTTTGAAAGTAAAAGCTGTTTTCGCTAGTAACGTCTTTAAGAATGCAGCATAAAGAGAGTGTGATCAAAACCTTCATCGTGATAGTTAAAAACAGAGCACTGGTCTAAATTCTTCCAAGATATCCCTTTCTTTATTGAATAGTTGTTGTATACATGTGAAACGGGAATACAATCAACATTTAATATATTGACCCTTTGATAAATATACCTTGACTTGTACATGCACTTTATCAGTGTGTAACTCATTATATGGTGCGATAGGGTGCAGCGTTATCACATGCACAAATGTTATTGTGAAATACACAGAATCTAGCTGTGATGTAAATATGTGATCTTGGTAATACTCATTATCATGAGTCTGGTGTTATGCACTTTTATTCTACTTATTTATGTATAAATCAAAAGAGTAAAAATAAATTGCCTGCTATGATGACATTGACAAACGAAGGGATAAAGAAATAAGTTATCTGAGATGTGATTCATTTCATCTTTATCTCATTTCAAATGACAGGGCAATATGTAGTATGTTCGGCAATTGAATTATGAAATATTTAAGATTTCCTTACCCTTTTCCTTGCTAAAGTAAAAATACTCTTATTGCAGTCATGTAAAACATCTAGTACTAGTTGTGCTACAAATAACTAGTTGGCACTACATAATTCTGGTTAGTAATGGAAATTAAAGGAGGTTAACATCTTAATTAACACCATCCCTCCCATGCTATTTTAAACGTTTATTTTGATATGCTACTGAAAGACCCTACAGGAAATTTGGAACAGCGCACTCTCTGTAAAGTAAATGCACAAATTCAAATTAAATAAATAAAACCGTCAGAAAATCACATTGGCTGGAAGCATCACTGATGAGGATTTAATAACCGAAACATATGACTGCTGCATAATAAATTGGTATGAAATTCATTACGAACTTTCCTTTTCTGAGTAGCAACATCCCTTCATCGCCTGCTTATGGCGTGTTCATATCTCAGTTGATACGCTATGCCAGAGCAAGTACCAAATATACGGATTTTGTTCTGAGAGCTAGGCGTCTTTCAGATAAGCTTCTCAGTCAGGGATATGTTTGTGACCGACTAACATCTGAGGAAGTTCTACGGTCGATATGGGGAACTCGTCATACACTATGATGTCCCACTATCCAGAATGGTGGATGATATTCTGTCATAGACCATTTGAACCATCCAACCAAAGATTGTACTCTATATCTTCCAAAATGGAAGTAACCGGAAGTGACAGTTCTACCGAATTGAAGCGACGGGTGTTGCATGCAAGCAGGAGATGCTTACTCTTCCTGGGCACCTGGTCCCACTCTCATATCGGGAGTTCGCTTCTTTTCATATGGTGGAGGTTTTTGTTTTTGTTTGCTTTGGTTTCTGTTTTATCCTGATTTTGTATGCCTTCGGTTTCTGATTTTCTGAATTATCGATTTTGTGCTGTAGACAGGGATATGGTCATTATCCATATTTGTCATTAAGGAAGGTATACAGTTGGAACACCTCCGTATTATTTCTTTTCATGGATATAATGGATATTACTTCCTTCCATTGATTTTAAAGCTACTCCCAGTACTTTTTTTTTCTTTTTTTTGGGGGGGGGGGAATTTCGATTGTTCCTCTTTTTTTTTGACAAAAATAAACATAAAGTTGTATAGTTTTACAAAAATACCTACAGGTATCATACTTCTACAAATGTTCTATGAATATGAAAATATATCAGAAATGATTTATTACTTTCTGATTTTTAATGAGGTAAAAAGATCCTTACGATAATCTCAAGAGCACTCACAATACAGCACCAAATTGAGCATCGACGGACCCATAGTAAGCTAGAGGTGGGACCTGGTGCCCGGGAGGAGTAAGCATACCCTGTTGGCTAGCCGTACCCGCCATCGATGTTCATGCACGAAAATGAAAACAATATATAAAATACTAAAATACATGTACTGTCTGAAGTTATGTCTATATAGAAAGTGCTATGGTGACCATGTCAGGGAAAAATATTCAAAACACTTACCGTCAAAACCCTCGCAGGGATCTTTTAACGAGCTCCACACGGCAAAGGGTATAAGTGTGACACAAATGAGTTAAAGAAGATCCAGACGATAATCTGGGAGATACTGTGACAGATAGATACTGTGACAACCGTTTGCCAAAATGTTAGATATGGCCTCAAATTTATGAAAATTTCTTTGCCTTTATTTGCCTTTATTTAATTTCAAGACATTTAACTTTAGGGAGATGTAGAAAAAAAATCATCAACTTTCATTGGTTATGTAGTCGTCGGCGCCGTGGTCTAGTGGATAGGGCGTCGGGCCAGTAACCAAAAGGTTGCTGGTTCGAGCCTCAATAGGAGCACTGGTCGGTCGACATATACTCATCTTTGTTCTGTGCTTATATACAAAACTGTCCTTTGTCTGCGTATTGTTTCCGTGTCTGTGCTGTTTAAAAAAATGGTTACGGGGATTACGAAATATATTTCAAGTCAAGTACCAAGACACTGTAACGCTATGCAAGCCTACCATCCTAGTGGTTGAAACTATCCATATCTAAATATTTATAATGATATAATATAATTTTTATAATAATGTAATATAATTTTTATGATAATATAATATAATTTTTATAATATTTTGTTGCTGCATATGCACATTTCAACAAGTAATGTTTCACAAGAGATGCTCGTGATCGAAATCGAGGAAACCCAACTAATGAATATATAAAGACCTAAATCTAAGTACGACCTAGAACTTATGCCATGCCACATAATATTTCGTTTGTTTCATTTTCCATTTTGGGCGAGTTTGGATCAAAGGTAGACAGAATTACCATCGAAAATGCGTGAGAATCATCAAACGCCTCTTATACCGTGGATATGATCCTACTGTCACCAAACGGACACTGGGCTTGGTACTTGACCAATCTACAGTTTTGTACCAGCGCATCCTTAATACTTGCACGATGACGTGACTCCATGACGGGCCTTGTCCAAACCTCTTTAGAGAAGACAGGGCCCCGACCACCTGTCCTCTCTGAATGTCAGTCGGACTCCTCGGGTGATTACATACATGAGCTTGTTACAACCGGCAGAGCACAGGTTGTATTACGCATGCCCTCTTTTTATATCCATTTTCATATTCATCTGTGTTGCTTGGGCCCCTGCGTTTTGCGGTCTTGTTTGTGTGTGGTCATCTGACAGTGAGGAGGTTGTTTTACACCACAATTGTACGTTCTTCGAGACCTCTGGGTAATCGGAATAGTTGGAGGGTTGTGTGCACGTAATCCAGGATAACCACACCGTCTGCTGCTGACGTGGCAGATGGCCTTCCTAAGTCGGCACCGTTTACCCATTGGTCTCGTTGGTTTATGTGTAGTCATTTGTGTTTTATGTTTTCTGTGATTTGACGTTCCTTGTACTACTGCGTCTCTTTCTGTGCGTATCTTTTTTGTGTTTTACAGTTGGTGTTTTGGGAGGTTGCTATCCCCTCCTTCCTTTGTATACTCCTTATGGATGAGTACCTTTTTGTTATGTTTAATTATGATAAAATAATCCAGAAAAAAATCTAAATATCAAATGTTATCCTGACTCAGATTTTTGACTACCACATTTGCAAAATATAGCTAATGCATTTGTACTGTATTGATGTAATTGGATAATGTGCAAAGCAGATTCACATAGATGTTTTATCGAACACGCTTTGTTATGGTATTGCTGACCAGAAACAATTCCCTGATATGTTGTTTTAAGCTAAATCAATATAATAATATTCACCAAGGGCGTCCTTACAATACTTGGGAATCTCTGATTCCTTTTTTGAGACAAGAAATTGAAGAGATCCAACTCTTTATTCTTCAGCAACTTTTCAAATCGATCTTAATGCAACGAAATCGTGTTCGGCAGAGTAAATTCTCATTAGTGATACTTCAAGTCAAAGTAATTTTCAAACACAGTCAAATTTATTTTTTCAGCACCTTCCTGTTCCTTTTTCTTGAATCTTTTAAAAGTTATGTATATACTTTGAAAAGAGTGCATGGCTCCAAATTTCCTGAAGGATCTATTCAGTAGCATGTGTGAAATTGAATAGTTAAATAAAATCTATGACAAAAAGAACGTTGTGGTGTTGTTATGATGCAAATCTCTTAAAGTAGATGATTCTGTTAAGATGACATGCCAATTTTACAAAAGAGCAAAAAAATTTATGATGTCAAATTGATAAAAGACCAAGTCAGGTGACAGAGTTGGAAAGAAAGTAATTAATACACTGGAAACATTAAATCGCGGAGAGCGTGTTTAACTGTCCCAATCTGTAAATAAAAATAAGTGTAGATAATAGGAAAATGAGAGTTCAGTCATTTAATCATGCTCCTTGGCCAGCCAGATTGAGTTCTTAATACTGCTGATATACCGGTATGAGAATACAGCATAAACCTATGGGAAGCTGTAATCGTTGATCTAATAATTCGCTTGGGTCCTGTGTGAAAGGGTCAGCTAATAGGCACTCGATAATCAGTTCGTATTTTCACGTTGAAATTATACAAAACAAATTGCAAACGTGTTGTCTTCTCTGACGAGATTTCTATAAGATCTTTGACATAGTTCTGCACATATAATTTTTCCAGCGTGATCCACTTTGACTAACTTAGTATCGAGATAACTGAGATTGTTCTAGACTTCAATGAATTCATAATCTATACAGCAAGACTACTAGCATCGAAGGAAAATCTAGAATTGGGAGGTATTCAATACATTTATAGCATTACTTCGTTTTTTATAACTTTTTATGACATCTTCTACAGATTTTATTAAATGATCAGGAATTATTACCGATTTTGCTTATTTCTGATTGGCGGAGACGCTGTTTGATAGAGTGTACCTCAGAGTGAGTTGACCACTGACGCTCCAAAGCGGTCTATTCGGGATTAGCGCGTGCGGTACGAGCGCGTGCGTTGATATTTGTAGTGAAAAATCTTTGACTTCGTATATCATTGCAATGCAAATGTTAATAAAATCCTGATAATTTAATAAAGCAGTTATTGACCTTTGATTTTGGTCTACTCGTGACTATTTAGACCTGGTCAGGTTTTGGTTGATCTCGGCCTTCGGCCTCGGTCAACCAATACCTGACCAGGTCTGTATAGTCACGAGTAGACCTCATCAAAAGTCAATAATTGTATAAAGTTGACCTCGAAGTTTAGTCACTTTCATACTTTTTTAGCATATTACATTGTTTAGATTTGAGGATCACTGACGAGGGTTAAGTACCCGAAACGTGCATGTCTGGTCCATGCTGCCAATTTATCTGTTCTTAAATGATGCTATTCAATTTGAAGACGTTTACATTTGACAACACTCATCGAATAATTAGCTCGGTCCTAAAAGACATGGAAATATCTAATGGAAAGTCAATTCTTCTATAACACATTGTTTATCGCTGAATTAGGTCTTTATTTATATAATAAGTGTCTTATTTTGTGTGTTTATGCAGAAATAAAATACAATGGCTGATGCATTTATTTTGATATAATGCGCGTTAGCGCATTTTATCAAATAAATGCATCAGCCATTGTAATTTATTTCTGCATAAACACACAAAATTAGACACTTATTATATATATATGCGCTTTCAAAGCCGAAAATAGAACAAAAAAGCTCCCAATTCTATTTTTAAAGCGAATCCGTCCACCAATATGGAGGGGAGTTAATTTTAGAAAGGAACAGCGGGAGTATCCCCATGGCAACGTCACGCTCATTCAGTGTGACTGAAATGTCATAAATTAATAAATTGTGATATACCAAGTATTACAAATTAGAAATTTAACAATGGAATAATGACCAAATAATTTATTACTCTCTAGATGTTGTCAGTTTGGAACTAATTTTGTTCATTTCATTCATTCGCGCTATGTCGGGCGCCATGACGTCACACTGTCATTTATACGGAAATCAATAACAATCGTCCTGAAAGCTTTATCTAAGGCAATTACAGTGGCTGTGCATATATTATAATGTTAAACGTCTTCAAATTCTTTAGCATCATTAACAGCAGATAAATTGACAGCATGACCAGACACGCACGTTAGTTACGCACTCATCCATATTTGTACTGATTGCATTAAAAATTTACTTCGTATCTATATATCAATTATTTATCAATATTATGACTGTAGAGAAAATATGTGATAAGTAAATTTTCATTGTCATTTACAGAACTTTGTTTATGAAATATATTAGTTAAAATGTGAAAAATGGATGATTTAAAAAAAAGACTTTATTGGAAAATTCTCTTCAAAACACACAAGCCCATAAATATTTAAACACATTAACGCAACCATTCAAATAAACTACAAAAAAGATACATACATACATCAAATAGATTCTTTTAATATGAGTGAAGGATTTATTTTTCTGGAATGTATCATTTAGAGATTTATTTAACAAATTTTTTTACAATCATTAGAAATCAAAGAAATATATTGATAAACAATTTCGATAAAGTTTGAGAGAAATATTCCTGATTGCCGTTTACAAAAATTCTAATCACACCCAAATCTAATGCAATAGTTTGCTTTGATATAATTGTATCTGTATTTTGAAGATCCACCACATTTCTTTACTTTTTGCCACGTCTAAATATTATTTTCTCCAGTCCTAACATTGGCGCTTCAAATAACACTGACGCCACGAAAGCCGCCATGTTGGACATCACCAGATGTGCAAGGAAAAGGTAAATCTGAAAATTGATATTTTTTCTTGATCTGCTATCCAAACGAAAAATATTTCGTATCGTAAAAGCGAAAAGATATCTGTTAAAAATTATACTGTACTTTTGACTAGAATGTCATACAAAATCAAAAAATAATTCTAAAATATAGATTAAAAATCAGAAAAGAACGGTATTGCTAGGTTTACATTTAGCCATGATGCCCTACGATGTCCACGATTAAGCAAAATCGTGGAGCTCCACGATTCTATAAATAAAATTGGTCTTCACATGTTCTCCGACGCTTCATCACGCTCTGATACGCGCTGTAGCGATTTGTTATGATTGTAGATAAGATCTGTTACGATTTGCATCCCGTTCTCTCAAGCTTCGTTACGTTCCCGTACGATTACCACGATGATCACTTACGCTTTGCCACGCTCTATCACGGTTCCCTACGCTTATCAAGTTTTGTTGCGATCTGTTACGATGCAGGAATACGATTTGCCGTGTAACCATATGGCCTCTCCCCCACAATAATTACGGCGAATTTTTATTTTATGTTGGGGAATTTGCACACTGTAGAAAGAGGAATAACTCTAAACTAAATCGATGCATTTATCAGAACACGAAAGTAAATTATTCTCCTTACATGAAAGAGGGATTATGTTAATATTACTTCACATAAAGATTTTGAGACAAGGTGCAAAAAATCACAGTTAATAAGTTTATCTTAAGATTTTACGGGAAATATTTTCTCAACTTTAAAATGTTAAATTGTAATATTGATTTTCCAATACTTGGAAAGTCCAGAGATTGATAATAACTTAATTACGAATTGGTTTTATCTATGAGCTGGATAAATGATTGTCAATTCACCCAGCATATTGAATTTACTTACGTACAGTCCCTCATAATTTCAGATGCTTTTGAAGAGTTGTAGACAACTTTATCTTTGAGGGATGAACACGAAATTATCTAATAATATGTCCATCATTTTGTGCAATTCCCCTTCCAGGGTTAAATACAATATGTCATTTTTCAATTGTTAGATTTGCTTTCTCGTTGTTAGAGATTATGTTTCGTGAAATAAACTTTGTTAGAATTCAAACGATGTTTTCCTTCCTCAATAAAGTACTGAACATTAATCAATAACACAACGCGAAGTACGAAGTATGGCTTGTAAGCCCACATCGGCTTACAGCCGCGATTTAATAAGATGTGATATGAAATAGACATTGTCAACCAGTTTCAATACCACTTGCAATATGCGAACAAGATTAAGCTTAATCTCTAGGAGATGAAGATTTTATATCGCAAAACGCTGGAAATGGCATTGATGAACCTTATTTGATCTTTCTTTTTTTTCGATTATTAAAGGTAACATCTATTGTTGAGCAATTCAAATCTTTTATTGCGTGTATATATTTAACTCGGTCGAAGACAATTAATGCAGCACCTCACTGATTATCAAGACTTCTTCTTCCAGTCTACTCCATATGTTGGAAATTGTTGCGGATGTTAAAAACTCTTGAAAACCATCAAAACGGGTTGTCTTATTATAATTATCATTATAAGAATATTGGAATCACAACAAATCTTGTAGATCATGGACTGAATCGTGAAAACCGTAACAAATAGTCAAAGAGCGTGAGTGAAATCGTAGTGGATCGTAGGAGAACGTGTTTCACTAAGATCTCCTACGATCGCATATTACGATCTGTTGCGCTTTGTCAAGATCCGTTACGCTCTACTATGCTCCATCACGTTCACTACGTTCTCTCATGATGTAAGGATCAATCGGGACAATCGTAGCAAAGTATTTGAGAATCAAAAATTTTGCCACGATCTCTGATATCTCCTACGATCATCATGATTGCACCACGATCTCTTACGATCGTCACGATTCAACCCAACGCTCTCTTACGATCTCTACGATTCACCTCAATCGGGGCAATCGGGGCTAAGTGTAAACCTAGCATAAGCTTATTCTATAAACATGATAAATGCTTCTTCGGTCGGCTTTTCTATTGTTATGAGGGATGTTTCCTAAAATAAATGGTTAGAAAAGAACGAGGGCGAGTCAATAAGTTTTCAGCCTAACCTGTTTTCAATAAACTATCACGCACGTATTATCTACATGTCATTCATTTTTAAGTTGTTATCTTGATGGTAAATTCCATATGAATATCGGTTCATTTTCGAATGAGATGATTGATGACACAGTCATATGACTAAAGAAAATGCATGCGTTTCGTATAAAGTCGAGTATTATGATAAAATGCGGTTCCTGTATTGAAAAGGTTAATCTGGATAGAGATGAGTTAAAGAAGATCCTGACGATAATCTCACCAGCACTCATAATAGAGCACCAAAATAGAGCATCTACGGACCGCTAGCAAGCTAGAGGTGGGACCAGGTGCCGGGAAAAGAGTAAGCATCCCCTGTTGGCTAGCCGCACCCGCCGTCGATGTTCACGGATGAAAATGAAAACAATATATTGAATACATGCCTCACGGAGTCTCACGCCGAATTTGATGATGGTTCGCAACCGTTCCAATGGAAATTCGAATGGTTTTGTCTTGACGTCTAGACTTTGAGACTGGATTACCGATAAGTACTACATATGTTTATGATGTTCATGTATATGGATCTTCTTTACAGTGAGTGAGCTCAAGTTAGATTCTGGGTAGTGCAATTCAAACGGAGTAGAACGACGGGGCAATGTCTAGACCCCCTCCAGATGTTACTGACGGAGAAATGTGTCGCAAAATTTGTGGTCTTGTCGACTCATTGGGCAGGACCAGGGTTTTAAGTGCCAAAAAGTTCAAGACGCAGGTTGTGACCACAGTATTTTGGGACTCAAAAGGGATTATTGTGTGGATTTTTTTCCCCAAGAGATGTTCAATAGCTGAGACTTATTAAGACGAAAGCTATTATTAAGGATGCTGTAGAGCAAGTATGAACTAGTATCGTACCCTGCGTACTACCCAGAGCATCCGGCGATATCTTTCTGTTCCAAAACTTGATTTGTTGACGTCATTTCCGGTCTAATGAAGATGTCGTCATTGCATGCAGTGGGTAAATGTAAAGACCCTGAATTTTCCAGTGATGTATATCGCTTGAGCATCGTAAGATTAACTACAACGCACTAGAGGGGAATTGCATCGAGAAAGAGACGCAAAAGAGACAAGAAACACCAACACACATCATAGAAATATGAAACATAAAAGACCACAGATAAACCAACGATACCAATGGGCAACCGGTGCCGACTTAGGACGGCAATCTGCCACGTAAGTTTTCAGCCTAACCAGTTTCCAATAAACTATGAGGAGTTAAATCTCAACCAGTTTCCAATAAACTATCAGGAGTTAAATCTCAACCGAAAATAAGATGGGCTACTTACATTTTGAGTCACCCTCGTATATACTAAAAGAAATGAATTTTTCATAGATATAAAATAAAGTATAAGCAGAAATGCAGAAAGCATTGGACATTTTTCCTATGTCAAAGAATTGAACTCACAGCTACGTGGTCATTGAAGAATAAATGTTGTCGTAAGCTGTAGTAGTAGGCAGCTAAGACCATTGGGTGGACGAGGTATACACAATACGACAGGCGAGCCAGGGGAGTAAAGGCACTCCACGACAACAGAGTGTTCACGTAGCCTGTAAAAGATAGTTTATGACGTATACAAATGTCAACAAAGGGGTAAAATATCTTCTTTTCAATTTTCCTTTTTGAAATCGTTTTTAAACTATGAAATACATTGAAAATTATAATGTATAACTTAAATATGATGAACAAAGAAATTGAACAGATGTAAACATGTTTATAATAAAGAAAAAAGATTTTTAAATCGAATTCAGACATAACATACAAATATTGAAAGATCTATCGATATGTGGGATAATTAAACATACCACCATGTCCAGTAGCGCATGCAAAGATGACCCAACAAACGCAGAGGCCCCAGACAGTTCGGTGTGTGGCGTTGAACAATGAAACCACCTCGGTATCTAGATCGGTCCCATTGAAGTAATCATGAAGACCGTACAAGACAACAAGAGCTAAAGCAGCCATCACTGCCCAGATAAAAAGGTTTATAAACTGCAAGATAAAAATATCAAAATATAGAATTCGTCTCAAGTTGCCGTGAGGGGATCCTTGAAGAAGAAGAAACCCGGAGTAAGACATTTTTAGAATTAAGATTTCTATCCCAGGACCTTCGACTGTGCTACCCGGCCGTTGATAAAATACAAGAGATTTAGTGAGGATGCAACAAAAATACAAAAATATAATCTATAATAGTCATTTCATAATTCGTAAACAAATAGATCGAAAAACGTATAGAACAGGGAAAAAATATTAATCTTTTTCTTAGACATATCAGTCCCGGAAAAAGTAAGTGCAACCACGTTCACGAAAGGGCTCAGACTCATGTCGCACGTACAAATATATGAAAAAAAAAGACGAATCGTATATCGCATTCTTACTTACTTATTTTAATTTGAACAAGAAAGGAGGAGGTCTCCAACAATACTCGGTTTGAACATCCACAGCAAAACCCCAAAACGTTCTATGCAATAACACAGCACTTTGCACTTCGAACTTCATACTTCGTACTTCGAACATTGAAGAATTCGTGGTGTAGCTGCCGTTCACGTATAAACTCATATGCGGAGTCATCTACATTGTGATTAGTAAACTCAACGGAATTGGTATATTGGACTTCCTGTTCTTCTGGCAACTAACTCATAAATCTTTCTATCATAATTAAAGTGCAAAATTCGAAATACGAAGTGCAAAGTTCGTCATACACGATGAAAAATGTCTAGTACTATTCACCATTATACCATTGAAGTGTGTATCCACTCCTTCTCAGACCTGTCCACTTCCACTCAGTTTGACGATAAGGTGATTGAGACAAGTGTTAAATGAGCATAATTTAAAAGCAGATAAATTTTAAGCATGGATCAGACATGCACGTTTCGGTTATTTAACCCTCATTAGTGATCCTCAATCCAAATAATGAAATGTGGCCAAAAAATGTAAAAATTATGTCCAAAATATACCCCAAGACGGTTGGTATATGATTCTACAGGACCATAAGGTGATTGTCTCATCTATATAAAAATAAAAACTAAGAAATCTTTTTTCATCGATAATTTCAATCATATTCAAACCTTATTTAGCCTGAAACGTCCTCTGAATTTATACAGCAAATATCCAAACATAATGCCCACTACGTATGGTCCTATTCTGCACCAAGGTTTGATGTAGTAGTCATTAAAATAATCTCCTCTGAAATAAATATTAAAAAAAATAACATTGAAGATATCATGTCGTTATACATGTATAAGATTTGATGAAGTTAAATTCCAATTTCATTCAAGGGTGACTCATTAAGTTGTCATAATGCTCTGTCTGATAAATAATAACCCTAGATCTAAATTCAATTTGAATTTTGAAATTTGTTTTTTAAATATTTTCTAGGGTCATACCTTTTTTGTCTTTGTAGGCATCGAATCTAGCAATGTAAACCTATTTACCTATCCGTTTAACACAATGAGACTGGAGAACATGTAAGAACTGTCCAAAACGTGGCATCAGTGAATGAATGTCAAAAACAAAAGCCTTAGCCATTTTTCAGAAAAACTTCATTCGAAAGGCTTACGAATTTAAAAAAAATGCGAAAAAGAACTTCCTACAATGTAATACAAAACGAAAATAGGACAAACAGATGGAGACAACGACGGAAGCCCCAAAGAAACACGGAGGACAACTTACCTAATGAACCATCGCAAGTACACCTGCAGAATACATTGTAGAATGCATTGTAGGGGGCGCTGTTAAACGCGTCTTGCTTACATATATTATATACATCATTTGTATCAGCCAATCAAATTGCTAGCTAGCAGATCCGTATTTGTTACGATATTGCACAGCTGTGCGCCTTATTTTTGATTCTACGTCTAGAATCGGTAGGAAATAAATGAATTAATCCCGATCGATTGGGTAATGATTCCGATAGATCATGAGAATTAAAAATTCGTGCAATTCGTGTAACAGGCAGATTTTGATCTGTACTTGACGCCATATGATCAATGACGTCGTTACATCAATGACGACAAACATGGCACCAAATTTGATGTGACGTTACGAGAAGAATTCAATTCATTACATATTTTCTTTTGTGATATGAAGTCTCTAAAATGACAAAAAAAAAATAAATGAGTTAAAGAAGATCCTGACGAAAATCTCAATAGCACTCACAGTATAGCACCAAATTGAGCATCGACGGACCCCTAGCAAGCTAGAGGTGGGACCAGGTGCCCAGGAGAGGTAAGCATCCCTGTTGTCTAGCCGTACCCGCCGTCGATGTTCATGAACGAAAATGATCACAATATATAAAATACATGCACCGTCTGAGGTTACGTCTATATAGAAAGTGCTATGGCGACCATGTCAGGGGAAAATATAAAAAAAAAACAACTTTCTGTCCAACCCCTCGCGGGGAAATGCTGAGTGATGCTGGTTCCATAACTATTTTCTCCTTTTTTTTGTACATAAAAACATAGGTAGATATTGTGGTAAGATATTTAATGTGATTATAGTTTGGATAGTAACATAGACCTCTAGTAAGATCTAGATTGTGATTATATAATATAAAAAAGATGGCCTGGATATGGGTTAAATATGCAAAAATATTGCACGGCTACGACACAGTATATTGATAGCTGAATATAATATGTCGAAGCCATGCAATATATGGGTCTTTTTCAATCATTACCCATAAAACCTACCCGTCCGCTGATGCTTGACAAAGACATAATTTGTTGTGTCATAATGGTAATTAATTCAATTTTGAAAAGTGCTTACGATGGTCCACGAATTGATAGAGAGGTAGGTGGCAAATCCTTATCGGTTGAAATCAGACCTGTTGCGATCCAAGTACCAAGGATGAACGCCATGCAAACACCCATCCCGATAAATCCATTGCTGTAAATTTAAACAAAGAACAGAGATGTATGAAATATAAGATTGTCGTTGAAACAGTTTTAAACTATTGAATTGCATTTGACAGTAATTATTTGACCTAAAAACATAAGTCACGCCAGGGTATGTATTTGATTTAAACTATTAAATCAAAAATGGAAGTCAACCAAGTTGAAATACATGATAAAATCCAAAACGCTGGAGTGACTATGGATTCCAATTAAGTAATTGACTGTTTGAAATTTTATATGTATGTCAATTGACTTTTCTTTCAGACATCCCTAACTCGCAAAACCTCTGCACCTAAACTAATAAAACCATGCTTTCATGGCGCTTGCATGGTATTGTAAATAGTTGGGTGACGTAGGATCGTATAAAAGTTTGATTTTGGTAGAAACCGTCGGGTATCTGATGGTGTTCAAACTCATCTACGAGAGTAATGAAACCAGTGCGTAGTAACAAAACTCCTATGCAAAATGTAATAGGACCACAAACTAATCAAGCAATTCAATTATTTGAACGCAGTGCAGCCTCCATGCAAGCGCGATCGAGACGCAATGCAATGTCCGATAGATCGGCAACGGAATGCTTTGTTTTTTCACTGCGCCCTATTGGTTCTCGTAAGCTTGTATGGCGCTCATATTGCCCTTTGATGTCAATTCCTACTGCAATTCATATGTGCTCACATGGAGCCTTGTATTTTCAAGAAAGACGATCACCTGCTGTTTGCTGTCGTTGTTTTATTTTTTTCATTTTGTTTTCAAATTTGATGCAATTATGTGACCATGTTACGCTGTAGTATCATGTTGTTGTTGCATATTATTTCCATTTCTTGTTCTTTCCTGTTTATAAGTGCGCAAAGAGCCGCTGGCTTCGATATTCACTTTCGATTTTACTTACTAATGTAAGGGAACCATCATGAGTGGGCTGATAACGAAAAATTGCATGTCGTTGGCCAAATACCAAGCGTGTCCAAAACACTAAAATGCAAAACATATAAAACTGAATGTTTAAAGCTATATTTGATTACATGTAACAGTGAAACATTACATATATAAAATTGATTATCTTATTTTCCATAAAGAAGGAAATTTGACAGGTTTACCCTTTTCATCATTTTATTCTTTTATGTTGTGAAATTGTTTTCGGTCACTTTGATGTTTTATGTTCCTTCGGATAAAAACAAGAAAATGTTAATGTGTTAACAATTTAACGAAAAATCGATCAATGCAACCTAGAATGTTAAACGTCTTTAAATTCAATAGCATCATTTAAAACCTGATAAATTTACAGCATGGACCAGACATGCACGTTTCGAGTACTAAACCCTCGTCAGTGATCCTCAGTCTAAACAATGTAATATGACTAAAAAGTATGAAAATTATTATGTCCAAAAATGTACCAAAAGACGTAGCAGAATGGCTGGGATATGATGCTACAGGACCCACATTTTAGAAATTTCAAGAGATTTTGTAGCAGAAAATTTCAAATGCGTTGGAGAGACAGATGATCAACCAAGGTTGATCGAACTTGGCTACATGTTCCCTCGGAGACTCTTGGTCCACCAGTAGTGACGCTCGCCAAGTAGTTCAAATATTAAACGTCTTTAAATTCAATAGCATTATCAAAACCTGATAAATTTACAGCATGGACAAGACATGCACGTTTCGGGTACTAAGCCCTCGTCAGTGATCCTCAATTTAAACAATGTAATATGACCAACAAGTATGAAAATTATTATGTCCAAAAATGTACCAAAAGACGTAGCAGAATGGGTGGGATATGATGCTACAGGACCCACGTTTTAGAAATTTCAAGAAATTTTGTAACAGAAAATTTCGAATGTGTTGGATTCCATCGATGTCATTGACAATATTTTCCACTTTGAAAAATCTTTGAAATACCTTTTTGACGCATTACGTTATAGATTTCTATCAATTCGCATTTTCATTAGAAGGAAAAATATTTGAAACACAAACCTTAGACACTCCTTCTTTAATCTCAAAGTTGTTGATATACAATAAGTTCCACCACCAAGATTCTTTACATTGATCCCGTTCAAGTCCATCTACTCGCCATTCTGGACCATCAGAAACGTAACGGAACAAACCAACGTCAGCCAATAAAATCAGCATGTACACTGGGGTCAACCTGTAAATGAGTCGTCATACAGGGTCAGCAGATAGGAATCATTATGGTCTGTATTAAAATACAGGTATACTGAGAACATTAAAGTTTATCAAAAAGTATTTGGTATCATGAATGTGCGCCAAAATACCTCCAAAATCTGTGAAAGTAGAACATAAGCCAATTGAATCGCCTTGGCCCTCCCTTGTTCTCTAGTTCTTTAAGAGTCAGGTAAGCAAGAAGTAAACCACTGAATCATAAAATAGAAGTAAGAAAATCCTTATATGAATTAAACAGGTATAATAATACATTCTTGGCCCGGCACCAAAATCTAAGAATTGACTTAAGACTTAATTTCAATTTTCTCATTATAGTATAAGTGATGACTTGAACTTATTCTCATAATTTGTCTATTTTCAGAGTAGAGCAGAATGGATGACCTGGATATTTCAAATGTTCAATGATTTGCTATATACATGTATCATATTTTGAGAATATGACTTAGCCAATTCTTAGTTTATGGTTCCGGGTCCTGATTTTCAATTGAAAGAGCCCTTTTATCTTGAATACAGCACTCTTGTTTTTCGAAACTGCAGTTGAACTTTGCAAAACCGAGATCAAAGTTAAAGCTTAACAAGTCAAGTTTGTTGAATGTCTAAGTATTAAGTCACAATTGACCCTTCCGAACGCGGGAAAAAATGAGAAATTCCATGACGTCACAATGCAATTTCGATGTTTGACCGAGGTTCGAAGCTTGTTTGTCCGAGGTAAAAGCATTGTGACGTCACGAAATTTTGCATTTTTCCCCGCAATTGGAAGGGTCAATTGTCCTCAGAGTATAAAATGGTAGATCAAAGTATGAAGTGGAGCAAGTACTGTCTGTGGATTCTTTAGCCTCTCATTCACAGAGATAGATTGTGCTAAGTGTATACTATAAAGAAAAAAATCTGTGTAATCCGGCTTTCATTCGTTCCGATTGAATCGGCCGGTTTAGACAAGATCCAATGTACAGAAAATGGATATGCGGGACCAAGATAAAATACAAAAGAATGATTTCTGTTATACTTTTACTACAATTCAACGAATTTATCGTGTATTACATTGTAATAGAGAATACAAACTGATACATGATCTAAAATGATTTATATCATTGTCTCCGTCAGGGACGTATATAAAATATACGTCCCTGTCTACGTCTAAAACATCAATCAAGGGTAGTCTTAGTATTGCTGATGTTAACATTTTTAAACCGTGATCGGGTCGCTTTTCCTATCGCAATAATTTTTCACCCGTGAAGCTACACGCCGACGTAACGGGTACCTCCCGCGTTTGGATAATGTTTCGTCTGGTAATGCACAACAAATCTTTTAAACTAGTCTCATTACAATTTAACGAGTCAATTGTCAATCATTTAATTTCCATTGTCATTTTCAGGAAACGAAGATTCTGATTGGCTGAGAAATTTCGTGGATACATCCATCAACACAATTCTTCACGGAAGTCTATTTATAGCACAATTTTTAGAACTGGGGGTTCCCTCAAACACGAATGAACTCGTTGCTGAAAAAACAATTTGTTGATGTTTGTTTATCATTTCAAGGGAACCATTTCTGTTCTACTTACTCAAAAATAAACAGTGTATGTAGAATTTGCTCAAACCAGTCCTTTTTCCAAAGATATAGAGAGACGATCGTTCGCTGTTCGAATCATGGCGGCTGTCATAATTTGTTTTGGCAGACGTATCACTGCGAAACCTTCCGACTTACGAAATATAGTGCGGTAATTGATTGTTTTTAGATCCAAGAATACAGTTTGTTTTCCATAATTAAATGATAAGAAATGAATCTTATATTTTTTTCTCTTAATGCAGGTATCACCCGAAAAATTGGACAGAAAACTTTTGCATCAACGCGCTACGCGCTTTGATGCGTTTTTCTGACCAATTTTTCGGGTGATACCTGCATCAACAGAAAAAATATAAGATTCATTTCTTAAATCAATTCTATCAATCAAATTTTCTTTCAACTTTACACCCTTATTTATCTACATCGACACTTTCTCTGCACATCTAAGAAATCCGCGATACCAAAACGGTCTATCCAACATTCAAGCCAACCCGGCGATGCCTTAAAGTCCGCATATCTGAGTTTAGATACAATTTCCTTGTGTCTTTTCTTTTATATTCGACCCATTTATTGTAATCTATTTAGCATGCACTTGTTCATACCGTTTCGTTAAGGTCTCCAAACTTTGAACCGCTAAGAAAGCGCTGACGTTTCTTGACATTGCTCACGATCAAATATCGTCCTCTTTAATATTTTCATACGAACAGCAGTTTCTCCGATGTCGTAAATTTTTACAGATTTACTGGTACTTTTTCCTAATCGTCAATTAGAAAGGAAATTTTTCTTTGTCGTTTTGAGGATGGATATACATGATCATTATTTATTCTCGGAGTACCTTGTCATGATAAACGTTTGTACAATGAATAGATTTTAATTAAATTCTTTGTTATGAAAAGTATCATTACCGTTGACCAAATCACACCTGAGTAGATGTTTATACAAGGCCTGAATACAGGTGATCAATTAACCCTAATTAGTGTGATCGGTACCCTAACTGACAGCCGGAGTACGGAAGAGACAAGACACGGAATACACAAAAGATTTTAATATTAAACGTCACGGAGAAATGCTCGGGACCATAAGAAAGGACCGATGTAGACAAGATTCCGGAGTACAGAAGATCCGGTTTTCACAAAATATACCGTATTTTGAATTAAAGATCGTGACTGAAATGAAATTAAATATTTTAAATAAAAGGTCGAACATGAAAACTGCAAATTAGGAAAACATTCACATACCTGAGCGCAAAGAATGAATCAACTGAGACAAGTGCGTTGGCAATGGCTTGAAACGTCCAACGGGATATCATTTCTTCGGGGAGAACCAATGCATTTTCTCAAGAAAAAGTTTGAAATGATACAATCTTTCAATGTCATTCTATTATTGCGAGCTATAAAATTTTACATAGATTTAATTCATCATGATCGTGATTGCGTGATTTTCATTATTATTCTCTTATTTTGATCCAATTTTAGCAGATCCATAAATCTAATTATAGATTTTAATTTTACAAAGAAGAAGAAAATACTTTTTGTAATTTATATAAATCGGCAATTCCCTTTGCTAAACTATTTCCCTTTTAACTCATTTTGTCTGTAAGAAAATCATCATATTATTAAGTAATTCAGGATTTACGAAATTGTGATGAGCTATGAGATTATCAAAAATAAAACTTTAAAAAAAAACAACATGATTTTATTCTGCTTGCAAATTCTTACTTGTCTGTCGATAGAAATTAGAATATGTATGTCCAAGGACAACCCAAGAAATGCTGAGAAACCGAACGCCGTTCAGTGCTGTCAAGCTTTCGGCGCCTTGGCTTGTGCTCAGAAGCTTCTTTCCGTTTGAGTATATTGAAAAGGACAAACATAGTCTCCTAAAAATACCTTCATGTGACAAAAAGAAACATGAATATATTAACATTTTATTGATGTAAAATCTATACTGTCTTTCATTTTCAATCGTATTTTTTAAATTTTTATTAAGATGGTCTTAAATTCATGTGCCGAGCAAAAGGTTTTGCCATAAGGAACTTACAAGTGTATTCTGATAGCCCTATCATTTATCATTCGGATATATGCTAAGATTGAAGGACATAATCAACTTTCAAGTTGTCAAGATAAAACCTCATGGTATCAACATAAAATTCAAGCCACGATGAATTAAGATGTGCAATTTGAAAGCCACACCACTCATCGTCAGAAAATGGAACAAGAATAGTTAGATCTTATTGAGAAACAAACGGACAAACAGACACGAAAAAACTATATACCATGAGTCTCCTCCATTAGGAGCAAAAATTATTACAAAATGCTTATTAGTAGGTAGGAGATCTCCAACAACACTCGGCTGCACAGCAAAGTACCCCATATACAACACACAGAGTAGACATGCACAGCATGACACGAAAGAACACAATAAGATGTGTACGTACCAGGTTGTGGTTCTTTCTGTGTATCTTTCTCTACGACAAGGGGAGTTTTCTCGCTGGTAACTTCTGTGCCATCCATTTTCTTCGTGTCAGCAACTCGTGTAGAAGGAAACATAATGTAGAAAATATCCACTGCCGTACCCAAAAGTGACAAGAAGGTTAGGAACCCAAGAACAACACTTATAAGGGGAAAAAAAGAATATTTGAAATGACATAAAACCAATCAAGGTTCATCTTCTTTGATGGATATTTGGTTGCTATATCGAGCGATAATCTTCGTTAAATGTACACAGTTAAATTGAGAATTCTCCCAATTTTTTGTAAGATAAAAGTTTCAAGTCAACATATTTGCTATGTTCTCGGATGATAATGAACAAATCATGTCTGATTAACAATACTCGAAGAAAAGAAAGAAGGAATCAAACAATAACTATAGGAATAGCAAATATTTTTTTTTTTAAATGTCCTCGGCTGGAAGCATCACTGATGAGGATTTATCATCCGAAACACGTATCTGGTGCATTAAATTTGTTAGACATTTTCGTCAAGAAGGTAAAGAGTTGGAACACTTAATATTATTAAGTGCATAATTTTCTTACATCGCTATTATTGCAACATCGTCAAATTCGGGTTCTCTAACACAAGTCGGTCTTCCTGCCCTGAAAGTACGATTTGCTATTGGTTGTTGCAGCTTTAACACTGAAAAGTAAAAGTCACTCTATTATAATTTATCAAATGAACAAGATGTCAATTCTTGTATTCCTTTAGGGGTTTGACAGTAAGTGTTTAAATGACTTTCCCTAACATGGTCACCGTAGCACTTTCTATATAGACATAACCTCAGACAGTGCATGTTTTGTAGATATCGTTTTCAGTTTCTTGCGTGAACATCGACGGTGGGTGTGGCTAGCCAAACAGGGGATTATTACAACTCCCGGGCACCTGGTCTCACCTCTAGCTTGCTAGGGGTCCGTCGATGCTCAGTTTGATGCTCTATTGTGAGATTGTCGTCAGAATCTCTTCAAACATATTCTTTTTCATTGACAAATATTTGACCCTTTCAAGCGTAATCTTTGCCTTCTTTGTAAATCCTTAACCGATGTCTTAACATTTTAGAAGGTTTGATACAGCGTTCGTACTGAATAAAAAGGTGTATCCTTTATGAAATTGTTTCTCTGATTATATAAGTACAAAGATTTTTATATTATGACTTTTTACTGAGAAGAATTACTTACTTTCATTCAGCACGTCTCTGGCTTCTGTTTCGGAACATGAATCTGGTAGACAGTATCCTGTGGATACTTTGAAATTCTGTCCCTTTATTCAGTGTTCATACAAGAGAATGGTAAGTGCAAAATTATATATTTGACTTCAACAAAGAATAGGTTTTTTTTCAATAAATGAAAAATATGGAATAAATGAAAAGATAAATCTCTGATAGCTACACTTTTATTTTATTAACTTTTTTTCAAAGAGTACAGTTTTTGCAAATTGTTACCAATGCAGTCATAGCATATAAAATATTTTATAAGTCTTTTTATTTTGAACGTAAAGTTATACATACAAAGAGATCCAGTGCTGGTACGGGGTTTATTGGTACTTTACAGTACTGAGTATGAAATGGAATAAAAGTCTGGCTTCTATCTTCATTATAAATAACAGGTTCTATCCTTTTACACTCGTCAAACGCACCAATCCAGTTTACTGCACCCTCTAAAATTCCTGTCTCGGGTTTGCCATTAGCATCAATCACTATAAGAAAGGATGATTTTCAATATTTGATATATTTTGTATTTGTCTTCGTTTTCCTCAGTTTGAATATATTCTTTTAAAATGCGTATACTCTATCAATATAAGTGTACATGATTAATGGTATATAAATCAAAAATTGAATTCAATCAGTTCATATTGCATATGAAGCAGCTTAAATTTTCGACGTCATTTAAGCGATCTGTAAAAAAAAAGAATGACAAAATAGTTTGGAATATTTTCTATGACTTAGGTGATTATGTACCAGATTAAGACGTACTCGTGAAACAAATAATGAAGTTTATTACAATATAGTTGTTGATCGTATTGTGATATATGTTTACACATGTATCTATGATCCATCATTTTAAAAGTTATATTTTTCCCTACTCCTGAACTGCGAATGGTACTTCTTCTCAAAGGGTGCAAATGCATGAATTAATTTGACCGCGACACCGTAAAACACCTTCGCCTATTTTAGCAGACAAGCCAACTGTCTAGTAAGCAAATCGACGTGCATTATGGAAGCTCGGCTTCTGTTTGACTCAGAGCTTTGAAAGTTTCAGGATTTGTAGAAGTACAATGATATAACCAGAGTTGGTTTAAAACTGTATTCAGGAAAATAAAAACTGCATTCAATTTGAGTGATCGGCAAATTCCGGGCTTTGACCCTTTTTACCTTTCTTCTCATCACGTGATTAATTTATGGACTTATTAATTGATTAAAAATACACCATTTGCATCTTCTCCAAGACTTGTATATTCCTTAGAAAAGATGTAAACAAAAACCTTCTATTCTAAAATGGTAAAAAAACTCAAATTACATAACAAACTACCGAACAAAATTCTGAAGGAAGGTGCCCCATGTTCATTTTCATTTTAATTGTTTTATTCAAATTGATGTACAAACAATATTCGAAGAAACGATGTGAAAAAAGGAAGTTCAAACATCGATAAAGAAATGATGGAACTGAATCTATCATTGCGTAAAATTGTGTGCACTGACATTTATAATAGAACATACATTTCAATATTGATATGCATTAGAATATGAAATGTATGTGTTTCATAAAACGAATGAATATGACGTGAAATTAATTTTTGTTGGTTTGAAATGACGTCGAAGAAGATACTAAAGAGTTGAAACGCTTCAATTGTCTTTAAAGAACTCGCATATACATGTTGTTATACTCAGTTCCGTTAAAAATTTAACTGCATGCTAGAAGGATATATTATTATAAAGAATGTATAATTGCATAGAAGAGACTGTCAAAACATGGATTGTCTGTCGTGCTTACTCTTCCTGGGCACCTGGTTTCATTCCCATTTTGGGAGTTCGCTTCTTTTCATATGGTGGAGGTTTTTCTTTGTTTGCTTTGCTTCTTGTATTATCCTGATTTCGTATGCCTTCGGTTTGTGATTTTCTGAATTATCGATTTTGTGCTTTATATAGGGAAATGGTCATTATCCATATTAGTCATTTTTGTTTGATAAAAACTTTTTCTTCGTTTACATGAAATTCCAAGCACTAGAAGAATTGATTTTTTAACAACTTATGTACTTAGAAAGTGATTTCTCAAACATTCATGAACTTCAGTCTAAATTTTCTAATTTTGTTGTAGTCACGAAATGCATCTATAGGTCAATGATACCTGGTCTTGGATTTCGTTCCGATTTGAAAATTCTGAGCGCGCGGCATTTGTTTTACATGAATAAAGAAACTACTTACTTTTCAGTGCCCATAATTCATTGTTGGCTAATGCCAACATCATCCTGGTCATGTCATATGAGCAGTTGGCCCTGTCATCCAAGGGTTCTGCTTTTAACATACCATTTCTTAACGGTTTTACTGAGTGTTGTTCCATTGATTTCGACAAAGATTCAGCATGTTTAGCAAGGTTCAGTACACTTGTAATATCACCAATAACCTCTTTTGCTCGCTGTTTGTCTATTTCAACTAAATTTCTATTTTGAATTTTTAAGTTTATCAAAGCTTCGATGGGTTCTCGTATTACTTCATCAATGAAGTCGTTTTCCTTTGCGCATTGAGTTAGAGCACAGAAAATACAAACGAACAATAACTTAGTCACCTTTCTATCCATTTCCAAAAATGAAGGGTTTCACAAATAAGGCGCGACGAATATGCATTACAGATCACACCAATAGAAGCAACAGCATCGTCTCATGTGCTTATTTTCAATATTTATCTCTTATGACCTCGCTCTTTATTTGTCTTGATGCATTCTTTATCATCAGATTAGACATTTATCAAAAGTAAATAATAGTTGATAATAGATCTAGAGATATTTTTACTTTCGAAAAGATGAGTCTTATTTATGAAATAGAAAAATAATACCTAATATGATGTAACAAAAACTAAACAATGCCAAAAGTTAAAAAAAAACATGATCCATACTTCAGATAGAAAAAAAAATAGGGTTCAATATGCGTTTTAATTGTATGACTACAGTCGCGTAGTCAGTCGTATGCATGTAAGCAGATACATCCATAAAAGAAAAGAAAAAAAGAATGTGTACATAGCGTTATTTTAATGTAGAAAACTGCCCGGATAATGTGTTAACTCCAACAGATTGCAGGGCTCCCCCCTTAGATCCCCCAGAGGACCTCCCCCTGGACCAATAATAGCAGCCACAAAGCGATCCCCCAAATCCCTGACTGAAAGTGTTGCACTTTAAAAGTACTCTGGCCTGATCCTGCTTTATGTTTACATATATATATATATATATGGCAATAGTTTTTATTTGTAAATATAGGGTAATCTTTGGTCATTTCATGCTTGTAGTGGATCCTAGATCCAGGATTAGATTTTAATGTTTGAAAAGCAAGTTGAAAATACATTTTCTCTTTTATCCAAGGCTGATAATATGATAGTTGATAAAGATTACAAAGGCAAAGAATCTGATAACGAGATGATAAAGATTGTCTGCCAAAATGTGTGATCGTTACGTGGAGCATATACTGTAACACTGTATCAAATGTCATTATTCAGTACTCATGCACTGACTGTTTACATAAAGCTAAAATGAATGAAGTCGAGGAGAAGCGAGACGGATATTTACCTAACATTTCATTAAAATACAGAGGGAAGGAATGTGTAAACAATACATCAGGAAACGAAGACTGCTTTAGAAGTACATGTATGTGAAAGTAATTACGTTTGTACTGCAAATAAACAATTCCAAAATTGCTAATGATTATTCCACACGCCTCCCTCTAAAGAAAGGAGGAGATCACCAACAACACTCGGTTGCAGCACCCACAGTAAACACCAAAAACACTCAATGCAAAAACACAGAGTAGACACCCACACAAAGAGACGCATGCAAAAGGGACAAGGAACACCAAAACATAACAGAGAAACATCAAACACTAAAGACTACACAAAAATCAACGAGATCAATGGGCAACCGGTGCCCACTTAGGACGGCCATCAGATACACCAGATATATACATGGATGTGGAAGAAGAAGACATACGAAATACAGTCCGTGCTCTTTCGACTTTAGCAAGCTAATGGATGTTATCAACCAAGAAGGCCAACTGACATTTAGAGAGGACAGGTGGTCGGGGCCCTGTCTTCTCTTTCATGTAAGAGGTTTGGATAGAGCCTGACATGGAGTCCTATCGTCACAATCAGTCATAAAAGGTACTGATCTCCAGCATGACCACCTTGCATTCACCCAGCGAAACAAACCCACAAGAAAGTGACACATAACAGACATCATACTCCATATATACTATTATATACCTGTAAACTCCTACAAGGAAAAGACAAGCTATACAAGAAATGATGATCAGATATTCATCACATGTGGACTTCTTGAAAGAGTGCCTGAAAGAAAGACTCATACCGAAAGGATTCCAAATTAAATGGAGATTAACCGCCGACTTCTTCCCGGACATAAATAGTAAGTACGAGAACATTAAAAAAGACGCTTCTTTGAATCTTATGGAACAAACTTTCAAAGCATGTGAAAAGAAACTTCGAGAATTAAAGTTATTAGATAGAAGCGCTCCAAATTGCAACAAGACATAACTATATTCACTAGAGCATCATATAAAACAATCGTAACAGACGTACAGAAACATTAAACATTGATGACAACACATAAAAGGAAGAAGACCAATGTGCACCCGTCGCCGACTTTGGACGGCCATCTGCTTTTAGCAAATGGTGTGGTTATCCGGATTACGTGCGCACCACCCTCCCACTTATCCGGATACTCAGAGGTCTCCATAGACACACAATTGTTGTATAAACATAAAACTGTGACATCACAAAGAAGATAGTTAAACGCAGCGGCCTCTTGTTACACAGATTCTATTTAAATGTATCTAAGAAATTCTATGAAATGCGTATAACAGTCTGTGCTCTACTGGCTGAAGCGAGCTCAAAATCAATCACCCGAGAAATCTGACCAACTCTCGGATAGGACAGAAAATCCAGAGTGCAACTCTGAAGAATGCGGATCAGGAAAGAAGTGTCCGTCTGGTGACAGCAGGATCATACCCATGATATGAAATGCGTTTGATGATTCTGACACTCTTTCGATGGTAATTCTGTACATTTGATCCTTCTTATTTTATTCATTACTGTGTAAAAGGCAAGTTGTGCAAAGCCCACAGTAAATACTCTGTAGTTAGTATTGGTCCAAATTTCAAAAGCTGACAAGATTTTTGTAAAATTTCCGGAAAGTCCTAACTAATTTATGAAAGCGAAAATTTTGACCTTAGCACATTCTCTAAAGTACCGGATGAGCTGTGAAATGTAAATACCATATGATGGTAATCTAGGAACATCACCATCAACCCAGGGGAAATTTACTATTTTGAATTTGATCAAATAATTTAAATTTCCTTAAATCTTGTGAATTTGGTGACTTTCTTTTAAGCTTTAATATTGAAAACTATGACATTTCACATTTGAAATTGTTTTCATGATAACCACCGGAGGTATACATTGCTCTACTCTTTAAAACAACAAAAGCCATAATAAGGCATAATACATGTCTTACAATGATCTACTCACTCAACCAACGACTCCCGATTATGGAATCATTGGCGTTTGTGTTTGTCGCGATTTTATGAAATGGTAATAAATTGCTTTTTCGACGTTGTGAAACGTTTGAAATATGGGGGATATGCCGCTTTGTCCATTACCTTCAGATCAAAACTGGATTTCTAATTCATACGTTACAAATATAATATAAATAAACTTCCAATTCTTGTTTATTATGCTCCAATCAAACTAATATTAACTTTCATTTTATCTATAAGTACAAGAAAAGAAATATTCCGGTAAATGTTTCTCCGTTGCGTCATCTACAACACTTTACGTTTACAAATCCAGTTTCGCTTTTGGCACCATGATGATGTTCTGCAATTAATATTTACTTAAATTACCGTCGTGAAAATAATTGTTTAGCTCCCTGAGAGTTGATATTCACAGAGCAAAAAAGACGTGAATATTGCTTCTCATTCATCGGGTTCTTTTCAGGTGAATGTAGAGCAATTGGTATGAATATTTCATTGCACGAAGTTTAAATATCATTAATAAAATATGATGAAATTGTCAATATGGAAATATATGTTCTATAGTACCAATTTTATTGTACTTGACACCAGTTTAGGATATTGAATCCTCGTCAGTAGTGCTTAATTTCAAACAATTTGAATAAAGCCAAAGTGAATTTTCCTAGCGCCATCTACAATATAAACTTTTAATTTCCTCTTGCAAAAACTACTTTTTTTCATAATATGTAAAAAAAAATATCATGTTTAGCTCATGGATTGTCCACGAATGACATGAACCCATGTAGAAATAACAGCGGATTATCAAAGTGCGAAATAAGCCAGGTAGAGAAGGGATAATGTTCTATTCATGTTATTATGTTGAAAATATATATATTGTAATATAATTTAAAATTATCTTTAGGTTACATGGATGCTTAAATTGACTCATCTCAATGAATGAAAGATCGACAACATTCTAATGCGTTGTGCATTATTTTCACTCTAGGTTTCAAGGCTTATTTCTTGGGAGACGCTGACTCTCTCCGGGCACCTGGTCTCACTTCGGAACCGTTCCAATGGAAATTCAAATGATTTTGCTTAACCTTCTCGACTTTGAGACTGAATAACTGATAGGTACTTCTTTGGTATTTATTCTTTGTATTGAATGGTTTGCAGCAAGAAATACATAAACTTCATTCATATAATCTTTTTCTTTTCATTGGTGGTATTTGTCAATATTGAAATACACGTTTTTTTTATAATAAGGTTCGTGCACCATATGCGCGTTTCAACAAGTTATGTCTCATCAATTATGCCCGTGGCCGAAAGAGAGGAAACACAAATAATGTGAAATAATGAACAGAAAAGTCTTTGATTTGACCAGAAATGATGAAAAATTAGGGCACCAATTCCTTTACAAGAAATATTCGGCCTGAGGAAGTTCTACGGTCGATATGGGGAACTCGTCATACACTATGATGTCCCACTCTCCAGAATGGTGGATGATATTCTGTCATAGACCATTTTAACCATCTAACCAAAGATTGTACCCTATGTCTTCCGAAATGGAAGTAACCGGATGTGACAGTTCTACCGAATTGAAGCGGCGGGTGTTGCATGCTAGCAGGAGATGCTTACTCTTCCTGGGCACCTGGTCTCACTCCCATCTCGGGAGTTCGCTTCTTTTCATGTGGTGGAGATTTTTGTTCGTTTGTTCGTTTGCTTTGGTTCCTGTTTTATCCTGATTTTGTATACCTTCGGTTTCTGATTTTCTGAATTATCGATTTTGTGCTGTATACAGGGATATGGTCATTATCCATATTTGTCATTTGATGCGTTCACTTTGTTGATATTTGCGTTAGCTTTGAGGGCATTTCCAGCCCCGGAATTTTGAAGTACCCTCTCCTCTTAACAGATATTGCCTTGTGGAAAATATGTCAAATCAAGGAAGATCATATCGCTACGTATTGCGCTTTAGTGTCGTTTGTTTACTTGTAGGCCTTTGAGTTTATTGTATTTGTGTTGTATTGGGAGTTCCTTGACCCTTTCTTGACGTGCTTTTCTACTCTATGTTTTTCAAAGAATGTTTTCATGTTTTGCTACTTTTGATGCAGATGTCATTCCTTTCTTTCATGTCATATTGCTTCAATCATATGGGACTGGCAAATATATTTCTTTTTGTTTCTGTAGAATGAACCTTTGCAAACATACATCCAACAATCACAAAAGGTTTCTATCGTCAAAATTGCTTCATCAATTATACACACAGCTCGTAGAATGTCAAGCATTCGTCTCCTGTCTTTTTAGATGTTGTCCTTCTGTGCCCTCGTACAATTTCTTTTTTCCCTCGTTCTATCCATCTGATTTGTTGACGTGGTTGATGTGTATTGGGATTTTTTTTCGTCTCATATGTTTGTATTACCCCGTTTTCTCAAATAACCTTCAAACCTACTGCAGTATTTTAAAGATGTAATAATTAGTGCTCTAACCATGCTAACTGGAATATTCATTTCAAATATTACCCGGACAATTATAATTATAAAGAAATTGTATTACTATGGTAACGCTTTCGATTGCTCATTTAAGTCAACAGTTTATCATTTTATTCAAACAGAATGAAACTCATATTATCAAGTTGAAAGGACAATTATATTTGTATCCCAAGAACCGATTATATTCTATCATGCATTATGTACGAAGATAATTTTTATTGAAAAAATAATTCTTAACATGGCTTATTTTGTTAAAAACGAGATCAACACAATTGAATATCAAAATGTTGGAGAAAATTATTCATTTAGCCCCAATAAAGTTCAGTAGATCATTATCATTAACATACTTTGGAAGCACTATTATGTCATTTCCGTTTGTCGCGTCTGAATATGATTTTCTCTAGTCCAAGCATTGGCGCCTCAAACAACACTGACGTCACAAAAGCCGCCATATTTGACATCACCAGATGTGAAAGGAAAAGGTAAATCTGAAAATAGAGTTAACATATTTAAATAATTGCTTTTGCTCCAAATACAACATATTTAGCCTTCAATGTTGAAAGTTAAGCAGCTTTGAGGATTGATGAAAAGTCTCCTTCTAGAGCAAGAAATATCAAATATTTAATATAAAACAAAATTATAGCGAACGATACAAGTGAGAATAAATGCAATGCAAAGGACTCATTAGATATTTATTTAGACGAAAAGGTCGAATAAGTACGTGAATAAAGGTGTTTTTGTTAATTATTTATGATAAGAATTGAAACTTACAGCGACGTGGTCAGTAAAGAATAATAGTTGACGTAAGCTATAGTAGTAGGCAGCTAAGACCATTGGGTGGACGAGGTAGACACAATACGACAGTCGAGCCAGGGGAGTAAAGGCACTCCACGATAACAGAGTGTTCACGTATCCTGTAATATACGATAACAGAGTGTTCACGTATCCTATAAAACAATTATACTAGATTTAATTATCCACACTATTTACAAATGTGTTTAAATCTATATTGATCTTCTTTCTTTTTAATCCATTCAAATTATTCGAAATCTTGAAAATTTAATATAGATATCATTAAATGGATGTGTCCTTAATACAAAAATGAACTGTAATTTTCACTTATACGTGTCAAACATGCAGACAGATTTACCTCTATCAGAGAGAGAGAAATAGAATATTACCAGAGTTGGATAATTAAACTAACCCCCGTGTCCAGTAGCACACGCAAAGATAACCCAGCAAACACAGAGTCCCCATACAGTTCGATGTGTAGCATTAAACAGTGACACAACCTCCGTACTTAGATCTGTCCCGTTAAAGTAATCGTGAAGACCATACAAGACAACAATTGCCAAAGTTGCCATCACTGCCCAGATAAAAAGGTTGACGAACTGCGAAAGGAATAATTTGGTAAAAATACAGGGATTGAACAATTTTCATTGGTTAGAGTTTTAATGTTTAAAACCTACAAGTAGACTAGAACGAACTGTAAATTCTTGTTCATGATATGATCCCCTCTTTTGTTCAATGTCATTTGAACATGATTTTTATGAAGAGTCAGCTGCCTATCTTAGTCCATGCTTAAAATTAAGCCTTTCAACATGAAATCCCGATCAGCTTCAACCGAGCCTATCAAGCATATAGATTTTCACGAATTGTTGATTTTTTTTCAAAACAGCGAATGTTGATAAGGATGTACATATAAGAAGAAAGTTTTTATCTATGAAAAGCAATCAAGTTTGTTGTTTCTTACAAAAGGAAAAATAGAATTACACGTATTTCAAAACATGGTTTATTTAACTTAATTGATACCTTTAAATATATCGATACCTTATTTAGTCTAAAACGTCCTCTGAATTTATAGAGCAAATATCCAAACATAATGCCCACTACGTATGGTCCTATTCTGCACCAGGGCTTTTGATAGTAATCCTTACCATAATCTCCACTGAAAAAAAGAAACAAAAATACATTTTTAATTTGTTTCAGATTAAACTGTGTTCAATGTGCATTAAATTCAACTATCTTTTAGCGTTCTTTTCATGAAGCACTTATTATGCTTTAACATACATATTTGCATTCTTAATTGTAAGCCGTTTGAAGTTATGAGGATTGGTCGCACTTTCAGCTTTCTAGGGGTCCGTTGATGCTCAATTTGGTGCTCGATTATGAGTGCTGTTGAGATTGTCGTCAGGCAACGCTTCTGAATAAAACCTACACAGAATTTTGAGCTGCTCATTTTGGCAAAAGTCTATATTGTAGATGGCGCCATTTAATTTTAAAGTGTTTGACATGAAGTACATGTACTACTGACGAGGATTCAATATCTGAAACACGTGTCTAGTACAATAATATTGGTACTGTAGAACATATATTTCAATATTGACATCTCCTTTGAAAATTCTCTCATTTGTATCAATATCCTGTAATGAAATTTTCTTCATACTTTAATGAATGCATATTCATATTTCCATTTATGAACTACTTACGAGGTTTCGCGAATGCCTAATGAAGTCGGTGGCAAATCCTTATTGGTTGAAATAATGCCTGTTGCGATCCATGTTCCCAAAATGAAGGCCATACAAACTCCCATGCCGAAAAATCCATTGCTATGAATCAAAATACAACAATAACATTATTCAACTAAACATTCGAATGATTTGCAACATTTATTATTTTGATGTATTAATCTATGGAATTGAACAAGAACTTAATATCTCTAAATTATTTGGCACAAGGAGTTATTAAGTTACAGGTGTTGTTATCATGTAACATATAAAAAAACAGGCTATAACTACAGGGTTGTTGAGTATCATTACATATACAAAAAACATATTACCAATAGACATAACGACTGAATGAAAAAATATTTGTAAAACTTTCTTATGTTACTTAATGCAGCGCCTTTAAATCTTGAAACTATGGTATGTGCACTTAACTTATTTTAAAATTACACCATTATGTAAAGAATATGTAAGGAATGCTTATTCTAAAGGATATTTTGTTTTAAATTCTCGTATGAATAGGACTTCAATGAATTAAACTTTGTCTTTTCCAGTAGGTAGTGAGTGATATAAGTTAAAAGGATGGCATTTTCTTAAGTACTTCCAGTTTTGTTTTTAAAATAGATTCTTACTTTCAATTTTAAAATGGGATGTAATCGTTGTGCCTAGCTTTCTTCAAGTCACTGATTTAGAAAAGTGTTGGTCCTCATGGTGTATATGCTTTTATTTTTCTCTTAGACTACTTTACTGTTTGCGTTATTATTAACATTGCGTGGCGTCTGTTAGCTGTTGCAATTTTATGTTCGCTTTGCTGTTGCAATTTTATGTTCGCTTTGCTGCATTTAATACAAGTGGTCGTGTTAGGTTAACTTTTGTAGTTGCGCACTTTGAATATGTTTCAATATACATTTACATACTAATATAAAGGAATCATCATGATTGGGCTGATAACAAAAAACTGCATGTCATTGGCTAAATACCACGCGTGCCCAAAACACTGAAATGTAGAAAAAGGACAACACGTCAAAAATATAACTAAATTAATGATTATCAATAACAATTATGATAAAATAACAATCTTTCTCATACTCCATATAGAAAACAATTTGACGGTATCATATTTTCCTTTTTTTTTTACTTTATTGCAATCTATCTAATCAATGTTTCATCAAATATAGTATTTTCAATATCTTCAGATATAAGCTGGTCAATATTATACAATTATTGACTGGGAATTAGGGCAATATATGATTTGTTGAACCTGAAGATAAAATATTGCCCGAGGCCGAAGGCCGAGGGCTATATTATGTCTGAAGGTCCAACAAATCACATATTGCCCGAATTCCCAGTCAATAATTGTTTTGTTATACCTTACATCAATACTGCAGCAACGAACGGATTTACCCGGCATGTTTACGTTCATTATTGTCTATAAGAGAAAAAGCGCGGAAAAATTGGTAAAGCCAATAGCGTCATCAATGACGTGACGTCACGAACGATTTACCGTTTATCGGTCAATGTTTTTAAAACTATTACCGATGTAAATATTGACTGCTTGGTCAAATATTCGAATTTAGAGGCATTTTTCCTATGGAGATTTTATATTGAGATACTGATAAGGGTATAACAAAAGCGTATATAAACCTCGATTTTTCCATACAATAGGCCAGCACGTGAAACAAGGCATTGGAAATAACTAAAGATCTTTCTCATTGAGCATAAATGTTGTAACGAGGGTTAAAAACGAACAAGAGATGATTTATCTCCGCAAGCACCTGACCCCTTTCCCTTTGCGAGGAACGATTAAACATCATACGTAAATGGCATTGGTTGCTTTATTTCTTCCGTTGTTGTTTTCCCCAAGTTGTTTAAGGTTTTGTTTCATTGAATTTTTATTGATAGACCTATTGTTGTTTTGCTCATGATTTATGGTACTATAAGCCCATAATTTTCCAAAAATATGCACTTCATTGAATTCAGTCATCTAACATACAAACCTTCGGTACGCCTTCTTTTATCTCAAAGTTATTGATGTACAGTAAATTCCACCACCATGATTCTTTACACTGATCAGGTTCCATTCCGTCTTCCGGCCATTCCGGACCGTCAGACACGTAACGGAACAAACCAACGTCGGCAAGTAATACCAGCATATACACCGGGGTCAGCCTGTGAATTCATTTTCAAGTTGTAAATTATAAGCAGATAAATATTACATTGGTATTCAACATCTAGTTCGGAAACTACTGTTTTTGCAAATATGTGAATAATTAGATGAGTTATTTTAAAACATGACGTTAAATATCGAGTGAAAATACCTCCAAAATCTGTGAAAGTAGAACATCAACCAGTTGAACCTTCTTGGTCCTCCTTTGTTGTCCAATTCTTTTAGAGTAAGGTAAGCAAGAAGTAAACCACTGATATATGAAATAAATGAACGAAAATTCATATAAATCAGACCCCCGAAGTAGCACAATGCAGTGACAAATATGGATAATGACCACATGCCTGTATACGGTATTCCGTTCGATTCTCCTCTCTTTGTTTCAGGATTGAATCGTAGCTTCAACATGGGTGCTTTTGTTCCAGGCTAAGGCGGTTATCCACCCAGTCTCAATAAGTTCTTCCAGTAGTTTTTTTTTCTTTTTTTAATATTATTTTACTTTTATTATTGTTAGAAGAGATTACTTGGTAAGGTTGTTTGTACTGCCAATACCTGTTATATTCAATGAAGGGTTAATAAAAGCCTAGGTATTTATCATATGATGCATTGAGGAAACATTCACATACCTTAGTGCAAAGAAGGAATCAACAGACACAAGGGCGTTAGCAATGGCTTGAAATGACCAGCGGAGAATCATTTCCTCGGGAAGAATCAATGCATTCTCTGATAAAACAAAACGCTTAAAGTCAAGTACTTAAAGCAGCCAACTTTAAGTCATTAAATGCAATTCTGAATAACGTTTATTCGTCATTTTTATTATATTCTTATAACTTATATGGCTCTTATGTATGTATTTATCATGAATGTTTTGTACTTCAAGGCAACAACGATCTCGAAAGTAAGGTACATTTCTGGCTAGTAGGTTCAGTTCCAATACTTTTCTTTGGGTCAGAAACTCGTGTAGGAGGAAACATGATATTTTGCAATACAATAAGTTTTCCGGATATTAGATAATTTAATGCTTTACGAAATCATCATGATCAAAAGAAGTTACATGATTTTTTTTTCTCAGATCATTCTTACTTGTTTGTCGATAGATACTTGAATAGCTATGTCCGAGGACTACCCAAGAAATGCTGAGAAAACGAACTCCGTTTAGTGCTGATAAACTTTCAGAACTTTGACTTGTGTTAAGAAGCTTCTTTCCGTTGGAATATATTGAAAAGGATACAAGTAATCTTCTTAAAATACCTTGATATAGAAAAAATATCGAATGAATTCAAGATCATAAATTTATTAGATAATAGATAACTTAAGTGTTACTTTCACTTTGGTTTTTTTTTTTCTAAATTCGGAAGAATATTTAAAAGCACAATGGAGCAGTTAAAATCGTTCCCCATGGTCTGATGTTTGTCAAGTGTATTAATTACTTCTTTCCAGCTCTGTCACCTGAAAGAAGCTTTGTTTTTGGCCTTTTATCAATGTGACATCATATATATTTTTTGCTATTTCGGAAACTAGCCATTTCACCTATAAATATCGTCGAAATTAAAGGAGTTTAACATCCTAGCACCATCCCTCCAATGCTATTTTGACCATAGATTTTATTTGGATATGCTACTGAATCGACCCTCAGGAAATTTGGAGCCGCGCGCTCTCTGTAATGTAAATGTAAAAATCTAACTTCAAAAAATTTAAGAGGGCGCTACTGAATTTTTTTTTGGTGGCTCCGCTGAAAGCATCACTGATGAGAATCTAATATTCCAAACACGTGTTTAGTGCATGTAAATTGGTTTAGAATTTTCTTCAAGAAGACATAGACATGGACAATTATGCCGTGGAGGTTGATATTCGTTCCTTTAGGGTAGTGCTAGTTTCATCCGTCATCAGACAATATGGGTACATACCAGGTTGTGGTTCTCTCGGTGTATCTTTCTCTACTACAAGGGGAGTTTTCTCACTAGTAGGTTCTGTTCCAATATTTTTCTTTGAGTCAGAAACTCGTGTAGACGGAAACATGATATAGAAGATATCCAATGCCGTACCCACTAGTGAAAGGAAGGTGAGGAACCCAAGAACAACACTAGCAAAATAAGAGTGTGAAGACAATTTGGTTACAGGAGAAGTCTTCAGTAGATACCTTGTGACAATCATTATTTTATTCCTTTATTATACGGAATATTAAGATTATTGTATATATCTATATACTTTCCGCTATGATAATATGTTTGTTCGTCACAACAGCTGAATGTTAGACGACCTTGGGTATAGGGGTATGGTAATATATCGATATATCGAAGTATTGCGATATTTGATAAATTCGTATCGTATCGTGATACGAAATGTGTATCGTAATATATCGCTCCTTAATAGATTATTATGAATAAATCATTTAATAACTTCAATTTTAATCATTAAAATTCAAAAGCAGGAGACTTATTGACAACATCGCTCAAAATTGAAATGAATTATGACAAAACCAATCGAAAGGATTCAAGACTTGTGTGTGAGTGTCTTTTTCAAGAAAATGACATTGACAACATGGAATGAAATCAGAAAATATAAAGAGTATGGATAAACATACAAAGAAGAGACTGATTTTACAAAAACTGATAAAAATGAAAAGAAACAAAATATCGCAATTTAGTGCGATTCTTGTTCGGCGTATCGTTTCACCCCTATTTTGGTACATACCATTTTTGATATTATTTTGTTTTCATTAATATAAAAAGATAATGATCTCACATAGCAATAATTGCAACGTCGTCGATATCGGGATCTCTTATACATTTTGGAGTTCCTGCCCTAAACGTACGATTGGCTATAGGAGGTTGTAGCTTAAACACTGAAAAAAATAAAAAAAAAAGTATTTTCACCTCAAAAGTACACATCCAATCTGGATATGGGTAATGAATTATCTATCTAAAGCATTAGTTGTTGAAAGATAACAAGTTTACGTATCTTCTTTTTCCCTACAATGAAAACTTTTGATATACCTTTTGAAGTTCGAGTTATACTAATATGATGCTTCACATGTGCATGTCTTTAAAAGATTCATATTTAAAAAAACGTTTCTCTTATGCTCAAACATTTTCAAAAGATCTGAAACATTAGTCACAACTTTCAATCAGTTCATTATTGAGTTTATATATTCCATAGATGTATCCCCATGAACAGTTTTTTCAATAGTTTTTGCGTTATCGTGTATCCCAAATCACTGACGATGACATATTCAGTATTTCCGGATTTCAGAGCTTTATTTACATTTTGACATTATCAGAATGAGTAAAGAAGATCCTGACGATAATCTCAAAAGCACTCACAATAGAGCACGAAATTGAGCATCGACTGACCCCTAGCAAGCTAGAGGTGGGACCAGGTACCCGGGAGAAGTAATCATCCAATATGACGTTTGAAACTTTTTGTTGATTTTGTACATTTATTTGCCAAAGTGTAGGGGCGGTGTCCATAGACATGGACAACATTTTAAAATTAAATATATGTCTGAAAATTTTCTCTTGTTACATGTATGGAACATAACAAAATATGTTTCTTATTAACTTTAGAAGATATACATGTATGTAATTACTTACTTTCATTCAGAGCATCTCTGGCTTCAGTTTCGGAACAAGAATCTGGTAGACAAAAGCCCGTAGATACCCTAAAATTTTGTCCCTAAAATTCATATTTTTAAATCTTACGATACAATGTTTAATCTTTGACAGATAAGAGCTTTTGCATTACACCATCAACTGTTTTACAAAGGGTTTTCAAAGCAGATCATATTCTTAAAATGTAGACACGACCTCCTAAATTTAATGCTTAGAGGAAAATAGTATAATTACCGTAACCTTCTACAGTACATGTATATGTATTGTCGTTGATTATTTCGTTTCATAAGATTGTATTGTTTTTTCTTCGCCTATCTGCTTGCTTGTTTGGACGTATCTCCCTGTGGCTATGTATACGTGCTTAATCTAGAGTTTGCGATAAAATCTTAATGAATTACGGTCTTGTTTGTGTGATGTCATCTTACAGTGAGGAGGTTGTTTTACACCACAATTGTACGTTCTTCGAGACCTCTGGGTAATCGGAGAAGTGAGAGGGTTGTGCGCACGTAATCCAGGATAACCACACCATTTGCTACTTGCGTGACAGATGGCCGTCCAAGGTCGGCACCGGTTACCCATTGGTCTCGTCGGTTTATGTGTAGTCTTTTGTTTTTAATGTTTACATGTCGTGTGTCTCTTTTCCGTCTCGTGCTGTACTTGTCTTTTGTGTTTTTGCATCGGGTGTTTTGGTGTTTTACTGTTGATGCTGCAACGGGGTCTTGTTGGAGATCTCCTCCCTTCTTTTTCTACTCTTAACAAGTTCATTGAATAGGAAGAAGAGAGTGGGAGATTGTATGGAAGATAAACATTTAATTTTTATTTTTGTCCGACGCAAACTGTCACAGTGAATGATGCTATGGAATTTGAAGACGTTTAATATTTAGTTATCTATTAGTGCAATGCTACTAGAGTAAGGAAAGACAATGGGGCCACCCTATTCCAAGGAGCAATGCTTTTGCAGATTAAGAGTAGAAAGGCCGGCGGTGTAAGAATCCCTCGGAATTTTGTAAAATTACAGATTTTCATTTTCCATTTCTACGCATCACTTCCTCAAAATAATAAGCTCGACAAAATGGCCGGACTTGCCTCAATGAAAAATTCCATGAACCATACAGGCAACGTAATGGCAAACGAGAGAAACACAAACAGAAGAAAGATTAGATAAAGTATAAGCAAAATACCTACAAAGAGATCAAGTGCTGGGACAGGGTTGATCGGTACTTTACAATACTGTGTATGAAATGGAGTAAACGTCTGGCTCCGATCTTCATTATATGTAACAGGTTCTATCCTTTTACACTCGTCGAACGCACCAATCCAATTTGTGGCACCTTCTAAAATTCCCGTCTCTGGTTTGCCATTAGCATCGATCACTAAAAGTAAGATTTATTGCAGGATTTTGGTATTTGTTTTTAATTTAAAATGGTTTGTATTTACATTAAAAGATTCAGTTTTGAATTTCAATTCATACATTTTTGCACGGTTTTATCTTCAAGTGTATTACAGTTAGAGCTGGGTCAATACATCGATATACCGGTACGTATCGATATTGTTCATCGATACGAGTATCGATATTTTTGGTTCGATACATTTAGATTCATTCATTTTTAGTACAAAACATGCTTGTCTTGTGAAATCTCAAGAATTTGCATGAAAATGTATGTTTGATCATGATTATTTGTTTGTTTGTAGATAGTTCCTTGATTTTATCGATCAACGTTGTCTTTCATACTGGCTATTTAAATCATTTTATGATTCGCAGTCTACGTATAACAACAATGATAAAGGAATATTACATGTGACTTAAATACATTTTAGTAAGTCCGCATTTAGGTTATATTTTTGTCATTCAACATGATTTATTGAAACTTCAGAGTAATATCGACTTCATCTTTAGTTTTTTTTTTTATCCAGAAACATCCGTATACGAACTGATCATGTGTTTGTTGTCTCTAAATCACATTTCTTAAAATTTCTGAAGATGGCTCGACGGTAAACTTGCGAAAAAAGGGTTGTGCTTCGGATAGTGCACTGTTAGTCTCCGAGTTACGCACTGCATTGAAATTGATTTTAAATTTTCTGTCATCAAATTAGACCTCAAGTTTTAAAACTAAGGGATATTTCCCTTATTGCATAAGTCTGTCCTTAGCTGGGGTTTCGGCATATTGTTTTCGGTCATGTTTAGAATTAAGCTCCTTGCGCCTACTCTCCAACAATTTTTGGCCATATTTTTCACTTAAATACACTTATGAATAAACCCTACACATTTAGCCGCTCATTTTGGCAAGAGATAATTAAAACTATGTATTGTAGATGGCGCCGGGAATTATTTAAACTTTTTGACATGAAGTACTACTGACGATGATTCAAGTATCCAAAACACGTGTCTTGTACAGTAAAATTGGTACTATAGAACATATATTTCAATATTGACAAATTGATCTATGACTAAAGGCAAAATAAAGATAACATCAAAAAGACCCACCAGGGAATGTTATTGTAAAAATATAAATAAATGCGCGAGAACCCGTTTGACTTTGTGATGGGGGAAGGGTATTAAAACTGTTTTGTTTTGTTTGTTTGTGTTTTAACAAAATAAGAAAATAGATACGATATATTTGATATCGGTACTTTTTGTATTGTATTTTATCGTATCGAAAATTTGGTTTCGACACCCAGCTCTAATTACAGTGCTTTGCTTCAAACATGGAAAATTATGCAAAAGCATGCAATTTTAAAATGTTTCTAAGCTGGAGTATTTTGATCTGGATTAAGAAAGTTTCTGTGCTGAAGAAATGTTTTCTAAAATTAACATGTTTAATGTAGTGATTATTGTTATATCAATTTTTAGTGATTTGAAAAAGGGCATCGGTTATTCAATATTTCATTCAACATCCTCACATGTGTCTTGGAGGCTTTTTTGGTCAATTTTGAGATCACTTACTTTTCAGAGCCCACAATTCATTGCTTCCTAATGCCAACATCATCCTCGTCATGTCGTAAGAACAATTAGCTCTGTCCTCCATTGGCTCTACTTGCAATTTACCTTGTCCCATTGAGGTTGCTAAAGAGCCCACAGTATTTGCAAGGTTAAGAGTGCTAGAAATATCACTTATGACTTCCCTGGCTCGCTGTTTGTCTATTTCAAGTAAGTTTTGATCTTTAATTCTTAAGTTAATCAAAGCTTCGATGGGTTCTCTTATAACTTCATCAATAAAGTCGTTTTCTTCGGCACTTTTTGTTGAAGTAACGAAAAAGCAAATCAATAATAGCTTCGCTATCTTTATATCCATTTCAAAAGATTAAATTTTCAACCAGAACTACCCAAATAAATACAATATTTTCGACGCTGATATAAAAAGATGTCCGTCCCATGTGATTATTTAGTATTTATCTGTTATGATATTGCGTGATATCTGTCTTGATGCATTCTTTATCAGAAGATTAGACATTTGATAAGTACTTTATCAAAAGTGTGCGATAATTTGTTAAATATACTTCTACTTAATAAGAGTAAAATGGAGACTAGTGAGTTCTATCAAAGTACACATATCTCTGATATGATAAAATTGTTTTTATTGTTCGAGTTTGACGTAGTCAACATTTTGGAGTTTTTATACCCCCGCTATGAAATGGTGGGGGTATATAGTAATGCACATGTCCGTGCGTGCGTGTGTGCTTTTACATCAAGAAATGCAGGTCAAGTTCGAATATGGGTCATGTCGCTCATTTTTGTGTGGAGTTGTGCCCCTTCAAACTTTTTATACATTGCTTATATATGAAATATGCGGGGCGGGGTATCATTGATCCTTTGATCAATCATTTTTTTAAATACATGTTTATGAAATTTCCAGTTTTCATCATCAATCTTTACGAATAATAAATATGGATAATGACTATATCCCCGTACACATCACAAAATCGATATAAATGTCTGCAAATCCCCAAAAAATGGCGTTTCCCTTATTCATATATATGCTGTACTGTTCCACGTATTACTTTCTTCATTTTCTTATTTAGATTATCAAAAGTTTATGGGTGTTACGTTAACTGATTAATAGACTTATAACGGTTCAGTTTGGTCCATTTTTTTTATCTTTAATAAGTTAAACAAATCAAACAAGATAATTTCATTCCTACAAAAATGACAAGGGCATAATTCTACCTAAGTAAAACGACGTCTCCGTGCCTTACTTGTATCAAACTTTTTAAATTGAGATGTTCCTTTACCTGAAATTTGCTTGAGGATTCCCTCAGCTGAGTTTTCCTTAAAATCATCTTGAATAAAATTCCTCAAACTGTTTGATTGGCTTCTCAGCTGAGGAAAGTATTTGAGGAGAGAATTGAGGAAAGAGTTTATTTTCACTATCGTAACCAATGCGCTGGATAAAAAAATATTCGGTTCATTTCGTTCGTCATCGGTACATTTGAATATTTGAAATTCCAAAAAATAAAAAACAAGCTAAGTTCATCTTCTTTGATTGATATTTGGTTATTTGCTACATCGAGCGAAAATTTTCTTTAAATGTACGCAGTTATATTGAAAATATTCCCAAAATTTTGAAAGATAAAAGGGTCAAGTCAACATATTTGCTGTGTTCTCGGATGATAATGAATTAATCATGTCTGATGAACAATACTCGAGGCCAAGAAAGAAGGAATCAAACAATAACTATAGGAATAGCAAATATATTTTTAAAAATGTCCTCGGCTGGAAGCATCACTGATTAGGATTTTACTAACCGAAACCGGTTTAAAATTTTCTTACAAATGGCAGTTGGAACACTTCCAGATTCTTCTTATAAGTTTTAAGAGTATAATGGCAATATGGACAAGAACCATATCCAAAAATAGAGAACAACATGCAAAATTCGAAACCAAATCAAACCAAACAAACAAAAACATATGAACAGAAACGAACTCCCCATAAGGGAGTGAGACCACGTGCCAAGGAAGACATCCGTCGCTTCAATATTCTACTTCCTAAAAGCTGAATGACTCCTCAAAATTAACATTGTATGTTTTTATAGATTGTCCGCAAGTTGAAGGGAGATGAGAACGTTGAAAGTTGCCAGTTTCCCTCAACTCGTACCTCAGCCCTAAATCTGAGTTTAAAAGAGGGTGGCTATTTTTCGAACTTTATTTTTTAATTAAACAATATAGTTTGTAATTGTTGCCTAAATCTTTTATGACATTGCTTAATTCTTGATATTGTGAAGAAATTCTACCCCTCCTCAAGTATGAACTTGCACAAGTATAACCTCCTCAAGCATAACCACACCGTCTTCTACTTGCGTGTCATATGGTCATCCTAAGTCGGCATCGGTTGCCCATTGGCAATTTATGTGTGGTCCTTTGTGTTTGATGTTTCTATGTTGTGCGTTCGTGTTCCTTGTCCCTTTTGCGTATCTTTCTTTGCGTGTCTGCTCTGTGTTTTTCATTTGGAGTTTTGGAGCTGTGGGTGCTGCAACCCAGTGTTGATGCGGACCCCCTCCTTTGTTTTGCAAACAAGAGCACAGGCAGCACAGGCATGCAATATAACCTTGTCGTCATTGCTAATTTCCTTTTTGCGATTTCGCAATGATAAAGCAATGATAAAGCTCGAACGACCTCGCAAGTACTGCATGTCATCACAGTGACGTCATTCAGATTAACGGTGCAAAGGAAGAGGCACACAGTTTACTTCTTGCAGTTTTAGAGGCGAGTACATATTAGGCAGTGAAGGAAACGATTCTTATCTTCATGTAGAAAAAAGTCACAAGACTCAAGTCTAAAGACGGTACGCTTCGATTTAAGGTTGTTTTTTTTCATTTTTGCTGGAGACTGGCTAAACTGATTGTGTTTTGCAACGTACGAACGAAGAAGGAATCCCTGATCTTGCAGCGTAATGTATTGTATTAGGAAAAAAAAGACTTTGCATGTACTTTTTTACCTCATAAATGAAGTCAAAATTGATGGTATGGAATACTTTATTTACAAATATGAAGTCCCGGTTTCAATCTGCAAGAATCTTGCAGACAAATAATATGCGATGACGGCACAGGTAGATTTCAAAGTGATGAAAAGCGGAACTGACATCGGACGCATGCGTAGGAGATTACTTAAGTACTTGCGGTAGGTATGGAGCTTCCTCAAATATTTGAGGAAAATCTCTCCTCAAGTTTTAGTCAAACCTTTAAATATTTCTCTCATATATGGAAAGTTTTAAGGAGTTACCTAACTTTGAGGGAAAATCTCAACTTAAATGTAAATCGCAATATTGAGGAAAACCTCATGTTGAGATAGTTTCATACAAGACAAATTGTAGAAAACCTCAAATATTTGAGAAAATACTCAAAATTGAAGTTTGATACAAGTGAGACCACCTCTGCTGTAGAGAGTATCCCTCATTGCAAAATTTTTCGGTGCACCAGAAACAAATTGTCGGCATTATATGTATATGTTTGTGTTTTTTCTCTTTGCGGGGGGTTATTGTAAATTTTTGCTAAGAATATAATTGTATTACCAATAAGTTTGTTGATATAAAAACTACTGATATAAAAAAGTCACAAGATACATGTACAATGTTTCAAAGTTCAAGGCAAAGAATGTACAATGTTTCAGAGTTCAAGGCAAAGAATGTGGACAGACAGATAAAGAGGGAGTCATCCTTAATGTAAATGTCCCTCCAATTTCGATTCGGTTGATTGAACATTTAAACAAAATAACCCTACAATAATTAAACTTGATTTTATTTTCTTATTTTTGTATTGATTTCGGAAGTCCCAAAAATTGATTCATGTAAGCAAAATAAAATCAAATTGCACCTCTGAATCTCAGTCGGACTCATCGTTCGATAACATGCTTGGGCTCGCTACAGCCGGCAGAGCATGTAAGCATTTCTTTGGCGTTATGTTTTGATTTCCATTTACATATTCATCTGTATCTTTCTTGGGCCCCTGCGTCATGTTGTCTATTTGTATAGTAATCTTACAATGAGGAGTTTATTTTACACCACAACTGTACGTTTCTCGAGACCTCTTGGTGATCGGAAAAGTAGGGGGTGGTGCGCACGTAATCCGGATAACTACACAGTCTGCTACTGACGTAAAAGTTGGCCGTCCTAAGTCGGCAACGGTTGCCCATTGTACTCGTTGGTTTACGTGTTGTAATTTGTGTTTGATGTTTCTATGTGATTTGGCGTTCTTTGAACTATTTGTGTCTCTTTCAGTGCGTGTGTGCTTTGTTTTTTGCAGTGAGTGTTTGGGGGTTGCTGTTGGTACTGGTGTTGTTGGTGATCCCCTCCTTTCCTTGGTTGTTACAATCTCACTTTTTTCAGTGGTACATACATTTCCATGAATGCGTCATCGTTAATACATTACATCTGATTTATTTAAAGCAAGGCATACGTTTGTTTAAGCTGATATCATATCAATTATATGATAAAGAATATATTTGATTCTATATTTACGAGTACTTTTACGGTACAACTGTTCTAACGGAGAAGTGATCACTGTACTTCCAACAACTGATTAGATTTCTATTGCCACGATATGGCAATTTGGGTACAAATAAAAGAGTTTCCATTCGCAAAACCATTTTCAAAAGAACTACGTAATACCTTACTTTTATCAGACGTCAGAAAGCTATAAATATTGCATGCAGGATGTTTTGTCAAACTAGCCTAACCCGGCCCATGATGTTCATCATGACTAAAGATGAATACTGAAAGAATTTGAGGATGAAATATCATGATCAAAGCTTTTATGGCAATGTATTGAGATTTAACAATAGAGGTATATGGAGATTTAATTATTTAAAAAATGATACTTTTTCTTGTATTTACGGGCGCTATGATGGTTTAGAGATAACAAAGTCAATTTAACGATAAAACTACCTCTTTACTACGATAGCCTACACTTTATTCGGAGGAAAATATCACTTATTTATAATTCATTTGATAACATTTGGCATTACTTTAGATGTGTTTTACTGTCATCCGAGCACTATTGATTTTTTATCATCAACAGACAAAAATTACAATAATGTACCACATTTAAATGCACCGGAAGTTTGCAATTGTTTATAAGATTTCATCAATGAGATTGGAAGAATACATACTTAAAATATTTATGTCAATATGGCCTTGTGCAATTTTAATAATTGACGTCAATATTAAATCAAAACGAATGTTTATAATATGCATCAGTAGAGTTATTTCCCTTTGCCACGCCTAAATATGACTTTCTCTAGTCCTAACATTGGCGCCTCAAACAACAATGAAGCTACAACAGCAACCATGTTTGATAATACCAGGTGTCCAAGGAAAAGGTAAATCTGAAAGTAGATGAAAAGAAAAATAAAGAGTTTCCTGATATGAATTCTTTGGTGAAATTCTTTTTTACATTGAAAACATCGAAAAGTATATACTGTAAACGTTGTTATTTTCGCTGGTGGAAAATTTCGTGAAATGACCAATGCAACAATACGCCTTGGGGAAATTTTGGCGAAATTGTGAGTATTCCCTTTTGTGTTTTATCCTTGTTGTAAATTTTTATGATCCAGGAATTGTTACTGGAAGCTGTGATTGCGAGCCGAAATTTGTACCTTTTTGGCACTTTCTCAATTTGACATCATATTTGGCTATTTCGGAAACTTGTCGTTTCATCCAAAATTATCATCGACATTAAAGGAGGTTATCATCTTAGCATCATCCCTCCAATGCTATTTTAAAAATATATTTCTTTTGGATATGCTACTGAATCGATCCTACATGAAATTTGGAACTGCGTACTCTCTCTAAAGTAAATACACAGATTCTAAAAATAATACCAGAGGGAAATGAATTTAGGCAGCTTTTGAAAAGCATTTTGGCTGGAAGCATCACTGATGAGAATTTATTGTCTGGTGCATAATAAATTGGACCAGGTTTGAAATTTTCTTCAAGAGGGTATAGCGTTAGAACCCTTCCGCATTATTGCAACAAACAGATCGAAGAATAAATTCAATTTTATGATAACATTTTCAAAAGAGTAAGTAATTTGGATATATTTCATCAATTACTTGCATGCAGTGATCACATGTCTTACGATGAAACTTTCATATGAGACCTTGGCCTAAAGGAGCATGGTATTTACGTACATGTAAGCACTGATTGGCATTTTATCAAATAGTACCACTGCATGTGATACCTCATGATGAAGATACAAACTTACAGGTAAATATTTATGTATGATATCTATAAATTTACACTGTCTTAAAAATAATGGACATAAATACTTCCTTATTTGATTTCTTACGAATCTTGACTAAGCATTTACCTCAAATATAGAAAAATACAGAACTTAAAGCATATGGAATAATTTATTATATCACATACATGCATCATGTAAAGCAAACAGATGAAACTTTTTCAATCAAATTGATGTTACTACACATGTAAAATTAAAGCATGGGTGAAACTCAATCCATTTGAATGAAAGAACTCGCTTACCGCTTCGTGGTCTGTAAGGTAAACCAACTGCCTCCTGCTATGGTAATAGGCATTCATTACAAATGGATGGACGAGGTAGACACAATAGGACAGACGAGCCAGGGGAGTAAAGGCACTCCACGATAACAGAGTGTTCACGAAACCTGAAATATACGATAACAGAGTGTTCACGTAGCCTGGAATATACGATACATTGTTTGTAACAGAGTGTTCACGACTCTTTTACAATTTGCAATGGATTTAAACATGTTTATTTTTTTCATAAATTCATATTACTTTTAAAAATGTTTTTAAATAGCTGTCACCATCATCAAACAAGACATCTTTACCTGATATGAACAGCAATATCTCCATCGATTTTTTTTTTTTTTTCGTAAGTATATTTGTAAAAAAAAGGCACCTGGTCTCACCTCGAAACATTGCTTAGTCCGAGGTTCGGAACTGTTTTAATGGAAATTTTTATGATTTTGTCTTACCTTCTCAACCTTGTGCCTGAATAACTGATGGGTACTTCTTTAATGTTTATTCTTAATTTTTTGTCTCTTTCGACATTTGAATAAAAATCTTCAGAATGTCGATTTCTTTGATTAATCGATGGCTAGATTGAAACAAAAATATCGGTTGCTCTCTTGTCATCCTTAAAACGACTTGTGTAAAATTATCATGTATTAGAAGCAGTTTTACCTCCATGGCCCGTCGCACAAGCAAAGATAACCCAACACACAACGAGTCCCCAGAGTGTTCGATGAGTTGTGTTAAATAGTGAAGCGACTTCTGTTGATAACACTGTTCCATTGAAATAATCATGTAGTCCGTATAGTACAGTGAGAGCTAGTGCTGCGATCACAGCCCAGATAAGTAAATTTACAATCTGTAAAATAGCATAATAAATAACAATGAACACTTTATATCCACAAATTTTCGGCCACTTGGCCTTTATCAAGTGGTCGTACTTTTCCACTTGATAAAGGCCGAGTGGCCTAAAATTTGTAGATATAGAGTGTTCATTGTTATTTATTATATTAAACTTCCCTACGGAGGACACTACTTCATTCTGTAAAATAACAGATTATTTAGTGATCTGATCGACATGACTTTCATTAATGATTATGAAAAAAAATTTAAGAGCCTAACTCTGCTGCACATATGTCGACGAAAGGTATCCTCGTATATTTACAAGTATTTTTCACATGCATATGCGCAGATCTAGACTTTATTCAATGAGAAGAGTGAGCACAGCTCAACTTCTTTAAGAGGTTTTATTAAGAAATCTATAAATTAATATCGTAAGAAACTGCAGGTAGAATATTTGGCATTTAAGTCCTAAATGACATCACTTTACCCTACAACACCTTGAAGTTATCGAGCATTACCTTACTCAGTCTGAAACGTCCTTTGAATTTATACAGCATGTATCCCATCATGATTCCGACAACATAAGGTCCAATCCTACACCACGGCTTCCTGTAGTATTCTCTGCCATAATCTGCCCTGCAAAAATTCAGGTTCTATTGGTACAAAAGATATTTCGAAAAATGACAATTTTACCTGGAAGCAGTTCAATTGTTTAACGTATTCAAATTCAATAGCATCATTTAAGAACAGATATGGACCAGATATGCACGTTTCGGGTACTTAACCCTCGTCAATGATCATCTATATAGAAATTGCAATATGACCGAAGAGTGTGAAATTTATTATGTCAAAAAAATGTACCAAAAGATGTAGCAGGATGAGTGGAGTATGATGCTACAGAACCCACGTTTTAGAAATTTAAGAAAATTTTATAACAGAAACTTCGAATGTCTTGAAGAAACGATCAACCGATCGGAAGTTGATCGAACTTGGCTACATGTGCCCTCTGGATATCAGTGATTAATCCAATACAGTAAAACCAGACTTATGTGTCTCTTCATTAAACAAAAGAAAAATGGTAACATCAGTTAGGTGATCAGGTAGATTCAATTTGAATGAAATTGATATACTTTGGAAAAGAATAGAATTCTTTACATACAATGGGTCGCTAAGACAGGTTTGACTATACTAGTAGCTCCTTATAAATTGTGATAAACGATTCAAGAACAAAATGCCAGTTCTGATTTGATAGTTTTAAAAACAATTCAGAATTTATGTATGACTGCGATGTCTTTCAACCGATTTACAAATTGAGGGTAAAAAGTTACGCAATAGCAACTCTCTTCTGTAATTAGGCGAATTGTGTTTGAACTGCTAATGCTTACGTGTTTCCACCCATCACCAAGTTAGTTGGTGGTAAATCATAATAAGTAGATATCATTCCAGTGGCGATCCAGGTTCCTATAATAAACGCCATACATACGCACATACCTATTATACCATTGCTGAAATTTAAAAGTGAGATGTGCTTGTAAGGTTTTGTCGAGGAAAGAAGCAGAATGCAAACACTTCAAAATATTTCAATTCTTTTGAGTAAAACTATGCATGTAGTAAAACGTTTGTCTGGGATACCTACTAGTATAACGGTATCATCATAATGGGACTGATCACGAAAAACTGCATATCATTAGCTAAATACCATGCATGTCCGAAACACTGAAATAGAAACCATGTCAAAGTGATTCGTTTTGAATAAATATATTCAATTTTGAAATACCAAAAAAAAAAGAGAAAGTACGGTTGCAGTTAGCATAAATCCTTGTATCGATAACCTTTGACCCGCTAACAAATTACGTGAAAAATGACATGTACAAAGGCTTCCATATCACAACGAAATTCTTGCCTTTATAATTTTCGTCGAATTTCAAAAACAAATCATTTCAATTCAGCGTTTTCTTTTTTCCAAGATCAAAATTTGGATATAAGCAGTAACGAAACAAACTTATCTATCATGTGCGAATCTAGAGGCTTAAGAAGAGAAAAGGAGTAGGCAAACAGTCCAACCCTAACATTTCCACAAAAGATGTTTTCTTCCATTTTTACGCATAATGTCTTCAAATCATAAGCTTACACTTACAGAAAATACCTTACAACTATCCGGATTGAATAGGAATGTGAAGAAAATTAGATCCGCGCATATGTAAACTTTTACCGTTCCAACTCCTTCTTTGATCTCAAAGTTATTTATATAAAGCAGGTTCCACCACCACGTTTCTTTACATTGGTCCCTCTCCACGCCGTCTTTTCGCCACTCCGGGCCGTCAGAAACGTAACGGAACAAACCAACGTCAGCCAAGAGTATCAGCATATATACCGGGGTCAGTCTGTAATGTTTGTATATGGATTACTTAAACTCTTCTGTGATCAGTGTAATTTCATCTTTCTTCATTTATATTTTACACACCACCATAAACTTTTGTTTCTACTCTTCCATTAGGCTATTTTATCTTCCTTTCAAACATTTCTCTTAATATTTTGAAAATTACCTCCAAAACCTATGGAAATAAAACATCAGCCAATTAAAGTGTCTTGGTCCTCCTTTTTTCTCCAGTTCTTTAAGGGTTAGATAGGCAAGTAGCAAACCGCTGTAAATTGAACAATACGCATTACGAACAAAGATTATGCGTCTTATTTATGTATGGAAATGATACGTTGCTTTGTTTTATATATATATTTTTTTTCCATTAAGCAGATCTGTAAAACAGCCAAAAATCGTAAACCTTGAGTATACATGTACATGTACCTTAGAGCAAAAAATGAGTCGACAGAAACCAGAGCGTTTGCTACTGCCTGAAAGGTCCATCGTGGAACCATTTCCTGAGGTACGGTTAGGACGTTCTCTATGAAAAAAAATCAGAAATCGTTATTGATTTTTTAAAATGATTTTTTTTAAATAAGAATGAAATGAGTTTTTTATGTATGAACATTACTATGCATAGTAATGATAATAGAATGAAACCTTACTTGTCTTTGAATATATGTAGGAATATGTATGTCCGAGCACTACCCATGATATGCTGAGGAAACGTACACCATTTAAGGCAGTAAGACTCTCTGCACCTTGTGCCGTATTGAGGAGTTTCTTGCCATTGGAGTACAGTGAGAACGACAAGAACAGTCTACTAAGAACACCTTGAAAAGTACATAAGTATGAACATCACCAAACAAGACATACTTACTTTATCTGTACATCAAAATGTATATCGGAACAATCACCGAATTTGACAGGTTTCTATGGAGCTGTTGCGACAGGTGTTGCATGCAATTAGGAGACGCTGAATCTCCCCGGGCACCTGGTCTCACTTCGGAATGTTGTTCATTCCGGGGTGCACAACCGTTCCGATGGGAATTCTCACGATTTGGCATTTCCTTCTCGACTTTTAGACTGAATAACTGCTAGGTACTTCTTTGACGTTTATACCAAAAAGAAGTACATGTACCATATGTTGTCCAGGAGTCAAATATTCAGGGGAACATGGCAAAATCGGGTAAGTTTCCGTGAATAAGGCAATCGCGAACACCAGATTAGAGATAGGAACAGGTGTCCGGGAGGAGTAAGCGTCCTCTGACTGAATGCAACTCCCATCGCGAATGCCAAATAAAAAACGTGTCGATTTCGGTAATGTCCAAATAGGTAAAAGACGGTCAATTGGAAAGGTCGTACTCAATAATGTTCTACATTATCCTTGATAAGATTAAGGATATTCAGTAGTTATGCTAATGAAATAATTATCAAATGGAAAATGTGATATGCATATACGATATGCACGAATTATTTTTAAAATGTATGCAGATGTTTACAACATACCAGGCTGAGGCTCCTTTGGCTTCTCCTTGTCTTCGAGCAATGGAGCTTTTTCACTGGTGCTGGAATCCTTTTCATTTGTAGCAAAATAAGTCTTTTTTACAACAGAGTACAGATCCACCGCGGTGCCAATTATGGAGAGGAATGTAAGAAATCCGAGGACAACTCTAAAATGTTTCAAATATAATTTGCATATTTATTGGCAAATCAATGAATCGTTTATTATATTTCCATAAAGAAAAGAATGGTGTTATAGAATTCAAAGACAACGTTACTTACATAGCTGTAATGGCGACATCATCAATTTCGGGATCTTCAACACAGGTAGGATTTCCAGCTCTGAACGTGCGATTTGCTATTGGCTGTTGCAACTTGAATACTTACAAGAAAAAATATTAATCAGTTTTAATTTGCTTTACATGTGCAAAAATATAAAGTAACCACCTGTTGTTTTTTTTTTTTTTTTTTTTTTTTTTTTTTTGTCATAGAATAAAGCTTCGTGAATTTGGGAGCAGGATAATTTTGGCCTATAAATATGAGAAGAAGGGAGGAGATCTCCAACAAGACCCCGTTGCAGCATCAACAGTAAAACACCAAAACACCCGATGCAAAAACACAAAAGACGAGTACAGCACGAGACGGAAAAGAGACACACGACATGTAAACATCAAACACAAAAGACTACACATAAACCGACGAGACCAATGGGCAACCGGTGCCGACTTTGGACGGCCATCTGTCACGCAAGTAGCAAATGGTGTGGTTATCCTTGATTACGTGCGCACAACCCTCTCACTTCTCCAATTACCCAGAGGTCTCGAAGAACGTACAATTGTGGTGTAAAACAACCTCCTCACTGTAAGATGACATCACACAAACAAGACCGCAAAACGCAGAGGCCCCAGAGACACAGATGAATATGTAAATGGATATAAAAAGAGGGCATGCGTTATACAGTCCGTGCTCTGCCGGCTGTAGCGAGCTCATGTATGCAATCACCCGAGGAGTCCGACTGACATTCAGAGAGGACAGGTGGTCGGGGCCCTGTCTTCTCTAAAGAGGTTTGGACAGGGCCCGTCATGGAGTCCCGTCGTCACAGTCAGTCAGAGTGCAAGTCTCAAGGATGCGCTTGTACAAGACTGTAGATTGGTCAAGTACCAAGCCTAGTGTCCGTCTGGTGACATTAGGATCATATCCACGGTATAAAAGGGGGAAATTATACGGAAAGATTGAGACAAAAAGCCTTTTGACAAATATAAAGAGGATCGGTCCTACTCAAAACATTTCCTGTGATAAATGCACATATATCCAGGAATGTCGTCAGTGGCAAACAAGTAAATGCACTGAAAATGGCTGCGACATGTATGACTGACCAGATTTGAATGAAATGCATACTTAGTCTAGTCTCTTTTGAAATAATGTGTATGTCCATAAAGTTTTTTTTTTCGACTGCAGAGTCCGAACTACTAGTAAATGAGCATGAATGCAGAAAAGGAAAGAGACTTACATTCATTAAGCACGTCTCTGGCTTCCCTGGGGGAACAAGAATCTGGTAAGCAATATCCTACAGTGACTTTGAAATTCTGTCCCTGAAATCAAATTTGCCAATGACATAATATATTTTTTTAATTTGGAGATGGCATTTTCCATATAAAGTGACAAAGTCTGTATTTCTCAAATTGTAAGATAATGATGAATTATGCTTCTTTAATATTTTGAATTCAAATTTTCACATGTGTATAGCTATTACTCAATACAAATAATACCTACAAAGAGATCCAGAGCTGGTGAGGGGTTGATCGGCACTTTACAATACTGAGTATGAAATGGGGTGAAAACTTCTGTACGATCCTCATTGTAAACTACTGGTTCTATACTATTACACTCATCAAAGGCTCCTAGCCAATTTGTTGCTCCTCCTAATATACCCGCCTCCGGTTTTCCATTGGCATCAAACACTGGAATTTTGATATATTTTATATCATAATTGCATCTACGCCTATTTAAGACTTGTCTGATAAGGTGTTAGATGTATAACCAGATTTATGGTGCAAAATCACGTTACAGAATATATGAAATATTCCTTGCTTTTGGATGGTTTCATCAATCTTAATTAAGCACGGTATGACACAGTTTTGGTCCCAAGTTCGTCAATCATTAGCTACGGCAGAAATCGGAAATAAAAATATGAAAGTTTGTGGACTACCTTGTTAAAAGCTAGAAAACAATGGTATGATAAACGAAAGTATCGTTTATAGTAAATTCAAGCTTCATATTAATAGTATACCAAATTTCGTCACAAACAAAGCACAAATAGTTATATTTAAATGCAATATAAAAAGGACACTTGCTCATACCCGGAGCGCTAGAATCCTTGACGTTATCCGTTATAAACTTTGTTGTAGGATCATGGGATAAGGTTTTATGCAAGATTTTTATTTAATTTTACAATTATCTGCAATTTCCCGAATGGTCAGTCGCTGATCATTGTGAATTATTTAAAAGTACTTCTTTCTTAATAGAAAGTCCCTAGCGCATACTATCCTGGAAAATCTCTCTGACGTCTTTGCCACTTGAGAAATTGCAAACTGCTAGTTTTATCATGTTTTCCGACTGTTAAAGGAATCTATGGGTCTCTGTCTGTGTTTTTCGGAAGCCATGTAACATTTTATCAATGGTGTGTGCTCCGCCTTTTGAGAAAACGTCGGGTTTTTTTTCTCGAACAATGACGTTCACGTCTTAATACCTTAAGATCCAGTTTTCTCTGTCATCTTGAAACTTTGGACGTTCAAATTGTCACCATCAAAATGTAAATTATTGTTTTATCCGCAGGATTTTACAAAATACGAAGAAAATGAATAAAATGATAAATAACATAACGGGTGTTGCATGCAAGCAGGAGATGCTTACTCTTCCTGGGCACCTGGTCTCACTCCCATATCGGGAGTTCGCTTCTTTTCATGTGGTGGAGGCTTTTGTTTATTTCCTTTGGTTCCTGTTTTATCCTGATTTTGTATGCCTTCTGTTTCTGATTTTCTGAATTGTCGATTTTGTGCTGTATACAGGGATATGGTCATTATCCATATTTGTCATATTACGGTAAAAATTTACCGTGCTCCGGGTCACCATCCTAAGTCTTATTACGAAGTCATAGTTGTGATAATTAACTCATAATATAATAATTGTTAAAGAAGATCCTGACGATAATCTCAACAGCACTCACAATAGAGCACAAAATTGAGCATTGACGGATCCCTAGAAATGGGACCAGGTGCCCGGGAGGAGTAATGTAAACGTCTTCATATTGAATAGCATCATTTAAGAACAGGTAAATTGGCAACATGGACCAGACATGCACGTTTCGGGTACTTAACCCTCGTTGGCTAGCAGCATCCGCCGTTGATGTTCATGTACGAAAATGAAAACAATATGTAAAATGCATGCACTGTCTGAGGTTATGTCTATATAGAAAGTGTTATGGCGACCATGTCAGGAAAAAATATTCAAAACACTTACTGTCAAACCCCTCGCGGTCAGCTTTTTACGAGCTCCACACGGCAAAGGGCATAAGTGTGACACAAATGAGTTCAAGAAGATTTGGCAATTCGAAAATAGTATAATTTTATGATGATAAATATATTGAAAATAGATATCTTTGACACTTATTTTCCTCTATTTAAGACTTGTCCATGAACTTTATGGACAGTCCTCGTATTTCTCAATACCAACCGGAAAAAATAAAGATCATTCATGTATAATGATTGTTTGAAACCTTTAGGTAAGGGTTGCAACTTTTAATAAATTTAAGGTAGAAGACAGATGGATATGTCCACATGGAGGTGAACATCTCCTCTTACTATTAAGAAAAAAATCAAAATTTACTCGTTTTATGCTACAAAGATAGATTTTTTGCTATTTCCACACTTTCATCTTTTGGAGAATTCCACATGATAACTTTACCCCTGTAATACCTGAAATTTCAAGAATTCATTTTCCGAATTTTTATACTGTATGTATAAATTATATGCTTTTTCGAGAAATTCTCAAAAAACAGTTCTAAGGGCAATATTTACTTATTAATAGAAATTTGCTGGTTTCCATGGCAACACTTTTTTTTCCTACATATAGAGAAATAGTATTGCTTTACCCTATACCAGTCAAACCAATGTTAAACCAAATTAGATTTTAAGCAAAATGACTGATCATATATATAGCACAATAATTTATGCAAAAAATCAAAGTTTTGAACCTAAAACATAGAGTTTGACTCGAAGTTCGAATTATCTCTTATTTGAAGAGTATAATCAATATAGTATATTTTGATGTTTGAATCTTTGATAGCAGAACTTGTACAGAAATTACATTTCTCCCTATTTTCTGCGATTTTCGATAAAAAAAATATGCATTTTCCCCGAAATACCGATTCAGCAATGAAAAAAATCATTGAGTATTATTTTTTCCTGCGATAATGTCAAAACCTGAGGTCATGTCATTTATCGTTTAGGTTTTTATCAAATATTACATGATATGAAAATAATGTTATCTCCCTGTAGTCGCAATTAACCCTAACCTTGAGTTGAATTGTACATAGAATTTTCTTCTCTTTGTTTTTTAAATTGCTTTCTCCTTTTAATGGATTGCTTAAAATACAATTAAAGTCTTGTAGCCAAAGAACGTAATATTATATAAAACAAACTACATGCTCAAAAGGTTTTACGGGAAGACAACACGACTTCTTTTTGCATCTAAATCTGTTTCGATGCCCATGAAATTAAGACCAAAACTTGTAAGCAAAAAAAAAACAAAAACAAAAAAAAAAACCGGGGTGCTAATGAAAAACAACATTGAAAACAAAAAATAAGACAACCTTATGGAAGGTAAACCCTAAATACTGATTAATATAATCATGATTTTGACTTTAAAAAAGTCGAAACAAACAAAGGTTTTTTCATTTTAGCGCTTCAAACTTGGAACTTTTTTACACCAAGATATCATTTTGTTGACTGATATGTAATGATTTTTAAACTTAAGAATGAAATTATAAGAAAATGCATACACAAAGTTTAATTAGAGACAAATTAAAAAAAAAACTCAATCATTGATGAAATTTTGAAAAACAAAAATTATTAGGTTGTTTACTCTGAAGTGCCCATAATTCATTTGCAGCCAAGGCAGTCATCATTCTGGTCATGTCGTATGAACAGTTAGCTCGATCTTCAGGCGGTTCGGCTCCAAGCATCCCACTCCCAAGCGAATTGGACAAGGCTTTTGCATGTTGATCCCAGCTCATAGAAACTTCTAAATCCCTAAATATCTGCCTTGCACGCTGTTTATCTATGTCTCGCAATGTACGATTTTGAAATTTCAATTTCCAAATATCTGTTAATGGTTCCTCTATTGTTTCAAAATGGAAATCGTCTCCATGAGAAGGTCTTATTATAGCAACTAAAGCTAAAATGAGCGAAAGTTGTTTCATAATATTCGCCATCTTAGAAAGTGTGGCTTGTTGCACAGATCTTTATCGAAAATTTATGAATAGGACGTCAATATCATCTTTTCACAGCGTGTTTATATTACGAGATCAAATCATGTGATAATCTATCGTATGTATCTGATTTGACCTTGCTCTATATCAGTCTAGATGCATTCTTTATCACTAAACATGTGATGAGGCATGTCGAGGTGATAAAACTTTTCATTTCAATAAGAAAGTTGCTTCTAGTTCTGCTTTCATAATGTGCCATCCATTTTTGGAATTGACATGGTACATGTTTTAAATATGAAACAGATAAAGTCCAAAAATACAAGGAAGGTGGTTTAATAAAAGTACAAAGTCAAATTATTTTTAATTGAAATGACAGAGATCCAGAAAAGTAATCAGATACACAAAATAACATAAAACACACGTGGATATGCATTCAGATTCCTCAATTCCTGAACTTGTTTTGGACTTTAAAGGGGTAGGGTCACGAAGCCCGATTTTGGCCCTATTTTTGAACATTTTATTTCATGAATTGTTTATTTGCGATTTGACTCTTTGATTATCTCTTCTGAATAATGGATCTTTATTTTGAAAAAATATGCATTTATCATTAGCCTTTAGCCAACTGAATACTTTGAAATCGGCAATATTCTAAGAAATTGCTGCAACATCTATAATGGAAAAAAATTATATTTCTATAACATTAGCAATGGCAGCATGTATTAACTAACATGAACAATTTATATCTTCTTTCCATAAAAGTTTTAGTCTAGTTAATGCATACGGCCACATTAAATTCTTCTACAAAAGACGATTTTGCCAGCAATGTTGTAAATAATGTCAAAATGACGTCATTTGATGACGTAATAACACGTCCCACGGTGCTTCGTCTGATGATTTGAGCGTTTTATTAAAATCTGAAAACATTAATAATTTAATTTCCATAGTTCTTTTCAAGAAACGAAGATTCTGATTTGCTAAGATATTTTGTTGATACATCGATCACCAAAATTTTTCACGGAAGTCTATTCATAGCACTATTTTTAGAACAGGGGGGGGGGGGGGGTCCCTCAAACACGAAAAACTCGTTACTGAAAAAACAATTTGTTGATGTTTGCTTAATATTTCAAGGGTACCATTTCTTTTCTACTTACCAAAAATTAACTGTGCAGGATTTGAACAAACTGGTACTTATTCCAAAGATATAGAGAGACGATCGTTCGCTGTTTAAATCATGTCTGCTGCCATAACTTGTTGTCGTCTGTGGAATCAGTTGTATCACTGCGCAAGCCCCGAACTTGCGAAATATAGTTCATAAGTAGATGATATACGCGCAGTTGATGCAGTTTTCTGTCCAATTTTTCGGGTGATACAGAAACAATATGAGATTCATTTCTTAATGAACATTTATGAGAGACATCAAGTACTTCATTCATGTCATATGAAATTTGATTCTAAGGAAACATGTAGGGCCGATTAAGAGGTATCGTGGTCATACATTGAACACCTTTGTGATTCAATGATCGTTTATGTTTTATTCTATTACAATTATTAGGTATACTTTTTGTAAATTTTCAGTCAAATTTGAGGGTTTGTAATTCGATTAGAGTACATTTTGACTGTACGTCTTTAGGCACGGTCCATTTGATATTCTGGGGGGGGGGGGGGGCTTGGGTTTTTTTTCGCAAAAAATTATTTTGCTCTCAATTTTGATGAAAAAAATTAATTTGCTTATGGTGTGACAGAAAAAAATAATCTTGCTCTTACAAATAATCTGAATTTGAAGAATTACCATAAAATTTCGCTAAAATTCTTGAGAATTTTCCGGCTCGCTTCGCTCGCCGCAGTTTTCAAATTGTATCAAAAAATTATGGCTCGCTTCGCTCGCCATAGTTTTCTATCAAAAAATTATTTACTAATAGCATTTTAAGTTCAGATATTTGAAGATATCAAAAGTTATACATGTATGTGAATGAAAAAGGGCTTCCTTAAAGCTTAAATATATTACCAAATTATCAATATTTATGTATTGCTGTTAATACATGTTGCATGTATCCCATAGAGTCATGTTCTTGTAAGCTTGGAAGGAGAACTTCAGTTATTCACCAATTTACAAAATTCTTAACAACATTTAAAAAATTGTCTAGGAGACCTTCCCCTCAGGCCATCTTATACATGTTATATACATGTACCTTATATACAATATTGAGAATTGTATGGTAAAAATCTTTTATCTCTCTGTTTAAAAGTGAATTGAATACTTGCATAAAAATAAGCTAATTTATTAATATTTAGAATTTTGAGTAAAAATATTAGTAATTTCTTAATATGCGCATCACTTTGTTAAAAAAATTTCCTTGCTCCAACTTTGCCAGAAAAAAATAATTTTGCCCCAGTCCAGGGCGAAAAAAATAATCTTGCTCCGACAAAAAACCCAAGCCCCCCCCCCCCCCCCCCCTGAATATCAAATGGACCATGCCTTAGTAGATTCCGTTCTATATAGACGCCCTGCATTATGGGGTCTTATCAGAAGTGTAGTATTTGATATTTTTGTAATTATGATCGTTTGACCAAAAATGGCAGGAATGGGGCCTTTTTGCAGATTATTTCGTTCTTTCAAGCCCTAGTATAAGTCTGAATAGTTATTCTTTTTTTAGGCCATTTTATATAGCACAATTAAGAAATCAAATTATTCAAGAAAGCGAAGGAATTGTTTTTAGTGTCTGTTATATTTAGCTTCTGTTATATTTCATTGTTTAGATTTAGGATCACTGACGAGGGTTAACTACAAGAAAGGAGGGGATCTGCAACAAGACTCGGATGCAGCACCAACAACAACACACCAAACACCTCAAATGAAAACATAGAGAAGACACACGCAGCAAGAGACAATGAACAGCAAACGAGAAATCAATCATCGATAATTAAAGACAACACATAAACCAACGAGACTCATAGGCAATCGGTGCCCACTGAGGACGGCCATCAGCCACGTTAGTAGCAGATGGTGTGGTTATCCTGGATTAAGTGTGCACAACCCTCCCACTACGAGAAACGTGCATGTCTGGTCCATGCTGCAAATTTATCAGTTCTTAAATGAAGCTTGCAGACGTTTAACAATTGTACCACTCGGTTACTGTCACTGCTGGTGGACCAGAAGTCCCCAAGGGCACATGTAGCCATGTTCGATTAACTTCGGTTGATCATTTCTTCAACGCGTTCGAAAATTTCGGTAATCAAATTTTTTTGGAATTTCTAAACCGTGAGTCCCGTAGCATCATTTCCCACCCATCCTGCTACGTCTTTCGGTACATTTTAAGACAGTATAACTTTCAAACTTTTTGGCTATATTTCATTGTTTATATTTAGGATCACTGACGAGGATTAAGTCCCCGAAACGTGCATGTCTGGTCCATGCTGCAAATTTATCTGCTCTTAAATGATGCTTTCAAATTTGAAGACGTTTAACATCTAACAATGTTATTCGCATAATGACATCGTTTGCTGTGGATAAAGAATTCCTTCTTTTAAAGCCAAAAGAACTGCCGCATACCTAAAGTAGTTGGCAATTGTTATTCTAGAGGCATCTGTTTTGCATTAACAGAAGCACAAGTACATCATTGTCTGGTGCGCGACAAAATTGTCCAATGGATGAATAAAAATGACGAAATATTACTGAATAACTGTGGTAAAAAGTATTTAGATGACAGTAATAATGTAGGAATCGGGAGTGTGGGCTACAGAAGCCGAGATCTTACCTAATGCAGCATTTCTACTGACAGACATCCAGATCTTATCAACAGTAGGAAATGGAAAGCGCCAATGGTTATGCTGTAGATCTGAAACACTTGGAAAACCAACTGATACAAAGAAACGCATCTACTTAGTGAATGAAAGTGGCGTACATTTCGACTTTGTAAGAAACTAAAAGTGAATAGCAATAGTCTAATCGAAATATCTACAGACAAAACCGTTCTTTTTTTCATTGAATAGCTGTTCGATATAATCAATTTTTATCAGTTTTTTTCAATCAATTCATTTCTACTATTCTCCATTAAATTTTACATAGCTTGAATAAATCACTTCATTTGAGAAAAACGTTAATTTGTGTAGGGTATTGATGTTAGTCGTCTTCAAATTCAATAGCATTGTTTAAGAACAGATTAATTAGCTGCATGGACCAGACATGCACGTTTAGGGCACTTAACCCTCGTCAGTGATCCTCAATCTAAACAATGTAATATGGCCAAATAGTTTGAAATTATTACATTAAAAAAGCGGATAGCCAAACAGGGGATGCTTACTCCTCCCGGGCACCTGGTCCCACCTTTAGCTTGCTAGGGGTCCGTCGATGCTCAATTTGGAGCTCTATAGTGAGTGCTGTTGAGATTGTTGCCAGGATCTTCTTTATCTCTTTTAAAATGGTACATAAAGGTAAAGTATGAACAAGGAATCAAAATATCCCCTGATGTCATTGAGTATTCTTTAAGTTTGTCATCCATGGCCAATGCTACACATCACATAAATCTCGTTGTGTTGGCACCCTTTGTGACATAAATGCATCCTCGATAGTTTCTGTGAGCATTTACACAAAAAGAATATCTTCTTCATGAATTTCACGATGACGTAATACCTCTACAAGCATATACCTGGAGGATTTCATCTTTTCTTTGAACTCAGGCGGTCCATAAGGGGAACAGCTAAACAGTTCATTAAAATGAGATCATCATCTCTTTTAAAATCACATCCAATTTATCTTGAGGAAATTTGTTTAAAAAAGGACTCCATCTTTCAGTAGCACGTGCTTTAGATTTAATCTTAACCTTGAATCAATAACGTTTAGAATTTAAATTTTCTATTAAAGGGGGGATATTTTCTATATAGAGAATGTTCACCCTTAAATCCGTCTTTTTTGCAACCGTTACAGAGGCAGTTTTATAAGATATGTAGAATTGTTTCCGGTTTTCAGATTCCGATGAAACTCAAACCGAGAACGCTATGGTGGAAGGTTTTCTATGGTGGTAAAGGTGGAAGGTTCTCTCTATAGAAAACCTTCCGTGTCTCTATGGGGGAAGGTTTACAGGGGCACCGTGCTGCTTTGTAATTTGTATGGCTATTGTCATAAATGTATCATTTTTCACCTCGGGTGTTTGTTGAAGTGGTTGTATAACTCATGACATTTTTATACGATCTTCCGGGTATGTTTCTCTGTTGCTAGCATAGCTCGGTCTTGTTCATAATAATTATCCAATTAGCATGCATTTAGCTGACTTTTCAAAAGAGCATTTGTAACACATCTCATGAAAAGGTTGTTCTTTTGGAAATTTGGAGCCCTTATTAGGTAAAACTTATTGTTTTCATTTTCGTGCTTAAGCATCGACGGCGGATGCGGCTTGCCAACAGGGGATGCTTACTCCTCCAGGGCACTTGGTCCTACCTCTAGCTTGCTAGGGGTCCGTCGATGCTCAATTTTGTGCTCTATTGTGAGTGCTGTTGAGATTATCGTCAGGATCTTCTTTAATTCATTAGGTATTCTACTCACAAAATGATTTTGTAATTTCTAAATAGGTAATGACTCTAGTTCATTGAAAATGAGGATATATCGATTGTAACTTTTCTCTTAATAACAACTTGTTTACCTTTTTCATTTCAATATGCCCTTTGTTTAAATTGATCTAAGCCTGTGAAAGAAATTTTGTTTGGGTCCTACAGAACACCCTTATGCAGGAAACGGATGCTTTAGGCGAATAACAGTAATCGATGATCATGTTTCTCATACATGTACCACATTTCTTTAAATAGATATTGATGATGTTCAATACACGAAATCTTGAATCACTTATCGAATACATGTTTGATTAAAATGATACGCTATCAATAATGATAAAGATAGACCATTCGGTACAAACGAACCATCTCTAGAAAGTACATTTATTTAGGAAATATTTATTTTCATATCTAAATATAAATATGACTTGTACATGTACACTCCATAACCTTATATATACGCACGTACTTGTTCATAAACCTAAAAGAAAGATTCGTATTACATGTTTCACTTTTGAAAGAAAGGAAGGGATCTCAAACAAGTAACAGTTTTAAATAAGGATTTTGTGAATGTAGTGTTATTTCATGAATGAAAATATTCTCTTCACTGATTGGCTAACGTTATATTTACCTGGGTTGACGTCATCCGAAGTAGATATACATAATATATAATATTCTAATCGTTCTCCATGTGCTATGAATAGATTAAACAGCTTTCAACAGTCTGATAATATTTTTTTCTGATTTATATGGATAATTTTGAAAGTTGATGTAAAATAAAATTATTTTGCTTCTATTTCGTAAAATACAATGGTTAACTCCTATGTTTTATAATCAGCCTCTCCCTTTTGAGTGGTTCAATGGTCGCATAACACGTGGTACACAAATAATGTAGTACACAGGAATCCCCTTCGATTAAACAAAGTAAATACTGTCTTCAGAAATTGAAATGGTAATGAGAAGTAATTGAGATACACATTGTGGAATCCTAAGACCTAAAATTACGCTATAGTTACATGTATAATGTAAAAATTAAGTGAAAAGTTTTGACCGATATGGATATAGAAAAAATGATTACTTTAAGAGTTATGGCCCCTTACAGTTTACACGTACATTGAACTTAATGGGCAAAAGTTAATTTTTCTTAGATTGATGGGACATCAAATATTGATTGGTCAAAAATTTCTGAAAAATATATTTCGCCGAAATTTCAGAAGTTCACCATTAGTTTTTTTTAAATTCATTTTCTATATTTATCATCAAGGGGAGACAGATCTTAAACATGACCTTTTTAAAAATATTTCTTTCTCTAGGCTAACATAAAAGTTTATAAAATATATTATGACATAGAAAAATATTAAATGATGATTTATACACCTAATTTCAATATTTTAGGTATTATTTCCTTCATTACCCATCTAATACCTTAGATTAAATATACTCCATATGCAATCATTTTCGGCCTATCATATAAACATCATTATCAATTATATAATGGTACTTTATTCTGGTTAAGAATAGCGGGTACCGTATGTTCAGAGAACACTCAATGAGGCAAGCAGATTTTTTCCGTGATCTCACATGTTCTGCCTAAATGTTCTCTGAATATACATCTATTCTGAACCAGATTAAATTACCACCATATAATTGTAAATGACGGTCAATTGATAAATGATAATTCATGTAAGAAATATTCTGACAACGTTTACCTTGTTTCATCGAAGGGGGTTCCCGTGCACTAGATTATTTGCGTATCATGCGCTATGTGACCGTGATCGTCTCAAAGTGTTTGCCTGACAGGTGTATTCGTTGTACGATTGTGTTGCTTTAATTATCATGAGAAGTCATCAGACGAGTGCTCACATTATTCAGCTTATATTTTGATTTTACAAGATATACAGAAATAACAGGTTGTTCATATATATCGGCGCACAAATATCTCATTCACGTTACAAAGTCTCCAAATTCTACGCTATTCTAAAAAGGTATAATTCGACGTCAATCCGTTTATTTGAAAATGTAAGGCGCCGCACTAATTCATTTAGTGTGGCCACCTACAAATATTTTCGTCTTCCGATGGGACTCATAAACATTTACCGATATACATGTAGTGTTATCCTTTATGTTGAAATAATGTGATGTATCTTCATCTGTTTCTTCTTGTGGATTTTATAACACAACAAACATGAAAGCAATAAACACAACAAACATGTAAACAATTAACACAACAAACATGTAAACAATAAACACAACAAACGTGTAAACGATAAACACAACAAACATGTAAATAATAAACACAACAAACATGTAAACAATGGACACAACAAACATGTAAACAATAAACACAACAAACATGTACACAATAAACACAACAAACATGTAAGCAATAAACACAACAAACATGTAGACAATAAACACAACAAACATGTAAGCAATAAACACAACAAACATGTAAACAATAAACACAACAAACATGTAAACAATAAACACAACAAACATGTAAACAATTAACACAACAAACATGTAAACAATAAACACAACAAACATGGAAACAATTAACACAACAAACATGTAAACAATAAACACAACAAACATGTAAACAATAAACACAACAAACATGTAAGCAATAAACACAACAAACATGTAAACAATAAACACAACAAATATGTAAACAATAAACACAACAAACATGTAAACAATAAACACAACAAACATGTAAACAATAAACACAACAAACATGTAAACAATAAACACAACAAACATGTACACAATAAACACAACAAACATGTAAACAATAAACACAACAAACATGTAAGCAATAAACACAATAAACATGTAAACAATAAACACAACAAATATGTAAACAATAAACACAACAAACATGTAAACAATAAACACAACAAACATGTAAACAATAAACACAACAAACATGTAAACAATAAACACAACAAACATGTAAACAATAAACACAACAAACATGTAAACAATAAACACAACAAACATGTAAACAATAAACACAACAAACATGTAAACAATACACAGACAAGGACATTTTTTTCTATGAAAACACGGAAGAGGACATATGTCGGCCGATTCGCGGTCCTGGTGAGGTTTGAACTAGTAACCCTGAGGTTATTGGTACGACGCCGTAACCACAGGCGCCAGATTCCTAGAAAAAAAATAGCAATCCAAGGAATGCTTGTGTCGCCTGCGAAGCGGTTTGATTATTATTCTAGAAAGTGGTCAAATGAAATTCATTTGAAATATCAGACCTCTTAATTACAAATTAAAAGATATGGTCATTCTCAAATTTTCAGAAAAGAGTGTCGATCATCTAGGTCAAGGTCTCATCATAAGAAATATTAAAGACCTATCACTTACCAATTAAAAGATATATTAAACCTTAATTTCTTAGAAAAGAAGGTCAAATAGCTAGGTCAAGGTCAAAAGGTTTAAATTAGGGTATGTGTAGAAAGATCTTGTCACAAGAAATACACATGTGAAATACCAAAGCCCTATCACTTACTAATCAAAAGATATATACAATCTAATTTTTGTTTTCAAAAGAAGGTCAAATATGTAGGTCAAGGTCAATAAGTCAAAAATTATGGTATGCGTAGAAAGGCGTTGTTACAAGGAATACACATGTGAAATATCAAAGCCCTATCACCTACCAATCGAAAGATATAGCCAATTTTACTTTCCTTGAAAAGTAGGTCAAATATCTAGGTCAAGGTCACAAGGTCAAAAATTATGGTATGTGTATAAAGGTCTTGCCACAAGGATTGCACATGTGAAATATCAAAGTCCTAACACTTATCAATCAAAAGATATATCCATATTTCATTTTTTTAAGTAGGTCAAATATGTAGGTCAAGGTCATTAGGTCAAAAATTATGGTATGTGTAAAGAGGTCTTGTCACAAGGAATACACATGTGAAATACCAAAGCCCTATCACTTACCAATCAAAAGATATAGTTAATCTTATCTTTTTTTCAAAAGTAGGTCAAATATCGAGGTCAAGGTCACAAGGTCAAAAATTATGGTATGTGTAGAAAGGCCTTGCCACAAGGATTGCACATGTGAAATATCAAAGTCCTAACACTTACCAATCAAAAGATATATTCATTTTTAATTTTTTTGAAAAGTAGGTCAAATATGTAGGTCAAGGTCACTAGGTCAAAAATTATGGTATGTGTAGGAAGGTCTTGTCACAAGGAATACACTTGTGAACTATCAAGGCCCTATCACTTACCAATCAAAAGTTATGGGCTGTGACACCCAAAGTGTGACAGACAGACAGACGGACGGACGGACAGACGGACAACGGACAAAGTGATCCCTAAGTGTCGCTATGCTTCGCAGGCGACACAAAAATTGAAACCACATCTTAAACTCCCATTTCTCTTCTCTTTAGAAGAGAGAGCGTTTGAGATGGGTTATAATTTTGTCTCTAGGAATCTGGTGCCTGTTGCCGTAACCATTCGATCATAGCGCCGACAGTTTCATCTAGTGGTAGCTTTCTAAACCCCACCCCGATTTTTTTTTCGAATTATGCGTGTGTTCCGCTGTGATTACTACTATGTCGACTTTTGATGTTGGGGATCTTGTACCAATGTTTGGTTGACATTGTTAGATTGTGTTAAATACATGTTTATCCAAACTCTGGCAAATTTCTTGCAATCTAATTGGTCAAGAAGAACCAAATATTGTGTTGTACATGTATTATGTTACTGACAGGATAATATATGTTATTTGATATCCTGCTTATACTAAAACGCTTAAGTCTATTGACGTCACTGGGATGCTTTAAGGTATTCGATGGGTAATGAAGGAAATTATGCCAAAAACATTGAAATTAGATATATTTATCATTTAATATATTTCTGTGCTATATGATATTTTAAAAACCTTTGCACTAGCCTAGTGGATATCGAAAGAAGAATTATTTTGAAAAGGGTCATGTTAAGGAGTTATCTCCCCTTGATGAAAAATAAATAAAAAAATAATTGCAGAAAAACTAATTGGTGAACTTTTGATTTTTCAGCGAACTTTGATGAAACATATTTTTTTTAGAATTTTTTTAACAACCGATATTTGATGCCCCTGCCCCGTCATTCTGGTTAAAAATTTAAGGAATATACACTTTTTCCCATAGAGTTCATTGTAAACTGTAAGGGCCCATAACTCATAAAGTAACCAATAATATACAAATTGGTAAAAAAAAATTAATTAATTTTCACTTTATAACTTTGCTGTGCTTTTAAGTCTCAGGAAGGCATAAATGGGTGGCCCAATTACTTCAAGATCTGTCGACCTAACATGCACAGGCAACATAACAAATAGCCATCGGCAGGATAAATTCGCTCAATACAACTTTTTTCATCGACCCAATATATTTATGTGTCCTTCCTGTAAAATACTGTGTAACTAGTTATATACTTGAATCAGTAGTTTGAAGTTTGCATTGTGTAAGTTCTTTTAAAACTGTGCTTTTTAATCTTTATTATTTTTTTTGGGGGGGGGGGGGTTATTTTGAACATGACTTTGCAATATGCGGAATTGTTCCAGCTCTTTACCTTCTTGAAGAAAATTTCAAAGAATCATTACTGTTGTTTTTGTTGAATGTAGTTATGAATGAGAGGACTGGGTGCCAAAAAGTGGTAAAATAGTTACTTTGATGTACATTTGAAATTTTGAATATTCTGTATGAACGCATAAGAACATTTTCATAATATTTAATCAAATCTGAACCCAGCATCAATATTCTATAAATTAATTTTGGCAACAAAGACACATTGATAATTTTTATATGAAAAACTTCAGTTTTACAAAGCCCTGTAGAAGTTTAACAAAGTTGGATTATTTTGACCATCCATTTATATTAACGTTATAACTTAAAATATCATTTCGTACATGTGTACATGAAATATACTGATGTCGTTTGTTTGAAAAATTAAAACATTTTTGTTTCAACTGATTAATCTGTTCCGTTTATCAATGATTCCTATTTCTTATCATGACCTCGTTTTAAAAGCACTTTCTCAAGTCCTAACATAGGAGCTTCAAATAATAAAGAAGCCACAAATGCCACCATATTGGACAACACCAAATGTCCAAGGAACAAATATATCTGAAAAGAGAGAAAAAATAAAGATATTGTTTCGAAAAAGTATTCGTCTACAACGCAATAAAGTAATTACAGAAAGTAAAACAGATAATAATATACAGTCAGATACAGATTTTCCTTTTCCGTACCAATTCAGATATCTAAACATGTGAGGAACTTGAAGATATAATGAAAGCACAATAATTTCGAAGGAGGGGATCAGACATATTTCGCTTTTCTCAAAGGTGATCATGACCATACATGTATTGGGATTATTCCAAACTGAGGTTTCAGTTCAAGATAAACAATTTGCGTACCATATCTTACGAAAGGACTCTGTGAGGAGTCCAATTCCCATCCCTTCATTGGAAGGGTCTTACATTTAGCCCTACACAGCCAATTGTGCCATACATGAAATTCACATGAAATGAGCATCATGTAAATTTCACATGAAATTTCATATAAAATTCATATAAATTTCACATAAGATTTATGTGAAAAACATTTCACATGAATTTCACATAAATTTCCTTCACATGAATTTCACATGAATTTCCTTCACATGAATTTCACATGAATTTTTCTAAGTGACCTTCACAGGAAACTGAATTCACATAACATCCATATAAAAATCTTCTCATGAATTTCATGTGAAAAATTTCATGTAATTTCATGTTCATTTCACATAAATTTCACGTGAACTTTCATGTAAAATTCATGTAAATTTCACATGAATTTCATATGGGCACAATGGGCTGTTATTTATCCCAATAGAATCCAGATCCCTTATCTTTTTGAGTCCGATACCTATGTTTCATCAATAGAACCTTTTTGTCTAAACCCTCAAATTGGATTCATACTTCATTGTTTTCATGGTAATGAGGTAGACTTCACTTGAATACCAGTCCTCATTTTACCCATCGTCGGATACCACGGTCGTTCACGCTATATTTAAACTCACCTCTCCGTGGGTCATAATGTTTTGCTGACCTAATTGTTATGTGTGAACTGTATTTACCTTTGAACACCAAATAGAAATAGTTGATAGTGACCAAGGAACTGAAGAGAAGAAGAAAAATGAAGGTGTTCGCTACGTACACCGCCCATATCAAAGAATTTTGTATATTTGGTAAATAGAAACCCTCTGTTACTGTTTCTTTGTACTCCATAACTCATAATAACGTGTCTGCACATGCTGTTCTCAACGGCGACTGTGATAGACTATCGATCGCATTGAAGACTTTTAATGCGATCGATGAAATCGCATAAACGAGACACACCTCCTGGCTGAAGTTTTCGTTATGACACACGGAGAGGAGAGTTTTAGCGTGACCGACCGTAGGTTCAGACGATGCATATTACCATAGTGTCCAGAGCACCCTGTTTTTATTCTGTCATCCTAAGTATTTTCGTATTAATCATTGTCTCCGAGTGTTGACCTCCTTTAGTCGTAACAGAAAATTAACATCAACTTCATCTTTCAACTGTCGTCAAACTGCTATATTGAAAATAAAAAGGCTACGGGAAATTCCCATATTAATTTCAGAAAGCCGCCATTTTGTTCTCCGTGTCAACAATAGTAAACTGTGATGTCGCAGTGTCCGACGTCACGCATTTCCACCGATTTTACAATGGAAAATCCCCGTAGACATTTTATTTTTCGTCCTATTTCTAAAGTAATTAACTTACGACTACAACAATGACATTTCTGTTACGACTAAAAGAGTGCTATAGATTGGACATTTGTTTAGAAGATGACAACCTGATATTTTAGAGAAAATCGTCAAAACAGGGTGCTCAGGATTTTGTGACGCGGACAGTAATCTCTTTACAGTTGATTAATTTTAATTAACATTAATCTAAAGTAATCTAAATATAATTTTAAATAACTTAGATGATGCATGTTTCTAGCCAGCAGGGCATCTTATTCTATTTTCATTAGGGATTCAGTTTTATTCCTTTCTAGAATGCTTAAGTGGTTTTGTTTGACAATTGATTTTTACTTTTGATTCTGACTCTTTTTCTGAATATTCATTCACTTACCCCTTCATGGTCTGTTAGGTATATAAGCTGGCGGCGACTGTAGTAGTTAGCATACATGATAAATGGATGGACTAAGTAAACACAATAAGAGAGACGTGCTAATGGAGTAAAGGCACTCCATGACAACAGAGTGTTCACGATTCCTGAAACAAGAAAAAGAGGCACCGTGTATTTTAATGTGAAACAATATAGTTAGATGTGAGATTTCGGAAGGCTGATTTCGGTTTTTGTGTTTGACTTTCATTCACTGATTGATACATCATGTACGAACAATATGAATCTTAAGGTGGCTCAATAATCCAAGAATTCTTTGTCAGAGGAGAAAAAAATATTCTGTTTATTTAACATTGATATCTGATGATTTATCTTTGTAATTAAGATTACATATCATCGACCATTTGATTGACCAGTGGTCCTCTGAATATACATATGTAAACAAACTCCGAGATCTGTCGCAAAACAATGAATTTTGATAGATAAAAACGTGATATATTGATAATGATTCCAGATTGAAACCATTCTTGTGATCATTTTCACCATAATATCATCAAATATGTATATTTCTTTATAAATAATGCTTTCAAAGAGTGAAATAGCTAAAACTGTTCCAGAAAAGTACATTTTGGGTACCCCCCACCCCAAAATGAGAATCTAAAAAAATGTACTCAGTAACCTTATTTGACATCAAAGTGATAAGAAGTCTTTGTCAGAAGTTATTTTCTTTTACATATTTCTCAACGACAGACTCTATCCTTCGAAAAGAAATATAAAAAAGTACATGTTATCGTTAATTCTGATTTAAAATATTTGGTTGTCATAGTAACGATTTTGTAACAATTTGCAACAAGTCAAATTAAAATGCCCTGTTCCCTTAGTTGACATTATAACGATGAAAATATTTGTTAAAAACTGTTATAATTGACATATTTTTCCAGATCAGACTCTAATCTTTTAACAAAAGTACAAGACATTCCGTTTTACCTCGTTTCCATATTGTACAAATCTACTTGGTTTATGACGGACGGACGACAGACAACGGATGGACGGTGCGCTATGACAATAGCTCAGGTGAGCTAAAAATCAGACGCTCCGAGTCGAGATTATTCAGTGAAAGTTTCAAATTCTTATACAAGGAAGAATACTTACACAATTATCATTTATCATCGAAATTGAATAAGAATAAACAAGTTTACAAATGATTTGTCGAAAAAATAAAAAAGAAAAGGAAAGTAACATGTGTACTTCTAAATATCCTTGGCAAAGCGTTAGTCGACCTTTTATTTTATAAACTCACCTTTCATGTTTTGTAAGTGTCAGCTAAATGAGTTTTGTCAAATAAAGTTAAAGTTCAAGTCAATGCTTAAAAAAATGTTTTGTTCAAAATTTCATATCTGATTCCATCAATCTATTTAGAGATACGGATATATATATATATCAGAGAAATAGAACTAAAGTAAACGGACGCGTTTTTAAACATTTTGACGTTCAAGGTCAATAAGTGGACGTCAATCCCTTCCTACGTTCTCGATAATGCTTGCAGTTATCTGTGAAATGGATATATCTTTGAACAAAGGAGGGTTTAAACTAAAATTCATTCGCTTAAATTTTTCAAATAGGGAAACTTTATTCATCTTGTTGCAAAGTACGAAAGTTGACAAAACTGAAGAAAAATTCTTTAAACCAAAGATTATTAGAGAAACCAAACTTGAAATATCTTATCAATGATATCGCTAAAATCGCCAAGAAATCTCTTGCTTTATCATGAACTTGAGTTTACCTTCTTGAATTTGTTCAAAGGCAACAGGCGGTTGAATTTCCGACGATGACGTTCTAAAAACGATTCGTTTACGGCGGTTGTCTCACTTACGGGATATTTTTGTATATATAAATTAAACGATACATTTGACTAAATATTTATTACACTGAGATTGTAGATGATAATTTTCTCTTTCCATCGAGACCAAACATGTCGAAATCCGTCAAGAAACTAGCGAATTACGAAGGAGTTTGAAGGCCGAAAACTAAAAAAAGCCACATGTAAAAGTACTGCACTCGATATCTGATGACGTCAAACGATTATTGAGCCTCCTTAAGCCAAAAATTTGGCTAAGTTGCACTAAACGTGAAGTCAGAGTAAAGAATTAAGATGCATTTGTTTTGTTTATACTTGGTATTTTTGCGTTCAGTTATTGTTATATTTTTGCATTGTATATTGCATTCTTTTGCATTTTGTATATTGCATTCTGATCTTGGGTTTTGTATCTGAATTCAATTCACAGATATAGCTTACCTCCATGCCCAGTTGCACAAGCAAAAATTACCCAGCAAACACATACTCCCCAGAGTGTTCGATGTGTTGTATTATAAAGTGACGTCACTTCTGTTTCTAATTGTTCACCGTTGAAAAAATCATGAAGTCCGTATAAAATCACTAAAGCTAATGTTGCAATGACAGCCCAGATGAACAAATTCAGAATCTGGTAAAGAGGATGATAAGTAAAAAAATATATATATACGACAAAAAGAATGATGACAATTTTGTTTTGTTTTGACGAAATTCATTAAATAATAAATTTGTTCCCAAACATTCGTATCGATCATGGACAATCATTTATCCGCAACTTTATCTATCTCAGGATAGAATAACATGCATATCATCGGTTTTTTTTTATTCTGAATCGACTAAGGTAAGTGCTATCATGAATATCTTAATCAGAGGAAGATAGTACAATCATACAATATTAACGTACCTCGTTCATTCTGGGTCTACTATGAATTATACATGTATATGGACTATGGCTCAAAGGCTATTTATAACTGTCTTAGGCATAACCTAAGACAGTGCATGTTTTGTAAATTTTGTTTTAATTATCGTGCATGAACATCAACGGTGGGTGCGGCTAATCAAACAAGGGATGCTTACACCTCAGGGACACCTGGTCCCACCTCTGGCTAGCTAGGGATCCGTCGATAATCATTTTGTTGCTCTGTTGTGAGTGCTGTTGAGATTTTAGTCAGGATCTTTATCTCATTGAAATCGTTTAAACAAAAGTGATTAATACAGTGGTTTATGTTACAGAGTCACCGACAACGTATTCCGTACTTACACTGAACTTCGGTTTATGATTTTCTGAAGTATCGATTTTGTGCTGTATAAAGGGATATGGTCATTATCCATATATCCATCGTGTTTCCATAGTGCTGCTGTCTTATTATATCTATTTGTATGTCTATTTGTTCGATTTCTGTTTTCTCATGAAAATGTTCTATTTATTTTTTTTTTCAATAATTGGTGCATGATTGTGATTTTTGGATTTTAATATCGGGTTTTGTGTTTGACTCACTCCCATATTGGGAGTTCGCTTCTTTTCATATGGTGAAGGTTTTTGTTTGTTTGCTTTGGTTCCTGTTTTATCCTGATTTTGTATGCCTTCGGTTTCTGATTTTCTGAATTATCGATTTTGTGCTGTATACAAGGATATGGTCATTATCCATATTTGTCATTTCATTCACTGATTGGATAAAACTATCATGTACACCAATTTGACTAACCTTGTTTATTCTAAATCGACCTTTGAATTTATATAATAAGTATCCCGCCATTATACCAACAACATAAGGTCCCATCCTGCACCAGGGTTTTACGTAGTAATACTTGAAATAATCACCTCCCCTGAAAATTAATAAAGAAAATGATATGCAAGAGTATATAAGGCGCATGGTAGCCGTCCTTATAATTATGATCATTCGATCATTTTGCAAACAACCGAACATCAATTTGAATAACAACTACTAATTTAAAGAAATCTAAGAAAAAAATTAATTCATTTAGACTGGGGACTGTGTTTAAAATTTCAAAGTTCTTTCCAAGCTAATGTCGAATTTCAACTTCAAATTCATCACTATCCGCATCAAGCTTTGATGCAAAATGTACTGATTGTAAAAGAAGACTGTATTTGATCTCACCCGTTTGCACTCATGAAGAAAGAGGGAGGTAAGTCGTAATGAGTCGATATAACTCCAGAAGCAATCCATGTTCCAAGAATAAAGGCCATACAAACACACAAACCAATGATTCCATTACTGCAAGAAAGAATACCTTCATTTTTTTAAATGACACGTATCAAAAAAAAATATTGTCCAATTCCATACAATGAAATAGTGCATTTTAGCTCTCCCTGATTAAGATAATCGAGCTCCGTCTGCCTCTGGTTAAGAAAGTATAGGACAACGTTCTTATAATAAACTCTTCAAATCAAATAGCATCATTTAAGAACAGATGCAATTTCAGCATGGACCAGACATGCACGTTTCGGGTACTTACCGCTCATCAGTGATCCTCAATCAAAACAATGTCATATAGTCAAGGAGTGTGAAAAATATTATGTCCAAAAATGTAACGTAGCAGGATGGGTAGGATATGATGCTACAGGACCCACGTTTTAGAAATTTCAAGATTTTTTGATAACAGAAATTTTTGAATGCGTAGAAGAGACAGACGATCAACCGAAGTTGCTACACTAATCAAACTAGCATATATAAGAAAAAAAAATTATTATTGATTCCCTTTCACTTGCGCTCTAGACTGTTCGGCCTTGTACCAACGAAGTTCAAAGCAAACTGAATCATCATGTCACCATGAATACTTACTAATGAAGTGGTATAAGCATGAGAGGGCTTAAAATGAAAAACTGCATATCATTGGCCAAATACCATGAGTGTCCAAAACACTGAAATAATAACACATTTTATCTTTAAAACAAGTGAAAGATGTTTGCCCTCATTGTACAGCAATTTTTTCGTTAATTGAAATAAAGCGTCTACCTCTTATATCGATTTCCTGGTCTAAAGCTAAAGAAAAGTATTTTAAGTATAAATTTTCGAACAATTTTCAAATCGATAAGACTGTTACTTTTTTCTACTTTTTTGTTTAACTTATATTTTTGTATATTACAACCTGTTATAATTGAAATAATGCACCACAACTTCTATTTTGCCTCTTGTATGAGATCACAAATCTATTTAGAAATGAAGAATGGTCAAAGTACCCCTCCCACTCCTTCCTTGACTTCAAAATTATTTATGTAAAGCAGATTCCACCACCAGGATTCTTTACATTGGTCAGGTTCTACTCCCTTCTCTGGCCATTCTGGACCGTCAGTGACGTAACGAAACAAACCGACGTCAGCAAGTATGATAAGCATATAGACTGGGGTCAGCCTGTAGGATGAAAAATGTGAAATATTTGATGATGATTAAGGACAATTAATTAGTACTATAATACCCGGACTCAGTACCATAAACTAAGAATTGACTTAGGTCTAATTCTCAAAATACGATATTTAGCAACGACAAATATGGATAATATATATCCATGTATACAGCACAAAATCGATAATTCAGAAAATCAGAAACCGAAGGCGTACAAAATCAGGATAAAACAGGAACCAAAGCAAATAAACAAAAACCTCCACCACATGAAAAGAAGCGAACTCCCGATATGGGAGTGAGACCAGGTGCCCAGGAAGAGTGAAATCAGTGAAATATTGAAATTATCCATTTTATTCTACACTGGAAGAAGACAAATTTTGGGAATCATTTCAAGACATCACTTATATTATAATGAGACAAAAGAAAATTGAAATTTAGATTTAGTCAATCCTTACTTTATGGTGCTGGGCCCAGAAATTACCTTTATACATATCGTCCCAAGCTATCATTAGCACGGGAAATCTTAAGTCTTATCGGACAACTGTTCCCGTTCCTTTTCATTTCTCCTTTGTTTACTTGAAACACAATTTCGCTGGGGGTTTTTTTGTTGTTGTTTGGCGGTATATCCCTCTCGGGTTTCTATTCTTATTTTCATTTTTGAAATCTTTCATATTTTACTGCACTCAAATCAGATATGTATGGGTCATAACAACGATAGATAATTATATAAAATATACGTATTTAACGGCCGACGTTGGCAACCACACATTTGTAAATATGCCTACCTGAGTGCCGTAGGCATGGTAGGCGTTGCATACCGTCTTTAAATATAACGCCGTCTGAGAGCGGCCTTTTACAACAAAAACATACCACCGGGTACTCCTTTATTATGCTAATGAGATAACTGAGTGAAGCTGTCAATCACAAATTGATGGAGATAAAAGGATTAAAATGAACCAATCAGACACCACTTAGAGATGTTAACCCTAAAGGGGTCAGTGAGAAAATGACAGAACATTTGTCCGTCCCCTTAGTTAGTCCCCCGTCGGCCTTTAATAGCGAATGCATGCTCTTTTTAGGAAATGAAGTCAAATAAATCTTTAAATGAAAATTGAAATCAAACCTCCAAAAGCGATGGAAATAAAACATTATCCAGTTGAAGTTTTTTAATCCTGCTTTTCTTTCTAATTCCTTCAATGTTAGATATGCAAGAAGCAAGCCACTGCAAGAAAGGTTTCATAGTAAATTCAAAGAGAAATAGTTACGATCTTGAACATATAATGTACCTATTTATACAAATAAAGTTGCAGACGCCAGTGAAAGCGTTTCAAGTTTCAAACATATTGTCTTTCACTAATTCAATATATCATTAAATGAATGTCATAGAGCTTATTCTTCTTGCTTCAATATACCGTCTGTCATGAATTATGTCATTAAGACATTGTCAAATACATTATTTCACGTGAAAATCTTTCGAATAAATTATTTTGATGTTTTGGTAAAAAGTATAACTGACAATGTTGTTTTTTGGGGGGAGTAGGGTGGGGGTGGGGTGATGGTGTTTCCAAACTTTTAATATCAAAATATTTCAGTATTTTCTCAAACTTCATTCTTCTATACTTTCATAATCGTCGACATACCTCAAAGCGAAAAATGAGTCCACTGATACCAATGCATTTGCTATAGCCTGAAAGGTCCAACGTGGTGCAAATTTAGTGTACACCATTTGTGAATTCTCTACAGAAAAAAAGGCAAAATGTTACTTTAAAATTTTCAATTTTCGATTCAACCTTCATTTAGAATTCATTAACAATGTTCGAGCGTTACTTCAATAAAATCAATACCTATTGATCAGAATATAGACAGGAAAGGATTTAACGTAACGTAGTAATGCCGAGACTTAAATTTTAAAGCATTATAAAATAAATACCTAGAAATGAATGTTGCCTAGGACTTTATTGGTGTTGATGTAATGAAAATAGAAATACATCGATTCTAAAAGAAAGAGATTTTCCCCTGACTTTCTTATGAAGAATGACACTTAAATTAAGTTCACCTATGTAGTATTTTACTTGAAACATATTAGAATAATTATCCTCTACATTGAAATGTATAAAAAAGCACTTATTTTATGTTGAAGGAGGGAATAATTGCAAACAAAAGAAAAAAGGATAAAAATCTTACTAAATGATCCGAGGCCAAAAATGTAAGAGTGTCCAAGCACGACCCAGGAAATGCTAAGAAATCGGATCCCATTCAGTGCTGTTAATGTATCAGAACCCTGTGCGGTACTAAGGAGTTTCTTAGCATTTGAATACAAAGAAAAAGACAGCAACAGCTTTCGAAGTGTACCTAAAACAATGATAGAAAAGTCCATTAAACTCAGCGACGAAATGCAAGAACTTATCGATAGAGGAAACATATTCCTTTAAAAAGTGCAAGCAGTTTAATTTAAAAAATGTGCAGTTTTAACTAGATTATGGCACAGGATAAAATAATGGTGTTAAAATGTTTTAATACGAAGTACAATGTATATATTTTGCTGAATTTCCTTATAGTCTTTAAAACATTTTGGATTATGACGTTGTGAATGACTTAAAGGGGTCGGAAAAGTGCTTCTTCATCGTTTATTCCTCAATGACGTTCGATTTTTGAATCTTAATCATTTTTTTCGAAAGAAATCGATCTGATTCAGCATAAAAGCGCAGATATTTCCCATCGACCTCGGTGATCTTTGCAACTATCCGTGATTGACGTCATAGTGAATCGAATGCCAAAATGTAAACAAACAAGTGATAAATCAGTTGTTAGTTAAATAGTTTTTCGAAACAGTGGACTCAGGGATTTGTGTTTGTGATATAAGAATTACAATATATCTGAATATGAAAGTAAAAGCGTTTTATTTTCTAGAAATGGAGAGGTTTAGTTACAAGTTTTAGCGCGACGTATACGTACGACGTCATCACTTCTTGCGATCTTTGATGAAATGTATAGCTACACGTCATGGACGTGTAAACAACGCTCTACACGTAACGACAGGACGGGAAACTTCTTTGAAGATTTCCATACTTATCATTGATCGAACTTCCAGTTTTCGGTGTTATAAAGCACGTTTAGGGTGCTAACTTTCCTTACGTAGAAATTTTAAGAATCTCGATGTACATTTTTCGCAGATTAAACTGATTGAAAAGAAGCTAGCTACACGTACACCTTCATACATAGCTATACTTAGACCTTTGCATGATCGAACGTATACCTAAACAACGTCTTCGGATTGTGACAACAAACTGTGGCGTGTAATGTACGTCGTGCGTACACGTTGAAAGCACTTGTAACTAAACCTCTCTAATATCCCATTGACTGTTCGTATGTAATCATGACAATTGAATGCATGAGTAGTTATATACTACATACCTCACTCATCCAAGCAAGTCTACCTGGAGTAAATAACAATTATTGTTATACCCTTATCAGTATCTCTACATAAAATCTCCATAGGAAAAATGCCTATAAATTCGAATATTTGACCAAGCAGTCAATATTTACATCAAAATTGGCCCTAGGGCAATAGGTAAAAAAAAACTGACCGATAAACGGTAAATCGTTTGTGACGTCACGTCGTTGATTACGCTATTAGCTCTACCTATTTTTCTGCGCTCTTTCTCTTATAGACGAAATGAATGTAAACTTGTCGGGCTAATCGGATCGTTGCTGCAGTATTGATGTAAGGTATATCAAAACAATTATTGACTGGGAATTCGGGCAAGATATGATTTGTTGGACCTTCAGACAAAATATAGCCCTCGGACTCGGGCAATATTTTATCTTCAGGCCCAACAAATCATATATTGCCCTCATTCCCAGTCAATAATTGTATATTATACGTAACTCATTCATAAAATTAATTATCGAATAAATAATACACGTCACATATCTGTCCAATGAAATCTTTAGTTTAGCTAGGGGCATATCACTCGCGCTCATTTCAATTTTTGCGAACATTATGGAAAAATAAGGTATCAAATGCGTAGAGGAAAAAAATATTTAAAAATAATTTGATTGGTTAATTTTCCTTTTTTTTTCGAAAAATTCCAGAAAAGGACATCGTTCCGATCTCCTTTAAAATTTCAAAGTAGAAATATTGGAAAAATAAAAACATGTATAATTAAATCAGGCAACACCAAGTTGTTTTTTTTTTTCTTTCTTAAGCGTCAGCGCGCGTGTAAGTGTTCAGTGGATGTATGGTTTGCCAAAAGCAAAAAAAAAAAACATATAAATAATCCATTTTCCATCATTTATTTTTTGTTTCAAGATAGAAGACAATTAATCTGACAATTAATCTGACAATTGTTGAAATAACGTTGAAATTAACTTAAAATGACACAAAGGATAACTATGTGCAACTGTCTTTGCTTCTCTACGAAGAGATGCTGTTAACTTACGTCTCTCTGTTATTTGTTTTTTGAAAAATGTGCCGAAAGACTTAGCAGGATGGGTGGGATATGACGCTACAGGACCCACGTTTTAAATTTCTTTTAAATTTTAAGAAATTTTGATATCAGAAATTTTCGCATGCGTTGAAGAGTTGATCGAACTCGGCTACATGTACCGGATTGTACTTCATTCTTATCCTTATGTTGTTCCCATGAGGTCGTTTTTGTGCCGTTTGCACGAGACGTTTTGGATATAGTATTTCGCGCCAAGAAACATACGAAATACTGTGGTTGCTGTGGGTGCTGTTACCAAGTCTTTTTGGAGACTCCCTCCTATCTTTGCAAATAGCATACACTTTCTATTGGAGCAAGATACATTGTAACAGTTAGCGAAAAGAATATAATAAGAAGACATAGGAAATCCTCTTAATCCTTTCATTGATGCTATAATTTTTGATGATCTTAAGCCATTCACCTGGTTCTGGTGATGTCTGTTTCACACGCTCCTCCCCTATCAACGGTGTCTTCTCGTTAAAATGTGGATCTTTGTGGTCGTCTTTCTCTGAGTGTTTGTCTGAGTGTTTTAGATATGCTGAATCTTCACTTGGAAAGAGAATGAAGGATATGTCCATCGCAGTACCCAGCAATGATAGGAACGTCAGGAAACCAAGAACTACCCTAAGAATGAGGAATGTCAATATATTAAATATGTTTGAACACAATTTCATTTTTATTACGCTAGACGATCCTTTCTGTGAAACTGTTTATACTTATGTGGAATACAAAACCTTTTCATGTACTGATACTTGTTATACATGTAATGCTTAAAAGACTTTGTAACAAATAGATGGATAAAAAACAATAACTTACATGGCTGTGATGGCGACATCATCGATTTCCGGTTCCTTGGTGCACGTTACCTTTCCAGCCCAAAATGTGATATTTTGAATTGGTTGTTGCAAAGCAAATACTGTTAAAATTAAATACATATTAAAATTACTAAGAATACTAAATGCTTAAAAAAGGAAATGTCTTGAACTAAAATAAATATACTTAAAAAAACTATTGATTTCAGATTTATGTGTAAAATTGTCTATGATTTAAAGAGTGATGAATGTATGAAAACATATCTATTATCATTAAGTTTAAATATACTTATTCAGATATAAGCATACATAGATTGAACAAATGCATCTATTATCATTAAGTTTAAAATTATTTATTCAAATATAAGCATACATAGATTGAACACATGCAGATGATGAAAATAAATGGGATTTGCAAAAAAAAAGCATTTGAATTATACATATTTTTAGTTTATAAATTATGTTAGCTTAAATTCTACCTTTTTCATATATGAATATATCAGTAGCTACATAGACGAATAAAAGGAACATTATACGTACACACGTTAAGTACTGCCAGTGCCTCTGATTCAGAACAAGTATCAGGTAGACAAAACCCTGAGTTCACATAGAACGGAGTCTTTCCATCCTTGAAAGAAATCGATAAACATTTATATGACAAATATGGATAATGACCATATCCCTGTCTACAGTACAAAATCGATAATTCAGAAAATCAGAAACCGAAGGCATACAAAATCAGGATAAAACAGGAACCAAAGCAAACAAAAACAAAAACCTCCACCATATGAAAAGAAGCGAACTCCCGATATGAGAGTGAGACCATATTTCATCCTGAATTCTTCGGAATACGGATAGACTTACATTAATGTTTAATGTCTTCATATTCAATAGCATCCTGCTAAAACAGATAAATCATCAGCAAAGACCAGACATGCACGTTTCGGATACTAAACCCTCGTCAGTGATCATCGATCTAAACAATGTAATATGGAGTCTGAAAGTTATTTTGTCCACAAATGTACGGAAAGACGTAGCAGGATGGAAGGGATATGATGCTACAGGACCCAAGTTTTAAAATTTCAAGATTTTTTTTATGTACATCAGTATAAGACCAAGTTTTTTTTAGTTTCAAATTGTACATGTTGCTCCACTATTATATCTACTTCTGTGAAACGTAATTATATCATAATCATGCAAAGCTTTTTCAAGAGGACTTGACATGTTAGATAAATGTTCCTTCCTGAAAATCAGTTTAACGATCTGCATTATGATACATTTGATACAAAATCCATATTATACATTTGATACAAAATCGATATGATACAAAATACAAAAATCCATATGATACAAAATACAAAGGTACATATGCTACAAAATCTATATGATACAAAATCAATATGATACAAAATACATATGATACAAAATCCTAAGAATTGCTTGTGAAACGTGCATGTCTGGTCCATACATGATGAACATGTACCAGTTCTTAAAAGATGCCATGAAACCCATACTTGTATTATGTAAAAAGAAAATATTTACATCAGTAAACACATACATGTAATTGTCAAATCACCATTACTTACAAAGAGTGATATCGGTGGGTTGGGGCCAATCAACACTTTACAATACTGTGTATTGAAGGGAGTATAAGGTACGGTTCCATTTTCCGTATATACCACTGGTTCCGCTCCTTTACATTCGTCATATGCACCAAGCCAATTCTGTGAGCCACCTAGAATATCCGGCTCCATCTTGCCAAATGCATCTATCACTGAAAGATATATATGGAATTCGTTTCTATTAACACGTTAAGGTATATATTTATTCTACACCTAAACAATATACTAGAAAATATGGAGTGTAATGAAAATAAGTCTATATCTCCCGAATTATTGCTCTTGTGAAGAGAAGATAATGTAATCATTCTTCCTATAAAAACATATACATTGTATTTATACCGCTTGATTATTGTACATTTTACAGATTGTACATAATTATGTGCATTGCAAATTTGTTTTTATTCAGAATTATAAGGTGTCTACATATATATCATAAGTGAGTCAAAGAAGATCCTGACGATAATCTCAACAGCACTCACAAAAGACCACAAAATTGAGCATCGACGGACCCCTAGCAAGCTAGATGTGGTACCAAGTACCCGGGAGGAGTAAGCATCCCCTGTTGGCTAGCCGCACCCGCCGTCGATGTTCATGCACGAAAATGAAAACAAAATATAAAATGTATGCACTGTCTGAGGTTATGTCTGTATAGAAAGTGCTATGGCGACCTTGTTAGGGAAAATATGAAAAACGCTTACTGTCAAACCCCTCTCGGGGAACTTGTTTGCGATCTCTACATAGCAAAGGGCAAAAGTGTTACACAAATGAGTCAAAGAAGATCCTGACTATCATCTCAACAGCACTCACAATAGAGCAAAAAATTGAGCATCGACGGACCCCTAGGAAGCTAGAGGTGGGACCAGGTATTTACATATTTTCTATAAGGTATTTACATATATTCTATAAGGTATTTACATATATTCTATAAGGTATTTATATACATATATATTATAAGGTATGTACACATTCATGTATTCTATCTGGAATGTAGATAGATATTAGGACTATTACGAAGAGTATTCCATAACCTCAATAGGTAATGATCGGGGAAACTTAAGAGATATTCAGATTAAATTCTAAATTACCGAAAGAGAGTCATCTACCAAAAAATCGTAAGTCATATATATTTTTTTTAATTTTGACACTAAGATGTCACCTAAAGATACCCAGAGATCTTCATCGTGAAATTTAAACAATATCGATTGATATATATGCAGGCTATAATTAACGCGTCTTGATCCGTGGATAGCTTCTTCATTACTTGTTCTGGCTTTAGTTCTATTTATGATTTGGTTTTGTTTTCTCTCTCTCTTTTTAATTTCCTTTTTTGGTGGAAGAAGGAGCATTTGAAAAACAAACCTCAGCAATGAGTATTTCAAAATAATAAAATTTACATGTATAATAGTTGACAATAAGGCTGTAAAAATGCCAAACTGAAATATAAGTTCTATTGTACATACATGTCAATTAATTTCATTTCAATCGACATGGAATATATACGGGTATTTCAATATACTAGTAGTTTTTTTTTTCATAAAACTTACTCTGAAGAGCCCATAGTTCGTTGTTTCCGACGGCAGTAAAAATTCGTAATATGTCAACAGTACAATTAGCTACGTCATCTTCTTCGGCTTGTAAAGTTTCTGCTTTAAGTGACTTTACAAAAGAATTAGTTTGTTCTACTTTGAGTAATGTTGATAAATCCCTGGATATTTCACCCGCCAGTTGCCTCTCGACTAACAAACTTTTAGGAGATTCGTTTTTGAGTTTTCTGAGTTCGGAAAAAGAGTTTTGAAGCACGTTGAAATAGAAACTATTCTCAGCTGTACAGATTGTAAACAAACACAGACTCAAAGTCAAAAACATCGTTCGTCTGTTAATCTTTGAAATCATATTCACTGCGTATGTAGAATCACTCTATAAAACAATCTGGAAATAATGCGAAAAACAAAAGACTTTTAATTTTCTGAACACCTTATCACATTACACGCAATGATCACGACACAAAGTGGTCACATAAGAGAACACGTGTTTTCAGTAAAATTATGAAATACATATATAAGGTATACAGTATGACTGTGCAGGTTATCAGAGATGTGATTGCACCAGTATTTGTCAACATTAGTGATAACAAATTATTAACAAGAACAAAGAGCGGTCTTCTTTTTGAACTGTTTTTGACACCTATATTCAACCGACCCGTAAGTTATGATGTCACAGAAATATATACGTATATATAGATCTCTAGCAATGCAATTTTGTATTAGTCAATTTGCACCTGAAAGATGTCAACCAATATTGCACATAAGACGTCAAAAACATCAACAAACAACATGATACATGTTCACTGAAAGGGACATCGAGACACAAAACAAAACTAAATCGAAATAGACCGACAAATTAGCGCTGATTTTGAATGGCTTTTGAAATTATAAGTGAACATAAAAAGTATATTAAATACTCTTACATGTACATAAACTGAACGGCCAAGACAATTATAAATTGATATGTTTTGTTGAATCCAACAATTTCTGAAGCACGTCTTTCCGCCTCTGATAGTACAGACGTTTATTTTTTCTTCGTGTATAGATCTTATATCTGTTCCACTTGAAACTGTTCTAAAATCGGCAAACATATTTTGGAATACAGTTGACAGTTAACGATTGAATTGTCAACTGCATTCCAGAATACAGTTGACAATTCGACTACGAAACACTTGTATTAAAAATGTATGCATTATAAATTTTCTGGATTACTATTTCATCACACCAAAAAATACATGACACCCATGCCCCAACTTCACTTCCTACAGAATAAAAAATAAATGAAGCAAAGCATCGATACATCCCGTTGGTAATAGCTCAAAATTTTATAGTATTCCCCTGGTTGCGATACTGAAATTTTCCGGGATTCATATCTAGGCATTGACTCAAACACACTTTAAATTTGGTGAGGGAACATGACCTTGTTACCGAGGTAGAGGCCGAGAACTTTGCCAATATTTCTACAATTCAGACAAATTCTGGAAAAATTCTAAGCTCCCTAACCAGGGGATTACTATAACATTTTAAACTTAGAAAATTTTTAGACTTCGTCCAAATTTCAGAAATATTGGCAAAGTTCTCGGTCTCATTTCTCGGTAATAAAGCCATGTACCCTCAACAAATTTTTAGTGTGTACGTGTCCATACATAGGCATGAATCCCTGAAAATGTCAGCTCCCTAACCAGGAGATTACTATAAAAGTTTGAAATTAGAAAAGTTTGAGACTTCGTGCAAATTTCAGAAATATTGGCAGAGTTCTCGGTCTCATTTCTCGGTAACAGGGCCATGTACCCTCACTAAATTTTTAGTGTGTACGTGTCTATACCTAGGCATGAATCCCTGAAAATATCAGTTCCCTAACCTGGGGATTACTATAAGTTTTAAACATTACCATTCAAAAGTATTTCATACCTGAATATTTTTGTGTGTGTATGTGGGGATGATTTTCATGTCTGAATTTTATTGTGTGTATGTGGGGAGGGGGGCTGCTTAGATAAGAAAATGGAATCAAATAAGATATGGTAAATATTAAAGACTTAGATACTATTATAACATTCATCTCTAAATCGAATTGTCAACTGTATTCAACTGTACTCTAGAATGCAGTTGACAATTCAATTGTCAACTGTCAACTGTATTCCAAAATATGTTTGCCTCTAAAATCTTGTATCTTGTAGGCCTATGTCGGTCCTGATTTCAAGTCTACTAGTTACAGCGCAACGGAGAAGTCTTAAAATGCATATTTCTTGTCTGAGAATCAACTATTTCCCAGGTACTGTCGATTCTCTGACAAGAAATATGCATGAATCCTCTATCATAAATATAAAAGAGAATGAAACAATTTTCATCTTATTGGACTGGTCATAGTTCAAGCCGATCGTTTTTCAGCCTAACGAAAAAGATATTGTTTTTCTTAATTTGGCAAAAACTCATATACAGCTAAGGCATCCCTTCACTGCATCATATTCCCCTTTATGTGATTAAGTAGCATATATTGCACGTAATTATAGAAAAACGGAACGTTCTGCGTTGCCTTACCCACTGAGAGCAATATATAAGTTTTCATGCGGACGTCTTGGTAAGCACCTACAGGATCGTGTCACGTGGTACAGTATAGCCGATAAACTTATAAGCAATCTCTATACACGTGTACACGAGACAGCTGATGTTTACTGCGTCCAAAAAAATCCTTTTTCTATTTATCTCTAACTTTTTAAACATTATGAAACAACTGTTAAAACGCAGAATGCAGTGATAATGCGAAATATACACTGCCTTTATATAAATATTGTAAATAATGAGGTCAAGGGTCATAGGGCCACACGATCGGAGTTAAGTGTGTTAATATACATACATCTTCACTCGATTTATACCTTGTTTAGGCTGGGGAATGTCACGCTTTTCAGGTCACGTGATGTAAATCTGAGGTCACGTGGTTCCTGCGATCACTATAGCCGAGCTCGCTTCGCGAAACTCGCGTCAAAAGCAATAAGGTACATGTGTATATCTTGCATATCATCTGAGCATGAAAATGAACCATTTTGATAGTAAACGTGTAAGTTGACCTCGGTCAAATGACCCTTGTATATTTTTTTGATGATTGGGTGTTTTAGAGATAACCTTGGTATACAGTTATTCTTATCACAGACCTGTAAAATAACTAAGGGAAAGATCATGATGTAGCTACCAAAAATGACACACAGTCACAAGAATACAAACACATCATATATACGATAAACAAGAGATCTAGGGGCATCATCGCTCATCTGAGAACCCTTCAAATCTTTAAAGCAAATGTCATTTATAAGAAGGTGTATAGCTGGAACCCTTCCGAATTATTATCATGAGCCTTATGAGAACATAGGGTAATCAAAGGTGGCATAACTTGCATGGTGGACTGCAAGTCCCCGGGGATATCACTCGCATAGTTTATGTGTTTACCCACTGCATTGAAATATATTCTGAATTTTCTGTCACTAAATTAGACCAAAATTTCTAAAACTAACTTAAAGATACAGTGTCCCTGAAAATAAATTTTATTGAAAACGTGAAATTTATTCCGAAGGGTCTAGATTGAGGAAAAAAGGAGCCACAAAAAGCTTTATTTGAAAATATGCAGTCACGACCATAATATTGTCAAATTTGTATAATTAAATCTCCATATACCTCTATTGTAAAAACGCAATACATTGAGGTGGCGCCAGTGAAATGAATTCGAGCTGCGCACCCCAAATTCAAAATGACGTTTTCAAACGGCTAAAACTACGAATGTATACGTTAGATTCGCCTGAAAATTTGAATTTATACAAATGAGAAGGTAATCCTTCATATGAAAAGAAAGATTTTGCAATAAAAAATTTTGTAAAATTAATTAATTTTCAGGGACACCGTACCTTTAAAGGTACCGTAAGCGTATCTCCCTCGTTCCATAGCTCTGTTCTTAGCTTGGATTTCGGCATAATGTTTTGGTCATGTTTAGATTTGAGCTCCTTGTGTCTACCCTCCGACGATTTTTTGGCCATCTTTTTCACTTTAACACGCTTCTGAATAATACACCCTACACACAATTTGGAGTCGCTAATTTTAGCAAGAGGAAATTAATCTATATTCTAGACGGCGCCAGGAAATTCACTTTGATTTTATTCAACCTGTTTGACATGAAGAACATGTACTACTGACGAGGATTAAATATCCGAAACACGTGTACAAAAAATTGGTAGAACATATGTTCAACCTTGACAATTTCACTCAGGGCAGTATCAATTAGTTACAATGCTTGTTAATCGTGGTTCAATTTATTATGGTTCGATTCCAGAATTTCCAAAAAAAGTTAAAATAAATTCAATTTTTGTAATGAATAATACATACACAAAAGTATTCATGTATGAAATTCTACTAGAATACTACCAAAAGTATACATTATCTTAGGGGGGGGGGGTTGAGGGAAAAGCTAACTTGAATAGAAATGTTGAAGTGCAAAAACATGTAACAAAATGTAACATTTTTAACATAATCTTAAACAGCATTATAAGCTTAGAAAATGGAAAAAAGAAAGAGTAAAAATTGTTGGTCCCGCAGGGATTTGAACCAACTATCCTTGGGTCTTTTCGGCACGGAAACCGTACATACAATGTATATAAAAAAATTTCAGAAATTTATTAAAATCATGAAGTTGAAATTTTGACATAATTCTTTCACAATTACATATCTTACAATAGGCATAAAAAGTATATGAGCAATTTCAGGGGAGAAGTTTAAAATGTTAAAAATTGCCATTCCCTTCCTCTTTGCAGTTAAAAAAATCATATAAAATCAAGGAAAAGACGATTTTTCAGCAAACATTTTTCAGATAAACATTCCACTAGTTTAATATGGCTACAATGAACTAAATTGGGGTACCGTAGCAAACTTAGCCAAGAGGACAAAAATTTAACAAATCTCAATTTTGCATTAAAATAACTCGAAATACAGAATACAATTTGAATCAACCGTTACCAGAAATGTTCGCGAGTATCAGATTTCGCGATTTTAATGTAAAATAGGGTTCTTTATTTTCACGAGTACAATTTTGTAAATAACAAACAAATATGTACATATCATTTCACTGTTTTGTACCTTTCATTATTAAAGTTCAAGTTTTTTCTATCATAAGAATAAACACGATTAACTTCTCTTTATTAATGTGGATATGTGAAGAATGACACATGTGCAATAAAAACAAATATAATTGATATACCTACATATTACAGTGTTGTTTAGATTTGAATCACTGACGCGGGTTACAGTGTAAGTACCTGAAACGTGATTGACTGGTTCATGCTGATTCATTTGTTCTTACATGATGCTATTGAATTTGAAGATATTTAACATTCACTTACAAATATATGGACGATTTGTTGTCCATCAATAATCAATATTTCGAGGATTACCTTAGCAGGAATTATCCCTCGGAACTTGAAGTAAAAGAAACTACAGAGACAAATAATTCAGCATCATATTTTGACATAATGCTGTCCTAAGACATTAATGGTCACGTGAACACCTCCTTCTATGACACAGGTGACGACTTTACTTTCAACGTCACAAACGTTCCTTTTCTGAGTAGTAACGTCTCTTCATCGCCAGCTTATGGCATGTTCATATCTCAATTGATACGTTATGCCAGATCAGATATACAGATTTTTGTCTCTGAGAGCTAGGCGTCTTTCAGAAAAGCTTCTCAGTCAGGGATGCGTGTGTGACAGACTAATATAATCACTGAGGAAGTTCTACGGTCGATACGTTTAGACCGTTTGATTCATCCAACAACAGAATATACGTCTTGTATCTTCCGAAATGGAAGTGACATTTCCACCAAATTGAAGCGACGGGTGTTACATGCAAGCAGGATATGTTGACACTTCCTGGGCACATTGTCTCAATCCCATATTGGGAACGACTGTCCTGTTCACTTAATCCAAAGCATCCTGTTTTGGCGATTTATTCTGTCGTCTAAAGAATTTTGCTATAAATGATTGTTTCCGAGAATTGACCTCCTTTAGTCGTAACTGGAAATTAACTCAACTTACCCTATCAGATGCCTTCAAACTGCAATATGAAAAATAAAAAATCTACGGGAAATACCCACGTTAATTTCAAGCCGCCGCCATATTGTTCTCCGTGTCAACAATAGTAAACAGCGACGTCAAAGCCTCCGACGTCACATATTTTCAGCGATTTTACTATAGAAAATCCCCGTAGACTTTTTATTTTCTGTCCTATTTCTAACTTAACTGACGCACAACCATAAACAATAGTATTTTCTGTTACGACTAAAGGAGTACTATAAAATTGATATCCTTTTGGAAGATGACATTATCATATTTTAGAGAAAACCGGGAAAACAGGGTGCTCTGGAATTAGTGAGCAGGACAGTACTTTCTTTTCATTCGGTGTTTTGTTTATTTACTTTGGTTTCTGTTTTACCCTGATTTTGTATGCCTTCAGTTTATGATTTTCTGAATTATTGATTTTGTACAGTGTATTGGGATATGGTCCTTATCGATGTAAACGTCTTCAAATTGAATAGCATCATTTAAGAACAGATAAATTGGCAGCATGGACCAGACATGCATGTTTCGGGTACTCAACCCTCGTCAGTGATCCTCAGATCTAAACAATGTAATATGCCAAAAATGTATGAAAGTTACTTTGTCGAAAAAGCGTACCGAAAGACGTAGCAGGATGGGTGGGATATGATGCTACAGGACCCACGTTTTAGAAATTTCAAAAAATTTTGATAACAGAAATTTTGGAATGGGTTGAAGAATATTTGCCATTAATCAAGATGGTCGACATAGTTTCATATGCATTTGATCAAGGTTCAGCCTTTATGATGGCATTTTGAGAATGTTTTCATGGATACCATGATCCTTTGACCAGTCATCACATAACACTTTAACTGTTCCTTGACGTACAAAACGGTAGATTGATCAAGTGTCGTGCATATTTATCAGGGTCATACATCTGATAAAGAAGGTAACTTTTCGTCTTTTTACGGTATTGAATTAAGAGCCAATCCGGCATAAAACCATGCAAAATCGTAAGAATCGTCCAAAAGGGTGATCAAAGTTTTACATTTTTATGTATATTTCTGTAATCTATGACGAAAAACATTGTAGAAAAAAAAATTTAAAATTCATATATGTCCCGTTTTATAGTAATGGGCCCATTTTGTTTGTATTGCATAACGCCATTAACAGGGCTCAAAAACAACACCAAAGTAAGCCCATTTTCATCGTTGAATAAGATTTCATTTTGATATGCAATAATTCTTTTCATGATAAAATCAGATACTTACTCAATTTATCTTCATTTTGGTACTCGCAAAGATAAGATATACGAATTGACTTGCCACTAGGGGGCGCTCTAATACGACTTATATTTGAATTTGACAGAGCGTCCCTATTTTGAACATGAATAAAATCTATAAGAGAGAAAATCTTCTCACAAAATTTCAGTATGATAAAGTAAACGTATCATACTTTAATATATAAAAAAATGTCGCTGCCAAATGTATCAAAGATATGCAAATTCTATCAAGAACATTCATTATTTTGCGAAATATGATAGAAAGATTTAACTGAAAAATGTTCAAAAATTAAGCATCTTTGATCATAATTTAGAAAAAAAAATTTATGATATTATCAAAATATGTTCTAGAAATGATGAAAATCGTTTCAAATCTTTTTCAATTTCCCTTATAAGCCCATCATTAATTTAGACGAGTTTCCAGATAGCCCGGAACGACGCCACCGAGTCAGACTTTTAGTGATGACGTCACGTGGTTAGGTTCCCTGGTAGCATGTATACAATGTCGATAAAATAAGAACTTGACTCGGATAAACTATCGCATTAGATTATTACTTTTAGAGTTTAGCTCAAGATTGCATAGCAAATCGCGTTCCCTCGTTTCTAGATGTGATTACATGTACCCATCCCAATTCTTTTGAAATAATCTTCACAGATTTCTAAAATCGTCGGTGCCGTGCTCAACTATTTTAAAGTTCTAAGTACTGGTTAGATCGTCAAAGCAACATTACGGAAAGGTTTCTGGCTCGAGTCTCCCTGAATCAGGGACATTTATTATCACTTCTATTGAATTTGAATACGTTTAACTTCTGAATGTTTATCATAAAAGGATCACTATCACGTGACTATGCCACTGCTGGGTTCGTGTCATCAGAATTGTTACATGTATTGTCCTACAACGGGTCGTTCGATATACTCTTCTATGATCTCTGTTATTTAAGAAATGACTGCCTTACTTTTGGTGTTCATGGGTGTATAATTCTGGTTGGTCATGTGCAAATTCCGTGAATCGCAAAGCGATTCGCGGAAAATTTGCGCGTGTCCAACCAGAATTATACACCCATGAACACCAAAAGTAAGACAGTCATTACTTATATTTACATTTATTCTAATTATCGGTCATTTTTATTTGCATGAACATCGCACAATTTGCCTGTAACAGCGTCAAATGTATCTTTACTTTGGTTAATTCTCCATACATGCAAAACTTGAACGTGACGTCACAATAGCAACCCAAGTTATTGGAACATAATTTTAGTTGCCTAATGGGCGTTCAGCACGGGGAATCTACTAGTAATGTAAATATATAGTACTGAACACATTGTCCTGTGACTGTCTTTGACATGACTGTGGTATTTCTTTAAAAAATTCGAAAATCGGAAAGAAAAGTTTTCTTTATGATCAATCTACTCGCTGCTCTTTTCATTGAATTTCCAAATTCATTGTTTCATAGTCCTGAAATTGTGTTTAAAAAGTTCTTTCCATTTGAAAACGATCTGTTGAATTATACTTATTGATAAAATAAACGATATTTTTAATAGTGTTAGGTCGATCTTTCCTATACACATAACAATTTCTTCTTATTTCAGAGAGAAAAATAATCGACCAGGTTGCAAGAATGCTCACTTAAACTTTAAAAGATTGACAAAATAAGTAAATCAATGAATTAAATATATATCCATTCCTTTTGTTTTTCGAGAAAACCTCGAACATTCTGTTATTTTCATGCATAAAACAACAACAAAAAGAAAAAAATTGTTTGATATGACTGTCTTATTCTTGATTTCAACTCAAAGTCAAAGAGCGCAGTTAACCAAATCGGTCATCTATGGTTATGATGAGAAAAATCTTTGTTTATTCAAGGTCAAAATTCGGGGCAAAGGGGTAGGGCCACGAGACCCCTAAATCGGCCCTTGAATTTTCTCTTAAAATAAATTTCATGAGAAATACTTGATATCTCTCATGAAAATACACGAATGTTTACCGCTTTTCATGAAAAGAATAATATCACCAAACAATGTGCCATTTAACTGTAATGACGTCATGAAGTGACGTCATTTTGACGTTATTGATAAAATATGACGAAAATTCCTGGGAATTGTGTCTTTTGTCGTAAAATTCAATGTGGCCGCATGCGTTAACTGAGATAAAACGTTTATGACAAAAGGATATAATGATAATCTTTCACATATAAATTTTCCATCATAGTTAATGCATGTGGCCATTGCTAATTTAATAGAAATATTGAGTTTTTGCATCAATTTCGCCGAATATGACCTATTTTGGTGTTTTCAAAGGGCTAAAAGGTGTTGATAAAAGCAATGTTTACAAAAAGTAGATTCGTGATTCAGTAGAGAACGTTTCAAAATGTCAAATAACAGTTAAAAATTCTATGAAGTACAATGTTCAAAATTTATCAAAATTAGGGCCAATATCGGGCTTCGTGGCCCTACCCCTTTCAGGGGGAGGGGGCCTGACAACTTCTCCGTCATATCTCTTAACCTCCACCCACTCCCCCCCCCCTTCCCGCGTTAAAAAAAGATCTTACTTGAAAAAGCAATCTTTTCCCCGGACCCCCCCCCCCTCCCCCCAATCACTCTAAATCCTTGCGTTTGTATAAGCTGTTTTGCTCCGTATTGATCCGCTCCGGTCCGTATGTGTGTAAATTATGAGAGTTATCACTTTCTTATATAAAATCTCGATTCTTTCTTAAAAAGTTAATCTCCTTTATATCCTTAATTAATAAAAGGCATTTATCCTTCGAAGTGTTGATATATTTTGTACAAAAGCAGAGCGGTCTTCGTTCTATAAAAAGGTACTTTTATTGAAAAGAAAAAAAAAGAGTTTACGGAACTCCATCTATCAAACAAAAATTGTAAAAACAAAACAAAACACAAAACGAAACGAAACGAAACGAAACGAAAAAAAAACCCGACCCCCCTCCCCTCCGAAAAAAAACCAAAATTTTACAAAACTCCTGGGCTAATCTAAGGGCGTAGATCTACATGTATATATTATACGCCTTTCAAAGATCAAAGAGATAATATAATTTCATTGTATATAACTTTTTTTCCTGCAAAAGCGTAATTCTTACATTGTTAGTTCGTGTTCTGAATATGAAAAGAAACGAAGACATGATGAGAAGAAACGAAATAATAAGGATGGAAGAGGAATGATACGGAAAAGCGAATAAAAAAGATAATTTCTTCGCTTCCTCGCATCATTTCCTTACTTCAATTTTAAAATTGCTTATAGTTTTCCACAATTTTCTTCGATAACATTTTCATATTTATTCCCAACTATCGATTACACAATTTTGAACAAAGAGTTTGACCTTGACCTGCGTGTGAAAAGACATGATCAAATCAGCTGTGGTCACAACTCGCCGCACTTCTATGCGTATTTCTACGTGTGCAATCTTTGGGATTCCGTACGCGGTCGGTGTGTAACATGACATCAGTTCGCCTCCATACAGATTTGGGTTCAGTCACACACAAAAAAAACATGCAGAACTCTCGCTGCGTGCGGTTTCGATCAGTGCGTTCTACGGATTCACCAAGAAGCAAGATACGCACGTTGTAAGTGAGCTACAAGTACAGTCTACTCTCGATAAGTCGAACTTCAAGGGACCATCAGAAATAGTTCGATTTATCAGGAATTCAACTTATTGACTATATGATTAGCAATCAATTTTCCAAGAGAATTATTTTCCTTTATCTCTCCCGTTCACAAACGTTTGTGTTGTCCATTTTTAATGACCAAGCTACCTTTAATGCTTGTATTTGATACTCCATAGCAAGAAAGTATCAATAATCCGTCCATCGATCTCCTTATAATGAATTGGTTTTGTTTAAGAATTGAAATTAATTTGTGGTTCGACTTATTGAGGTAAATTTTCAGCGTAAAATGACTAAAGGGACCTAAAAATTAGTTCGACATAACGAAAAGTTTGAGTTATCGGAATTCGATTTATCAGGAGTAGAAATGCACAGAAATCAATGGAAGAGAATCGGGACTTTTCAAAACAGTTTGAGTTAAGCGGATATTCGAGTTAACCCAGTTTGAGTAAACGATAGTAAACTGTACATTCAACGCACTTACGGGTAAAGGACTTAATGGCGACAAAACCCGTCAGATAGTGGTTTCCGGTAACGCAAACGATGTCGTTCGCCTTGATACTAAAACAACGCTTCATAGTTTTGAAGATGGCGCAAAAATGAATATATTATTATCATATGTATATATAGATCTAACTGTATAATTCAGTGATTACGAAAAGAGACCCCCCTCCTCAAACGAGTGAACGTAGGTGTCAAATCGTCTTCTGTCATACTTCAGGGTCATTGTTGCAAGTTATGTTATCATTTGTTTGTTTATTTTCTAATCATATTGATATTAAAAAATCCCCAAGACGTCACGTAGACAATTACAGCTAAATGTTGATCTTTGAAATAGACATTTCACGGCATGCATTTCTACTTCTTATGAAGTTTACACTCATTGTTTCTATTTTTTGATTAAACTATATTTCTGTATTTAATACATGTACATTTATGTTTAAGCAGTGTGATCAAACTCATCTAACAGGGTGTTATCTTCTCTTACAGAAGATATTGGTGCGTGAAAAACGTCTAAAACGTCGTTTTGTCGTTTAGCTGATCTTTAATGCATATTTTAACTGTCTATATCTCGATACGTAATTATTTGGCATCGGTGGATTTTTGATATATTAATAAAATCAAACCAAAGAGTTAAAAGATGAAATTTGAAAAAAATCAAACTTCTCTTACAGAAAATATTGGTGCGTGAAAAATGTCTAAACGTCGTTTTCTCGCAGAGCTGATTTTTACCTCTTTTCAAGTTACGTTTTGGCTGTCTTTGGAAATTTTTTTTCACACATAATATCATCAGAAGATAGAGTAAAATGTTATATTTCAATATACGAATAACAATATTTAGTCCAATTTAATTTATGCTTTAAATTCTAGAGGAGTATATCAACGAAAATAGGGATATTTCTATGTCCTTTTTGTAAATTTGGCGGGAATAATGATGGGGTGGCATATCTCTGTAACCATGGACATTTGAACGAAAATATTTGACAGAATTATTCCTAGTCATTTCTTTATTAGAATACATTTTTTAACTTAAAATCATTATATTTGGTTACTAGGGCATTTGGATCAAATTGCATGGTTTTCTGCCGGATTGGCTCTTAAAAAAATTCAATTCTGCACATCTTCTTTCGCTTATGAAAGAACCGTTAAAGAAAGGGGAATACATTAAAAATGTTAAACGTCTTCAAATTGATTAAAAGTAAGAAAAAGTCTGATAAAATTATTTGAGAAGAATAAACATCGAAGAAGAAGGGAGGGAATACCAATCAGTTATTCAGTTTAAAGCTCGAGAAGGAGGGTATCTTCAACAGGACTCGGTTTCTGCATCCACAGCAAGAAAAATAGAAATACCCGAATGCGAATACACAAGGTGGACAAATAAAAGACACACGAAGACGACAATGAAGACCAAACATGAAAGACGATATAAAACATTAAACACAATAAAGACTATATATAAGCCAACAGGACCCATCGGCAAGAGAAAAACAATCTACCATATTAGTAGCAAATGGTATAGCTATCCGGATTAGCCATGCGTACAATCCCTCCAATCGGCCGGTTACCTGTTTGGGTCTCCTCGCCCTTTATTTGTGATAACATTAAAAGACTCGAACGCCAATGGTATATTTGTTTACATCAGATCGATGTAAAAGGAAAACAGTCACTTTATCAATATTCAAAATTTGCATGCTTGAGTGAGTAATGTAACAAATACCATATTTAACAGTTCAAATCCATCGCGATCTTATGAACTGCACTCTGAAAGACTGTGACGACGGCTCCATGACGGGCCCTGTCCAAACTTCTTTAGAGAGGCCCTGACTACCTGTCCTCTCTGAATGTCGGTCGGACTCATCTGGTGCATGAACAAGCTACAACCGGCAGAGCACGGACTGTGTTTCGTAACCGGGAAGTCGGAAGGTTGTACGCACATAATCCGAGGTTGTACGCACATAATCCGAATAACTACATCATTTGCTACTTACTTAGCAGATAACCGTCCTTAGTCGTCATCGATTGCCAATTGGTCTCGTTGGTTTACGTGTGTTTTATTAATTTTTAGTTTGGTGTTTTGATGTTGTATCTGGTGTTCGATGCCCCTTTAGTGTTTCTTGTTATGTACTTTGTCTTCTCTGTGTTCACTTGGGTTTTTTATAACATTATGGTGCTGCAAGCAGGTCATGCTGAAGATCCCCTTCTCTATTTTGTATCCCATGATAAGATTAACTTAATCTGATAGAACGACGGGAAACTATTTTTGAAGCTTTGTGTTTTGAAGTTTAAGGTTTTCATTGGACAGATAATAATATATCACGTCGAATTAATAAATAGATTGACACCCCCCCCCCTACTCACACTCACCCCGAAACAGAGAAAGAGAGAGGGGGGGAGGGAGAGAGACAGCTTTTCTCCAGTATTTTTTTTTTAGATATCATCATCTCTTAAATTCAGGTTACAGTGTTGGAGTTTTAAAGAGAAATGGGAGTATTGCTTTTGGATGAACTACTGAATTACATCAATTTTTTGATGTGCAGTCGTATACAGCAGGGTCATACAATAATAGGCTAAGTATTGTGACGTTTCTTTATGAATGAGAAGGAGCGGACCCCTTCATTATGGTGTAGAAAGGTCAAAATACATTTTACCAACTTAGATGACAATAATTTGGAAAACACAAGCCGTCTACACATCGCACACCAAGACGGGGAATTATCTTTTTCAAATTAAGCTGTTCAGCGTAATTATACAGTAAACGTATTTCCGAGTTATGACAACACTATATAAAGACGGATTTCTTCAAAAATAGGAAGACCACTTTGACAGCCTATGAGTTCAAAAGTTGCCAACAAAATAAATACCAAGTGGATTTTATAAGCCCGTCGGTTTGATTTGGAGTTATCCTTCCTTCATTGCATTTGTAAGTGATTAAGGAAAATAACAGGGTCGTAATTGCGTGCTTTCTATGGACGTTTACAGAAGGGATGGACCCACAATCTCAGTTACCAAGGGGAGGGGGACACTTTTATGGGAGGATTTTTGCGACACCTGAAATGAAACAAATTGATGACCTGGGAAGCATATGAGTTGAATTGAACAGGGACCAAGCGATAATTTGGTGAAAGCACAAAAAATGAACTCTTCTAAGATGAAGAAAATTTCCGATATGAACATGAAATGATGTATCTGTTTTTATCAAGCACGTACATGTATGCCCAGATACAGGTATTGCATGTGAAAGCTCTGCATCATTTCCCATTCGCACTTTGATAGCGAGCATTGTAATTAAACATGTTACAGTCGAAATTCAATGTATAAACCCGAGAAATAAAATGTTTTCAAATCGCTGCTTTCTGGAGTGCCCTTGGTCTATTTCTAAACAGTAGTTTCAAACCCATGCCATAATAAAGCCCCTTCTTAATTCTATGAAGAGCGTACAAGGAGTCTAGCATGGGTGTTCACTTCGATACCATGATTATCAGACGCCTACGATTTATAGACAACAATTGATACTTGTACTTCTTAACCAACAAGAGGATTTGAGTGGGACTACACATGAGAGGTGTTTTCCGATCTTATGAAGGACTCTGACCTCTTTTTAAGATTTGAAAAGAAACCGCCGATATGACTTACTGTCGGAACATTTCTTAAGTGTGCATCTCTTTTGCCTAAATTAACTCGATTCGATGATAAAAACAAAATGGTATTGGGCAAGGCTGATATATTAGGATTGAATAGAATGATTCATGCATCAATGATCAGGTTTTCAAGTAAATGCACACCACTCAAGTGGACGATTATTTGATTGATAATGGTCAAAATCTGAAGAATACTAATTGACTGTGTTTTCTAAAACTGATTTTAAATATCTTTTTTGGTAGGTGTTCTTGAGTTTTGTTTGTTTTTTTTTTGTAAGTTTTACGACTTTAGGATCATATCCTCGGTAAAGCAGGCAACCGACTTTTTTCTTTCATTTTCGGTTGAAGTTTGATCTGCCTTTGATCCTTCTGATTTTGTTAATTAGGTAACCGTAAAATGAAGGCAATGAAATTCCCATTGATACATACTCTGATGCTGGCGTTGTCCCAAATTTTGAAAAAAAAATCAGAATAGTTATTGTAAAATTTCTAAAAAGATTTTACAAGTTTATGACATCTAACTCCTTGACTGATAGTTTTTCAGTAATTTTTTTATTGTTATTATGGAAGTACTGAGAAATGTAAATACCGTACGATGGAAATATTGGAACATCGCCATGAAGCTAAGGCAATTTAACTATGTTGAAGCCAAAGTCTTCTCTATTTTCATATATCTTTGTCTGAATTTTTCCCTTATTGATTTTGATATCAAGATCCAAAAATGGTGTAGCTATATCATCATATATCACCATGTATAATGAGTATATGGTCTAATCTTAAACCTGATATTTTGATTGAGACCATGCCTCAAATATTCATGAAAAGTGACTGTGTCATCGTACATTAACAAAGCACCAAGTGGAGCTTAAATCTTGTCAGAGACTTCTCGTGCCTCTGAAAAAGGGAAGTGTCCATTTCATCATCAGTGTATAACCAATGAGAACAGTTTGTATTCATTATGTGAGTTCCAAAAGGGAAGTATATTTAATCTCATCAATCTTGACATCACGAAATTTGTTGAGACTCAATAGTTTTGTTAGAGATTTCTTCCGCGTTACTATACATGTAGAATTGCCTTGTTTTTCCTTCATCTGTCCCTCTCGACATTGAAAATAAGTATTTTGCTATTTCAACAGAATGAAAGAAAGGGATCTCCCACAAGACTAGGTTGCAGCATCTAAGGTAAAACATCATAACACCCCAAGTGAAAACACAGGAATAGCCTAGTCAAAATAAACTTTAACCTAAAAGAAATTGCAACAAAGCAAGTTTTAGTTTCTATGAGTTCTATGTATCAAAGTAAGATGTTCCAAGAAGTTTCTATAAAAATCTACCCCGTACATGTGCCTCAAAATTAGAAAATAAATTAATTAGAATCTAAAAAAAGAACACCGTGAAATATCGCCGTTTACACTGAGCATGATATTTCCGGTGCTGCGTTGACTTATTATCCGATTTCATTCAAACAGTTTCTGTTGTTGTAGCACTACAAAGCAATAAAAGCAAAAGAGACAAATGAGTTAACGAAGATCCTGACGAAAACCTCAATAGCACTCACAATAGAGCACCAAATTGAGTATCGACGTACCCCTAGCAAGTCAGAGATGGGACAATTAAGGCGCCCGGAGGAGTAAGCATCCCCTGTTGGCTATCCGCACCCGCCGTCGATGCTCATGCACGAAAATGAGGTTACGTCTGAATAGAAAGTGCTATATGCAATATCACTCACAATAGATCACCATATCGAGCATCGACGGACCCCTAGCAACCCAGAGGTAACCGAGAGGAGTAAGCAAGGAACACCAAATACGACATCAAACCACTAAACACAAATGACTACATATAAACCAACGTCACCAATGGGCAACGAGTGCCGACCTAGGACAGCCCTCTGCCTGGTTAGAAACAACCAGATGCGATTTACTAGTATTTCTTCTTTATGCAGATTATGTAAATAACTCCCCTAAAAGTCCTCGTTTGTGCCGTGTTGCACGGATGCATTTCCACTGTTATCACTGAATGAAAATCAAGCACAAAATTTAACATCAGATTTCACTTATCACAATCAAGTTTACAGATTCCTGAAGATATACATATCAGAACTTCCTCACTACAAAATAAAATAGGAAACACAGACGGAGACAATCATACAGCTTCATACAAATAGGAATGACAGCTTTATCTCATGAACAATCTCCAGAGTATTGTGAAAATACAATATGCATCGTAGATGGCGCTTGAAATGACAAATATGGATAATGACCATATCCCTGTATACAGCACAAAATCGATAATTCAGAAAATCAGAAACCGAAGACACACAAAATCAGGATAATATTGTGAAAATACAATAGGCATTGTAGATGGCGCTTTAAAAGACAAATATGGATAATGACCATATCCCTGTATACAGCACAAAATCGATAATTCAGAAAATCAGAAACCGAAGGCATACAAAATCAGGATAATATTGTGAAAATACAATAGGCATTGTAGATGGCGCTTTAAATGACAAATATGGATAATGAAAATATCCCTGTATACAGCACGGAATCGATAATTCAGAAAAGCAGAAACCGAAGGCATGCAAAATCAGGATAATATTGTGAAAATACAATAGGCATTGTAGATGGCGCTTTAAATGACAAATATGAATAATGAAAGTATCCCTGTATACAGCACAAAATCGATAATTCAGAAAATCAGAAACCGAAGGCATACAAAATCAGGATAAAACAGAAATCAAATAAACAAACAAAAACCTCCACCACATGAAAAGAGGCGTACTCCCGATATGAGAGTGAGAAATGACAAATATGGATAATGACCATATCCCTGTTGAGCTGTGCTAATTAGCATAGTTTCAGCATATTCAAATATCAAATGATTCATGTTACATACATGATGCAAGTTTCAATATTTAAGTAAGTAGGACCAAAAAGGAAGCTTCTATTTAAATTTCTCTATTTGTATTATTAAAAACAATGGAGGGAGGGTTCGCACATTGGCCTTGGTTTGAGAACCTAGAACAAGCAAATTACCGAAAATGATTGCAATCTGCATTTTCTGCAATATTGTATAAACCTGATCTTCTCCTCATTTTTTGTTCTGATGTTGCATTGCCTTATGTCAAGTTTTTGTATCATTCTTGTGATCAGTGAATTGTGGTATTTTTGCTTATCCTTTCTACATCCTGTTTTAAGTGAGATCTTTGACTGGATGGAAACGGTAGAATGACAATGATATTAAATTGATAAAGTACCAACACCAACTTCCTACTAACGAAAAAGCTCGGATGGACTAATGTTTCCATACTGTTATGGGTCAGAATACCCCAAGACGCCAGCAAAAATCAGACAAAGACAGAATATAAATTTACAAGTTTAATTATGTACAAAATATATATATTTCAAATGATTACAACTTACAATACAATGTCCGGATCAAAGTGTCCGTTACGGTCCACAATGTCTATCGAATGTATGGTTTCCGGTAATCACAAACGTTCTCGAAAGGTCGGTGTCCAAACTTTGTTCAATGGATTAAAGTCTCAACAAATAAAGTATCCCAGTATATCAGAATAGATGAATGAATCGTGTCTACGAATGTGTACGAATGTCCCCTCAACACAGTTCCTCAGAGGTATTTATACTTAATACCAACGAATTTACCAGAAGCTTCTAGAACAATGACTCATTACAAATGATTAACAATAGAGTAAATTCTAGAAATCACAGTCATGTGATGATAATGATGTAACAAAGAACATACTGGAATATTCTATAATGAAATAAACATGACATAGTAAAATCTAGAAAGAAACATTATGAAATCATAATACAACATGACTAAGTACATGTGTACCTACACATAAAGTAAAACTAAAATAACACATGACCCACAACAATACCTTGTGATATATCTCGATTCCAGCACCAACAGCAACGCCCGATGCAAAAATACAGAGCAGACACGCACAGAAAGAGACTCAAAACATGGAACATCAAATAACATCATATGAACATCAAACTTAATGACAAAACCAACGAGTCCAATGGGCAATCGTTGCCGACTTAGGACGGCCATCCTCCAAGCCAGTAGCAGATGGTGTAGTTATCCGGATTATGTGCGCATAACATTCTCACTTTTTCGATTATCCAGAGGTCTCGAAGAATTCACAATTATGGTATAAAATAACCTTCTCACTTTAAGATGACCATACAAACAGACATCAAAATAACACAGGGGCCCAAGAATCACACAGGTGGATATGTAGATAGATCTAATCGACCCCACATAAAAATGTGGGTCCGCGCAATCTTTGCAAAGTCAATACATGTACTCAATTTTGATTTAGAAAAATAAAATTAGAGGGCGTTAGCCTACTAAAATACATGGATATGCTACTGAATCGACCCTGCAGGAAATATTAAGCCGCGCACTATCTGTAAAGTATTATCCCACCTCTGGCAAATTTCTTGCAATCCGATTGTCGAGAAGAACCGAATATTATGTTGTATCATTTAACTGACAGGATATTATTTTGATATCCCGCTTCTACTAAGACACTTTACGATATTGACGTCACCGAAATGCTTTAAAATATGTTGACGTTACATACGCAAACCAAAAGCCATCGGTGGGATAAATTCGTTATACAGTGTTTTACAGGGGGGATACAAAAATATATTGGGTCGATGAAAAACGTTGTATTGGGCTCGGCTTCGCCTCGCCCAATACAACATTTTTCATCGACCCAATATATTTCTGTATCCCCCCTGTAAAACACTGTATAACTTATATTATTATGTATGGCAAATGACCATTTCAGTCTTTAACACAAATACAAAATTAAAATAAATCGTTTTCATGTTTTGATTAATTCATGTATTTCATTACATATTTTATTTGGCTATTTCAGAAACTTGTCATTTCATCCAAAAATAATATCGAAATTAAAGGAGGTTAACATGACTAGCACCATACCTCCATCCTGTTTTGAATCATTTTTATTTGGATATGCTACTGAATCGATCCTACAGGAAATTTGGAACCGCGTACTCTCTGTAGAGTAAATACGCAAATTTAAACGAGAGGGCACTATTAAAAAACATTTGGGCGGCTTATGAAAAGCACTTTGGCTGGAAACATCACTGATGAGAATTTAATATTCGAAACACGTTTCTAGTGCATAATAAATTAGTTTGAAATTTTCTTCAAGAAGGTATAAAGTTGGAATCATTCGGCATTATTGTTGTTTTCGTTAATGTCTTCAAAAGGATGAAGAATTCTCTGAAACTGTCTTTAGGTCAAGAATGAATTCTACAAACATTGTCATGATGTTTTCATGGAAAATTTGTATTTAAGTAAATATTTTGTTTACAATACTCGTACATTACCATTTGTCGCATATACTTACGCGTATCCGATCGGAAGACGTACTATCGGGTTAAACCATTCCTGTTTAAGTATTGGCTCACCCTCGAAAAAATGTGGGATTAAATTTCTTCCTGCATATCTTGTTTGGCCGACGGCCATGTAGACACATAGATTCAGGAAGATTTTTTTCAACATCATCCATACAACTGCATCTATATTTGCTTCAAGGTAAAGTTGCAATATACTGTCAGATAAATAAGATCATTCCGTCTGTGGTGTGTTGTTATAATTTGAATGTATCTTCAAAATACAGACATATATCTTTAACTTGAATCTAAGACGACACTTTTCGTAACTTTTATTGAATACCAGCTAAGACAAAATTGCACTAACTCGGTTTAGTACCCGAAACGTGCATGCCTGGTCCATGCTGTTAATTCATCAGGTTTTAAATTATGCTATTGAATTTAAAGACGTTTAACATCCTCTGTATGCTAAAATTTAGAATTCCCATCACAACATTGTAACAATTCTATGTTTCAGATGAATGTTTCAACGAACAATGGAAGCGGTGTTTCTTATGTGTACGTTTCCACAGGTCCGATAATCGATAAAGTCAACGATGGCTTCTTCAATCAAATTTACATACCCAGCTTTGTTTACACAATTATCATGATGTTGTTGTGCTGTCCAGGCAACCTTCTGGTGTTTTATATATACTTTGACAGATGGAGAAAAACCACATCTAGGGTATTCATCATTGCTTTGGCTTTGTTTGACCTGGTCAATGGGTTCGTGACTACCCCAACGGAACTCGCATTCATGTGGAACATATTCCGCTGGAAAGATGCTCCAATTTGCAAATTTTCTCGTTTCTTAACATTTATGATGAACAACGCTTCCTCTTTCACATTGCTCGGCATTGCTATCGACCGATATATGAGAATCTGCAGGCCACTCAATCCATCGATGACCACAAAATCGGCCAAGATCTGGGTTTTTGTCAGTTGTTTTGCTGCCGTTCTGTTTGCATGGCCAGCACTTGTCATTTATGGAATACAGACAATTCCATACCCGATTCCTAAAACACCATACGTTGCAGTCGGGAAAACCTGTCTGATCGAGGACTACTTTAACAAAACAAAATACCCATTGGTCTTCACAATCGTTGTGTTGTCCGGGAACTTAATCATAGACACGGTTCTGATAACACTGTATACACTCATTGCAATTCAGGTTATAAAAAGAGGATCTTTTGATCGGGATCGAGACTCGTCGGTTCGAAAAAAGTTGCGAAAAGCAAGCACTTCGACAACCACGACTGAAGATGGCGTCCTGGAGGATCCTAAATCAAACAACGAAGTGAAGGGATCTTCAATGCTTGAAAGGTTCTCAAAGAAGTTTCATGGATCGATCAAAGAAAGCGAAAGTAGCAAAAAAGATGAGAAGCAGAAACCCCCACAATCGCCTTCTAGAAGGAGATCAAATTTCCGACGGCAGAGGTCGTTGTCAATACAAAGCGAAGAAGCCAGACGCGTTCGAATGATCAAAACAACAGTTATGCTCTTTCTGGTAACCCTTCTTTTCATGGTTTCCTTCATTCCATACTGCGTTATAGTAATATACAGATACGTTAATCCAACATACTATTTCACACTGTCTACTACTGGAAAGGGAGTCTACCAATTTTTCCTGAGATCGTACTTGCTGAGTATGTCTCTGAATCCTGTCATCTATAGTTTTATGAGTGAACAGTTCAGAGAAGAATGTAAATATGGACTAAAGAAACTTATGTTCTGGAAAAAGAAATAAAGAGTAAGATACATATAGAATGACAAAATCTTGCAGCGTAAAAAAAAACGCAAAAACTCTTGACAATGCCCTAAGGCAGCATTTGACGTTTCTGTTTAAAACTTCTAAATTTCTGTGGATGTGAACTATCGGTAGTTCGCTTCTTTTCATTTGTTTTTGTTTGTTTTCTTTGGTTCCCGTTTTTTCCTGATTTTGTATGCCTTCGCTTTATGATTTTCTGAATTATCGATGTTGTGCTATATATACGGATATGGTCATTATCCATATTTGTCATGAATAGAATGAATGTTTCCCTCTTGTGGATGTTTCAAACTGCTATTACATAATTAATGCAATTCATATATCAGCAAATATAGCATATCTAATCTGCTTCGGCTTAGATTTAATTAAAAGAAAAGCGAATCGTTTATCAATGCATGAACATAAATACTAATTTCTGTCCAATATTTTAGTTTCAATTATCTTACATTTCAAATCACTACTCTCCTTGGGGATTATGATTTTGATTGATGTTGAAATGAAATTTTATCATGAGAGAAGATAAATAGAAATATCACCGAAAACGAAAGAAGAATTAGTCTTTGTAGTTTTATGCAAATAGGAATCCACTATAGCACCTTTTGACAACGAAATGTTGCATGCTTTTGAGTTTCCGATTTTGGTAGTGTTTTTGGTGCTAAAACTATCATATCCTACCGGAATCTTATTTCCAGTTCAGGAGCATATTATATATATTTGTAATTATAAAAACAGCTGCCTTATCTGTCAAGTTAATTGTTAAAGGGACGGTGTCCCTGAAATTAATTAATTTTACAAAATTTTGGAATGCAAAATCTTTATTTTCATATGAAAGTATACATTCTCATTTGTATAAATTCAAATTTTCAGGCCAAGCTAACACATACATTCGAAGTTATAGACCTTTAAAAACGTCATTTTGAATTTGGGGTACGCAGCTCTAATTCTTTCCACTAGCGCCACCTACAATGTATTGAGTTTTTACAGTAGAAGTATATGGAGATAATATTAGGGTCGTTACTGCATATTTTCAAATAAAACTTTTTATGGCTCTTTTTTCCTCTATCTAAACCCTTTGGGATAAATTTTACGTTTTCAATAGAATTTTATTTTCAGGGACACTGTATCTTTAAAGTTTCGTTCATAGTTTGCTCATCCCATTGTCTTTCCTTGATTGTAATATCTGCATGTATGTTTTGCTGAAATTCTCCGTCTCCTATCTAAATAGAATTAAAAAAAAATGGGCGATAGTAAAGTCCGTATCCACGTTGGAGACTGTTTCCTTCTTGTCTTTTCTCAGTAATCTAATTCTTATGATAGAGAGGATATCACAAATTTCACGATGTTGTAGTGTTCACTGTCTTGATCAGGGAGGTTTCCGGATTGTATTGAGATATGCTTTTGTAGAGGCAGTGTTATCGAAGTGTCTAATCAGACGGCTTCATTCAAAACAAGTTGGTAACTTCCTTCCTCGTTAATCTGAAAATTATTGAACATATTAATCACAAATTTGAAATTATCGTGTCATCCGTGTTTACTTTGTAATATTCTTTTTCCACAACTGCTATTTGTTTCAAGTAATTTTCACCGCATTAAACCGACACAAAATTTGGACCCTGTCACCCTTTGCATCATAAGATACATGCATATTTGAAATTGAACTTAGGTACGCTTCTTTACACTATCCTTTTTTCAATTTAAAAATGAGTCAAAGAAGATCCTGACGATAATCTCAACAGCACTTACAATAGCGCACCAAATTGAGCATCGATGGACCCCTAGCAAGCTAGAGGTGGAAACAGGTACCCGGGAGCAGTAAGCATCCCGTGTTGGCTAGCCGCACCCGCCGTCGATGTTCATGCACGAAAATAATAACAATATATCAAATACATGCATTGCATTGTCTGAGGTTATATCTATGTAGAAAGTGCTATTAACTTGTGCCATATTTGCATTTATGAACTTAATATGATTCACATATATCACATCTAAATGCTTGACAAGTTGTAATACCTCCTCTTTAAATAATTAATGTACCGGTATTCTATTGTTTAGACTTTCATTCCTTTGATGTTACACACTGTATGCTCCTCCGGGGGCCCAAATTGGCTTGAATAAAATCTTGTATCTTGTATCTTGTATCTTGTATGGCGATCATGTCAGGGAAAATTATAGAAACACTTACTTTCAAACCCCTCGCGGGGAACTTTTTTACGATCTCCACACGGCAAAGGGCAAAAATACCACTAATGAGGTTTCATCATCCGAAACATGTATGTATGGTGCGCAGTATCTAGACATTTTTGTCCAGAATGCTGCTCTCTGACCTCAGAGTCAGACATTTTGATTTCTTTTTTAACAGCTTCTAGATTTTTTGGTCAATTAATGACTGAAGAAGGCGCAATTTCCGATTTTTTTTACAGTATATGTCGATGATATCAATGTGCTTGTTGTTTCATGTTACTACATACAACTGCTGTTTTGTAACTTATATGCATATGCGGTCGAGGTTTTATTTTATGAATGATGAAATAGTAAAATATATGTTAATTGTGTCTGAAAAAGAACAGTTATTAGGTCATTAAATAGCAAAGGTGTGATTGTATGATTTTTTTTTTTTTTTTTTCGAAATTAAAAATTCTTATTGCAACTCAAGTGGTATTGCATAAGCTATTTCAAATGTTATACTAAGGGTTGAATAAAAGGTATACTTTATTGAAATTAAACTTTTGATGACATACAATATTCTATTATTACTGTTGATTTACTTCATGTATAGGTCGGCAGGTTAGGGCAGAAAATACATTTGTCTTAAAAGAGAAAAAAGTAGAAAATATTAGACATGTTGTATGGTACACATTTTGTAATAAGCTCTTTTGATGGCATTTTCCCTTCCCAATTTAAGTTTCCGTGTCCTAATATATTACCGAAACCATCTAGTACATGAAATATTTAAACATTACTCATTCTGCTACGTCTTTTTGTACGTTTTTGGACATAATAATTTTCATACTTTTTGGCCATATTACATGTACATTGTTTAGACTGAAGATCACTGACGAGGGTTTAGTACCCGAAACATGCATGTCTGGTCCATGTTGTAAATTTATCAGGTCTTAACTGATGCTTTTTGAAGACGTTTAACATTGTTGTCATGAAGAGGCTAATTTTGACAATTTGTATGTCGTTAGATATAAATCACTCTCTCCGATGTTTGTCCGCAAGACTAATAGTCAAACTTTCACATACTTGAGTTAAAGAAGATCCTGACGATACATGTAATCTCAACAGCACTCACAATAGAGCACCAAATTGAGCATCGACGGACCACTAGCAAGCTAGAGGTGGGACCAGGTGTCCGGGAGGAGTAAGCATCCCCTGTTGGCTAGCCGCACCCGCCGTCAATGTTCATGCATGTAACTAATTATAACTTGTTTCATATGCATAAACTCCTATCAAACAAGAAATTATTGTCTAACATGATGCCATTCATTTAAGAAATAAAAAATGACAAGCCGGGCTCTATTGTCGCATAATGCCCGAGCGTCCTCAGCCAATCACATTTATTACCGAGCCGCGTCATTTTTTATTTCTATTCTTATGATGACCAAACTTAGACCTTTCGATTCTCGGTAAAAACCAGTTCCTGCCGGTTTATCTGCTTTCAGAAAATGGGTAGGCGTGGCTTATCGCTATAGGGCCTATATTGGAGAATTGAGCCCGGCTCGCGTCTGTTGTCTAAATAGGGAAAAAGAATCAAGTCATATTAGAATATACTATATTGTCTAACATGAAGAAAATCAATACTGATGACGACGGTCATGATAAACTTGTCATTTCATTCAAAAATTCCATCGAAATTACAGGAGGTGAACATCTTAGCACCATCCCTCCTATGCTATTTTGAACATAAATTATATTTGGATATGCTACTGATTAGACCCAACAGGAAATTGGAAGCCGCGCGCTCTCTGCAGATTACACAAATTTAATTTCAACAAATATTACCAGAGAGCGCTACTGACTTTAATTTTGGCTGTGTTTAAAAATCACTTTGGATGAAAGCATCACTGATGAGGATTTAGTAGCCGAAACATGTGTCTGATGCATAATAAATTGGTTTGGATTTTTTTTTCGGAAGGTATAGAGTTGGAACACTTCAATATTTTCAAGGTCACACATTTGAAGTACATGTTCTGGGACAGTCATTGTTCTTGTTGTTGTTATATTTCAGTGCTTCATGTATCCAGCAAATTTACTTTGGGAGTTATCTCTCTTTTCATTAAATCGGAAATCTACCATGAAAGAATAAAGAGAATTTTTTTAACCCTGACTTGTCCTAAAATGTAAAATGTTGTTTCGCTACATTGTTTTTCTATTTATAATCTTGATATACCACAATAATTAAGAAGATTTCTTTTTAAATACAATTTTATTTCTTTGTAAGCATTAAGTTTTCTTCTCTGCCTTTTATATAAACAATTTGTTGAAATGTTTTACGGATGTTGTATATACATTAATTGATTATTTTGTGTTGTTTTGTTCTCTTATTTTCATACACACTAGTACCGATTATGTAAATTAATTGTTCAATTAAATCGTAATTTCTAATATACCAGAAAGTCTTTTGTAGTCCCTACAATATTTAGGAAAAATTTCTTTTCTGTTTATCTAAACTTAACTCGTATTACTTTCAAATTTCAAAACATCTTATATAGGTTTTGAATTTAAGTATCCGAAACGTGCATGTCTGGTCCATGCTGCAAATTTATTTGGTCTTAAATTATGCTATTGAATCTAAAGACGCTTAACTTTTGAATCTTAAATTGCATTCCTGATTTCTTTTCTTCTATACATAGTTCATGTAGACATGATCACATTTATGAATGAAGACATTTATTTATTCACCACTTTTTGTTTTACACATTCGGTCAACGACTGGGCTAGTTTTCTTAGCTTTACTTGGAGCGAACTAGTGTCAAATAAACCCATTTAGGCCTTGGTTACAGTTTCTAAACTATATTTAGTTTGTATACCGAAACCAAAGTAAATTTGCGTTCCCAAAACATATGAAAGGTTTAAACTACAAACGCGGTTACCATAAATTTAAGACTTATCAAGGAGGAAAGCCTTCATCATCTAGACTAGGTGCATCTACTAAGAAATTAAATATACAGTACGGACTACAACATCATTGTCTTGTAAGCATAACACTGTTTGGAGAATGCTTTGGAGGCAGTTTAATGGATTTTGCAAACGTGTTGACGTTTTCCATCTAAAATGCGGAAACTAACATTAGTTTGAAACAAGTTTACTAACCGATTTATATCTACAACCGGTTTGCGTGGAACACATTTGACCTAGGTTTCATTCAGGAAGAAGCTCCTTACACCATATATACATTTCTGTTCAATCAACCTCCGTATGTATCATACTGACTTTTCATAAATACTAAGATGATTTGGGTCAGTCCTTGCTTAATTATTAGTAACTGAACACAATAAGTAATTTTCGGATTCTGATTTCGGCTCTCTGTTTGACTTTCAGTCACTGCCTTACAGTGTACGTTCACTTTTAAATGTAACTATCCATGACCTTGGTATTGGAATATCGATACAGATTCCCTATAAATATATATATATATATATACTTCTCAAAGTTTCTAACTTACCATTCTACGGGTATGTATTTTCGTTAATGTGGAATTCAAATTATTTTAACGATGATTGGATTTGTCACTCTTTACTTTAAAATGAAGAAAAACGAAATTTCTTTCACGGGAAACAGACCGTGACGAAATTTGAATTTTGAATACTTTCAAAACATCTCTTTAAATCTCTTTTTAGGCTTACTTTTCAAGAAAAGTGGCTTAGCACAGGAAAAAATTAAATATCGCATTTGCAGGAAATGTTTCAACACAAAAATCCCTACCCGGTATATCAATGATACCGGAAGTGTTATCTACTTGTTACGCGTCAGAAAATTTGTAAGCATATCACGACGAAATAGCAGTTTCAATCGCCGATATTTCAAAATCCGAAAAACGACTCGCACGATAACCATAAGAACTTGTCTACTGTAGCGTTTTTTCAGTCAAGAGACAAAGTTTTCCTACAATCCAGGAATTTGATGATTCTTTGCAAAAATACTGTAGAATTTAAAGATACACATCGCAGGATGATCATTTATTCATTCAAGTAGTGGTGTAAGGCAGATTTCGAGACAATAGATTTTGTCACCCTGTCACCCTAGGTAATCCGTCACCCTATGTAATCCGCATACCTGTCATTCTATATAATCCGCATACCTGACGTTCTATGTAAATCACATTACATGTAATACTTTGTCACCAAATAAACTAGCATACCAAGCATTTTTTGTCAAATTGCATATTTCTCACCTGCATACCAAGCATTTCTGTCAAACTGCATACCAGACAGTTTTTTGTAGGGTTAAATTGAGCAGACTTTCCCTTACCCAGTATAAAGGATCCTTAATGTAAAGGGATATTAGAGATATATCTCGAACCTTGAATTTCATACAACACAAAGATTCTCAAGGAAAATGTCATATCGCATGGTATATGGAGATATTTTATTTTATGATTCAGCTGATGCCATATGTCATCAAGTGAATTGTTTAACTGTGCGAGCACATGGTCTGTCCCTAAAACTTGCAGAAAAATTTCCATGGGCCGATATTTACCAGTACCGCAAGCCTATACAGAAGAGAAATTTGGCAACTTTTGATTCTAGAGGAGTGCCTGGAAGCATTCAAGTGTTCAGAAAGGAATCATTGCCAAGTGTTGTCTGTATGTTAAGCCAATGGGACTATGGCTCTTGTGAAAGGAAGTTCAAAAGAAATATACCACCTCACAAAGACACAAGAGAACACAGATTGAAATGGTTTCAACAATGTTTAAATGAACTAGGTAAAACAGAGTTCAAGAAAATTGCATTTCCGTTTAAAATCGGATGCGGATTAGCAGGAGGAGAATGGTCGAAATATTTCACTCTAATAAAACAGTTTTCAAATAACTATAACAAAGAGGTGGTCATTATAGTGCCTAGACACTAAGCGGTCAACGAAATGTCATTCTGTAATATTTATACCTGAACATTGAAACGAAAGGATTTTCATCTGCATACCGAACTTTCTGTCAAACGGTATATCTATAATATATCTTTTGATTCTTTAACCATGCCACTTATTTTGTAATCCGCACACAACATATTCTGTCATTCGAATGTTATGCATCAGATGCCTCATATTTATTTATTGTACAAGTATGAGGTGTGATTATAAGGCGATTTAAACTTGAATAAACGAACCCAAAATGAAAGAAAATCTTTTTTTTTTAAACTGGATGCATTCTTATCAACAATGTATCATCAAGACTAATTTATTAAAAATTGATGTTTCTTAGTTTTCAAGTCATTATGAAATATATTGTCAAAGGAACCAGACTCATCATTATTTAGAATGACAATTTCTCGACAGAATTCTACTACTACAGATTCCATTATGAGATTAGAGGAGATGCTTCGAGATACAAATTCTTTAGAGGAAGAAAGCAATCAGATACGTCATGACTTCAGACGTCATTTCCAAGTGTTAAGGATTGCATCTTTGATCTTTCTATTGTATGTTGTGTTCACTATAGCTGGAATCTTTGCATTGAATGCAAAATTTAAAACCAACAACTGCGACAACAATTTTTCCACTCTACAGTTAAACTCAACAGAGATCCAAAATTATATTGAAAAGGGGACAAAATGCATAGAATTTCACAAGTTTCCACTCACAGAGGAATTGTACACAATCGTTTGTTATAACAGAAACAACGAAACTTTCATCGAAATCAATCAATTTGAAAAAGGACTGCCCAGTAGATATCATGTGCATCTGACCAAAGCACAATGGTTATACATGAAGAGAACAATCCCGCATATTGATCACACCATGATAGAATTACAACAGATTCATTCCTTGAAGTAAGACTGATTTTTTAAAAATCAAATTTAACATACATGTACAATTCATTATATTCGTATCAATAAAGCAATGGACTTCAATTACTCTCTGATATACCAGCGTATATATCTCTTAAGAGATTTAAGAAATGCTAGAACCCCCAGACAAAGAATTGGTCTAATCCAAATACTGACTAAAGGGATGATGGACACATTAGCAGAAGTTGTTAAATACATACTAAATGGCTCAGTAGCATTATTTCCTCGTGATCGAAGAGAAATAGGAAGGAACATCAACGCATTAAGACAAATAAAGCAACAAAATATAATTCTTTCTCGCAAGAAGGTAACCTTGATGCGATGTAACAATTTAGTACCCATAATTTTGCGTGAAAGTTATCTTCAACAAGCAATCAGATGTGAAATAGTTGAAAAATGGATGCCTGTTGCCCCTGCAGCATAACATCATATTTGAAAGCTTGAATTTATATCTGGAATTTTAGGAATGTCTATGGATATACCCGCATTCTTAGGAATTCTAAAAATTTGATGCGTCATAGCTCATGAGAGTATATAAGAGCTTCAAATCACATATGTTTCATTTCCCTTCGAACGTCTGCACCGAAAAGATCACAATGGATAAAAGCCAGAAAGAAGCAATCAGCAGAAATTTTGATAAGTTTTTGCATGATTTATCTACAGAGCCAGTTGTTGGTTTTCTGCTTAAAGAAGGAATTATTAATAAACGACAAGGAGATAAAATAAATAGTTTACCAACAAGACAGGAAAGGGTGAAGAAACTTCTTGACACACTTTTGCGTCGACGAGGAGCAAATACGTTTACCAGTTTTTGCTCTGCTTTAGATAACACAATGCAGAACTCTCTTACTAAAGAACTTTTGAAAAAACCGATTGAACAGAGTGAGATTGAGGAGACGTATGAAGAAGTGTGCTGTCTAGACATAGGGGATGACTTCTATGTAACAGGATGTACCAAGAATGGTGAGATGCAGATTCATATTCGCAAGTATCAAAGATATACTCCTAATGGGAAGATATACCCAACAAAGCGAGGCGTTATCTTATCACCAAGTGAATGGCTTATTCTGGAGAGCTATGTTTGCAGCATCGATAGTGTGCTACCAACGCAGCACACACTTCAAAATGATTGTAAGTGGTATATTGGAGGAGACATTTTCGTAACTCAAAGCAGCAAGTTCGCAACCGTTGATATCAGAAGATTTTGGAAACCAAATGATGTTGATGGACTTGTTCCTACACGAAAGGGAGTGGCACTTTCTTTTAAGCGTTGGAATAACCTTAAAGATGTCATGAAGGTGATCCGTGACTTCATTCCACAGATAGATGCTATTCCAACCATAGATTCATCGTTACAAGACTTGTTCCCTGACACTCAACATCAACATTTGAGTGATCTCCAATGTGATTGTGACGAAGATTGTCTGTAACAATAACGCTTGCTTAAAGGATACTTTTAAGGGATTTCACTTCTTATTGAAGTCAATAACACTAGAATTTAGATAACTGAGTGTGCAATGGTGCGTCGATATTAAAATGCTACTAATGATCGGAACCTTTTCTTAATCATGTGGTCAAACAATTTAAGACATTTTCTCACTATCAAATGCATTTTTAAAATTCTTGACATATTTTTCAAGACTATATATTACCTCCAAATTGTTGGACAAGTTCACTTTGAATAAGAAAAGCGTTAACTATGGATCTTATAACCGATGAGCAAGAAGAGTTGAACTACAGGAGGCAGTTAATATCAACATACAACTTGGTGTATGCTCGTGAGATTCTCAACGAACTGTGGGATGTTATCGTAGAACATTGTAATGGATGCAAAATAGATCACCCTAGTCAGACACAGCATTCTTGTCTCATGCTGTCTGAGTTGGAACACTTGGAGTTGTATTTCGAGTTGACGAGGAAAAAAATTAATGTGAACAATATAATAGACAAATGGAGTATGGAAATCAAGCCTCTTAATATACCTCAACATTTCAAGGATATAGTTTCACAGAATATGCGATGCAAAAAGTGGCGTACAGGTCATGTTGAGCAAGATTCAACCATACAGAAACAATACAAACTTGCAGAGAAAATGGTCAAACTGGAAACTCGTTTTTATGACAGTTAAATTCTAATTGTGTATATATAAAGCATAGGACTATTTTATTACAACCATACCTAATCGATTACATGCTGAATGTACATCCTTAATCAATATGAGCGTTAAAGGAAAAGGTATTGTAATTTGTCATTCATTGAAACTATATTATATGTGTTTATATATAGAATAAATATTTGAGCAAATGTTGGTTTTTTTATCCATTTTATTTATCTCCAAGAAAAATTGAAATATTTTGACAGTTATCTCTGTATTACTGTGAAGGAAACGAGAAAGATCTCCAACAAGTACATTCTTAAGTTGCCTGCTTAGCAGCACTAAATCACTGTTGACATACTTCATCTGCATTATTATTGAGTTTGCATGTCAAATATTGTACATGAATATATTCATTTATAGAGGGGATGATGCTCCAGACAAAAACAAAATTTCGGATATTGGATGACACATTTTCAAACGTATGGTCTCCTGGTTTATATTCTGGAGCAAATAAGATACAAGCAATATTAAGGAAGAAAGGTATCAACACCATTGGTAAAAATACAATACAAAAATGGTTGCAAAAGCAGGATTGGTACTCTCTTCACAAAGCAGCACGTAAGAAGTTCAAAAGAGCAAGAGTTCGAGTTTCTTCAATTGATGAACAATTTGATGCAGATCTAGCTGACATGACGCAGCTCTCTAGATTTAATAGTGGATATAAGTATCTACTAGTAGTCATAGACATATTTTCACGGTTTCTTTGGATACAACCACTAAAACACAAGAAGGGTGAAGATGTTGTTCAAGGCTTTAAATCTATTTTCAGTGGAAATAGGAAGTGTAAAAAGCTTCGAACTGATAAAGGTGGCGAATTTAGAAACAAAGTTGCACAACAATACTTCAAATCAAATGATATATATTTTTTTTCAACACAAAACTCTGATACTAAAGCTAATTATGCTGAAAGAGTGATCCAAACAATAAAGAATATCATATACAGATATTTCACCAAAAATAGAACTAAACGTTACATTGATGTGTTGCAAGATATTGTCAACACATATAACAAAACACCTCATTCCTCACTTGGAAACGTAGCTCCAGAAAACGTTAATAAAAAGAATGAAGCAGATATTTGGGCTCTTCAATATATCAAGCCTTTAATAAGAAAGAAAAATACACAGACATCATACCGCTATCAAGAGGGAGATTTTGTCAGAATTTCATACAATAACACAACATTCAAAAGATCATACAATGAACAGTTTAGTCAAGAAATATTCAAAATCTATAGAAGATTTAGAATGCAAGGAATTCCAATGTACAGATTAATTGATTTCTCAGATGATCCTGTAAAAGGAAACTTTTATTCTTCTGAACTACAGAAAGTTGAGAAGGATAAAGATACTCTGTGGATGGTAGAAAAAAAGATAAGAAAACGGCAACGAAATGGTAAAATTGAGTACTTGGTTAAGTTTGAAGGTTGGCCAGATAAATATAATCAGTGGATTCCATCCTCAGAATTCAAAGATGTAAGAACAAACAAATGAACAACATGAGTATCTACGTTATCTTAAGTAGCGATAGATCTTTACATTATTTTCCAAATAATTCCAGTCATGATTTCAGCTCACACTTGAATACGCCTCTAATACTTGAAGGAAAGTGGAAGGTATCAATCGTGGAAGCTTATATATCGAGCTCATTCTTGAAATTTTCAAACGAAATGTTATATTTGACATCAAATATTTGTGGAGAATCAATCGTTGAAGGAATAAAGCGTCCTTTTCTCAGAAGGTTGAAGGGTAATCCTCAAGGTGAATGGCATGGTACCTTTGACAATGCTTTTTATGTTCCAGTGAAACAATGTGAAATATACGACATCAATATCAATATAACAACGCAATCAGGTGAAACTGCTTTATTCTTAGACCAACCTTCGAGTGTGACACTTCACTTTAAAGCATTTCCATTTTTGTGAGAGTATAAAATGAACAATGTGTATGTTCCTGACCCCCAAAAATGGGTTAACTATTATAAAAAAATAGCCAGTGGAAAAATCAACCCTTATGTAGATCATTTAGGTAACAGCTCTCAAACCGGCAATGGATTTATGATACCTATAGGGAAAAATGCAGGAGTTTCTTCAAATTCACATCAAGATATGGAGGTGAATTTAGTATCTCCAACACAACAAGTAGTGGAACAGGCTAAAGAAGAGCTCCAGAAACCTATAAAAGGGACTATGAAATCAAAATCTTCCATTTCTTCCCCAGTCCGCCGAAGGAGAAGCACAAAAAATACAAAACGTATAAAAAGTCGTAAAGAAACAAACACCAAGAGGCCTAGAAGAAAGACCAAGATAAAAACTATTAAAAAACAAAAAAGGCGTGTGAAACAAGCAAAGAGAAAAACGCTTAAAAAACATACTGACATTTTCTCTTCATGATGATGTCATCACTCACACAAGAGCAATTTCAAGAAGCACAACCGAGTGGAATGATGCTTTTTTCTCTCCCGCCGACTCAAACAGCAGTAGAAAAAATCTATTATCAAGAAATTCGACCTATTTCACAGATAAGTGGGAATGCACCTGTCGAATTCCTCGTTTCGGGGCAAAATGGAATGGAATATATGGATCTTAAAAGAAGCAAATTGTATGTGAAAGCAAAAATTATTCATGGAGATGGTTCAAAGCCATTGGATACTGAGTATGTTGGACCTGTAAATCTGACACTTCAATCGATGTTTTCACAGGTTGATGTTACACTTCAAGGAAAATCTGTATCATCAACAACCACTCACTATCCTTATAAATGTATGATTGAAACACTGCTCTCATACGGGGATGAGGCAAAATCATCACAGCTTACCTCACAACTATTCTACAAAGATTCGAGTGGACAACTCGATGACAACGACGTAACCCAGGGGCGTAACACAGCTTTGTATGATAGAGCAAAATATTTTACAGGTGGTAAATCGGTGGACTTAGAGGGCCCATTGATGGCTGATGTGTTTAATATGGAGCGATATATTTTAAATCAAGTTGCAGTTGGAGTAAGACTTTATAGATCAAAGGGGGAATTTTGCTTGATGACAAACGAATTGGGACCTAATTTCCAAATATTTATAGAAGACATCATTTTAAAAGTTTGTAAACTGCAGATAAATCCAGCTGTCATATATGGGCATGCGGAAGTTATGAAAACCGTACCAGCCCTATACCCATATACTCGCACAGAGGTAAAAATGATGGCTATTCCATCTGGTCAAGTAAACTTTACTTGGGATAACATGTTTCAAGGAATTCGACCTAACAAACTGATCGTTGGATTTGTAGACTCTCAAGCAGTGGCTGGCTCATATGAAAAAAACCCGTTCAACTTTCAACATTTTGATTTAAATCGAATTTGCTTGTATGTAGACAACATTCCAGTCGGGGGAAACGCATTGAGATTGAATTTCGATGCAAACTCAGGTGTGACCAGCATTCCAGCGTATACAAATATGTTTGAAACCATGGGTAAATGGAATGCTGACTTAGGCAACCAGCTCCATAGGAATGATGTATCACAAGGATATGCATTATTTTGTTTTGAAATTGAGCCCCAATTCCACGGTAGTAAAGATTACTTGACATTGTTAAAACAAGGAAATACTCGACTCGAGGCACAGTTTAGTAAAGCTCTCCCAAACACCACGACCTGTGTTGTTTACTCAACTTTTCCGGCCTTGTTTTCCATCACAGGTGCAAGAGATATCATACTAGAATGAATACAAGTCAATTGCAATGTGCTTTAGAATCTGATTTGTACATGAAAAGGAGTGTAATTGGCGTCTTTTCCGCTGATCAAATACCAGAACGTATCCCATTGTCCTCGGGATTAATAGTCAACACTGATCCGTCATACCTTCCCGGGCGACATTGGGTGGCTTTCTATTACAATCGAGATGGACAATTGGAATGTTTTGACTCTCTGGGTAATCCTCCAAGTAAATACTCCCCGTTCATCCAATCTTTCACAATGAAATTTAAAAATATCATTGTAAATAATGTAAGATTACAAAGTGTAGACTCTGCTGTGTGTGGACAATACTGCTTGTTTTTTCTCATGTTACGATGTAGAAATTATTCATTAATTGAAATGATTAAATTTTTTGGACCAGTATATCACGCGAATGATGGATTTGTCTTTACAATTGTACAGAACCAATTTTCATGTTGTGTGAAAAATTTAAACTCTGGTCAATGTTGTAAGTGTGTGAAATCTTATTACTAGAAAAAAAATAAATCATTAAAAGTATTTATACTTTTCTTTTCATTTATATTCTTGAATTTAAATTTTAACCCATTTCTCAACATAATGGCAATGGGTAGAGGACCTTGGTGGAAGACAGAAAGTCTTGTGAAATTTGAGTCCCCCACTTCCATAATGATAGTAGGACCAAGTGGATCTGGTAAAAGCAACCTTGCAAAAAATATTCTACTTAATGCAGAAGGTTTTTTCCAAAGAAAACCAGTCCATATTATGCTATGTTATAGTATTTGGCAGCGATCATATGACGAAATACAAGGAGGTGTGCCTAATACAAAGTTCTATAAAGGGTTACCATCGTTAGACGAAATTAACGATTGGGGAACGTCCGACCATCACAAAATTCTGTTACTAGATGATCTTATGATTGATACAGCAGACAGTATGGACGTTGTAAACATGTTCTGTGTTGGATCACATCATTTAAATATAACAATTATTTACCTTGTCCAAAACATGTTTCAGAAAGGGAAAGCAATGCGTACAGTTTCACTTAACTGTCATTATTTCATATTATTCAATAACTATAGAGATCGACTACAAGTTCAGAATTTTGGAAGACAGGTTTTTCCAAATAAGCTACATTATTTTATGGATGCTTACACAAGGGCAACTTCTCGACGTTATGGTTATTTGCTTGTAGATTTAAGTCCGCATAGTGATAAAAATTACCAGTTGAGAACAAACATTCTACCTGGTGAGGTAACAACAGTTTTCAAACAAGTGAAATGAAGGGTGACAAAAAAGAAAGTTTCATATTGGGCTTATCGTATTTATCAGATAAACAGAAACGTCTCATTTGGAAAAATGTTACAGATGATCAACTACAAACCATAGTTGAAATCATATACAATGTGCTACAAGGGGTTTGTCCCATAAGAAGAACTGAAAAAGCAAAAGTAAAAACGTATATAAGGACACTACGTCATCTTGTCACTCCAAAAATCTCTAAGCAACAGAGAAAGAGATATCTTCTAAAAATTACAGACTTGCTTCCAGTATTTTTCAATTCATATTATCGTTATGTCAAGGGAACTAATTCTGCTACCTAAAACGGAATATGAACAACTGTTAAAACTTGAGTATCAGATGAAAAGGGATAATGAAAAAAAAGATCAAACGGGTGGTATAAAAGATCAAACGGGTGGTAAAAAAGATGAAGAGGATGGCAAAAATGAAGTGGAGGAAGGTGAAAGAAAAAGTGGCGAGAAACAACATTTTGTGCAAGATAGCACCAACCAATCTTCAGAAAGGGACAATGATGACTTTTATGAAAATTTATTTGTGAAAATGAAACCAAAAACATTTATAAAAAATACTACAAAATACAAAGCAAAGTGGTTAAAGTTTTCCCTTTAAAGTTTTCCTTTAAAGTTTTCAATACAACACTTTAAATACTTTGAATAATAAGGTGACAATTTTAATGCCTTGCTATTGAGAAATATTTGAAAAATATTTGTGGAATGTTTGCTATTCTATGAAGTATGCCTTAAATGTTGTATTGATTAAAAGGGAAACAATAAAAATTGGATAGAATATAAATCGTTACTATATCTTTTTATTCACTTTGTAAGAGGAACGCCGATCATGGCAGATCGCTTTTTAAGTGTGTTGAAGACTGTAGATAAAATCAGATATGATAAATTGATCAATGAAATAGATAAATACAAAGAGGCACTTGGATATGTTGAGGAGTTCATGGATAGTGATGACCAAGAATTGTGCAAGGCTTTGGAAAAGGTGGAAAATCAATTAAATGAGCGAAAAAGGAAGCTTGTGTCTAAAGACAACAATAGTTCTCCTTTGAAGAGATCAAAGATTGATATCAAACAGAACTTATGCCAGAAACGATACACTTGTCATTGTGGTAAATCATACAAGTATCGCCAAGGATTACATAGACACAAAAAGAAATGCAATGCTCCTGCGGTAGAAACATCTCAAAGGTCGCATCAAAATGAAAGCCGAATATTCAAATGCAAACATTGCGGTGTACCATTTGAAAAATACTCTACACTTGTTGATCATATTGAATATGTACATCCTTTACGTCAAGTGGGTACAGGTGCAACAGCCACAGCCCAGGGTCAGATCAAGATTACCAAACGAAGGCAAAGGAATGTAAAGTCCGCTTTAAATGACACTGTTCAAAGCATAGAACTAACACCAGATAGTGGAGAGAAATATGATCTGCTTTTGTTCTACGCCAAAAGTAAGTCAGAGATAGAAACATTGCTACATCAGAGACGCCAATCACATCGTAACATAAAGTTTTACTTAAACACTCGTGTAAAAATGGTACGAGATTTAGATCAGGACGGTGACTCTGCAACTGTACCACATTTCAGAAGTAAAACTTTTACTACATTTGAAAATGAAGAAATGGAATCTGATATAAATGCCGCCTTTCAAGAAATGACAAAGAACATGGAAGAATTTATCAATAAGGGATCAGACTGGCGGATGGATGAAGTTGTTGGAATGGAAATAGTAACAGTGCCGTATACACCTTTAGGAGGATCCAGTTATTTATCTTTACCACCCAATTTTGCGGACATTCGAAGTATCGTTAACATAAAGAACAAAGATCAAAAATGTTTTCTGTGGTCGGTTCTCGCCGCCTTACATCCTGCACAACATCATCCTGAACGCATTAATCATTATATAGATTTTGAAAATGAACTGAACACTCAAGGAATAGAGTTTCCTGTTCCTTTGAGTAAGATTCCAAAATTTGAGGTACAAAATGCGATCTCGATCAATGTTTTTGGGATGGAAGATGATGAAATTTTTCCTTTGTATATATCAAAATTGGATATTTCACGAGCTGAGATTGATTTGTTGTTTCTTAAAGATGATGAAACGTCACATTATTGCTTGATAAAGGATTTAAATAAGTTCTTATCTCTAATGAAAAGATCGTCTGGTAAAAAAAGGTACTTTTGCAGACGTTGTCTGCATGGATTCATTCGAGAAGATTTACTACAGGAGCACAACCAATATTGCAATCAGTTTGATTTTCAGCATGTGAAATATCCAGAAGAGGGTAAAAATGATATTTTAGAATTTGCAAACTTCCATAGACAGCTTCGCGTTCCTTTTGCTATTTATGCAGACTTTGAAACACTTGTTCAAAAAATAGATACATGTTCTCCAAATCCGCAAAACAGTAGTACAACACATAATGCATACTTCAATCCATGTGGGTATGCTTACAAAGTGGTATGTTGTAATGAAAATTATTCCAAGCAACCCGTTGTGTATCGTGGAGAAAATTCTGTGAAGCATTTTTTAGACGCATTGTTAGCAGAGGAAGAAAGAATTAAAAGAATTTTAGCTGACGATGAACCCCTTATAATGAATGATGTGGCAGAGCACGCGTTTAGAGAAACAACAGAATGCCATATTTGTCATGCTCCATTCGATAATAAAACTATCAAAGTGAGAGACCATTATCATATTGGAGTGACAGGTGATATTAATGCACAAAATTATACAAATTATAGAGGGGCTGCCTGTCAGGATTGCAATCTAAATTTCAGAGAACCAAAATTCATACCTGTTATTTTTCACAACTTAAAAGGATTCGATGGTCATTTATTGTGTCAAGCTATTGGTGAATTTAAAGGAAAGGAAATAAAGTGTATAGCTCAAAATATGAACCGATATATTTCTTCGTCTTTGGGTGATCTTCGTTTTCTTGATTCCTTTCAATTTATGTCATCCTCTCTTGAAACTTTGGTGGAAAATTTGTCTACGGATGGACTAGCAAACTTTAGACATTTTCGACAAACATTTTGTGATGATAATATTGCTAAACTGTTGCTTCGCAAAAACGTGTATTGCTATGATTATATGGACAGCTTCGACAGATTCAAAGAGGAACAACTCCCACCAAAGGAGGCATTTTACAATCGATTAAAAAAAGAGCACATATCAAACGAAGATTATGAACAAGTACGGACAGTTTGGTCTACGTTGAATATGAAGACATTAGGTGATTTGCATGATAACTATGTTGTAACTGATGTTCTTCTTCTCGCTGATGTTTTTGAAAAGTTTCGAGATATGACACTTGATTACTATGGTCTAGATGCGTGCCATTATTATACTGCGCCTGGATTGGCCTGGGATAGTGCATTGAAAAAATCTGCTGTGTGTTTAGATCTGATAACGGATCCTTTAATGTACAACTTTTTCGAGTCCGGACTCAGAGGTGGTGTTTCAATGATCAGTAAACGTTTCAGTGTTGCGAATAATCCTTATTTGAAAAACTATAATTCTACAAAACCCACCAAATATCTTGTGTATTATGATGCAAATAATCTATATGGTGGAGTAATGCGTCAACCATTGCCAATAGGGATGTTTCGATGGTTATCTGATGACGAACTATCGATTTTCGATGTGAATAAAATTTCAGATTTTGAAAAAAAAGGATATACTCTGGAAGTTGACTTAGAGTATCCTGATGAATTACATGATTTACATAATTGTTTTCCACTTGCTCCAGTACACAAGACAGTGGATTATGATGAAATTTCTTCATACAATAAAGAATTATGGGATCAGCTTCATCCGAGGATAAAAACAGGCGAAGATGTTGAGAAGAGGAATGATGAAAACGCAATAAAAAATGGAAAACCGTTGCCCACGGTTTCAAAATTAATTCCCAATTTAGAAGACAAAAAGCGTTATGTTTTACATTATAGGAACTTAAAACTTTATCTTAGTCTAGGCTTGAAATGTACAAAAATTCATAGAGTGCTGGAGTATCGTCAGGAGCCATGGCTTCAATCATACATTGATTTTAATTCAGAGAAAAGAAAACATGCAAAAAACGAATTTGAAAAGGATTTTTTCAAGTTGATGAACAATGCAGTGTTTGGTAAGACGATGGAAAATCTGAGGAATCGCGTAGACATTAAACTTGTTCAAGAAGAGAAAAAACTTAAAAGATATTGTGCCAAACCTTCTTTCCAGCGAGTAAGAATTTTCAATGAAGATTTGGTGGGTGTGGAAAATAAAAGAACGTCGCTTTTATTGAATAAACCTGTTTATGTCGGACAAACCATCCTTGATCTTTCAAAACTCGTGATGTATGACTTCCATTACAACATCATGAAGAAGAAATATGGCAACAAGGTACAGCTTCTGTTTACGGATACGGACAGTCTTATGTATGAGATCGAAACAGATGATATATATATGGACATGAAAAAACAAAAACATCTCTTTGACCTCTCCAACTATTCACCTGATCATCCTTCTGGCTTGTATGATGAAACGAATAAGAAAGTTGTTCTCAAAATGAAGGACGAGTGTGGAGGCAAGTAGTTTTCTTTGTGTACATAACACTTGTAAAGTATTGTTGAAATCAAATATGAATCTTAAATTCAGTGCTGAATGCTAAGCAAAAAGTGTGTTTTACAGAATCCTGAATTTCAAATATGACGTCTTTCTATTTTCAGGTGTGCCAATAAATTCATTCATTGGTTTGAAACCAAAGATGTATTCAATTCTTTTGAGTGATGAGAGCGAGAAAAAGACTGCCAAAGGAATTTCTAAAAGTGTAATAAAACAGAAACTTCATCACAGCATTTACAAACAATGTTTATTCAATCGAAGTAAAAATATGGTTGAAATGACACTGATACGTAGTGATGATCATGTTCTTTATACAGATTCTATAAGGAAAGTTGGATTGTCTGCGTATGATGATAAACGTTATATAAAAGACTGTGGAATTAAATCATATGCATATGGACACTGTGCACTCAGAGACATTCTGAACAAAAATATTCTTATTTCCCTCGATTCACGTAAATAATATATATGTATAAAGATAAGAAAATTTTGAAGATTATTTGAAAATAAATGTATTGCATTACAAAATTAAAACCCTATCTACAGTTAATAAATATAAATATGGAAACACGAAACTTGTTACTAATTAATCAATCACTTCAAACAGTTCTTCCAGCGGACCACAGTTTTTAGCTTTTTTTGATTGAGAACAGTTCAATGAAAGTAGTTTTCTTAATTTCCCACGCTTTGTTGAAGAGCCTTTTCGTTTCATTCCTTTGTTTGTCTCTGTTATGTATTTTGTTGGTGATATATCCTCATACTTTGGTAGAGTAGTCTGGATTTGACTGGATTGAAAGTCCTCGTCAAAAATTGTAATATAATCGGGGGTGTAAGTAGACGCCACACCCCCATTGTTTATAAAAAAGGCACTGGACTGATGAGTAGCTGGTGCTCTGACGTCCAAGTTTTGTGAAGTGTGTTGAGGCGGTGGTGCTGTAAAAGTATGTGACTGTGGAGGTGATGAAATATCGGAAGTCGGTGGTGGCGGTGCTGTAAAATTTGTTGATGTCTGCAGCGGTGGTGGTGATCTAAAAATTGCAGAAGTCTGTAGCGGGGAAGGTGGTGGAATTGTGGAAGTCGGTAGTGGTAAAATGAAATTTTCGGCAGTCTGCGGCGGAGGTGGTACAATAAAATTTTCGGCAGTCTGCGTTGGGGGTGGTGCTGTAAAATTTTCGGTAGTCTGCGGCGGGGGCGGTGCTGTAAAATTTGTAGTGGTCTGTGGCGGCGGTGGCGCTGTAAAATTTGCGGTAGTTTGTGGTGGCAGTGGAGCTGTAAAATTTGCGGTAGTTCGTGGTGGTGGTGGTGGTGCTGTAAAATTTTCGACAGTCTGTGGCGGCGATGGCGCTGTAAAAGTTGCAGCGGTTTGTGGTGGCAGTGGTGCCATAAAATTTGCGGTAGTCCGTGGTGGTGGTGGTGCTGTAGAATTTGTGTTGGTCTGTGGCGTTGAAAAACTTATGTCTATTTGGTCCTCTGGCTTTTTTGGTCCATGAAGTGGAGCGTGCGAATACTCTATAACCGAATTTGACTCCACTGCCACCATGTATCCAGTTTTTGTGGGATACAATAGACTAGGAAGCGGCTGAAGAAGAAATAATAAAATCTAATAAGTCTTCAGTGGGACGAAAAAGAATGAGTTCAAACAAGTTTCTGAAATAAGAGAGAGAGAGAGAGAGAGAGAGAGAGAGAGAGAGAGAGAGAGAGAGAGAGAGAGAGAGAGAGAGAGAGAGAATAAAACTCAAACTTACTCGTCGGAAATGAATAGCTTGATCCTCCATGTGTCGAAAGATGTCCATCATCTCCTTCATCTCATCAATCCCCAACGTTATCGATTTCCCCTCCTTCCCTTTGTTGTCGTATATGTGGAGGTAGCGATATTGGTCTTCCTTGTTTAGCGCCATCGTCATCGCCTTGCTTCTTCCAAAGCTTTTTTTTAATTGCACTATGCAACCATCTTTCCCTTGGACGTACTTTAAAACACATTCCATAACCATTTTTCTTGATTTCTTGGAGTAAAGTATAAAACAAAATAAAACAGAGTCGTAGCAAATCGCAAAGAACGATTAAACTGGACAAGTCTTTTGGTACCACACGAGGTGATGATATTTTCCCGCAAAATTTGGATTTTATACCCCCTCCCCCCTTGACATCCATCAGTCAATATCAAGAACACCCCCTCCCCCGTTTTATCCATTATAATTGCTTAACATCAAATCACCCTCTAAAAATCTTATGAAAAGAAACAAAAATTGGGGGCGTGTCCTAGGAGGGGGGGGGGGGGGGGGGGTAGATCTATTATGAGGTGTTACGGTGAGGCTTTTTCGGAAAACTTTAAACTTATATTTCTACCTAAATTGTTTAAAGTAAATAAATAAATAATTAATAAATAAATAAATAAATAATTAAATAAATATTCAGTCATGATATGACAGAGTAATCTTTCTTAATCCGTGTTTTCGATACTCAATCAACATTTACTTTAACTATTACAGTATACCCATATGTACAAGTTTACATCCGGTTTATCTGTGCCAGCAACATCATGTCATTTTATATATCTTTCGTTCTAGTCATTTTTAGTTTGATGGTCTCTGAAGTCAAGAATGTATCAGTCAACATAAGATCTTGTGTTTATAGAGGATCGGTCTTGGAATGTCCATATTTTTCCTCGGACGATGTTTCGACGGATCGTAGACTACCCCTAGTCCGAGAGATTATTTTCAAAAGATTAAATAATCAATCGAAAGTTAAAATAAACAAGGAACATGTCCCAGATCTGAAAATAATCAATGTACAAAGTGGAGACATCCAATGCCAAAGTTTTGACATCCCGAAAGGAATTATTGTCTTCCTTCGTGGAAAGGAATGTACAAAATTGTACAAACCTGAGCATGCCGAGGTAATTTCAAACCAATATTGAAAATAATATGCATGTGAAATAAAGAGACAAACATTAAATTAAATTTTCGAGAGTCAACTTTGACTGTGGTGATGTAATCAACAGAACATATATCGATCAAATCATGTTTAGCAAAACTATGTTACACAGATTGAAATAATCAAACAAGACTTTTTATTTTATAATATAAAAAAAAAGACCATGTTTACCTAAAGTCTGCATAACACAAGCTCATGTGAGATTTTTACCAACATTTCTTACTCTAACTAGTATATTTGCATTCATTTTCATTTGAAATATAGGTACATAAAATTATATACATGTAATTTAATTTTGGCTCAGACAACAGATGACAATGGAAGCAGTGATCCTCCTACAATTACACCAACAGATGCAGGTTCTATGAACTCGGCTGAAATGATGGATCGGTTGCTGGGAATAATCATTTCCTTGGGAGGTAAATGATTTTAAGCTGTAACTTCGCTGTAAAATTAGTTTTACATTGGTGTTAAATGTTTTAGTTTTTAGCATATTAACAGTATAGTTACTCTAACAAAAACTAATATCAATACTTTTTCACTTACAGTTCTCTGTTTGCTGCTCATACTTTGCATGACCATGTTAGTCATAAAGAAGAGAAAACCTCAGAGTGCTAAAAAGTGTACTTTCGATTTGCATGAATCATCCGAAACAGTTTTCAACATGCATGATCTTGAAATGATGAGACAGCATAATGATTAATTAAATAGGGTAAGCATCATACTCCATGAATACCTGAGAATAATTGAGATATCATAAAATAATGATCTAAATGATATATTCATATTCATTGAAAATGGTTTTGGTTTTTTCAGAGGTAATAAAGAGACTTTGTCAACTTGTTACGTGTTTGATCATACTCTGGCAAATAATATATGGACATAATGTTAGAGATGGATTTGAGCCTCAGCAACACCAGGGACCACTCAATCGAGAACCGCAACTTCAGAGACCACAAAATCCGAGTTTGCAATCTCAGGGACAACAATCTGAGAGATCACAACCTCAGGGACCACAATCCGAGGGATCACAACCTCAGGGACCACAATCCGAGGGATCACAACCTCACCAAATTCTGAGGAGGTCAAACAGAAGGAGGAAGCCCCCTGTTCGCTTGGATATTTGAGAAAGATTTGTGTTAAATAATTGTACATTCCATGAGAAATGATTTTTTTGAAAGACAGAAAATCTTTATGTGTTTTACTTTGGAAATCCATTTTTTGATATATCTTTATATGATGTGTTTTTTAATTGATGTTATTGAAGTGTCTTTATTTTGAAAGGTAAATTTTTTCAACCTTACATTCCCTTTTTTAGTGTTTTTGTCAAATTTTTTGCTTTAAGGGTCCATTCTTTTCAAAGAAACATTTTGTATCATGTGTATGATAAAAAAAAAAACTGACCAATTTGTTACCTATAACAAAGATTCTTGCATTCATTTTTAAAAATTTCAACTGTATATCATGTATATAATGCTTATGCATGATTAGGAGATAATGTGCTAACACTCAGCTTATTTTGATAGTAATTTTTGTTTAAGCTATGATTGAGAAACTGTTTAACATTATTTATGTTTTTGTTGAAGAATGCGTTTATTTGTTATGAATATTTTGTTGATTGATTTTATCCATATTTTGTGAAAGATCATGAGCTCCTATTAATCTTGCAATGTTGGCATTTTTTCTTCTTTTGCAATATCAGCATATTTTCTTGTTTGCTTTTGAAAAAAAAAAAAACAAATAAGCAAGGTATTAACTATTTCTAAAACTGCTATAAAGATAATTCTTTTTGAAGCCAATTTGTTTATTCTTGCTAATCTTTTGTAAGCCATCGTTAGAGATGAAAATTAGATGAATTTATAAGCTTCTTTCATTAATCTGTATAAGCTGTCCTTGGAGTTTCAACTTTTTTGGATATTTAATAATCTGATGTTCCTGCCATTAATCTGAATTTCCTGTCATTAATCTGAAAACATTTTATAAGTCATTGTTAGAGTGTCATATTTGTGATATTGATGAGCTCCTTTAATTAGTTTAGAGTTTGACATCATCATGATTTTGGTAATCATGCTTGTACTGTCATTCATGATATTTTTAAGCTTCTTTGATTTGTTAATCTCTTGAACTACCCTTAGGTAGAAAATTTGGGTTGTAGAGTTTTAATTTGTTAGTTTAGCTACAATTAACATACCGAATAGGTATAAGCTTTTTCTTTTTTTTTATTATTATGTTTTTTTTAATTTTATCATCTTGCAACATTCCTATAAACTACTTTAGAGAAATAAAAGTTTGGGATATTAAGCTTGAAATCTTACATAGGAATCAAAGAATTATTTGATAAATATGGATTTTTTATACTACCTTTTTATTGTTGCTTTCTTTTTAGCTGCATCATTCCTAGACTTATTTGCTCAAAGTAATTGTTGATCAATGTTGTTTTATTGTTGGAATATCGATACAAAATGTTAGCTCAAAGAAGGATTCATATCATAGTTTTAAATGTCTAGTTTATTCATCTTTTTTGCTTATTTAGATGTAGATATCCCCTCCCCCACTTTTTAATGTGCATTTGTTAGTCATTGCCATAGTTACCTGAAGTCTTGATTTGTTTGCATACATACTGGTGCTAATTCAGATTTCTCACTGTTGTGAAAAATTCACTGATTTATAAATGTATACAACCACATGACTAACATTCATGAACCCCCTTATTTATTTATTTTCATTAAAGTGTGGTTCAGATATTTAATAAATTCATCAATTCATAAATGTATCCAACCACATGAATTCAACTTTCACCAAACCCTGTTCCATGTATTTATTTATTTTCATCAAGGTTTTGCTCAGAGAAATTATATGCATTCTACCTCAAAGTTTTATCAGAATGATGTTGTACATTATTTTATATCACTCGATATATTTTTACTTTGGCAATATTAGTATGTTTGTTTGTTGAAAATTTTGAAACAGTTAAATAAAATGTTAAACCTAGTATTATTTTTTGTTTCATATGCTGAATCATTATATTAGGTCTACCAAGGATAAAGAATTGAACTATACAAACCTACTTTATTAGAAAAGAAAATGTCTTTCATACAGTATGACTAGATCAACTCAAGCTTGGTTACTCAATAATTCATATGAAAGAATGCATCTACAGTTGCATTGTTCAAAAACCTAAAAATCTGTCTGGTATGCAGTTTGACAGAAATGCTTGGTATGCAGGTGAGAAATATGCAATTTGACAAAAAATGCTTGGTATGCTAGTTTATTTGGTGACAAAGTATTACATGTAATGTGATTTACATAGAACGTCAGGTATGCGGATTATATAGAATGACAGGTATGCGGATTACATAGGGTGACGGATTACCTAGGGTGACAGGGTGACAAAATCTATTGTCTCGAAATCTGCCTTACACCACTACTCATTCACACTTAAAAAAACTTTCGTTGTTATTGTAAATATAGATATTAAATAATTGATTTCTACCAATCGTGATATAGAGTAACTGGGAAAATGTAAGTTAGAAATTTTGACTACTGCCCTGTTCACTAAATCCAGAGCATCCGGTTTTCTCTAAAATATGATACAGTAACTGACATCTTCCGACCAAAAGATATCAATTTTATAGTACTCCTTTAGTAGTAACAGAAAATACCATTGTTTTGGCTGTACGTCAATTATGTTAGAAATAGGAAGGAAAATAAAAAAGTCTACGGGGATTTTCTATAGTAAAATCGCTGAAAATGCGTGACGTCGGGAGTTTTGTTCTGTGTTGTGCGTTGATGTTTCTGTGTTGTGCGTTGACATTCCTTGTCCCTTATGCGTCTCTTTCTGTGCTTGTCTGCTTTGTGTTTTTGCATTGAGTGTTTTGGGGGTTTACTGTGGGTGCTGCAGCCTGGTGTTGTTGGAGATTCCCTCCTTTGTGTTAGATGGTTTGATTGTTTCATATCGTCTGTATCGCATTCGACATATAAGGGTCACTCTGTCTGTCTGTCTGTTTGCCTGTCTGTATGTCTGTCAATTTGTTAGTCATAATTTCAATTTCTGACTATGAGTTGATTTGTATACATTATGTTTCAATCAAACTTGCAGTAATGATAAAATATGGTGATACGTACCTAACACAAAATGAATAACAAGGTTCTCTGCAAAGTCACAGGGAACTATAAAATATTAAAGGTAAAAATTGCGACAGAGTACATACATGCTCTTGAACTGTTCTGTTTCATTCTTTATCATCTGTATCTAAGCATATGTACCCTTGTGACACGATATAGATAATGCAAAGGCATATCAAATACGTGTATGGGCCAATTGCGTTTGAATCTACTTCTGTTGGTAATTCAAAACAGATCAACAAAGTGATCAAGCGCAAATCCGAATGTCATAATCGTGAAGATATGGTATTATGTCCGCAGATATTAAATTTAACGAGGCCCTGGACAATAAGATAACTAAAAAACAGAAATAGAGATTTTGATACAATTCATATCATATTGCCATTTACTTATATACGAGTTTGGTGAAAAATGAATCAATTTCACCGCTTAGTTTTTCGGGGGGACCATCTCAAAGATTTCCTTGTTTTCTCCATATGATTTACTAGAGAAACACGATTTTTTGCATGATAATTGCAATTTATAAAAAAAACTGAAATAGAGAATTTGATAGGATTATATGTTGAAAAGAGAAACATAAGACAAAATATATCAAGTTCTGTGGAAGTTTGACCGCCTGTGTGAGCTTCAGGGAACATCTCAAAATCATATTTTAACATATATTGCCCTATATTTTGAAATAAAGACATCATAAAGGATGAATATGTCCTTATAGTTCTTGTTTACGGCATATAATATTTGTTAGTATTTATTTCTCTAGAAAAAGACAGCAAAATTCAATCGTGAAAATATATCAGGGGCGATCTCAAAGCATATTTTGCAATTTTATACATAACTTGTACTCTGTCTTTATCAGTACAATTGAAATAATAAAAAAAACTGAAATAGAGAATTTGATTACATGTTCATACAGTGAAAAGTGAAACATAAGCCAGAATATATCAAGTTCTGATCAACTTTGACCGCTTGTTTGAGCTTCAGGGAACATCTCAAAATCATGTTTTTAGCATATTTGCCCTTTATTAGCATATTTGCCCTTTATTATGAAAGAAGGCCTCATAAGGATGAACGTGCTCGTATATTTATTGTTTATAGCATTTCATATTTGTTAGCATATATCTATCTAGAAAAAGACAGTCAAATGATATTGCCAAATATGTTAGGGACCATTTAAAAGCATATTTTTGCAATTTTACACATAATGTTTACTTGCAGATATAAAGTGAAATTAGAAAAAAAAACTGAAACAGAGAATTTGATGGCATATTCTTATATGTTATATGTATAAAGAGAAACATAAGACAGAATATATCACGTTCTTTCAAGTTTGATGTCCATCCGTTTTGTGTGAGCTTCAGGGAACATCTCAAAATCATATTTCTTTTAACATATCTTCCCTTTATTTTGAATAAAGAACGAATGTGCTCGTATATTTATCCTTTATTAGTTATATGGTTTGTTCCTGTCATACTTCCTACTCAAGGTACTTTGAGTAGGAAGTATGACAGGAATAAACCCTATAACGAATTTATCATACCGAGAACCATTTCGTAACATTTTCTGTGTAATTCTTAACGTTTGAAAAAGTGACCTGACCTAACTCGGCGTCAAGGTAGGACAAAATGTGACCGTAATACTGCGACGTCAATGGCTGAAATTAGTTCGAGGCGTGATATTTATACGACATATCATATCCCTCTCGGGAAAGACAACCAAATGCTATCGCCAGAATACAAAATGTATGTAAGGGACAATCTCAAATCACATTTGTGTAATTTTAAAACATATAACTTGTACTTGCAAGTCTCGAAGATAAAATGAACAAAGCGTTTTTCTCTTATTGCCTTATCTTTTGTCTAATTTGATTCAGCAATATCGATATCTATATCATTATTCTAAAATTTTAATACGTCGTATTTTGGGGGAAACGTCTGAAAGGTTACATGGATTACTCACAGATCACACATTAATCTTTAAACTTTGCATGCTCCCCTTGCAGAATCACGTACTCGACAGGTATCGGATCTACATTGTATAAGCGTTTCTATATGCGTTTTAACTATACTCTATAGGCGGCCGAACCCAAAACCATACTCTCCCGTTAACGACCCCCTCCAAAGTATCAGTGATCCTCCCCCTTCCGAGGGAGGAGTTGATGTACTTTGTCCATCCCTCTCTAGACGTCCATATAGAAATTACCACATCTACACCACTGTCAATTGCATGCTCACGCGAAATTGCAAAAATTATTCGAATACGATAAAAGACCATGGATGGATACCAAATGTAAAGTAAAATTCAAAAGAATAAGGAAAGGGGCAACCACCATGCGCGGGAATAGTTTGGGTCGAGATGTTTATGAGCGACTCCCATTTCCTTTCTTCCCGATTATTGCGCATAATATTTTTAAATTCATAAAATGGACCAAATGAGTTGAAATGTCCCCCTCTCTGATATATTTCTATTCCATACGATTTTATCCGACCACTGAGCTAAAATGTACGTTGAAGACAATAATTACGTCCATCCTCTTGGTCATATTCATTTATGGAATGGAGTATGCTGTAGGACAAAGAATTCTCTGGTTTAACTGCACTATATATTGGTTAGGGTTATCTCAGGGGCGGATACAAAATTTGGGTTTAGGAGGGCGTCATGAATATCAAAAAGGCAAAGGGTCTGGGGACCGCTTCCTCACCCCCCCCCCCCCCCCCATGGGTCCAGGACGAAGTCATGTTTTGGGTTCCTTTGACCGTGCACAAGAACGGAAAATGTATAATTCATACAAAAAACTATGTATTATTGAATATATCTGGCGAGCGAAGCGAACCAGCGAACTTTCTAAAATTGTTTTAGAGAGGGTTGGGGTACACAACCCAAATGGCACCCCCCTTTGCTGCAAGACTACATGTTTGTTGACTAAAATCTTAGTACATATGTCAGAAAAAGACCGTCCAAATAGTCACAGTAAAGTAAAGGTATGGAAGGTGTAGTATTACTTTATAATTCTGGATATTTTAGCATGAAATGGTCATGCTCAGCAAATGGTGTGAAGTTAATCTAAATTGAGTAAGGTGGCGAGCGGCAGCGAACCAGCGAAATTTTTCCGACATTCGACTCAAAACAGCCTGAAATTGAGTATACACATAAAGGTTAAGCCCCCAAAATACCTTGCTTCAATGATTGGGGGGGGGGGGTGCGCCCCTTCAAAATCCACTCATTCATCTATACTGAAATTAACCCCCAAAAATGAAGAATGGGAAACTTCTATAACTTATAAGTAAATGTGAATTTTCGCTCCGGCTCAATTTCAGAGAATGAAACCCTGAAAATAAAATGCATACTATATATTTATACAACTACTTTTTCTAATTGCAGGACCGGAGCGCATCGTTTCAATGAATAAATGTAATTTCTTTATTCTGAAAACTTCCATATCGCCCCCTTTTTCCCCTAAAAAAGAAATTGACATATATCTATGTAAAATGCATTTGCTTACCTTCATACGTATTACGAGGATATATTTAAAATATACTTTAAATAATTCAATGTAAAACTTTAATAATTGAATATGCTCTACTCGATTATAAAAGGTATGCAGATCCCTCGCAAAATTTTCTAGTTCAACAATGCCACCCGACCTCATGAGAGGAAAACAAAAAGAAATTCGTAAAATGAAGATTCGTCAGAGTTGTTGATTATGAAATTTGCGAGCAAGGTGAGCCGATTTACTTGCTGCAACTTGGCTGATAATCTCTCGATTAGACGAAAAGGAACATCAAGCCATTTTGAACTATAAAAAATGATAATGATGAGATGCTTTGTTGCGTCATTTGATTGTGATGTCATAGTATGACAGTACGTTAGGTGCGATGTAGAGATAAAAGATTGAACCGGTTACGGGAATGCGCCAAACGATGCGCACATGTTTTGTCCAGGGCCTCGTTAATTTTAAATTTTAATATTGATTATTTGATCATTGCAACCAAAGTAAATATACTGTACAACAATCACCCTTATATGAACAACGTCTTCACGACATTCTGACGAGATTTTAGGTAAGTGTTAGTAGTTTGCAAGAAAGCCTTACCCTCCAAGAGGACCTGATCTTATCTTCTTTCTTCCTTTGCCAAAGTTCAGAGTTGTTTTGTTTTCATGATTAATTTTAATGTATGTTGGAGAAAGATGAAGGGCCGTACCATAGCAAGATAAAACTATTATCATTGGCTACCTAGGACGGACGTACTTATCTCTATGTAAGCTCAAAATCGAATCGGTTACGGGAATGCGCCAAACGATGCGCACATGTTTTGTCCAGGGCCTCGTTAATTTTAAATTTTAATATTGATTATTTGATCATTGCAACCAAAGTAAATATACTGTACAACAATCACCCTTATATGAACAACGTCTTCACGACATTCTGACGAGATTTTAGGTAAGTGTTAGTAGTTTGCAAGAAAGCCTTACCCTCCAAGAGGACCTGATCTTATCTTCTTTCTTCCTTTGCCAAAGTTCAGAGTTGTTTTGTTTTCATGATTAATTTTAATGTGTGTTGGAGAAAGATGAAGGGCCGTACCATAGCAAGATAAAACTATTATCATTGGCTACCTAGGACGGACGTACTTATCTCTATGTAAGCTCAAAATCGAATATTGATAAACCCACTGCTTTTGAATCAATGAGTGAAAGTCAAACACAAAATCGGAAATCAGATTCCAGATATAACAATCGAAAGGCTTACAATTTTTTAAAATAAATACAACACAGAACTTTCTCACGCGAAAAAATAAAAAAATGACAAACAGACGGAGACAATGACTAAGCTCTATTGAAACATGAAGAACAACTTTAGCAAATGAATAATCCCCAGGGTCCAGTGCAAGTGCACTGTCAGAATGCGCTTTGCTAATTTGCAAAGTTCAAACATATTCGGATATCACATGAGTCATACTACTTATCTATTGCAAGTATAGGATCTAAATATATAAGTACGATAAAAAAGGAAGCTTAAAGCATATTGAAATTTCCCTCTTCGTATTATTTAAAAACAAGACCGAGGGAGTTGCCAACTTATTCTTCATACAAAAGTGAGATGAGGTTCCATAATAAGACAACCTTGCTGTGATCACTGCGGAACACACACCCATGAAAGTAGAAAAGGGGGCACTGCTCGGTTTACTACTAAATGCATGTACTATATAAAACATCGATTTTCCCATTGTCTGGTATGGTACAAAAAGTCGTATTTCCGACTGTCACGCGTCAACGCTCGTGTGCATCCGATCGGAAGGATTGTCGTGCCCTTTCAGTTGTAATGATTTTTCTTCCTAAAAAGAAAGGTCTAGGGTTGTAAATCTTCCTGATTACGCCAACAGATATCGTATGAACACGTTGATTATTTTTTACATTTGAGGGTACGCAGATGACATATTAAAGGTATGTAACTGTATGGTAATCAAGTACGTTTATTTGATCTTGGTTTTATTTGAAACAAATTAACTCAAGAAAAAAAAGTCGTTCAAGTGTTTCCTCGTCCCTTTCTGTGCATGTTAGCACTTTGTTTTTGCATTGGGTGTTTTGGAATTTTACTGTTGTTGCTGCAACCGAGTGTTGTTGGAGATCCCCTCCTTTCTTGAAGTAATATAACACTGTTCATCATTCATCGATAATCAGTTGTCTATGTTTCAATATTTCCGCTCACAGACCATTCATTTATAACATTACTTCCTTTTCATTTTCCAGATGAATTCATCAACAAACAACGGAAGCGGCATTGCTTATTCTTTTATTTCCACGGGAGTCGTAATTGACAAAGTGAATGATGCCTTTTTCGGCAATATTTTCGTACCAAGTTTTGTTTATACAATTACCATGATGCTGTTGTGCTGCCCTGGGAATCTTTTGGTATTCTACATTTACTTTGCAAGATGGAGAAAAACCACATCTAGGGTTTTCATCATTGCGCTCGCATTGTTTGACCTGGTCAACGGTTTTGTGACAACCCCAACGGAACTTGCGTTCATGTGGAATATATTCCGATGGAAAAGCGCTCCAATATGCAAGTTTTCGCGCTTTTTGACATTCATGATGAACAATGCTTCCTCGTTCACTTTAGTTGGGATTGCTATCGACCGATATATTCGAATTTGTAAACCCCTTCATTCTCCAATGAGCACAAAAACTGCCAAAATCTGGGTTTTTGTTAGTTGCTTTATTGCCGTGTTATTTGCATGGCCTGCGTTAGTCCTTTATGGGCTAAGAACAATAAAATACCCGTTACCAAAAACATCAATCGTTGCTGTCGGTTCAACATGCTTAGTTGAGGACTATTTCTTTCCCACAAAATATCCTCTGATATTTACGATAGTACTATTAACAGGCAATTTACTGATTGATATCATTTTGATTACGCTCTACACACTCATTGCAATTCAGGTAGTAAAAAGAGGATCTTTTGATCGAAATCGTGATTCTTCAGTTCGAAAGAAGATGCGAAAAGCAAGCACTTCCGCTTCTACAACCGATGACGGCGTCATTGATGACAATACCTCAAGCAGCGAAACTAAAGGATCATCCATAAGGGAAAGATTTTCAAAAATGCTCCATGGATCGCTAAAGGAAAATGGGACACATCAGAACAGTGCGAAACAGAAAGTTCAATGTTCCCCTGCAACAAGAAGATCAAATTTTAGATTACAAAGGTCTATATCAGTGCAGAGTGAAGAAGCTAGACGTGTTCGAATGATAAAAACAACATCTATGCTCTTTTTGGTTACCCTTCTGTTCATGGTGTCATTTATTCCATACTGTGTCATAGTCATTTATCAGTACACTTATCCAAAATACTATATTTCTTTGTCTACAACTGGAAAAGGTGTTTACCAATTTTTCCTTAGATCCTATCTTTTAAGTATGTCTTTAAATCCTATCATCTACAGCTTTATGAATGGACAGTTCAGGAAAGAGTGTAAGCATGGGATTAGGAAACTGATGTGCTGGAAAAAGAACTAGCAATCACAATATGCAGCTAATTAAACCTTTAAGAAAACAGGAATTCAGACAATGACTTAGCAGGAATGCTTCAATAGGAACATGAAAACCCTTATCAACCAGATTTTGTGTTATTTTAGTTTTTCAAACGCAAAGTTCTCTTGAAAAAAATAAATTCGTGAAATAACAGGATTTTTTTTATTTCGTCTCCTATGTTTAAATGAGTTAAAGAAAATCCTGACGATAATCTCAACAGCACTTACAATAGAGCACCAAACTGAGCATCGACGGACCCCTAGCAAGCTAGAGGTGGGACCAGATGCCCGAGAAGAGTAAGCATCCCCTGTTGGCTAGCCGTACCCGCCGTCGATGTTCATGCATGGAAAAACAAAATATAAAATACATGCATTGCACTGTCTGAGGTTATATCTATATAGAAAGTGCTATGGCGACCATGTCAGGGAAAATATTCAAAACACTTACTGTCAAACCCCTCGCGGGGAACTTTTTTACGAGCTCCACACGGCAAAGGGCATAAGTGTGACACAAATGAGTTAAAAAAAGATCCTGACGATAATCTCAATAGCACTCACAATAGAGCACCAAATTGAGCATCGACGGACCCCTAGCAAGCTAGAGGTGGGATCAGGTGCCCGGGAAGAGTAAGCATCCCCTGTTGCCTAGCCGTACCCGTCGTCGATGTTCATGCATGGAAAAACCATATATAAAATACATAAATTGTACTGTCTGAGGTTATATCTATATAGAAAGTGCTATGGCGACCATGTCAGGGAAAACACTGTCAAACGTCTAAGCGCTTGTTTCTTCATACAACTTAAATACTTTTATACCGTATTGTTGACACTCTGTCAAATCGGTTATGTAATAAATTAGTATAAATGAGTAACCAATTTTAAGAATTAACGTTGCTGATTTGTGGCTATCACTTTTAGTTAAACGGATGTTTTTGTTTTCAAACCTACACATCACACGCAAACTGAATTATTAAGTGAATAATGAGACCGGAGACTTACGATTTCTTGTTCGTCATGCGTCCCTTCGTCATTTATCTTGTATCGATACAGTACGTCTATTAACCTGCAACTTGCATAAAACGATGTATCTAAAAAAATAACAGATTTCTAAATCCTATTACTTCAGGCTCAAAGTGAGCAAAAAAGGAGGGGATCTGCAACAATACTCTATTGCAGCATCCACAGAAAATGATCCGAATGTAAAAGTCTTCAAATTGAATAACATCATTTAAGAATAAATAAATTGGCAACGTGGACCAGACATGCACGTTTCGGGTACTTAATCCTCGTCAGTTATCCTCAAATTTAAACAATGAACATCCCTGCAAAAACACGAAGTAGACATACACAGCAAGATAAGCAAAGAGGAACAAGGAACACGTATAAATAACACCAAACACAACAACTCAAATACGCAACGCAAAGCGTAGCATCTCCTCGCAAGACATCAATATCGATTTACTCGCATATAGGCAACAACCCTTATTCGATACCAACAAATATCTATAAGTTCCAATCGAAATTGTCCCCTTAAGGCTGTATTTACAAATAGTTTGAAATTTACCCATTTGTGCTCTTTTACCTTTGAACGTGAAATCAAAAGTGATCTGAACACATATCATAAACAATCAGTGCATGAGGTTTGATGAAGATCCAATCCTGCACTCACCCAGCGAAACAAACCAAAAAGAAAGCGACACGTAAATGACATCAGACAAAACTACAAACCACAGAAGGACATGTATAACAATACTCACAAGAACATCATACAAAACACTCGAAACAGACGTACAGAAACATCAAACATTAATGACAACATAAAAAAGAAAGGAGTCTAAAGTGTTCCCGGCGCCGACTTTGGACGGCCATCTGCTATTAGCAAATGGAGTGGTTATCCGGATTACGTGCGCATAACCCTCCGACTTATATCCGGATACACAGAGGTCTCGATAGACGCTCAATTGTCGTATAAACATAAAACTTCTCACTGTTAGGTGACAAAACTACAACCTCTAGGTTGTATACAAATATTTTAAACATTTTCAATCTGTGATCTTGCCCTATGTGTCCGCTGACTGGTTTATGTGTGAACTCAGAATGTCAAGGGTTGAAAAGCTCAAATAGGGGACATTGAGTGGTCTTGAAAGGTGGATAGAGAAGATCATTGGTAGGATGTATATTGTAGAATATACCTGCCTTGTGTAAGAGCATTCAAACTTTTAGGTCACGTGACTTATTTGTTTAAAAATAGCGATTTCAAAAGGTGTACCGGATTTTCCCTGTTTGACATGACTTCATTTGGAAATTTGTAACGTCTTCAAATTCATTGCAGATAAATTTACAACATGGACCAGACATGCACGGTTCGGGAAATAAACCCTCTTCAGTGATCCTCAATATAAACAATGTAATATGACCAAAATCTGTGAAAATAATGTCCTAAATATACCGAAAGACATAGCAAAATGGCTGGGATATGATACTACAGGACCCAGGTTTTAGAAATTTGAGAAGGAAATTGGAAGTTTGCTGGATTTTTACACATTTGTTGAGTCATATGTGTTGGATTTTTTTTAATTTGGCTAGAATGGAGTATAAGTAATAATGCAGAAGGGTTCCAACTCAATACCTTCTGGAAAAAAATTTCAAACCAATTTTCATGCACAGACACGTGTTTCGAATATTACATTCTCATCAGTGATTCTTCCAGCCAAAGTGCTCTTTATTTCACTAGCACCCTCTTGCGTTAAGATAGTAGCTTTAAGGAAATAGGGGCATTATTTCTTAACTTTTTCCAGGTGACCAGATACAATAGACAGAATAAAGCCTATGCTCAAGCAGCAAGATACGCCCGTTGGGATTTTTTTCACAACACCAAAATATCTAAGTCCCATAACTCCATAAGGACAAATCGGATGAACCTTAAAATCGAAAGACGGCTTCCTCTTCAAAGTCTGATCACAATGTACAATTATCATGAAAATCTGTTGACGCATATTCAAGTTATTGCGTTCCATGCACCTATATTTTGCCCTTAGCTTAACATGTATGTGCATATAACAACCCCCCCCCCCCCCCCATTACACATAATTTCTGGATTATGTGACAAAAAATTCAAGAACCTGTTATATATGTGAAAGAACATCCTTTCTACTTGAAGAATACAAAATTTCAAAACATTTTGACCAGAGATAGATTTTTAAAGAATTTTTAACTATTTTAGTATATTTTCATTGTATTTAAAATATCTAAGTCCCATAACTCCGTAACGACGAATCGGATCAACCTGACAATCGAAAGGCGGCTACTTCTTCAAAGTCTGATCACAATGTAGAAATATCCTGTAAATCCATTGACGCATATTCAAGTTATTGCGTTCCATGCGCCTAAATTTTGCCCTTAGCTTTACATGTATGTGCATATAACCCCCCCCCCCACCCTCCCATTACACATTATATCTCGGTTATGCGACCAAAAATTAAAAAAAACCCGTTATATATGTCAAAGAGCATCCTTTCTACTTGAAGTATACAAAATTTCAAAACATTTTGACCAGAAATAGATTTTTAAAGAATTTTTAACTATTTTACTATATTTTCACTATTTTGAAATATCTAAGTCCCATAACTCTGTAACGACATATCGAATGAACCTGAAAATCGAAAGGCGGCTTTCTCTTCAAAGTCTGATCACAATGTACAATTATCATGAAAATCTGTTGACGCATATTCAAGTTATTGCGTTCCATGCACCTATATTTTGCCCTTAGCTTTACATGTATGTGCATATAACCCCCCCCCCCCCCACCCTCCCATTACACATTATATCTCGGTTATGCGACCAAAAATTAAAAAAAAACCCGTTATATATGTCAAAGAGCATCCTTTCTACTTGAAGTATACAAAATTTCAAAACATTTTGACCAGAAATAGATTTTTAAAGAATTTTTAACTATTTTACTATATTTTCACTATTTTGAAATATCTAAGTCCCATAACTCTGTAACGACATATCGAATGAACCTGAAAATCGAAAGGCGGCTTTCTCTTCAAAGTCTGACCACAATGTAGAAATATCCTGTAAATCCATTAACGCATATTCAAGTTATTGCGTTCCATGCGCCTATATTTTGCCCTTAGCTTAACATGTATGTGCATATAACCCCCCCCCCCCCTCCCATCGGGTCCCTGTAAAGTGCGAAACGAAACAAAAACGAAACGAAACAAATCGAAACGAAACGAAACAAATCGAAATGAAACGAAACAGATCTAAACGAAACGAAACAGATCGAAACGAAACGAAACAGATCGAAACGATACGAAACAAAACATAAAACGCAAAGAAAATGAGAAAAAGAGGAAAAGTAGCCGAGAATGAATATTTCAAGACAAGATCAGCATGTAATATTGCCTTAATCCAAGAGTTCTACATTTGTAAATAGTGCCGAGAGGGTTTCTTGAAAGAGTCAAAGTTGACAATTAAAAAAAGTAAATGTCAAATGCCATTCGTGTATTTAAGAGGAGTAAAAGGGAGGGGATAGAAAACCACGCTATGACCCCGTGATGAGATCATAAAACGGGTGGGGGCACATTTAAGGGAAAAAATCTTAATATCCTTTTTCAAACGAAATGTGCCCCCCAGTTTTTAATTGTTCTCATTTTTCTGATAAAATTTTCAAATACACATAACGGAACAGTTCCGTTTCCTATGCGCTAGACTCCTCCCTGCTAAATAATATTTTTCCGTCAAGCGCGGATCTAGAGGGGGGGTCGGGGGGGGGGGGGGGGGGGGGGGTCCGGACCCCCCCCCCCCCCCCCTGGAATTTTCGAAACATTGCTAATTTTTTGTCATAATATACATATTTCATAAGATTAAGTCCCAATTCCCCTTTTGTTGTCATAATATTTGAAAAATATATCATGAATTTGTATTAGAAATCATTCATTTTGATAATATTTTGCCGTCAGTATTTAAAAAATTTTCTCTGGCTCGCTTCCGCTCGCCAGAATTTAATACATACATGTACGTTATTTTCAAATGATACTGTGCTTTCCTATATGGTATACAACACATATACATTACACCTAGGTCAATAAACAAGGGCACTAAGGAAACGAAAAGAAACTAAAAAAGACACGAATAGTGGATTTTATTATAATTCTTGGAAAAAGATTTCGCTGGCTCGCTTTAGCTGCCATTTGTTGTATTTGCATATAAGACATGTAAGATTTAAATCAATTACTATGATATGAAAATTCAAAATGTTAAGCTGTTTGCTCGCCATTGCTCTCCAGTCACCTGGTCTTTTTTTTTTAATAAATAGAGACAGAACTGACAATCATCAATCAATAACTTTATTTTCTTGCGTTTGCGTATTTTTTTTTTTTTTTTTTTTTTTTTTTTTTTTTTTTGCTCTTCAAAAAATTTGGACTTTAGGACCCCCCCTGAAAAAAATTCCTGGATCCGCCCATGTCCGTCTATGAAGAGGTTATTCATACCATTCACTCTCCTTTTTAAAAACTTCAATTGTGCTATATACCGTATATATTATGTTTTAATCGTCAACTTTGATTATTTAAAAAATCCTCCAGCCACAAGAACTAACGGTTGAAGGCAATAATGAGGGGGTGGACAGGGACAAAGGGAGGGGAGAGAAAGGAGCGGGAGGAGAGGAAAGGGGGCGAGAGGAGGGACACATTATTGGGAGGGTAACAGTAATAAAAAAAAATAGGAAATTACTTTTAATATAAATAATCTTGCTCTTATGCGTTCATGTACATAATTTCAATTTTAAAAATTACCACGAAATTCATCTATATATACCTTAACAATTTATCCCGCTCGCTTCGCTCGCCGCAAATTTCAATTCATTTTTCAAATACTTCAGGCTCGCTTCGCTCACCTTAGTTTTTCATCTAAACAGTTCTATTTCTTTTTTCAAGGTTTGAAAAAGGAAAAAACCCTAATTCCTTCACTATTACACCAATTTACACTTTAAAGTTTAAACATTTGTCTTGACCGCCCACGACCCCTCCCCCACGAGAGTGGTACCTCCTGACCCTTCTTGAAATATTCGTTCTCGGCGATTTTTCCTCTTTTTCTCATTTTCTTTAAGTTTTATGTTTTGTTTCGTTTCGTTTCGATCTGTTTCGTTTCGTTTCGATCTGTTTCGTTTCGTTTTGTTTCGTTTCGTTTCGTTTCGATCTGTTTCGTTTTGTTTCGATTTGTTTCGTTTCGTTTCGTTTTTGTTTCGTTTCGCACTTTACAGGTACCCCCTCCCATTACACATTATATCTCGGTTATGCGACCAAAAAATCAAAAACCCGTCATATATGTCAAAGAGCATCCTTTCTACCTTAAGTATACAAAATTTCAAAACATTTCAACCAGAAATAGATTTTTGAATAATTTTTAACTATTTTAGTATATTTTCACTGTAATTTAAAATATCTAAGTCCCATAACTCTGTAACGACATAGTCCAAGCAAAATGTATGAATATCATGAAAATCTGTTGACGCATATTCAAGTTATTGCGTTCCATGCGCCTATATTTTGCCCTTAGCTTAACATGTATGTGCTCATAACCTACCCACCCCCCCCCCTTCCTATTACACACAATATCTCGGATATGCGACAAAAAAAAATTAAAAAACCCGTTACATATGTCAAAGAACATCCTTTCTTCTTGAAGTATACAAAATTTCAAAACATTTCGACCAGAAATAGATTTTCAAATAATTTTAAAATATTTTAGTATATTTTCACTGTATTTTAAAAATCTAAGTCCCATAACTCTGTAACGACAAAGGCGGCTTCCTCTCCACAGTCCAATCATAATGTATGAATTTTGAACTACTTGGTGAGTGTCATAATGTATGAATTTTGAACTACTTGGTGAGTGTCACTGCTGGTGGACCAAGAGTCCCCGAGGGCACATGTAGCCAAGTTCGATCAACTTCGGTTGATCTTGTGTCTCTTCAACGCATTTGAAATTTTCTGTTACAAAATTTCTTGAAATTTCTAAAACGTGGGTCCTGCAGCATCATATCCCACCCATTCTGCTACGTCTTTTGGTACATTTTTGGACATGATAATTTTCATACTTTTTGGCCGTATTACATTGTTTAGACCGAGGATCACTGACGAGGGTTTAGTACCCGAAACGTGCATGTCTGGTCCATGCTGTAAATTTATCAGGTTTTAAATGATGCTATTGAATTGAAAGACGTTTAACATTTGAACTACTTGGTGAGTGTCACTGCTGGTGGACCAAGAGTCCCCGAGGGCACATGTAGCCAAGTTCGATCAACTTCGGTTGATCGTGTGTCTCTTCAACGCATTTGAAATTTTCTGTTACAAAATTTCTTGAAATTTCTAAAACGTGGGTCCTGCAGCATCATATCCCACCCATTCTGCTACGTCTTTTGGTACATTTTTGGACATGATAATTTTCATACTTTTTGGCCGTATTACATTGTTTAGACCGAGGATCACTGACGAGGGTTTAGTACCCGAAACGTGCATGTCTGGTCCATGCTGTAAATTTATCAGGTTTTAAATGATGCTATTGAATTGAAAGACGTTTAACATTTGAACTACTTGGTGAGTGTCACTGCTGGTGGACCAAGAGTCCCCGAGGGCACATGTAGCCAAGTTCGATCAACTTCGGTTGATCGTGTGTCTCTTCAACGCATTTGAAATTTTCTGTTACAAAATTTCTTGAAATTTCTAAAACGTGGGTCCTGCAGCATCATATCCCACCCATTCTGCTACGTCTTTTGGTACATTTTTGGACATGATAATTTTCATACTTTTTGGCCGTATTACATTGTTTAGACCGAGGATCACTGACGAGGGTTTAGTACCCGAAACGTGCATGTCTGGTCCATGCTGTAAATTTATCAGGTTTTAAATGATGCTATTGAATTGAAAGACGTTTAACATTTGAACTACTTGGTGAGTGTCACTGCTGGTGGACCAAGAGTCCCCGAGGGCACATGTAGCCAAGTTCGATCAACTTCGGTTGATCGTGTGTCTCTTCAACGCATTTGAAATTTTCTGTTACAAAATTTCTTGAAATTTCTAAAACGTGGGTCCTGCAGTATCATATCCCACCCATTCTGCTACGTCTTTTGGTACATTTTTGGACATGATAATTTTCATACTTTTTGGCCGTATTACATTGTTTAGACCGAGGATCACTGACGAGGGTTTAGTACCCGAAACGTGCATGTCTGGTCCATGCTGTAAATTTATTAGGTTTTAAATGATGCTATTGAATTGAAAGACGTTTAACATTTGAACTACTTGGTGAGTGTCACTGCTGGTGGACCAAGAGTCCCCGAGGGCACATGTAGCCAAGTTCGATCAACTTCGGTTGATCGTGTGTCTCTTCAACGCATTTGAAATTTTCTGTTACAAAATTTCTTGAAATTTCTAAAACGTGGGTCCTGCAGCATCATATCCCACCCATTCTGCTACGTCTTTTGGTACATTTTTGGACATGATAATTTTCATACTTTTTGGCCGTATTACATTGTTTAGACCGAGGATCACTGACGAGGGTTTAGTACCCGAAACGTGCATGTCTGGTCCATGCTGTAAATTTATCAGGTTTTAAATGATGCTATTGAATTGAAAGACGTTTAACATTTGAACTACTTGGTGAGTGTCACTGCTGGTGGACCAAGAGTCCCCGAGGGCACATGTAGCCAAGTTCGATCAACTTCGGTTGATCGTGTGTCTCTTCAACGCATTTGAAATTTTCTGTTACAAAATTTCTTGAAATTTCTAAAACGTGGGTCCTGCAGCATCATATCCCACCCATTCTGCTACGTCTTTTGGTACATTTTTGGACATGATAATTTTCATACTTTTTGGCCGTATTACATTGTTTAGACCGAGGATCACTGACGAGGGTTTAGTACCCGAAACGTGCATGTCTGGTCCATGCTGTAAATTTATCAGGTTTTAAATGATGCTATTGAATTGAAAGACGTTTAACATTTGAACTACTTGGTGAGTGTCACTGCTGGTGGACCAAGAGTCCCCGAGGGCACATGTAGCCAAGTTCGATCAACTTCGGTTGATCGTGTGTCTCTTCAACGCATTTGAAATTTTCTGTTACAAAATTTCTTGAAATTTCTAAAACGTGGGTCCTGCAGCATCATATCCCACCCATTCTGCTACGTCTTTTGGTACATTTTTGGACATGATAATTTTCATACTTTTTGGCCGTATTACATTGTTTAGACCGAGGATCACTGACGAGGGTTTAGTACCCGAAACGTGCATGTCTGGTCCATGCTGTAAATTTATCAGGTTTTAAATGATGCTATTGAATTGAAAGACGTTTAACATTTGAACTACTTGGTGAGTGTCACTGCTGGTGGACCAAGAGTCCCCGAGGGCACATGTAGCCAAGTTCGATCAACTTCGGTTGATCGTGTGTCTCTTCAACGCATTTGAAATTTTCTGTTACAAAATTTCTTGAAATTTCTAAAACGTGGGTCCTGCAGCATCATATCCCACCCATTCTGCTACGTCTTTTGGTACATTTTTGGACATGATAATTTTCATACTTTTTGGCCGTATTACATTGTTTAGACCGAGGATCACTGACGAGGGTTTAGTACCCGAAACGTGCATGTCTGGTCCATGCTGTAAATTTATCAGGTTTTAAATGATGCTATTGAATTGAAAGACGTTTAACATTTGAACTACTTGGTGAGTGTCACTGCTGGTGGACCAAGAGTCCCCGAGGGCACATGTAGCCAAGTTCGATCAACTTCGGTTGATCGTGTGTCTCTTCAACGCATTTGAAATTTTCTGTTACAAAATTTCTTGAAATTTCTAAAACGTGGGTCCTGCAGCATCATATCCCACCCATTCTGCTACGTCTTTTGGTACATTTTTGGACATGATAATTTTCATACTTTTTGGCCGTATTACATTGTTTAGACCGAGGATCACTGACGAGGGTTTAGTACCCGAAACGTGCATGTCTGGTCCATGCTGTAAATTTATCAGGTTTTAAATGATGCTATTGAATTGAAAGACGTTTAACATTTCATGAAAATCCGTTGACGCATATTCAAGTTAGTGCGTTCCATAGGCGGACGGACAGACGGACGGACGGACGGACTTCACCATACCATAATACGACCCGTCAAATGACGGGCGTATAAAAATGGCAAAAAATCATTAATTTTGGGCAAAATCTGTTCTCATTTTTTTTTTGCAAAAAACATGTGTGATATTTATTGTGTATAGCGATTTTAAGATTACCTTTAGACTGGTATCATATAAAAGCTGTATATATATATAACATATTGATATATATTATAATAATGTGAGATATATAGAACCAAATGAGATGACGTCAAATTATGTTTGGTTACGCAATATTTCTGCGCGGTAAGGTAAACTGGCGGACCTTAATAGAGTCGAAGATGGTGTCGCGACAAACAAAATTTGCTCAAAAAGTTCTTATAAACAATACATTACAATATACTGTAAGGCATACAGATTAAAAAGATACCAATATCTAATATGAAAGCCTTTTGATAAACATACTTTGATTCTCATGAAAAAGCAGTAGAGGTTTACGCAATGTCAAAAATGAAGGGATAAAGGGCCCATTCTGTGGTGTCGAAGGGACCTTTGCGTGGCATATTCCTGGGAAAGTATTTACCACTGTGTATAGCCGACACCGGATATTGGTACTATTTGTCGGCGTATTGGTACTACTGAGGCGAGAGATTTTAACAAATGAGGTGTGAGTGTCCCTTTCTAACATCGTTTTTTATTTGAATCTGGCAGCTCCTTTCAAAAGCAACTGTATAATGCATTACTACAGAAAGTTATCCTTGAAGTTATATGAGTAAGATATGTCTAAGTAGAAGACTTTTTAACTTTTAAAAGCAAAATGCATCACCTAGTACCGTAAAATTTTCCATACTAAGAACTTTATTTGGATTTAAATTCGCATATTGCACTTTATTCTAGACTTGCAATATATCTATGTTTTACGATTTGATCACTGTATCAGGATTTCATGGATTTGTAAAGATCTTACTAAGAACAACGTGTATTTTTTCCAAAAAGATACACGCCAGGTGTACGGCATATTGCTGGACGAAAAAGAATTTACTGTACGGCATGTTGAAATAGGTAGTGTACGGCGACTTGCTTTTGGGATCGGAGTTGCAAAGCAATTTCGGGGCTTATGGAACGAAGATGACAATCCACCTACTATGTGTACCTGTCCGTCACTTGATACATCATCTTTCTTTACACATTTTTGTTTCGAAAGAGTTCAAGGGTGTGAATGTATTCATAAAACATTGGTACTCACAGCAGGACAAGAACCCCAATATGCTAATTTTATTGTTTCTACCATGCGCGGATCCAGAAGGGGGGACCGGAGGTCCGGACCCCCCCCCCCCCCCCCCCCCCCCCCCATGAGATTTGCCAGAGGTGGGGTCAACGGACCATGGTCCCCACCTCTGACAGAATTCGGGGGGGGGTTCCAAATACGACATAAGATTAAATTGTTTCATATGGATTTTTTCCGGCTAGCTTTCGCTCGCCAAATACTCTTGTGTGAAAGGAAACATCAATTAAGACATACTTATATTGAATTGATATTAAAATGACCTTTTATCAGTTGTGTTAATTACCATACTTTCCATATGCTTACATATTCAGTTTTAGGTATTCAGTTCGCATTGTTTACAGGCGATTAAAATGTGGAAATCCATGAGCTTCAGGGGGCTTCGCCCATGGTCCCCCACCAGGGCTTCGTCCTGGACCCACTGGGGGGCTAAAGGCGGCCCCCAGACCCCCGGCCTTTTAGACACCCCCACGTGAAAAAAGCTGGATGCGCGCATGGCTTCTACTCTCTAGAAATTAAGACAAATTTCCTTTGTTTTTTCTCCACTCACTTCTCTGGTGTATTGAATAACACTCAGGTCATAAGGCGTAATTTTCGTGTTATGCATGCATTCTTAAAAAATATTTATAATAAAAGAGAAGGACAGCCCTGTGGTGCACATACATAAATGTATGATAGCGGCGTTATGACACATGTCAGTGACGGATCTAGCTTTGAGTTAGAGGGGGCGTAAAACGGCGAGGGGTCTGGTAGGATGATCAGGGGGGCGAAGCCTCCTGGATGCTAACGCATTTCAGCCTTTTCGAACCCATTCTCGTGACTGAAATTGATTAAAGAATTGAAATTGATGATGACAATTATATTATCTGACAGGTAGTAAATATTTACCAATATTTACTCTTTTTTTATGGAAAATGATCGTTTTACCTATGATTTGCAAATTTTAGGGGGGGGGGCGCCCCCTACGTCATCCCCTTGAATCCGCCGCTGCATGTGGAAAGCAGCACCTGTATGTCAATAAGGGGTTTTAGCTCACCTGAGCGAAGCTCAAGTGAGCTATTGTCATAGTGTGGCGTCGTCCGTCCGTCCGTCGTAAATTTTTCACATTTTCGACTTCTCAAGACCCACTGAAGGGATTTTGATGAAACTTGGATGGAATGAAATACTCATGGCTCCCTACAGGTGGTGTTGTTCTCCGTCCGGTTCAGTCAACAGGTGGCGCCACCACAAGCAAAAGCTTGTCAGGGGGTACCCTCCTTTGACACACCAAAGCACATATCGAAAAACCGAAAGCATCAGGATGATCTAGAGATAACTGTTTCTTTGAATAACCCCTAAAACATGTGGTTTTATGCCCTCAATAACTGTATGTTTGCCATATTTAAGGCAATCAGTGGTTTCATATTGATTTTGGTTGAAATTTTTATTTTCATGATTTTTCATGATTTTTTTTTCTTATGTTAAGAAAGAGAGGGAGGGGGGTATTTTCATACAAACTGGACATCTTATCCAGAACCACGGAAGGGATTTTAATGAAGCTTGGTAGAAATGAAGTACTCATAGTCCCCTACAAGCTTTGTTTTGTTTTGTTTTGTTTTGTTTTTTTTTTTTTCGTCCGGTTCCGTCATTAGGTGGCGCCACCACGGACAAAAGTAGGTCACGGGGGTACCCTCCTTTGACAAACTTCTTCTTCAGAACAGAAGTACATATCGACAAATCGAAAGCATCTGGATGATCTAGAAGGATGTCTTAACAAGTGTTGTTGTTTTGGTTTCAGCCCGAAGTTAAATTTTTGACGTGTTTATGACATCTTTTCGGACTTTGTCAGAAATGCTCATTTTTTATGGAGGGGGATTAGGGTCAAAAGCTTACATGCTTCATGATATGTTGCTTCATTCAATGTTTGATTATTCCATGTTCATTTGTCTTGCTTTCATTTCAAATTGACTTTATCTTTCTTCTTTGTGTGATTTTGTTTCCCTGCATTTTACATTTGTCCTTCGTCAATGCATAACTGTCATTACCATGCGTTATGACATCCTTCTTTCTGCCATTATCCTTTCGTCTTAATGCTATTATTGCTTCGTCAATGCTAACTTCAATTTTGATACCAGATGGCGCTTTGCGCAACCGCATGTGCCCGTGAACTTTGAAACATTCCCTGTCATTAGAAATTTCTTTTAAATTCTACTACAGTATCGTTCGAAAAGTAATTATATTATCGCACGAGAGGACAGAAGTAGATTGGCTGTATAAATATTTGAAAAATATTATGAAGTAAGTAGTAAATATTTGATTTTGTATGCATCAGATTTTTGTAAGTTTTAAATCTGACTGTAAAATATACATGATGTGAAGAATCTCTGTGGTGTAGTGGTTATCACATTTGCATCTGAATTTTATTTTACACCTTTCCGAGTGGGCTCGAATCCCGGACGAGGATACTTTTTTTTTCCTTTTGTCAATTTTAAGTATAATGTAACTTGTCCATGTTGTCCATCTGCCCAGTAGAGGATGTCGAAAAAATTTGGGGTACTTATGAAAATTAAATGTTTCAATGCATTTTTTTTTTTCATTTTTTATTGGGGGGTCATTGTTTGGAAAAAATATCAAATGATGGCTTTTTGTTGAAACTTGTCGAGTCTGCTTCGAATCAGTAAATGAAAGTCAAGTTCAAAACTAATAAGGCATCGTGCTTCGTCGATAAATCACCTAGTCGACGCGAAATATAGGTAATGATGGCTTTTTGTTGAAAAATGTCGAGTCTGCTTCGAATCAGGAAATGAAAGTCAATTTGACAAACACAAAAGCCGAAACTATTTTGTATATAGCATTCATACGCATATGTATATACATCTTTAAAGAAAGAAAGAAATTTAAAACTATAAGTTTATCTGCATGAGTCTTTAGTTTGAGGATTTTATCTGTAAGGAATCCTAGTACCTGGTTTTCAACTAGCCGTACAGTTAGCTAATAACATGCCGTACACAAACAATTTCTTTGTTGAGCTCGTATGTAAAATATAGATGCAATTTCTACATTACCCTTGATTAATATTTAATAGTTATGAACTTCTACATAGACTGTGCACAGAATCATGATCTGCAATAGTACTTTCTTTCGTTAAAAAGAAAATAAACTTCATACATGTGCAATTTTATGTGTACTAGGTACCCCATTTTGTGTTATTTTACTATTATCGTCCGATCAAATCCTTTGTTTTGAGGATTTCGATGTTGAGTTTACCATCACAGAATTATTTGCTTGAAGTTCACTCCATATAAGATCATATTTTCTTCACAAATCATTGTCAAATGCTAAAGGTAATACCTATGTCATACTTGTTTACCGCCTCGGTAGTACCAATACGCCGACAGATAGTACCAATATCCGGTGTACGGCTATACACAGTGTTTACGTTACGATACTATGCAGTATATGAATTTGTGCGAAAAGTCAAATTATGTCATTTTATAAGAAAACAAAATTAAACGTGAACAAAGGGGAACTCATTAGGGTCCGCCGACCGGTTTTTAGTGTAAACCCAGAAAGTCCATGGTGTAAAATCTAAAATAGGGGAATTTGAGTGGTTTTGAAACTTTAAGGTGGATTGAGAAGATCATAATGAAAGTATTCTATAATGGTAAGATGCATATTATAGGATATAAATGTACCTGCCTTGTGTAAGAGCATTCAAAATTATAGGTCTTGTGACTTATTTAGTCTAAATATAGCTATTCTAAAAGGTGTACCGGATTTTACCTGATTGACAAGGCTTGATATGGGAAAATAGGAAGTTTTGGAGTTTTTACGTATTTTTGTGAGTTATATGTGTTGGAATTTTTTTTTTATTATTTAGCAAGAATGGAGTATAAGATAATAACTTATACATGTATACTAAGATGATATTTGACCTTGAAAATCTAAGGGGTTCTTCCTCTTCTCATAATAGTTAAGTGTATGGAGTTTGGTGAAGATCCTATTCAAACTACTATCTCTGGGCTGTAAAAAGGATTATAATATTTCCAATCCGTGGCCTTAGCCTTTGACTTATGACCTTAAAAATCAATATGGTTCTTCTTTTGCCCATTGGTCGCGTTGGTTTATGTGTAGTCATTTGAGTTTTATGTTTTTCTGTGATTTGACGTTCTTTGTACCATTGCATCTCTTTCTGTGCGTGTTTTCGTTGTGTTTTGCTGTGGGTGTTTTGGGAGGTTGCTGTTGGTGCTGCAACTCGGTGTTGTTTGAGATCCCCTCCTTTCTTCCTCTTAAGATTAAATGATGCTATTGAATATGAAGACGTTTAACATGTAAGTGAGTTCCCAAATTCAAATCAGATAAAATAAGTGAAGTTCAGGGAAACATAGGATATAGTCGTTCATGTGTATGTAAGTGTGTTCGTTAGAGCGGGTATACGTGTATTTATGTGAACGTCACATTTTTTTGTCTAAAGCCTAGAGAGTGCATTTTTGATTGTATCTCTACCAAACTTCATACTTTTACTGCTTAGGACAAGATAAGATTCCATCATGGACCAGACATGCACTTTTAGGGTTCTTAACCTTTGTTAGTGATCAATGTTATATGGCCAAAGAGGGTGAAATTTATTACATGTATGTCCAAAAACGTACCATGCAAGTTGAAATTAGTCTTAGCAAGATGGATCAATATCTGGTAAATTTTCCCTTATATGTCTGATCTGACTCATTTAAGAATGCTTAAAGCCTACACTTCTACCTTCTAGTCTAAGCAGTCTTTTCTGTCGTCCACATAATTTAATCAGTCAAAAATTGAAGAATATCCTCACACCTTACATAAACGATAGTTACATCATCAAAATGTGTATGTAAGTGTGTTCGTTAGAGCGGGAATGCGTGTATTTATGTGAACGTCACATTTTTTGTCTAAAGCCTAATCGTTCTCTAACTTCCAAATCGTTCTCTAACTTGACTGTGTTGTAGTATCTTCTACGCAGGATCTTAATTCACCTTTCTATCCTCGATTATTTCATTATGGCATTTCTAAGGTCGCCTCGTATAAAATTAACATCAAACGCCTCTTATACCGTGGATATGATCCTAATGTCACCAGACGGACACTAGGCTTGGTACTTGACCAATCTACAGTCTTGTACCAGCGCATCCTTAATACTTACACGCTGACTGACTGTGACGACGGGACTCCATGACGGGCCCTGTCCAAACCTCTTTAGAAAAGACAGGGCCCCGACCACCTGTCCTCTCTGAATGTCAGTCGGACTCCTCGGGTGATAACATACATTAGCTCGCTACAGCCGGCAGAGCACAAGTCGTATTACGCATGCCCTCTTTTTATATCAATTTACATATTCATCTGTGTTGCTTGGGCCCCTGCGTTTTGCGGTCTTGTTTGTGTGTGGTCATCTGACAGTGAGGAGGTTGTTTTACACCACAATTGTACGTTCTTCGAGACCTCTGGGTAATCGGAATAGTGGGAGGGTTGTGCGCACGTAATCCAGGATAACCACACCGTCTGCTACTGACGAGGCAGATGGCCGTCCTAAGTCGGCACCGTTTACCCATTGGTCTCGTTGGTTTATGTGTAGTCATTTGTGTTTTATGTTTTTCTGTGATTTGACGTTCAATGTACAACTGCGCCTCTTTCTGTGCGTGTCATTTATGTGTTTTACACTGGGTGTTTTGGGAGGTTGCTGTTGATGCTGCAACTAGGTGTTGTTGGAGATCCCCTCCTTTCTTTTACATTAAAGCTACTTAAATCTGTTCTTAATAGAACGGTGAAATTCTAGACAAAATGTCGGTACGGTTGCTTTGTTGATGGATACCGATTGCTGAAGTATTGTGTGCGTTTGTGCACCTATGGTTACTGCAATATGGTCTTGTAGGAGATTTTATTACTAATCTCCTTTGATAGTATTGTGGACACCATGACTTCCTTAATCTTTCTTCTTATAAAAACATTCTGTTTATTCGTATGCCCGTTAAACTTGTATTACAAAGTTTTTCTGAAGCAGTATTTTATTAAGCATGTCCTTGACATATCCAATTGTTACTTATTCAGTTGTCGGAAAGACACTTTAAGGCACCATCAAAACAGGAAGTATGAACAATACTGGTGACTTCCTATTTTGGTGGATTGATCAATGAAGTGTCAGTATCTGTGCATTTATCCAGTAATTTTCAGAGGGGTTTAAAAACAACAATATGGAATGGAAATGAGAAAACGTTGCGACGACAGAGGAAATATTAACAAGCAAAGAAATTTCTTCATTGTTTGATTGTAACCACCATGTAAAATGATATGTCCTTCATATAAAAGTCAGTAAAACACAGTGAATTAGAAATCAGGGTAAAAACCAATTATTCTTTGTACTGAATAGAAAAGAAACCCCTTTGTTATCACGGTCATATAGCAGAATTTCAACAGAGAGCTTTAGAAGGCTAATGGGTACGGGTAGGTGTACATGTAATCTACAAGTACAATCATATACATGTAGAAACAAGTAGAGGTTTAGAAAATTAGAAAAAATAAGTTACAAGTTCTTGAAATTTCTAAAACGTGTGCCTGTAGCATCATATCCCACTCATTCTGCTACGTCTTTTGGTACATTTTTGGACATAATAATTTTCATACTTTTTGGCCATTTTACATTGTTTAGACTGAGGATCACTGACGAGGGTTTAGTACCCGAAACGTGCATGTCTGGTCCATCCTGTAAATATATCAGGTCTTACATGATGCTATTGAATTTGAAGACGTTTAACATTTTTACTACTTGATGAGTATCACTGCTAGTGGAACAAGAGCCCCCGAGAGAACATGAAACCAAGTTCGATCAACTTCGGTTGATCGTCTGTCTCGTTAACGCATTTGAAATTTTCCGGTACATATTTTCTTGAAATTTCTAAAACGTTTGTCCTGTAGCATCATATCCAACCCATTCTGCCACGTCTTTTGGCACATTTTTGGACATAATAATTTTCATACTTTTCGGCCATTTTACATTGTTTAGACTGAGGATCACTGACCAGGGTTTAGTATCCGAAACTAGCATGTCTTGTCCATGCTGTAGATTTATCAGGTCTTACATGATGCTATTGAATTTGAAGACGTTTAACATTTAAACTACTTGGTGAGTGTCACTGCTGGTGGACCAAGAGTCCCCGAGGGCACATATAGCCAAGTTCGATCAACTTCGGTTGATCGTCCGTCTCTTTAACGCATTTGACATTTTCCGGTACAAATTTTTTGAAATTTCTAAAACGTGGGTCCTGTAGCATCTTATCAAACCATTCTGCTACGTCTTTTGGTACATTTTTGGACATAATGATTTTCATACTTTTTGGCCATATTACATTGTTTAGAATGAGGATCACTGACGAGGGTTTAGTATCTGAAACGTGCATGTCTGGTCCATGCTGTAAATTTATCAGGTCTTACATGATGCTATCGAATTTGAAGACGTTTAACATTTTAATTACTTGGTGAGTGTCACTGCTGGTGGACCAAGAGTCCCCGAGGGCACATGTAGCCAAGTACGATCAACTTTGGTTGATCGTCTGTCTCTTCAACGCATTTGAAATTTTCTGTTACAAAATTCTTGAAATTTCTAAAACGTGGGTCCTGTAGCATCACCCATTCTGCTACGTCTTTTGATACATTTTTGGACATAATAATTATCATACTTTTTGGCCCTATTACATTGTTTAGACTGAGGATCACTGACGAGGGTTTAGTACCCGAAACGTGCATGTCTGGTCCATGCTGTTAATTTATCAGGTTTTAAATGATGCTAGTGAATTTAAAGACGTTTAATATTAAATTGTCATATCATACTTACCTATATAATATTTGAAACAAAATACGATCCTTTAATTTTTAACAGTGTACGTTTCAGGACATAGATCTTGATGAAACGTACTTAATCAAAAGGAGCTGATAAGATAAGGGCTGTTTTTAGCCCTAAATCTCGTGTCGTATTTCTTCCGCATGACTGTACATATGCAGACACACGATAATCATTATTGAAAGATAATGTCTTTGCAGACTTTTTTGTATGTTTTACTTTTCCATGAAATACTCCCAAGATCCTAAAATGAAAGTCCAAAGAGGTAGCGGTACTCGGGTAATAAAATTGATAATATCGACAAATAATGAAATTTTATGATATTTTGTCTAAAATGGATAAATATTAACAAAAAGATATTAAATATATCTACATTGTATATCAGAAATTGATTTCGGAAGTTATATCTCCTCTGATCGGTAAATAATGAAATCCGGAACTCAAAATACGGTCTTATTTTGTATGTAATGGCTATAAACAAAAATTCACATAAGCGGAGAAATCCACATCGCTCCTGCTTATTTCGTTCCCAACTGTTGTACATTTCATTCGATCGTATTTAGAATGCATTTTTTATGGATTAAGGAGGTAAAATAGTCAAATTTCCTATATTTTGTTATTTGAAAGATGGATCCTTTAACAAATGCACCCCATATCTTTTTTGGTTTTTCGTCTCTAGGGTAGTGTTCCCCCCGGAGGTACATACAGAACCCCACCTTTCCAGAAAATTTGTGTCATTGATATACACCTCCGGTACAAGTGGCGTTGTATATCCGGGGGGAACAATGTTCAAACAAACTTTTCCGATTTCTATTGATTTCTATGGGGAAAAAGACAAGTTTTGACCCTAATATAAGAAATATTATGCATAACAGATCTGACATAACTTCAGATTTTGATGGGATGCCGTATATGTATCAATTTATCGAACGATTTTTCTTAAAATGTCCACTTTCAAAATTCTACTCTTAGGGCAAATTTTATGTCTTATCTTATCAGCTCTTTTAATGATGGTTGGGATATGATGCTACAGAACCGACTTTTCAGAAATTTCGAGAAATTTTAGTAGTGAACAGTAATTTTCAAATGCGTTTGAAGAAACGATCAACCGAAGCTAATAGGACTTGTCTACGTGCGACCTCGGATCACTGGTGTTAAACCGATGATAGTAACTTTAGTTACTATCATCCGAAAATGGCGGACACAAAAACAGGCAGAAACGATTTTTCCCTTTTATTTCACTTATTCTAATGTATATAAACAATCTGAAGCGATGGAAATGTACATATACAGGCGTTGGGGAAGTTCCGGAAATGGGGCAGTTCCGAAAAGTGGTTACTTTGTCCAACGATTTCTGTTAAAATAAATTAACGCACAGCAATATGTCTTTTGTTATTATATTCTTATTTATTTCCTCGCACCTTGCACAGAGTTGCATCAAAAATCTCGTGCGGACGCACGTGCTGACGGTTTGTTTATTCGAAGATCGGCAATGCAGACAACTCCATTTCAACGAAACTGGCTTGTATAAATTATTCTGGTGAGGATTTTTAAAGAAGGTTTATTGCATAATTATGTCTGATTACCATTTTATCCATCTGTAAACTTGTTTTGAAAATCTGAGCACTGAATTCGCAGGAAATCATCATTTTACCGGAGCTTGTACTTGGGCCAGTTCCAGAAAGTGAAGCTGACGTCACATGAACAACAAAAGGGACTGTGTAAAAAGCAATTTAGAAGAAACTTACAGAAGAAACGCAACTACTACTAGAAAATTTCACTTTGTAAGAGTTACTATTCTTTGCATAACAAGTAACATGTCATTCCGCAAAGATTTCTATGCATACAATAGCTGATTCATAAGTCAATAAAAAAAGAACATATTTATGATATTCAACACATAATACATTTACATATTCAATCACTGTAGGAGCACAACAAATCACTGTAGGAGCACAACAAATTACAAGTTCTATTAGGGAAGGGGGGGGGGGGGGGCTTTTCGTGGATTTGGGTGAAGGGGGGGGGGGGGGGGGGCAGATCGTTCATATTGTTCAAGGAATTTTCAATATAAGAAAGAAAAGAAAACATGTAACTCTAAAGACAAAAGCCTGCAGAACTTACATTGTTTATAGAGGGGTCAGACCACACCCAATGGAATTTTACGTAATTTTGTTTGAACCCATTTATCCATGTGACATTTTCTTGGTCGTGATCTGTCCGTTTTCTTCTAAGTTGATGGCATTGATACGCCAAATAGAAAAAAAGTGTACATGTAACAAAAAAAAATGTCAAAATTCAAATGTGAGAAACATCAAAATTGACGAAAAAATAAACCTAATCACCGGTATATTTTCTAGGCAGATATTGACATATTTTAAATGAATTTTGCTGATTTGCTGTAAAAAGTTTCAATAAATTTCTTATGGATTGCCAAAATTCAAGTAACGAATAAATGTTACTTGTGATGAGAAATGTGAATTGATACCAGTTTCCATGGCAACCAGATGCCTCTCAAGTTATTAAAGCCATATTATCATGGCAGGGGGGGGTGTCATTTCATCAAAGAGGTGAATTAGTAAAATCAAAATTATCAAATCCTGTGACATGCTTTTTTCAACTTTATATGTTGGTCCTTATATAGAATTGATATTTTAGAGATGTTTGATACACAGGTAAGTGATGTGTGCCATTCGGCATCACCTGAGCTGAAAGTAAAGGTCCTGACATACAGCCATTTACGTATAAATTACGAATGATATCTAAAGATCTGATTTATACGCTGGAATACGTGGAAAAAAAGGTTGTTGTAATGCATGAAATTTTGACAGATGAATCTCGCAAGAACGACTCAGAAACACGTATATCTACGGAAAAGCCAATTTTGTGTGTATGTCTGCAATATATGAGTAATGCATTCGCAATATATGCGTGTTTTATGCTTGAAAGGTTCGTTAAACATACGTAGACAAACGTGAAACGGACGTGAGAATCACCAACTTTGCGTAAGAATCTCGTATTCATTCCGCACACACGCGTGTGAATTACGGATGAATTGCATAAAAACTGCGTAAAAACTACGTTATTTACGCATAGATCGTGTTAATCCAAAGGGTCGAAAAAGTTTGAGCTGCTCAAATGTCCGCGTATTGTCATCCCGGACTCCTCTCGCTGCGCATATCGACGAATGAAACTCGTCTGAAATTTATTAAAACGTATGAATTACGTATATTAGCGCATGGATTACGTATCTCCACGTATCTCCCCGTTTGCCCCAAATGTTTGACGTAGTTTTTGCGTAATTCATGCGCAAGTGCTATGTGGCAGGGCCATAAGGCCGTGTCACAGCCATTTACGTATAAATTGCTAATAATTTACGCTTAGAATTTTAAAATCTGAATTTATACACGTTGATAGTTTGTGGTTATGGGTCAAATTAACAGACGGCTCTCGCAAGAACGACGTAGAAACGCATAAAACACACGAAAAAAAAAGCACAAAGTTCTTCCTCGGAATTTTTTTTTTTTTAATTTCAGAAATGATGGACGTATTTCATGTGTAATTCATGCGCAAGTGCTGTGTGACACGACCTTTAGGGTCAAACAGATATTAAGAAGGTACTTAATGATAGATATTTTCTATTTTTGCAGATAAAGATGCCAAAAGAACGAAAAAAGAAGACGGCATTCAAGAAAGGATATCCGAAGTCTCCAGACAGAACTGAGCGAACAAGGAAAGCATTGGTGATGGTACAGAACAAGATATCAATAAATAGAGCAGCGACAGAATGCAATCTTCCTTATGGGTATCTGTATAGAAGAGTGACTGGGGAAGTGGAACTAGAAAGTAGAAATGGACCACCACCAGTATTCAACAAGAGAGAAGAGGAGCAGATGGCAAACTGGTTGTCCGAGATGGCCAGGAGAGGTATGGGTTTGACACCAAAGGATTTTATCCCTTTTATCCAGAAAGTATTGATTAAAGACCAACGACCAAACCCCTTCAAAGACAACACTCCAGGCTACGACTGGTATTATGCATTCATGGCTAGAAATAGACATATCGTGGACCTGAGAAAGGAGACGACACTGGATTACTCTAGATCCAAACTGACCAGGGCTGAAATTGACCAGTGGTATATAGATTTCCGGGATTTCCTTACCACAAAGGGACTAATTGACAAACCAGGCCAAATATTTAATGCCGATGAAACAGGTTTCACGATGGGGAGTAAGGCAGGGAAGGTAATCGGGCCAGCGGAGCGATCAGCATCAGTCCCACACGTATCTGTAACCAAGGACAGACTCACGGCAATGTTTTGCGGCAATGCTGACGGTGCAATGATTCCGCCATTGCTAATATATCCAGGATCAAGGCCTTTGTCAACAAACCCCCTGATGGGTGCTCTAGCTGGCACAGCACTGGAGTATTCCAAATCAGGATGGATGAATGCTGAAATCTTTAAGAAGTTCATCTTGCATCTGTCTACGCATGCTGGTGACCAACGCCCTATTGTTCTACTCATCGACAGTGTGAGTAGTCACATTGATTTGGACGTCTTCTTGCTGGCCATAGAACATAGCATCGAGCTTTACAGGGTAATCCCAAATGCCACTCACCTCATGCAGCCACTTGACAAAGGTGTGTTTGGACCCCTGAAACAAGCATGGCATCAGGTCACTAGAAGCCACTACAGACAGACACCAGGCGTGAAGATTGACAAGACCAACTTTGCTCATAAACTGAAGGATGCATACATGCATTTCTACAAGCCACTAACCATCGTCAACAGTTTCAGGGCAAGCGGGATTTATCCTGTCGACAATCAGGCAATAAGTGATGATGATCTTCGTCCCGGATTTACATTTACCAGTCAGGAGGAGTCATGCGACACAGAGACATGCCCTGAACCCTCTCAAACAGAGGAAACGGATGTTGGCCAACTGCCTCTTCACCTTCAAGAGACAGAAGAGTCAAAGGCAAAAGGAGCGTTAGAAGCCTTGGAAAATGCCCTTTCTACTCCAGTTAAGGAAACGTACAGAGAGCGTATGAGGGAAAACTATGACGTCGTTGGGAAGTCGCCGGTATTCGATGCCTACAGGAATCTAGCTTTAAAGGCGTGTCTTTACACTGCTTGTGGGGATGCATCTATTACAGCTTCCTCTGGTCTTGGGCTCCTGGCAGAAGCAGCATCAACATTAGAAGAGGAGACCCCTTGTCTATCTGGTGACACCTCTGCACGCAAGCAAGATGAAGTGTCTGAACACATTTCAGAGGCCCTCATTTTCCATTGGCTCCTGTGAAAGCAAAACAGCCGAGACTGTTGGACTCTTTGCCTAACAATTTAACATCGAAGGAGTGTATACGGGAGATGGCATTACGGGATTTGAATAAAGTTAAACAATTTGCGGAGAAAGAAAAGAGAGCCAAGGATAGATACCTTAAGAAACAAGAAAAAGAGAACACAAAGGGGAAAACTAAAGGAAAGCAACATAAAAGATCAATGGATAACGACAATGACGATACCATATGTATGGGGTGTACCGGCACCTACGCAGAGGATGAGACTGCAGGTCTTGCAAGAACATGGATTCAATGCGACTCATGTAAGGAATGGGTGCATGAAGACTGCACTTCAGAGGAAATACCAGATGAAGACGATGTGTTTATCTGTCATCTATGTATCTAACTGACATGTTGTTAATGTTGAATCCTATCATCATCATCATCATCATCATCATCATCACTGCCACTATCTGTTTACCATAACCACCACCATCATCATCATCGTCGTCGTCGTCATCGTCGACGCCGTCATCATCATCATCATCATCAACATCATCGTCGTCGTCGTCGTCATCATCATCATCATCATCATTGTCATCATCACTGCCACTATCTGTTAACCATAACCACCACCACCACCATCATCATCATCATCATCACTGCCACTATCTGTTTACCATAACCACCAGCATCATCATCATCATCTTCGTCGTCGTCGCCGCCGCTGTCGTCGTCGTCATCATCATCATCATCATCATCATCATCATCATCATCATCATCATCATCATCATCATCATCATCATCATCATCACTGCCACTATCTGTTTACCATAACCACCACCACCACCATCATCATCATCATCATCATCATCACTGCCACTATCTGTTTACCTTAACCACCACCAGCATCATCATCATCATCATCTGACATCGTCTTGAATAAAAGTGTTATACATACCTACATAATATATGACCAAATTCTTTATTTATTCATTTAGTAAGAGTTATCAGGTTTATAGTGACATACAAAATGCACGTCGTAATATACAGGTCAAAAATTCATACATTTTGGTATCCATGGAAAAGTCTCACCACAAAAAAATGCATTTTAAATATGCTTTATCGGCACATTAAAAATAAGGAAAGTTAAAAATCTAAGGCCAAGGTCAAGAGTTCATAAAATTAATGTTGGTATCCATGGAAAAGTCTCACCACAAAAAAATGTACAAATGTATGTATAAAGAAGATCCTGACAACAGTCTCAACAGCACTCACAATAGAGCACCAAATTGAGCATCGACGGAGAGGTGGGACCAGGTGCCCAGGAGGAGTAAGCATACCCTGTTTGGTTAGCCACAGGGGTGATACCCGCCTTTAAGGGATCATGTAAAAAAAACATAAAGGACAAGAGTTTGAGGTTCATTTTCAAGGCATTTGATTTATTGAACATCAACAAAAATTTATTGAGCAAATGATTTGAAGTAACAGTGCCCACTCACAAAAATTCTTTCAAAAATTTCAGGAATTTTTGCAACATTCATCATCAAATAAAATCTCAAAAATGTTTTCATTTTAGATTACTAGTATATTGTGCTGTCTAATATAATTCCTACATACCAAATATAAATTCAGAAACAAAACTGCATGATTTTTAGTTAATAAGAAATACTAAGCGATCAATAGTTACGTTATGCATTTTGGTGAAACAGGCTGCAGGTCGTCAGTTAACTTTAACACTGAATTCACGATGCTTTGATTACGTGTATACGTATGACCTGGTGAAAAGGTACGGGGGGATCACTGATAATACCAAGACTTATGCATGTTTTATTAAGAATAAATATAATTTTTAAAAAATCAAATATTTCCCTACATTTTTGATATCATAAAAATGTTACAGCTTCCATTTGAACTTTACTTTCCTACGGCATAGACATACAACGATAGTGAGTCATCTGAGCGGTCCAGAACTTTCAGAAGTAACATTTTATTTTAATTTGAGAAAGGAAATATAGTATTCAGCTGTGCAATGTTATATTACTTTGAGATAGTCCCTTAAATATGGTGTTTAAAGCGCACAAGTGATCCCTTTCTGGAACTAACCAAAGCTTTCTGAAACTGCCCCAAGGACCGACGTTCTATTTTGGCCTGTATTTCCACATGTATACAACAAATGTAATTATTATTGGAACAATATAAAAGAGTAAGTCCAAACAGACATTATGATACCCAACAACTTAGAGTTCGACCGAACATAAACCAAGCACAGCAGAAAATGTTTCCATTTTCCGGAACTGCCCCAACGCCTGTACAAAGTATTATTATAGGGGAACCTTCATAAATCTATTATCTTTCTATTTAGAGCAGAAAACAGGCAGCGAAATTTTTAGCCAAGACGATAGTAACGCAAATTTCTTATGATAGTAACTCAAAGCTCTCGAAATTCATGAGATGATAGTAACGCATCCTCAAATATCCAGAAGGGACATTTTAACCAGTACATACTAAGAATCGGGCATGCAAGATGTTTCCTTTTTACGTAAATTCACTTTAATGACTGCCACAGATTATTCTGCAGTAGAAAACGACCGTTTAAAGTCACTAACCTTGATCTACCACTGGAATATCACCATGTACTCGTAGTCAATACTGCAAATGCAGATCCATCGTTATTTATCCAAGGTTGCTCAAAGTTGTTTACACGCCTCATATGTCACCAATTTGGATTTATATGAAGCATGCATACTCAGATGAATATTTAGCATTGAAATTCTTCAGTTTTCATAATACCTGCGCTCCTTTGCCATGTAATACTACACAAATAAATGATGAATAATCCCACCAAACGAACTTTTCTTTCCTACGGAAATTTACGTGGTTTTATATTTGTTAGGTTTTAAACGGACAATCAGTGTCTTTCCTTTCAGGAATAAGACATAGTTGATACATGTATATTGATAAATTTGTTATTTCTTTTTTATTCACTATGTAATAAGCGTTGTTTAAAGAAGTTCTCTAGTCGTGGAGATTTTCATGTATATTACAGTTCATATTAAACTAAATTCCAACAAGAAATTTCCCCATTATGTAATCTCTCTCAGAGCTGATATAGACCAATTTATATTTTACCACCTTTTCCAATTTCTCAAAATAGCTGTACACACCGGAAGTACGTCAGAAGTGTGTAAAAGGGAACCACGTTTCAGAACGCTATATATAGAAATGTACATTTATGTATTGATACATGTACTAATGTTCTCTTATGAATGCCAAATAAAGGACATATCAAATGAGAGTGTATGAGTGATAAATATGATAAAAGAGTATTTAATAATGAAACCTAAATATTTACATTAAAACTATAATGTCAATATTTATAAGCTCACTAATGTACATTATTTATATACGTACGTACATGTGTTGATATATTTTTAACGACTTCCAGAATCCTAAAGTTTATCTCAGAAATAGATACTAAGGCATATATACAAGTAGATAGAAAATTTTTTTAAGGGAATCAAAATGGGTGTGGAGGTAAGCCGTCTATTTCGAAAAAAAAATACAAAATCGTAAAACAGAAAAAAAAACTGCATCTTCGGCAAATCCAAGGGGTAATGACGTCCTAACTGTCTAGATCACGCTTGTTGATGGTTTGGGTCGGGTAGAGGGTATTCTATTTACAAAATTCTATAATTTCCCCGGCACTCTAACTCCCTCCCATTCAGCCTATTGATACCACCCTCCTTCGTTGACATTTGTACCTCCCCACTTCCAGTCGGCACGTACGTACTTCAATATTACCTTCCTTACATTGGAAAAGCATGCTATGTACCTGTTTAAAGAGGGAGAAATTAGGTCTGTGAAATATCGGTGAGAATTTAATGAAAAAATATAAGTCATCGACATGTTCAATGTACTTATTTTTGTGAACGGGGAAAAAATAAAGAAAGAATTAGGAAAGATACAAGCTAGATTTTTTTTACATCTATAAAGGCCCCAAGTGCCGACAAAAAAATCAGTATGCAACAACTCCCGCCCGAATTTCCAGACATAACTCTCGTCTCTAGACACCCCCCCCCCTCATAAATATCGATACGATGTTTGATGATTGTTGTTTTGTTAAACAAAACTTTTAAATGAATATAAGCAAATATTTACATTCCTACTGCGTTTCCCTTATATAAAGGTACCAAACCAACTGTTGCTTTATTTCTCGATAATCGCAAGAGCCTATCACGTGACTTTAGAACTTACGCGGATTAATTTCTGATAAAATGCCCATTTTATATATTGCTTTAATACAGATTCAAAACATGTATCCATTATCAAACGACGCCGTCTACCCCCAGTGATTAAATGTGTCAAAATCTAGGTCACCCACATGTACACTTCCAAGAAGTGTGACGTAGTAAGTCGATAACGCGTCAGTAGACGAAGTTCAAGGGCGAACTGCACTGCATTGTTGTCTGCAGAAAGATGCCGTGTTTGGATGAGCGAATATTCAGACATAAGTGGATCAAATATTCAGTATCTAGGATGAGGATTTGATTCACTTGTGTCATTATCAACAGTGAATTTATCTTTGCTTCTTATGGATTCATAATATCAGAAATACTTCGAGTATCAGCGAATCTTTAGCCATGATGTTGAGGTAAGTCATGAAAATACCGAAAGTTTTCGCGTTTTCGACGGCTGTACTCGACTTTTGCATTATTCTAATTACTTCCAGATGAAATAGGGTATTTACAGAAGTTTGTATACAATGATACTGATTGATTTCATTTGTCTAGTAAGCAGTTTAAGGTATACCAGTGTGTTAAAAAGAGTTTTCAAAAGTTTTCCCTTCAGTTCTGTGAAATTTCTCCAGTTTACTCTCCGCCATGTCTGAATTATGTTGGACAAAAGTCACGAATTTTCACGATTCAATTTTCTTCAGTTTTAATTGAAATGTTCAAAATACAGCAAGAGGACAAAATTCAGTTTCTCATTTGTCAACAACATTTCCGTACAGAAGGTACTACTTCGAATCAAGCGAAAACGTCGAACGTTCGTTTGCTCTTACGTCAAATGGCGTTCTCCCTCCGCAATGATATTTCAAATGTAAAGAAACTGGCTGAAAAATTGGCAGAAATAACTTAGTTAACACGTAAAATGTAAATATAAGGATTGTTTTTCAGCTTTTGCGCTTTATCGGTGTGTATTGGCAGTAGGGAATGGAAACAAAATTCATGAAAAGCACTTCGTGCTTTTCATGAATTTTGTTTCCATTCCCTACTGCCAATACACACCGATAAAGCGCAAAAGCTGAAAAACAATCCTTAAATAAGTTTCACCAAACGGATCCGTGTGGAACATCGAAATACGCAAGAACTTCAGTTTTCAATATGCAGAGCTTAACTTGTTACATGTTTAGAAATTTTTCGATAGATTGAGGTGGGCACGTAAATTTTAACTGCGGAAGGAGTTGCGACTGAATTTCGAAAAAAAAATATATATTTGATAATCATAAACAAGATACCATATCAAATACTTGTAAATGTATTCCGGTTATCTATTTTCCTATTGTTCTGGGCAACACGGTGATCATATTCTTTTGGAGCGGAGATAGTATTATTAATAAATTAAGTCTGTCTTGAATTCTTGTAATGTACCTCGGAAATGAAAATGTTTCTCTCTCTCCCTCTCGTACTGAGATACTCGATCAGTTAATGTTGACAAAGCACGTTCGTTACTTTCCGTTTAGTTCTGAGACGATAAGAATTTCATTTTATTCGATATATATACATTACATGATCACTTCTCCCGGTGTTGAATTTCAAGAAAGTCAGTTTTTTTTCTCCTGAAATCCGCGTTGCTCAAGCGGAGCTAGCAGACAACTTTCCAGGCCATATCATTTAATTTTTTTGGCGACCCATATCATTTTTTTTACTTTCATAACTTTATATAACATCAGAAAATAAATTTCATATTACCTGAAACGGCAAAAAAATGCGTCCTTCAATGACATTAATTTTCATCTTTCACCCTCTTCCTAATACATTTGCGCCCCCCCCCCTCCCCAATCCTATATTAAGCTGATTAGAATATCAATTTGAGATCCCATCTAGACAGCTAGGAAAGGCTTTACTTTGGATTTCATATCCTTTAAAGTTTCGATCTCACACCCTCCCTTCATTATTTAATATTTACCGTGTTCATGCAAATCTTACCAGGAATGGAGAAGAACCCCCTCCCCCTCCCTCCACCTGGATGGATCCGCCAATGAATATGTACAGGTCTTTTAAAACACTGATATGTCTAATTTACTTTGAAAATGGTTAAACTGAAAAATAATTATAAATGTACCATATAAACAAAGAGACACGTGTACTATATTTTACATTACGTCATCGTGTGAATGTGTAGTGTATACACACATCTGACGTCACGAATTTGTACTTTCAATTTCGGCGGAAGCTGCAGACTAGTTCTGTGTTAAATTGCTAGCTTGTGGATATGGGCTTATAAATCGCTGTTTCAAGGATAAACGAGACAATATATTTTATGGAACTACCAATACTTTGTCATTTGAGTTTGTCCGAGTAAATGTAAGTGAAAATACCCACGAGTAGAGAACTTCTTTAAAGCCATTCATTTTAGAAGTTATCAGATAAAAACCTAATTGTTCTCTGTTAACAAGGATTTATTTTAACTTTACACACCCTACTGTGGCCGGCAAAATCAGTAGACAATCAGATGACGGAGCTGAGGCCACAGACTGATAGAAGCATATAAATAGTATTCAGTAACGGAGTGAACCCTTTAATATGAAATATGGCAAAGCCATAAACGCGCGCCAGCTAGTTAAACAATGAATTCTAGATGAATACTAGCTGATAAGTAAATTTATAATTGAATGTATAGTTTAAAAAAATATATATTATAATAAGAAAATATATACATGACTCCAATTATAAACAGCACCGTGAAAAGGTAAAAACAACCACGTTCACTGTTGTTTTTTTTCTTTTTTCAAGTGACATACATTCGCCTTTGATCAAATTCAATGAACATCACTTGAAAAAAAAAACTTAAGAAAAAATTTATATATACAATACTGAAACATCACAAAAAGGTACATTCAAGAGACTACAACTTGATGTGCATGTATACTGCCCCTGGTAAGTGGCAGATTTGTAAACTATGCAAGAAGTGTGAGAGAGGAATTAGTACTAAGTGGTTTTTCACTTAATGTTTTCCAATCTAAAGAGGTGTGTTTTGTGTGTAAATGTCATGATGAGCTTTTTTGAATAAATATTGCTAAAGAGCTTAAAGATATTTTTAGTTAGTACATTTACAATTTGCATGATTTTGTAAAGTATATATATATATATATATTATATAATTAGCAATGCACTACTTTTCAAAGACATCAACACATAACAGTGTTGGCCATGCATATCTCATTCCTACTCACTCAAACCAAGCCAGATCCTGATCTTTTCACAGTCACAGAGGAACCCCTCCCCCCTGGATTTAGCTAAAAATCCTAATTTTACGGGTTAATTCTTTTATGTATGATTCTTTTCAAATTGATAAGCTGGAAACACATGACTGACGACTGGACCACCATGGACAAATCATGTTTTCTATATTTGCCGCCATACCTGTTGCCTTAGCTTCAATATTTTGCCCATCTCACACGCTATTTCTATTCGGTATAACCGAATAGAAATAACGTGTGAGATGGACAAAATATTGAAGCTACTGTTGCCTCAATGTCTCCTTACAGAGTCTGAGAGTCCTGCTCAGTTCAGTATGTTGTTGAATTTAAGTCAAGCAGATTAAGGGATTGACTGTCTGACAAAAACTTAATATTCACATGATTCAGTAAGGATCTTAGGAGAGGGCATTATATATTAATCATGTTATGAAAACTTTTGCCCAATCCTTTTTCACTGAATTGTTGTAAATAAAAGATGATTAAACTAAATGGTCTTAATTTGTTATTTCAGTGGTTTCTTCAAGTCTTATTCCTCGACTCTTTTGACAAAATTTATGTGTATTCTGCTTTTGGATGATGATGATTGTATGATTTACACTTCAATTTTAATTTTCTGTTCCTATTTCCATCATTAAACATGACAAAGAAGACAGAAAACTTTATGTACTCTGGTGGTTCTTTCAAATGCAGACTATATTTCAGAAAAAAAATCTCATGCAATTTTCGATTATATCAGACTCAGTAAAGACTGAATTAATGACCCAATGTTATATGCTGGCACCCTGCCGCACCCATTCATATGATTGAGTTTTTGATCACTCTTTGCTAGTCCATTTTCTACGTGTATAATCATGTAGTTAGTTTTAAATTTGTTTTGTCTTGGTCACTTTGTTACTTTTATTTTGATGTATGCCAACATGTTTGGTGATATCAATAAATATTTGAAATACCTATATGAGTCATCCAGGTAGCTTATCCTGACCCCCCCCCCCCCTGGTCCATGCATACGCTTAGAGGATAGATTTGGTGGCCAGTAAACCCCCCCCCCCCCCCATCTCCTACTTTCATCAGACTTATTGGCTTTTATTCATTGAATTATATTGCAAACCTTTGCCGCCTATGACTGTGTAACTTGTTTGAAAGTTACCCCCCCCCCCCTAGGATTAATGATTTTGCCTGTACAAATAAATTACCTCAATTTGACCCCCCCCCCCCCCTTTCTTTAAACTTTAGAACTCTGACCTGTGATTTTTAAAAATACCTTTCTTGGAACTTCTTGTTACGTAATTAGTAATCGATGCACATGGTCTCGAAGCACCTAGATAGTAAAAATCCGAGTCACTATGTGAAGTGCATGGAAAGTGAAAGCAACACAACTTTCAGTTTTAGTTTCTATTTCTTGATAAGTTCACATTGGCCCTGTGATTGATGACGCATTTTTGTAGAGTCTGCAGCCGACCATGTGCATGTATTTGTTGTGTTGGGATTTACCTCTTTTTAGCTTTCTCTGTACCAGTAGATTTTATATTCGTAATCACTGCATACAAAATGTTAATCTACTGGTATCAGAAGTAACAACGACTTTCCGTTTACATTGCATTGACACGGACTGACGAAGTAAATGGTAAGCTTTTGTTTTTTTTTTATGTGAGCTCTTACTGATCGACAAATGATTGGATTGTTTGGCAGTCGCGGTTCATAAGCTCCAGAAATCATTGAAGTCTTTCTATCGTGTCTACTGTGATGAAAAAAGAATAAAAAAAAAAAAAACATGCAAACATTTTGCAGACTTTGATAACGATTCCAAAATGAAAGACAAACTTTATTTAATTTTTATTTTAACGAGTATAGTGAAGCATCTTTATGAGTTAGAATAATAAATACAGTATTTGATTTTTAAAAGTTGGTCATTTTTTCCTCCTTATGTTCCCCATGAATCAAAATGGCGTCCGCAAACTTAAACGTTTAGGCTATAGCAAAGGAACATAACTCTGTATAGGACCTGATCGTAATAGCGCTTTCGCGCGCGCGCTGGCGCGCATATAACTGCACTAAGAAAAAAAAAAGAGGTTCCTTCATTTTAAAGTGGTAGTCAAGATTCATTTTTTAAAATAACCGACTTTACTACATCTGTATCGTTTGAGACATATCAAATATATATATATATTTTTTTATTTTTTTATTTTTTTCGTTTTTTTTTACAGTAAGCTGACAGATGAGTGAGAGAGAGAGAGATAATTTCCCTTTTGGTTAGCTATCTAAGAAGAGTATATTTTCTTACAAAGGGATTTAAATTATGTAGAATTTTTTTTTGTGTAATGTTTGTTGGAAAAAAAAATTATTACATTCCCTAGATAGGCAAAATACAACCCCCCCCCCCCCCCAACACACACATTTTTCTCTTTTTGGTCTAATTGCGGCATATGAAATGGACATGTCCGTCTATCTGTCTTTTAAAGTCGGAGAAAGCTTTAAAGATGTAAAAACATACATGTTTATTTCACAGTAGAATTTCGATGGAGCCGAATTTTTTTAGAAGTCATAAAAATCGTTGATACTCCAATGCAATAGATTTAATTGGAATTTTAAATTTAATCTTATTAACATGTACTAGTATATCACGAAGTCAGAATAAGAGGAGGGCATGAGATATTCTAGCCATCATCTAAATCTCTGCAGTCGCGTTACTTTTAAATAGAATTCTGCTAAAATTACAAATTTCTCATTAAAAATTATTTTGTCTACTGCCGTCCCTCAAAATGATTAGTGACATGTATTATTTATTTGTGTTACACAATGTATGACTGTAGCACTTGCGACATATATGACGGGAAGAATAAACATCAGTTTTGCTGCATGACGTCAACAACTCTCGTAACGTCGTAACATACATGAATTCAATTTTAACAATTTCTTCGTTGAAAGGCGATGTTCGAAAAGTACATATGATAAATTGTATATTAATTCATATATAACTGAAACTTCAAGGCCCTTATAACGACATAATAGATCGGAATTTTAAAATAAAGTGTTTTAAGATTTACACGTACATGCCATGTAGCTAAATTCAGGCTTTTGAACCAAATAAATCAATTAATTCCATCACAAAAGACGATTTCCAACATTGCTGCTCATTGAGTTACTATCATTCCTATTTCCAGTTACTATCATCATGCGTTGTCAGGCATTTTTGCGTTACTATCATCATCGATGATTTTTTGATCTGGCATTTTCTCGAATATAACGTTGAAACAGTAAACTTAAATGGTATTATTGGAATTTTTTATCAATTCTCTTCAAGTTGGCCGCTTCAACTTTTTGTTATACATCGCATAAAAGACAATATTTGGAAAAATCGATTCTGCCTATTTTTGCGTCTGCCATCTTTGGATGATAGTAACTAAAGTTACTATCATCGGTTTAACACCAGTGTCGGATGCTCCTGGTCAACAAGCAGTGACACTCATCAAGTGGTACAAATGTTAATCGTCTTCAAATCCATAGCATCAATTAAGAATAAATAAATTGGCAGCATGGACCAGACATGCACTTTTCGGGTACTTAATCCTCGTCAGTGATCATCAATCTTAAAAAGTAACCTTAATATATACAACGCAATAAAATTCATGACTGGCGTCAAAAAATTGAGCTATATTACTATAAAAAAAACCAAATTACGTAGAGCTTGGTACAGGTCAAGTACTATTTATACCAAATATAAATATATCTGATGTAATGACGATCATCAAAATTGAGCAAACTTTTTAAACGATATGACAGAATATCAAGAACAAAATAAACAATACTAGGATAGACATAGATACATAGATCAATGTGAATAGTTGACATATATACATGAATATCGCCCATAATGACAATGAAATTGCATTTTTATATGCAAAAAAGAAATACAAATGGAAAATGTTTGGAGGGGACGGTGGTGGAATTTGCAAACACATAGTCAAAATCACATTATGCTTCCTCTTCAGATTTTCTTTCTAGAGTGAAGATATCACATTACTGAATCGTGATTGGCTGTTTTTGGCTTAGCCCTTTTCTGATCAAATTTCTACATACATAAATAAAGCAGGGGAATTACAAAAAAAAGGCTACATTGTAAACAGAGAGGAAAATATTCTGACAGTAAATCGGAAACACCTGGTAAGACAGTGAATGAATTGTACGATGTAGCAGATAAACGATCAACAGGAAATTCATCAGACATAAATAGAACTATTTAACAATAATGTTATTAATTAATACAAAATGATGTAATGGTTATTTTCATTCGAAACTACTCCAGTTTCTCGGAAGAAATTTTGAGTTAAATCTTGAATTTCTCTCCGACTGTTTATTTTAATGAAGGCTCGTTCTTCAAGTTGAGAGCAGTCAGATTAAGGTAATATATACGTATTAAAATAATTCATTTTCAGCTCACCTGGGCCAAAGGTTCAAGCGAGCTATTGTCATAGTGTGTAGTCCGTCCGTCGTTAGTCTGTAAACTTTCCCTTTTCCAACTTCTTCTCCAAAACGGCTCGAAGGATGTTGATGAAATTTTGTATGCATGAAGTACTAAAGGTCATCTTATAAGCTTGTACATTTCAGTCGAATCCCTTCAGATGCGGATCCAGGTTGGGGTCAACTAGGTTCTATACAGTACTACTCTTACAAAATCTTCTTCTCCAGAATCGCTGCATGGATTGAAAAACTACTGGCATCTGTACGATAAGGAAGGAGTCATTATTCAAGTTTGTTCATTTCGTTAAAATCCAAAAAGTTAATTTTTCGACTTAGCTAAGTTTGTTGCCCCAATTTAATTCTCTTTAGCTAGAATAAAGTAGAGAAATACTCATCTGAAAGAATTATGCTGAAAACGTTTGTTTTTGATTTTTATATGATTCCTTTTACTGCAAGAAGGAAGAGAGATGGTCATTTTTAACATTTTCATCTTCTCCCCTGGAATTGCTCATATACTGTTTTGATATTTATTGTAAGAAATGTAACTATTAAAGCATTTTGTCAAATTATCAACATTTGATTTTTAAATGATATCTTTAAAATTGTATATACTAATGGTATTTTCTGAATAGTGAACGTGATTGTTGTCACCCCTTTTGTGCTCCTAATACTAGTATACTAATGGTGTTATATTAGAATTCTATTAATAATGCTTACGTATATTCATTTTTATAAAGAGTTTGAATTTTCGAATTCATTATTTTTCTTTTTAGCTAGAAATTCCGGAAAATAGCTCTGACATTTTGAATCGCGGTTAACCGACTTTCCAGCAAAATGTCGGAATTCCAATTGGGACCAATTGTGCCCCACTCCTTGTCGACATTTTCCTTTATTCGTACGAAGCTGAATTCATTCAATCTTTGGTCTTTGAAGGGAAAAGATACTTAGCTTCTGACTTCAACTTCACTTACAGATACATAGACGATGTGTTGTCCATCAATAATCCAAATTTCGCGGATTACCTGAGCAGTATCTATCCTTCGGAGCTTGAAGTCAAAGGAACTACAGAGGCAAATAATTCAGCATCCTATTTGGACATAATGCTGTCCTACGACACTGATGGTCACTTTCAGCATTACAAACTTTCCTTTTCTGAGTAGCAACATCCCTTCATCGCCTGCTTATGACGTGTTCATATCTCAGTTCATACGCTATGCCAGAGCAAGTACCAAATATACGGATTTTGTTCTGAGAGCTAGGCGTCTTTCAGATAAGCTTCTCAGTCAGGGATATGTTTGTGACCGTTCTACGGTCGATATGGGGAACTCGGCATACACTATGATGTCCCACTCTCCAGAATGGTGGATGATATTCTGTTATTGACAATTTGAACCATCCAACCAAAGATTGTACTCTATGTCTTCCGAAATGGAAGTTACCGGATGTGACATTTCTACCGAATTGAAGCGGAGGGTGTTGCATGCAAGCAGGAGATGCTTACTCTTCCTGGGCACCTGGTCTCACTCTCATATCGGGAGTCCGCTTCTTTTCGTGTGGTGGAGGTTTTTGTTTGTTTGCTTTGGTTTCTGTTTTATTTCCTGATTTTGTATGCCTTCGGTTTCTGATTTCCTGAATTATTGATTTTGTGCTGTATACAGGGATATGGTTATCCATATTTTTCCTTGCTTAAGGTACCAAATAAATGACGATTTTTTTATATACATTTATTTGTAAAATCATTATTCTATTTATTTATTTCTTCTATTTTTCTTTTATTTCAAATTTATTTTTAAATTCAGTTTTTTCAATCATTCTTGCTTTTTCGTAAATTAGTGTGAATTTGTGGAATTTCTGTGTGTAAAACTGCTTCTCCACCCCCTCCCTTATGAAATAGAATAGAAATCAATTCAATAAATGAAACAAAAAAATCCAAACTGATGTATTTGCGAAATAAGGGATCGAATGCTTGGGGATATTTGGCTCTTGAAACTTTAAAGGAGATATCTCGTTTTATATGAAAATAAAATTGTCAAATGATCTCCAATGATTCAGCTTGGTGTTGGATAGGAACTCTAGGTATCTTACATTTGGCAACACTGGTTTTACCAACAGCATAAAAAAAGCAATAATTATTGATATAATGTTAAACGTCTTCAAATTCGATAGCATCATTTAAAACCAGATAAATTTGCAGCATGGACCAGACATGCACGTTTCGGGTACTTAACCCTCGTCGGTGATCCTCAGTCTAAACAATAATATGGCCAAAAAGTGTTAAAATCATTAAGTCCAAAAATGTATCGAAAAGCGTAGCACAATGCGTGGAGTATGATGCTACAGAGAAAAGGGAAGGATATCAAGCATGACAACCCTGCAGACTTCCAGCGAAACAAACCCACAAGAAACTGACACAGATTGACATCAGACAAACCGCACAAGGACGCTAGAAGATGATACAAAATAGTCGAAACAGACGCACAGAAACATCAAAGACAACACATAAAAGAAAGGAATCCAATGTGCACCTGGCGCCGACTTTGGACGGCCAACTGCTATTAGTAGATGGTGTAGTTATCAGGATTATGTACGCACAACCCCACTACTTATCCGGCTACAGGACCCATGCTTACGAAATTTCAAGATATTTTGTAACAGAAAACTTCAAAAGCATTGAAGAGACAAACGATCAACCTAAGTTGATCGAACTTGGCTACATTTGCCCTCGGGGAGCCCTGGTCCACCAGCAGTGACACTCACCAAGTAGTTCAAATCTTAAACGTCTTCAAATTCGATAGCATCATTTACATGTTTTTGTAAAACCAGATAAATTTGTAGCATGGACCAGACGTGCACGTTTCGGGTACTTAACCCTCGTCAGTGATCCTCAGTCTAAACAATGTAATATGGCCAAAAAGTGTGAAGATCATTGAGTCCAAAAATGTACCGAAAGACGCAGAATGGATGGGATATTATGCTACAGGACCCACGTTTTAGTAATTTCAAGAGATTTTGTAACAGAAAATTTCAAATGCTTTGAAGAGACAGACGATCGACCGATGTTGATCGAAATTTTTAATTATATGAATAAGACAACCCCCCCCCCCCCCATTTTGAATATGAAACATGAGAGAGAGAGTTTGAAATAAAGTAAAATGTCCCTCAACATGTAATTTTTCCTTCAAACAAAACAGAGGGGGACGGAGATATGTAACGGACTATATTATATATCTCGGCCTTTCTCAAGTGGAAAGCATGAATTTAAAATTCTCTACATCGTAGAATCCATAACTGCTGATAAATATACATGTATCTTCGATGATTTCCAATTGACCATGTAAACATTTTTCTGACGGATAAAAAATATAAAAAAAAATCTAATTTACGTAACCGTCGAATAATTTTCATACTCGCTCCTCTCGCCGTTTCGTTTTTTATTGTTATAATTTCTTTGGTATTCATAAGCTCCGCTCGCCGTTTAATACAATTTTTGTTGCCTTTAAACATCTTTGATATACTACAAAATTTCCTGACTCTTTAGGCTCGCCTGTTTAGTTTTGAAAGGTATTGATCATTTAGATTTTTTGCGTCGACGAACACCTTCCATTCTACAGGAAAAAGCTTTAAAAAAATTCTTCTTCTCCATCTCCCACTTTAATATATATCCATTTTGCTCAGGTAAAACAATTCAAATAGAAAGTTAAGTAGTTGTATGATACCATAACGAACATTCCGGATGGTGCAATTTTTGACTTCGTCTTCGTCAATGGATTACTGACATACATGTAGCAAATGAGTTAAAGAAGATCCTGACGATAACCTCAACAGCACTTACAATAGAGCGCAAAATTAACATCGACGGACCCCTAGCAAGCTAGAGGTGGGACCAGGTGCCCGGGACGAGTAAGCATCTCCTGTTGGCTAGCCGCACCCGCCGTCGATGTTTATATAGCATGAAAATGAATATATATATAATTCATGCACTGTCCGACGCCATGTCTATATAGAAAGTGCTATAGCGACAATGTCAGGGAAGTATATTCAAAACACTTACTGTCAAACCCCTCGCGGGGAACTTTTTTACGAGCTCCACACGGCAAACGGCATAAGTGTGACACAAATGAGTTAAAGAAGATCCTGACGATAATCTCAACAGCACTTACAATAGAAAGAAACACATAAACAATGGAGTTTCAAAACAACACAATTCTCCAAAAAATAATCTATAATAGCAATATAATACGAAAAATACATCAAGAAAAATTTTGGCGTAAATCTAAGACAGGATTTACGCCATATCAGGAAGTGGCGTAGAATTTTAGCGTACTTAGTCGATTTTGACGTTTGGCGTAATTTACTCCATTTGATGAAACGCACTTAAGTCAATAAATTTGACTAGTCGATGATTACGCCGAAATTTACGCTTAGTACAGATTTACGCCTAATGATAGAAAGGAAGGAGGGGATCTCCAACAATACTAGGTTGCAGCTTCCACAGCAAAACCCCAAAACACCCAACGCAAAAAAACACATAACAGACATGAAACGGGCTCCAGGTTCGTTGAAATGACGATAAGGAAGTTGATTTCCTTTATTGTTGATTTTTGAGCGATGTCCTGACATTCTGGTTGGAAGCTGACCTTTGGTTTCACCCACATAAATCAATCCTAAAAGTGAACACTCTATTCCATAGACAACATTGGATGTCTTACAGTTGATGTTTTCAAAACTAAGTACTATTCAAAGGTTATGCTCTCATTAAGTCTTTACTTTATTTAAAAATCAGTCATTCAATGTATTTTCATTTTTTGTCTTCCAGATGAATTCATCAATAAACAACCAAAGTGGAATGGTTTATTCATTTAATTCCACGGGAGAACTTATTGGCAAAGTGAATGATGCCTTATTCGGCAATATTTTTGTACCAAGTTTTGTTTACACAATTTTAATGATGTTGTTATGTTACCCTGGAAACGTTCTGGTGTTCTACATTTACTTTGCGAGATGGAGAAAAACCACATCTAGAGTTTTTATCCTTGCCCTCGCATTGTTTGACCTGGTGAACGGTTTCGTAACAACCCCAACGGAACTTGCGTTCATGTGGAATATATTCCATTGGAAAAACGCGCCGATATGCAAGTTTTCGCGCTTTTTGACGTTCATGATGAACATCGCTTCCTCTTTTACGCTAGTTGGGATCGCTATCGACCGATACATTAGAATTTGTAAACCCCTCAGTTCTCCAATGAGCACAAAAACTGCAAAAATTTGGGTTTTTGTAAGTTGTTTTGCTGCTGTGCTATTTGCATGGCCTGCTCTAGTTCTACATGGGTTCAGAACTATAAAGCACGTTTTACCCGAGACAAAAATCGTTGCGGTCGGATCAAAGTGCTCAGTTGATGACTATTCCTTTCCTACAAAATATCCTCTGATATTTACGATAGTGCTTTTAACTGGAACTTTACTGATTGACATAATTTTAATCACGATCTACACACTCATGGTAATTCAGGTAGTAAAAAGTGCATTCTTTAATCGGAATCGTCATTCTTCAGTTCGAACGAAGATGCAAAAAACAAGCACTTCCGCTTCCAAAACAGATGACGACATCATTGACGACAATAACTCGAGTAGCGAAACAAAAGGTACATCAAAAAGAGGAACATTTTCAAAAATGTTTCATGGACCGATAAAGGTAAATGGACCTAATCAGAACAATGGCAAGAAACAAAGATCTTTATCCGTACAGAGTGAAAAAGCTAGACGTGCCCGAATGATGAAAACAACAACCATGCTCTTTTTGGTTACCCTTCTTTTCATGGTGTCATTTACTCCATACTGTGTCATAGCTATCTGTCGGTTCAGCAATCCAAAATACTACCTTTCTTTGACTACGACTGGAAAATGTGTTTACCAATTATTCCTTAGGTCCTATCTTTTAAGTATGTCTTTAAATCCTATCATCTATTGCTTTATGAGTGTAAAGTTCAGGAAAGAATGTAAGCATGGGATTAGGAAACTGATGTGCTGGAAAAGATGATTAACGAAAACAAAATGATGAGACTGATGAATTTGCCTATTCGAAAAAATGAACATACCCAAAGTTCGAATGTATGCTTCAGTAAAGAGCCATGAGACCGCCATCAACTTCACCGTGGGGTATCACGTGATACACAAATGATATGTTCCACGGGAATCCCCTTTGATTGAACCAGGTAAACACTGTCTAGATATACTTTATATGAATTTATTTTAGGCCTATCATATGGTCATTATCATAAATTATATGATGGTGATTTATTCTGGTCAAGAATAGACGTATATTTGGAGAACACTTAAACAGAAAATTTTGTATCTGTCCGTGCACCATATCATAACATGTGGCGAGCATTGAAAAATTTCTGTTGGAGTGTTCTCTAAATATACGTCTATTCTTGATCAGAATAAATTACCATATTAATAATTGATACTAATGACCATATGATAGACCTAAAATAAATTCATATAAAGTAGATTTAGACAGTATTAATTTGGTTCAATCAAAAGGGATTCCCGTGGAACATATCATTTTTGTATCACGTGATACCCCACGGTGAACTTGCTGTTGTCATGTTTAATCTATTATATCATTTGTGAGATGAAAAGTGTTAGAAATAAATGAATGTGTAAATATGAACTTCTTATTTTCTTTACAACACTGGAGATGTTGTTTACTCATAAATCCGTTAGCCTATGTTGAAAGTAAATTTCATATTGCGATGATATATGGTACAGCTCAACAAAAATTTAAAAATTTATCAATTATGATGTACATATGATTGTTTTTCCCTCGTTTCGGAGTGTGCTTTTGATTATGTTACAATTCATCAAATTCATGGCATCACATTTGCAGCGAGTCAGACATGCACGTTTCGGATACTTTACCCTCGTCAGTAATCCTCAATCGAAACAAGGAAATATGACCAAAGATTGAAAGGTTTGTTTGATAATTCAACAAGAGTTGACAAGACCTTAGGTTCTGACTTAATATACAAAATATCTTATTTTAAATTGCTTGTAGGTTGAAACTTCCGGGATCCAAAACCACCAATACATAACGTCTTTAATGCTCAAGAACGCAGCCTTATGTCATAATTCGATCTTATCTTTGAAACAAGGACCATCTTCGCTTTGTGTCCGGACAAATCAGTCTCTCGAAAATTAATAATATGCACAGATAGAATGCAGCACATGGATATAATAATACAAATGTCACACGTCTTCAAATTCAATAGCATCATTTAGGAACAGATAAAATTGCAACATGGACACACATGCACGTTCGGGTACTTAACGCTCGTCAGTGATCCCCAGTACAAACAATTAAATGGAATAAAAACTAAAAGTTATGTCTTAATAAAAAACCCGAAAGACATAGTAGGAAGGGTTGGATATGATGCTACAGAACGAACTTATCAGACATTCCGAGAAATTTTTGTAAACAGCAATTTTCGAATGCGTATGAAGAAATGATCAGGCGACCTTGAAAACTAAATCTTAACCTTTAAGTGAGGCTTTTCTGTCGTGAATATATTACTCATTTAAATATTGACGAATAGATCTGACGTAAATTGGAACCATGTGGGCGCATATTGACTGGTCACAACAAGTGTGCCTGACTACAAAAGATAGTATTTTGCGGTTGATGACTGCATTACATAAATTCTTTACAAATCCTTTCTGTAAACATATACCCTATGTATTAGTAAAGTGACTGAAGAATGTATACAATTTAATGCTTTTTTTAACAAAGACATCAAAGTTTATTTTTTTCCTTTTGTTCTTTCTACCAAGCTATATATTCAAATCTTACGTTGACTTGGCGTGTTTGAAAAGGATTATATAAGCTACAATATTAAACGTCTTCAAATTCAATAGCATCATTTAAGAACAGATACAATTTCAGCATAGACCAGACATGCACATTTCGGATACTTAACCCTCGTCAGTGATCCTCAATCAAAACAATGTAACATGGCCAAGAGTGTGAAAAATATTATGTCCAAAACTGTACCGAAAACGTAGCAGGATGGATGGGATATGATGCTACAGGACCCATGTTTAAGAAATTTCAAGATTTTTTAATAACAGAAATTTTCGAATGCGTTGAAGAGGCAGACGATCAACCGAAGTTGATCGAACTTGGCTACATGTGCCCTCGGGGACTCCTGGTCCACCACTAGTGACACTCTCAAAGTGGTTCAAATATTAAACGTCTTCAAATTCAATGTTACAATGTACGTCTTCAAATTCATTATATAAGAACATATTAATTCGCAGAATGGACTAGACATACACATGATACAGGCTAGCTAAATCATATCCAACAAACCAAACTGGAAATAAAAATTTATCACTTTACCAACATTGCTACACGTAATGTACTTACAAAATGAATTTTCCAACCACAAAAAACGTTATTCTAAATCAAATTCATTATGTTTATTTCACGCATTCTGATTTGTTCAAAGCATTTTTCCAAGCACCTTTAACGACAATATACCTGCCGCAAACCGATTCACTTGAAATATTTTAAAATGTAGTCCTACGTAAATTTGTACATAACAAGATTTGGCGCATATTTTTACGTATGACGATAAGATTTTCTGTGCTCTTTGCTCAAATGACGACATAATGTGACGGAAAGCTATAAGTTATATTGATCGTCTGTCTCTTCAACGCATTTGAAATTTTCTGTTACAAAATTTCTTAAAATTTCTAAAACGTGGGTCCTGTAGCAGCATATCCCACCCATTCTACTACGTCTTTTGGTACATTTTTGGACATAATAATTTTCATTCTTTTTGCAATATTACATTGTTTAGACCTAGGATCACTGACGAGGGTTTAGTAACCGGAACGTGCATGTCTTGTCCATGCAGTAAATTTATCAGGTTTTAAACGATGCTATTGGACTTAAAGATGTTTAACATTATGGACCTGAAATGGTGTTATACGCGTATAACGTATAAACAACAAAGCAAGTAATTTCTTTAAACACTTCCAAAGAAAATAATTTTGATTTTCTCCATTGTAATAAACACGAAGCAGTTTGTGTATTTTATATGTAAGAGCGCAATTATAAGTCCTCCCTAGCATCGTCACCTCTGAAGCGATAAGTGAGACCCTCTGAGGGGTATAAAGAGTTAAATAAAATATATTGCGCTGTATACAGGGATATGGTCATTATCCATATTTGTCATGTCACATAAATTAGAAAAGTAATCAACTGTGTTTTATGGTTCCAATAGGTATATGTTGAATATACTGCTGGAAACATACGTATCACCGTCGGGGACAGGCCCAACGTATACCTGTCGGAACCACAAAACACAGTACGGTATCCTCTAATTAAAATAATGAATTCAAAATACGTGACATACTTTATATGAACGATACTTTAAAATAGTGATATTCCTTATTCATGTTTAACATGAATCGATTGTAATTATCTGTCTATGTATTTAATGAAAAAGTGAAATTTTAATGCTTGGTGTAATTTTCATTTTTAGTTGAAGTCTTCGATATATCTTCACCCGTTGTCATAGCAACGCGGTTTTGTTGGAGATCTGTTTACGATTTGTAGCCACCATGACTTCCTTAATCCTTCTTCTTATTAATTATCTTAATCTATAAGACCCTTATATTTGTGATGCACATTTTGTTCCTGAAGCATTATATTATAAAACACGTCCTTGACACATATCATATAAGGAAGAATAAAAAGACCTTCATGTACCCATTGTTACAGTTATCTTAAATATCAATTGTTACATATTGACTTGAGGGAACGACACTTAAGGATCTCCTTTAAATAGGAAGTTTAACAATGCTGGTAACTTCCTATTGAAGTGGCTCGACCTGTTAAGTGTCAAATTCAGTGGCTGTGCACATTTTCAGAGTGGTTTAAGAACATTAACATAAAATGTGAATAAAAGAGAAATAAAATTTTGCGTCTACATAGAATAACAGATATTATCAGCCTTTTAAAATGCAAAGCAAGTTCTACACTTCTAAAGGGGGTCTCGAATAAAGAACCCTTGATACTTTCACGGTTCGGTCCAGGGATAGAGAAAAAGTTTACATCCGTAGCCATCCGTAGCAATCCCTAGCTTGATCCGGCACTAGTCGTTGCAAGTCGTAGTTATCCTTGGCGATCCGTAGCTATCCGGGATGAGACAGAAAATTATTGAACATGTTCAAATTTTACGACTCCCCTACGGATACATTTGTCGTAGCGTAGTCGTAGTAGAGTCTTACAACCCGTAGTGGAGTCGTGGCTATCCGTAGGGGAGTCGTAGCAACCCGTAGCGCATTCGTAGCAATCCGGGACCATTTTTGTGATAAAAATAGTCATACGACTCTTCTACGGATAGCAACGGATTTTGTCCTATATACATGATATAAACTTCAAATCTATCAGTATTCTGTGCGTTTTTCGAAAAATGTACCGAAAAACGCGGCAGTTTTCACTAAATTATGAGTTGAGACTTTGTAAATATTGCATTTATCAGTAGCTCTAAGCACTTTGGAGAACGTCAAATCGGTAAATTTTCCGTAAAATTGCCACAAAACCTACATGTATATTTCTTAATTGCAATTCTCTGTAACCATTTCAACAATTTCGGCACGCATGGTCTCCGATTTTCATGAAATTTCACACATAAGTAGGGACCAATGAAAAAAAAGGAAAATTTGACAAAAATTTTATTCCAGGTAACGGCCTTTAAAGTTGAAAAATTGGCAAAATTGAGCTAATTTGAAGCTCTATAATTTGATATATATGTGAGATCAATGGAAGATTTTTTATGCATCCTAAAGATTAGGACAAAAAATTTTCAATAAGCTCACTAGTAGTGTCTGATATTTGTAAAAAAAGGCTGGTTACCATGACAACAAAATTAGCTAATTTTGATATATTGATTTCAAAATGCTGTTTGTATTTTCCAATATTTCTTCTCTCTTGATGGGTATATAATAAGAAAATAGGATTTATTTTATAAAATGAGCAAATTCAAGATAAACCCACTTGTTGCTATGTACATACGTTACCTTGGCAACGGTAACTATGGTCTTTAATATTACTTATGTTGCAACTTCAGATTCATTTAAAAAAAATTGCATCATGATGAACAGATAAAAATTGTTGGGAAATATCCAACACAAAGAGTACTTTCAAAAACCGTGAAAAAGCTATGGGGAACATATGTTACTATGGCAACCATTTTTTATTATTTTCATAAAACAGTGATTATTAATCCCAGGAAGTTCAAATTTAATAACAATAAAGATCAAGTAAGCCTCTATCAAAATATAAGAAAAAAAAGTTTCAAATAATTAATGGTTGCTATAGTAATTTGGCCATACATTATAAAAATAAGCATTTTTTGTTGTTTTTCGAAGCCTTTTCCTCAAAAAAAGAAACAGGCTTACACAACCTTTTTTACATATATGATAGAGCAAAGTCTAAATTTTATTTTAGATTTAAAATATTTTAGACTACTTAACTTTTGATGCCCGTATCCAAGGACTCAAAGTGGGCCTATGTGAAATTTTACACAATCGTTCCCATAGCAACGGGCTATTTCCTGAATTTTTTTTTTTTAATTTCTTTCGTGTTATGAAAGGTCTACTTGAATACATTAATTAATTTTCATCACTTTGAATTAAAATTCAATGATCTAGTAAAAGAAAGGACTCAAAATATTGTCCAAAATTGCTTTCATTTTTGCGATTTGAGGTCATGTTGCCATAGCAACGAACAGAAACTTTGTCCCAATGTAGATGATTATGTTTTATTTGCATAAAAAACTCAAAAATGTAAGTAATTTATCGTTGAATTTTAACAAAAATGCCAAAAATACTATTTTGATAGGGTACCTGTGTTGTTGCTATGGAAACATATAGATAATACAATAAACCCAACATTATTATTACTTAACTTGAAAGAACAATGATAGGGTACTGATAATTCATTAGTGTTTGTTTTAGACTATGCTGCATAAATTATGTATGTGACTTCAAAAACGCCCAAAAATGCATTTTTTCAATATTCAAAGTCCGTTTCCATGGCAACCGGATGTGATATTATAAAAAATTTTAACAAATTTTTACTTTTGGGTCAGACCCAACCTAAGTACAAATTTTATCAAAATCTGAGACATGCCGTGCCATACGTCCTTCATAAAAGTGCAAATGCTTACAGAGAATAGCTATTAAAAATTAGCATTGGCTACATTCAACGAGAAACATGAAAAATTTACAAGTGAAAGATTATCATTATATCTTCTTGTCATGTGTCCATTTCACAAACTTCCACTAAAGATACATTTTCGAGCATTTTTTAACATGTATTGTCAATAACATCAAAATTACGTCACCTTATGACGTCATAAAACTTCCTATGGTGCTTCGGTCAGTGATGTTTTCCCTTTATTATCCCTTTATTAAATTCGGGAAACATTCATTATCTTTTACCTGATATATTAAGTATTTCTCATTAAGTTTAATTTCAGGGATAGAACAGGACCGTTTTAGGGGCTTCGTGGCCCTACCCCTTTAATAGATTACGTATAAATATTAAAACAATTCTTTTTGGAATGATTAATGGTGAACTCATCCATCTAAAACTTCATTATGTATTTATTTGTGCTCGTGTGTTTACTTGTATGTTATGTAGCTCGTAAAAAAGTTCCCCTCGAGGGGTTTGACAGTAAGTGTTTTGAATATATTTCCCTGACATTGTCGCCACAGCACTTTCTATATAGACATAACGTCAGACAGTGCATGAATCTTATATATTGTTTTCATTTTCGTGCTTAAACATTGACGACGGTTGTGGCTAGCCTACAAGGAATGCTTACTCCTCCCTGGTACCTGGTTCCGCCTAAGGCTTGCCGGGGGTTCGACGATGCTTGGTTGAGTACTATTTGGATTATCGTCAGGATCTTCTTTAACTCATTACGGTATGATATTAGATAGGCAAAATATAGAGTAGAATGGATGCCATAGTTTTCTCTACTCGAAAATAATCCAATTTCTCGGAAGGAAGGACGAACGTCGAGAATTTGACATCTCCACTAAACTCGATAGGAAATAACTCGTTGGCTTATGTGTAGTCTTTTGTGTAGAATGTTTCAATGTCGTATGTCTCTATTTCGTCTATTGCTGTGCATGCTCGCCTTCTCTGTGTTTTCGCATCGGATGATTTGGTAATTTGCTGTTGGTACTACAACCGGGTCTGGTTGTAGATTCCCTACCTTTCCCATGAATCCAGTTTAATCTTTTAACAGAAATTCGACGAAAATCAGCATGGCTATAATAAAAACAAATTACAACCCAACTCCATACAATTGCATAGGCAAAAGAAAAATAACTAATCGTCAAAATTCTTTTTGTACATGTAGCATTCCATAGATAGTGAATAGAAGATATTTCTTATATATATCATATGGTGATTATGAAACGAGTTATGTGATTCTATAAACCTGCGTTTTGGCTACAAACTTCATTTGAAATTCTTTTCACCATATGTTTTACATCATAATTAATAATTATAACGTTCACATTAGGGAACAATGCGATATCATTTCTTGCAAATCGTCGTTGTTTCTTTTCTTACGATATTATTTGAGTTCAGAGTTTAGTCAAATACCAATGAATGGAGATACTGTGCTACTTATTTCGTAACACGAAAAAATCACGTTTCAAGAACAGGTATGTTGCCTGTTGCAAGTTTGACCCTAAGAATGTGAACATGATCAATATTGATCATGAGTCTTCTCATACTTTACCATCCCTGCAAGTTTGTAATGTGTCTGATGAGTATATAGCAAGGTATGGCAAAATATTTGAAAGTGTGACTACCCGACAGATGGACACACACACAGAGAGACAGACGGACAAAAGTTATTCCTTTGTGGTTCCCGTGTGTTACACGCGGCATAAATATTAAAATTCTATCATGTGTAATAAAACGCATTACATTAATCACATATTTTACATAACATACCTGTAGATCATTATTATATTGAATGCAAAAATATAAAAAGAAAGCTTGTCCTACTGACGTTTTGATTTTTTTTCTTTTAAAGATATCGAAGTGTCCAAAACCTGCCACCAAATAGCAGACTTTTAAGACGTCACAATTTTCGTTATACACATTTATTGGTTATCCAATTCTTATCAGTGGTGATTTAAGCCAAAACAATTTAGATAAGGTTAACTTGTTCCATGCTTTATTATTTGTATTTTATTTATAACATACCCCGAGGGCACATGTAGCCAAGTTCAATCAACTTCGGTTGATCGTCTCTTTCTTCAACGCATTCGAAAATTTCTCTTAACATAATTTCTTGCACTTTCTAAATCGTGGGTCCTGTAGCATCATATCCAATCCATCCTGCTAAGTCTTTCGGTACATTTTTGGATATAATAATGAATACTAAAATAATAAAAACACTCCTTGGCCATACTACATTGATTTGTTTGAGGATCACCGACGAGGGTAAATGACAAATATGGATAATGACCATATCCCTGTCTACAGTACAAAATCGATAATTCAGAAAATCAGAAACCGAAGGCATACAAAATCAGAATAACCGAAACGTGCATGACTGGTCCATTCTGCTAATTTATCCGTTCTAAAATAATGCTAATGAATTTGAAGACGTTAAACATTTATTAAGTTTAATTACAAGAGTTTTGCAAAGCTAACACATAAACGCCACAAAAAAACACACAAAGTAAAAAGAGCGAAGTATCTAAGAGCTTACACAAATACATAGATATGGTGCTTTTGAGTCTAAGAAAGACAACTCTATCTTCTACTCTGTTGTCAATTATAAGGAAGGAAACATTGTTCATCCCTACATATTTTTCTCAGTAAAACGGATTCACGAGTGGGCTTAAATACATCACGTCAATATTACTCCCTAGTCACTACACACTATATATTTTGTTTTGATTTTAGAGTTATCTCTCTTGATATACTGTGGCAATATGACAACTCAATAGATGATTTTTATATAACCGCAGTAGACTTGCATATTATACTGTCCAAGACCAGACATCACAATATTTGACGTAATATATTTTACGTCGCTACATATTAATGACATCATAGATAAAATTGAATAACGTCAAAAGTTCGTGACGTCGAGTATTGGTGTGTCTGAAATTCAAGTTAGCGGTAATATCATTTGAAAATTGTCAATTGAAAGTATCAATCGTTGTTCAGGAATCAACGAATTAGAGAAATACGGCAAAATCGTGCAAGTTCTCATTAACGAGGCAATCGCAAAAATGGAGGCAGGATCAGGTGCCCGGGAAGAGTGAGCGTCCTCTGACTGCATGCAACACCCGCTGCGAATGCCAAATAGAAACGATGGTTTCTTCGACGCATTCCAAAGTTTCCGTTATCAAAATTTCTTGAAATTTTTTTAATGTTGGTCCTGTAGCATCATAGCACCCATCCTGTTACGTCTTTTGGTAGATTTTTGGACCTGATCACTTTCACGTGGGGATCTCCAACAACACACGGTTGCAGTGCCCACAGCAAAACCTCAAAACACCCAATGAAAAAAGACACAGAGTAGCAGCAAAAGGGACGAGGCACATAGACGACCCTATTAGTCCATGAAGTCAAACACAAATCGTGAAAACATATACGATTCAAAAACCACAATCAAATAATATACAAACTCTTGAAAAAATCTCAGGAGTATGGAAAAACTTGACAAACAGACATAAAACATCAACAAATTAACGTCAATTGATATTCAGTGCCAAGCTCTGAAGGTTTTATGCTGTGTTTAAAAGACATTAAGCCATTATTAATTGTGTGGTTTTACCGAATGCGTGTGCACATACCTCATAATCTACTTATCCGTTTCACAAAGATCTTGAAGGTTTATTTTGTTGGTTTCGAAAATATTAAATAGTCATGTCAGAAGATTTTTATGTAACATATATCAGGAATTACTAAGGATTAGAAAATGACACAAAGTGGTGTTTCAATTTCAAATACACCAAATTTACGACCGCCGATTATTGTACTTATCAGGATAAGTACCACATATGCTTTCATTAAGCAGATAATCAACTAAAATGGGGTAAGGACGCGCATCGGTCTTAATGTATTGCTTTATATATGATCGGACTTGGCTACATGTGCCCTTTAGGACTGGTCCTACAGAAGTTTCACTCACAAAATATTTTGCTGTTGGTGCTGCAACAGGGTCTTGTTGGAGATCCCCTCCCTTCTTCAATATGACACTTCTTCAAATTCAATAGCATCATTTGAGAACAGACGAATTTGCAGCAGTGAAATATGTCCAAAAAATGCCGAAAGACGTAGAAGGATGGGTGTGATACATGTATGATGCTACAGGACCCATTTATCAGAAATTCGAGAAAAGTTTGTGAACGGAAATTTTCTAATGTCTTTGAAGAAAAGATCAACCGACTTGGCTACATTGTGTCCTCTGGGGACTCCTGGTCCACTAGCAGTGAAGCTCACCAAGTGGTACAAGTATTACACGTCTTCAATTGCATAGCACAATTCAAGAACAGATAAATTTGCAGCATTGATGTACGTTTCGGGTATTTGACCTGCGTCAGTGATACTCATTCCGAACAATGAAATAAAGCCAAAGACTGTGAAAGTAATGTTTCGTAAAATAGTTGCTGCATACAGAAATTTGAATAGATTTTGAATGCAAAAAATATTTTTGAAAGTGATTTTTCAGAACTTTTGTCTGCAGATTTATCTTATGAGTTAAAGAAGATGTTGACGGTAATCTCAACAGCAATTATAATAGAGCACCAAATTGAGCATCGACGGACCCCCAGCAAGCTAGAGGTGGGACCAGGTGCCCGGGAGGAGTAAGCATCCCCTGTTTGCTAGTCGCACCCGCCGTCGATGTTCATGCACGAAAAATGAAAACAATGTATAAAATATATGCACTGTCTGAGGTTATGTCTATATAGAAAGTGCTATGGCGACCATGTCAGGGAAATATTCAAAACACTTACTGTCAAACCCCTCGCGGGAAACTATTTTACGAGTTCCACACGGCAAAGGGCATTAGTGTGACACAAATGAGTTAATGTCAGGGAAAATATTCAAAACACTAACTGTCAGACCGCTCGCGGGAACTTTTTTACGAGTTCCAAACGTCAAAGAGCATAAGAGGGACACACATTAGTTAAGGCACGGTCCATTTGATATTCTGGGGGGGGGGGGGGGGGGGGGGGCTTGGGTTCTTTGTCAGAGCAAGATTTTTTTTCGCCTCGGACCGGGGCGAAATTTTTTTTTCTTCCAAAGTCGGAGCAAGGAAATTTTTTTCTAACAATTTATATGTATATTATAAAGAATGTTTGTGTTCTTTCAACAGAAATTCTTTATTTTTACTTAAATTGCTCTAAACTTTACTAAATCTTTATGTAAAACTTGTATTCACTTCTAAACTGAGAGAGAAAAAAGATTTTTACAATATGATATGATTTTCAGTTAACAAAATGTATATAAGGTCATGTACAGTAACATGTAAGAGTGCCTGAGGGGAAGGTCTTCTATGCAATTTTTTTTATTTAGAAAAGTAAACTTATGAAAAACTTAATTAAATTCTCCTTCCAAGATTGTATATAATTTTTTAGACTCTATGGTGATACATGTATCTATTAATAGTAATAAATGATATTGATAATGTATATGAGCATTGAAGGAAGTCCCTTTTTTAGTCATATCTATACATTTGATATTTTTAGATATAAACTTGTCATTAAAGAAGAAAAGTATTGCAAGCAAAGCTAGCCAAATTTTTTTATAAAGTGAAAACTATGGCGAGCAAAGCGAGCCGAAAATTTTTTAGGAATTTTAAGCGAAATTTAGAGCAAAATTATTTTTTTCGAAAAAAAAACCCCCCAAGCTCCCCCCCCGAATATCAAATGGACCGTGCCTAAAGAAGATCATGACGATAATCTCAACAGCAATTATAATAGAGCACCAAATTGAGCATCGACGGACCCCCAGCAACCTAGATGTGGGACCAGGTGCCCGGGAGGAGTAAGCATCCAATGTTGGCAAGCCGCAACCGCCGTCGATGTTCATGTACGAAAAATGAATACAATGTATAAAATATATGCACTGTCGTAGGTTATGTCTATAAAGAAAGTGCTATGGCGACTATGTCAGGGAAAATATTCAAAACACTTACTGTCAAACCCCTCTCGGGGAACTTTTTTACGAGCTTTACATGGCAAAGGGCATAAGTGTAACACAAATGAGTTAAAGAAGATCCTGACGATAATCTCTACAGCACTTCAATAGAGCACCAAAATGAGCATCGACAGACTCTATGTACGTAATTGTGTTTCTAATTCATGGGACAAACATAGAATATATGCAGCCTTGCTCCATTGATTTAACCTTGTGCGCCAACTGCCTTATATGTCATAGGACATCCTACGTCTTATAATTAGCCCTGTACATGAACAGCCTTAGCCTTTTCGAGTTTTGTACATTCTTCTTGTCATGCTTATATAGGTATCTGATGTAAGTCCATTGTAAAATGATTAATTTTATATAAAAACGCCCTATTTGTAGTACAGTTCACGTGAATTTAACGATGGGATCCATATAATCTGATGACATCACAGGAAATTTGAGAGTTCCAACTCGATACTTCAACATTTCAAACTAATTTCAATACACCAGACACCTTTTCATTCAGAAAGTAAATTTTTATCCAAAATTTTAAGCCAAAGTGATTTTCAGACAAAGTCAAATTAATTTTAGTGGCGCCCTCTACTTACTGTTTAGATTTTTGTGTTTCTCTGTACATAAATTGCGGCTCCAATTTTCCTGGATAGTGGATTTGATTCAGGAGCATAGTTATAAAAAAACTCTATGACATAGAGAGTGTTGAATAGGATGATAAAAGGATGTTTACCTTCTCTAATTTCAATTTAGATGATTTCAGAATAAAATTATGACAAGTTTCCGAGATAGCAAAGTAAGCCCCGTCTAGACGACAGAGGTGGAAGGAAAGTAATAGATACACTTGCAACAACCACTTAATGTCATATACTTGTATAAAAGGGAAGCAACTCTGTATTTCGACATTTTGTATGTCTACAAAAGTCATCAGAATAAAGAAAATAGACCATATTGTATATCAGATGTGAGGTGATTTTAACGTTGACATGTTTGATACTCTAAAATGCTCCCACTCCTTCTATAAACGAGCCAGTGTGAATACATAGAGGGTTTACTTTATTTATGGTAGATATACATTATTCATCTTTTGAAAAACTAATAAGTTTGTGAAAATCAAAACTTTAATCTAATTGATTTTCATTCCAATTCAATCTGTATATCTGTCTACATGAATAAAAAAAACTGACTAAATTTTTTCGGGGGGGGGGGGAACAACAGTTATCATATTAATTAATTCATCTGTGAAGTCAAAATATAATAATCAATAAACAAGGCGGGAAAAAACAGATTACTGAGTTGAGAAGATCTGTAAGTCTCTTTCATGTTTTTATTAATTACATTAGCGAATTTGTACAATGTGTACACAATCAGTATACTTATATAAATGCTACATGCTACACATCATGTTTAACTTTGCATTTATCATAATCAATCTTTCCTGAACATATATTTCTATCTTAAAATGCATAATACAATCTCTATCTTTAAATCCATAGATTCTGAAACAAAATACATAAAGCAGTAAAAGGCATTGAATGCGCAAGTATAAAAGGTTAACTCCTGCAAAGTTTCTAAATACTATCTGCTATAATAATATAATTTCTTCTTTTTCGGCCTCAAGCTTCACTGATGAGAGATTACTTCTTGAAATGCGCATATGGTGCTCTGAGATGTTTACAAATAGAACTTAAAGTTCAATATTGATAATATGCACATTTTCATGATTATAATATGTTCTTCATTATTCTTGTCTGGTTTGATGAGATTCCCTTGAGTAATATGGAATTGCGATGGCAATATATTTCAGCATACTGTAAACGTGGTTATTTTCGCGGGGGAAAATTTCGCGATTCTAACATCATGACGTTACGCGTGGGGGAAATGTTCGCGATAAAAATGTCTTTCCCATTGTAGGAATGCAGCGGGGATATTTTCCTGTTGGGTAAATGTTCGCGAAGTCTCACAATTCGCGGAAAACGCGAAAATTACCCCCACTGAAAATTTGCACGTTTACAGTAATGCAAATTATTTCTTAGTTCAGATGGCAATATTTTTCCGAACAGTGTATTTCAATAATACACAAGCTCGGTGATCATAATTCAAAGGACCATAACTCCTGCAAAAGTTCAAGGATGTAAGGATGAAAACACTATTCCTTCGTGTACGTCTCCAAGTTTTTTTTTACTCATTTCAGATTTGGTGAACTTAAGAATCATTAATGATAAAGGAGCTGCGATATCAAGATAAAACGGACAGACAAACAGACGGAAGGATGGCAAAGAAGTCTTCATGTTTCATTATACGGGAACAAACTCACAGTTAAGATTTTTTGCAAAGTTTTGTAAGAGCTGAATTACTTTCATCCCTGAACTGTTTGCTCATAAAACTGTAGATTACTGGATTCAATGCCATACTAAGAATGTAGGATCGAAAGAAGAATTGATAGATGGCTTTTCCAGGGGTAGATAATTCTGCATAGTAAGTCTGATTGATGAAGCGGATCACTCCAATAATGCAATAGGGTAAAAACGAAACCATGAAGAGAAGAGTAACAAGGAATAGCATAACCAAACTTCTGACCATTCTTGGATCAAAATTTTGTTCAAAATCAATCTGCTTCTTAATTTTGATTGCAATGAAAATGTAAATGATCACAAAGACAATATCGAATAAGACTGTCAGGCTCAGAATTATAACATTAAATATAAGAGGATACACACTCTTTTTGAATCTGTCACTTATAAGGCAGGTTCTTCCGACGACTGTTCGAACATTTTCGGGCACAGGATACTTAATTGTTTGTATTCCGAAGATCAAAATGGCGGGCCATGTCAAAATTATGGAAACAGCAACTCCCAAACATATGAGAGTAACATTCTTCCTGGTATTGAATGGAATATTTTGGGGTTTACAAAGCCGCCTGTATCGATCTATAGCCATGAAAAGTAACGTCAAAGATGAAGAAAAATTCATCCAGAAAGTAAGGAAACGGGACAGTTTGCATATTGTTGCACTCTGCCACCGAAAATTGTTCCACATAACGGCAAGTTCTGTAGGCATAGTTATAAATCCATTAATTAAATCAAAAACTGCTAAAGCAATAATATAATCTCTTGCAGCGGAGTTTCTTGGTCGGTTCAGATACACATATATGACCATCATGTTTCCAAAACAGCATATCAACATCATGATAATGGTATATATAAAACTAGGTATGTATATCCTAAGAAACAGTTCATAGTTGACTTCATCTACAATTGAGTCTTGTGTTTCTACTGTCAAGATGCTGGTATTTTGCGAAGACTCTGAGGACAATTCCATCTGAAATTTAAGATTTATGCTTTATATTTCGATAAAAAGGAATTGGAAAAGCATTTTCTTATTTCCTGTCCTTTATAATTTGACGTAACATGGATTCGTTATACATTTATTATTTTTCAATAGTTACGTGAAATATAGAATAACGAAATAAAGAGGTAACCATCATGTCCATAGCGACATGTTATGATATTGTAAATATATGGCTATAATACGGAAGTATTCCAACTCTATACCTTTTCGAAGAACATTTCAAACCAATTTGTATCAATATCATGTAAATCTCTTCAAATATGCAAAATGGCATTGTTTAAAAAGTTGACAATCATGTTTCTAAACAGATCGAGAAGATCACGTAAGAAGCTAATGGGCAGTTAGACATTCAAATTAACTTACCGTCGACTGATATTTTCCTTTGGTATATAGGAAGTCCCAGATACTGTACTACACTCAGAAATGACTGAATTCTAATCCATTGTATTCGTCGGAAGTACACTTCTGATGTATGTGTGTCAAAATTCAATTTTAGATTCTCGCCATACCACTTAACATCTCAAATACTTGACATTTGCATGTCACTCTTATGTAATGCAATTGTATTTACTAGTTAGTAGTCATTAATTTTTTTTTCTTTTACTTGTGAAAAATAGAAAAATAAATATTGAATTCAGAAAAAAATATATAAAAGATATTAAATGTTATTAATCATAATATCAAAAAATACTAAATAATATTTATTATAATATCAAAAATATTTTTTTAAACATTAAATTCATGATGTAGCATCGGACATTTATTCGATCTTATATAATAAAGTGAAAATTGTTTACAAGGCACTCACAAAACAGACATTTTGTTTAAACTAGAAATTTTAAGTACTTTCCTTTTCTATCAAGCAATTATTTCGAAATTGGAAAGTACTGAAAGCCTAAATGCTTTATATGAGTTGTAGTTCGTAGAAATGAGATGCTGAAATCATTATGGTAAATCAAATCCGGAACATATTTCAGTGATACATTTTAACCCATTTATTACAAAAAGGGATATATATATATATCTTTCTAAATGTTATATATTTCAACTTTTACCAATCAATTGGGTTTTTTGCTGGTGGATGAACTAGCATATTCTCCAAATTAGTAAATTATCCGGTTTTATGTACCCTCTTGGCATATGCTAAACATTGAAAAATTAGTATAAAACTAATTTCATCTAATCTTGACAGTATCTCCCGATATCCAAAACTGATTTGAGTAGTAGACAATGTTAAAAATATAAAAGTCAAACATGCAGAGAAAACTATTATCATAAAAAGTCAAGATGACAAAATAATATCCATAAAAATGTTTATCACATGATTCACCCGTTATGCAGTTTCATAAAGCCATTTCATAAACATATGATATGATAACACGTTACATATCACTCTGCTCGAATGCGATTGGTCAAGTTTGGAACCTAATCACATAAACCTTGACAAATGTGACCTTTCAAATATCGGTCAACTGTTAAATTCAGACCCGGAGTCAATATCAATGATTAAAATTGTTGTTGTTGAATTAATTTTTGCATTAAAATACTATTCAAAATTGAAATACTTTTCTCTTACGCACAGAATATCTATACGATGGGGACACTACTTCTCGTGGCGTAGCAGACGACCTCTAGATCACGGCGTGATTCGCCTCAGTAGTTCTCGGAAACGTTGATTTCACGTTAGAAATACACACTTTTAGGAAAAATCATGTGATAAAAAGAATCTCAAATGAATTTTCATTTCATACGATGTATTATGAAACTCGTTGTGCGTTTTATATCCCCTCGCCAAGGCTCGGGGATATAAAACTCACGACTCGTTTTATAAAACATCGTATGAAATGAAAATTCATTTGAGATCCTATATATATCAACACTCAAAAACTTAAGAACATAACAAATGACACTCTTCATGGAATTGAACGTTAGCCAATAATTTTTGAAAGTCCAACGCCTGAAATATATACATGTGTTCAGGGAGCAATGTAGTGTACTAGTATTCTACCGAATTCCTTTTCAATGATGGTATGGTCCCAAATGACAAATATGGATAATGACCATATCCCTGTATACAGCACAAAATCGATAATTCAGAAAATCAGAAACCGAAGGCATACAAAATCAGGATAAAACAGGAACCAAAGCAAACAAACAAAACCCTCCGCCATATGAAAAGAAGCAAACTCCCGATATGGGAGTGGGACCAGGTGCCCAGGAAGAGTAAGCATCTCCTGCTTGCATGCATCACCTACCGCTTCAATTCGGTAGAACTGTCATATCCGGTTACTTTCATTTCGGAGGACATAGAGTACAATCTTTGGATGGATGGTGAAAATGGTCTATGACAGAATATCAACCACCATTCTGGAGAGTGGGACATCATAGTGTATACCGAGTTCCCCATATCCACCGTAGCCCGTGGAACTTCCTCAGTGACGATGTTAGTCGGCCACATACATATCCCTGACTGAGAAGGTTATCTGAAAGACTTTGCTCTAAGAACAATGATGAAGGGATGTTGCTACTCAGAAAAGGAAAGTTTGTAATGCTGAAATTGAAGTCGTCATAGAGTGAGGTTTTCATGTGACCATCAGTGTCGTAGGACAACATTTTGTCCAAATAGGATGCTGAATTATTGGCTCTGTAGTTTCTTTGACTTCAAGCTCCGAAGGGTAGATACTGCTGAAGTAATCCGCGAATTTTGGATTATCGATGGACAATGACTCGTCTATGTATCTGTAAGTGAAGTTAAAGTCAGAGGCCAAGTATCTTTTCCCTCTAGCTTCTTACGAAAGAAAGGAGGAGATCTCCAACAACACTAGGTTGCAGCACCCACAGCAAAATCCCAAAACACCCATGCAAAAAACACAGAACAGATACCCACAGAAAGAGACGCAAAAGGGACAAGGAACACCAACTTACAACATAGAAACATGAAACACAAAAGACTACACATAAACCAACGAGACCAATGGGCAACCGGTGCCGACTTAGGACGGCCATCTGCCACGTAAATAGCAGACGGTGTGGTTATCCTGGATTACGTGCGCACAACCCTCCCACTATTCCGATTTCCCAGAGGTCTTGAAGAACGCACAATTATGGTGTAAAACAACCTCCTCACTGTTAGGTGACCACACACAAACAAGACCGTAAAACACAGGGGTCCAAGCAACACAGATGAATATGTAAATGGATATAAAAAGAGGACGTGCGTTATACAGTCCGTGCTCTGCCGGCTGTAGCGAGCTCATATATGTTATCACCCGAGGAGTCCGACTGACATTCAGAGAGGACAGGTGGTCGGGGCCCTGTCTTCTCTAAAGAGGTTTGGACAGGGCCCGTCATGGAGTCCCGTCGTCACAGTCAGTCAGAGTGCAAGTCTTAAGAATGCGCTCGTACAAGACTGTATATTGGTCAAGTACCAAGCTTAGTGTCCGTCTGGTGACATTAAGATCATATCCACGGTATAAAAGGCGTTTGATGACTCTGACGCATTTTCGATACATATGCTGTCTACCTTTGATCCTTCTTATTTTGTTAATTAAGTCACCATAAAATGCAGGTTGTGAAATACCCCAAGTAATATACTCCGTTGCTTGTATTGGTCCGAATTTCAAAAGAAGTTGATCATAATTTTTGTAAAATTTCCAGAAAGTCTTTACTAGTTTATGAAAGCGAAAACCTTGACCTAAAAGTTTCTTTGTAATTTGTAGATTTCTATTATGAAAATCCAAAACATCAGTACATGCTCTAGCATACCGGATGAGCTGTGAAATGTAGATACCGTATGACGGTAATCTAGGAACATCACCGTCAAGCCAGGGAAAATTTACTATGTTGAATCCAAAATCATCTCGTTTGTCATATACACTTGTATGAATTTCTCCATTGACAATTTTGATATTTAGGTCCAAAAATGGTGTTTCAGTGTCTGTAAAGTTTGCCTTGTTAAGAGTCAATTCTTGTGGATAAATAACATCTTTATACTTTTCAAAAACAGGATTATCGATAGTAAGAATATCATCCAGGTACCTAGAAGTACCAGTGAAGCATTTCACATCATCATGTTTTCTTTGCTTTTGAAGATTTTGAATAAATTCCTTTTCATATGTGTATAAAAATAAATCTGCAACAAGAGGCGCACAATTTGTACCCATAGGAATCCCTACAACCTGCTTGTAGAGATTCTCACCAAATCTTACATAAATGTTGTCCAAGAGGAAGGACAAGGCACTACACAGGTCGCTACATGACCATGATTTGTATGATTTGTATTCTGTAGCGGAAAAGAAACCCTTTGATTCAGATGTACAAATATAAATTTTCCCCTCTCGATTATAGCACCATTTAATGAGTTTGGACAATTGATCATTGATCTTGTCGTGAGGAAGCGTGGTGTACATATTTGAAAAATCGTACGAGTAAAGGAAAATGTCGGCAGGGAGTAGGGCACAATTGGTCCCCATTAGAATTCCGACAATTTGCTGGAAAACCTTTTATAAAAGCAGAGTTTATCCCAATGCATTAATGCGTGGGATTAATGTACTGCCTGAGAATCATTGTTATATCTCATATGAATACCCTTGTAATTGCAACATGGATTATATACTCAACCAAACCCGTTTTTAATTCCGTCTGCTACTGAGATTAATAGAATCTATCCCTGTATGTTTCCTGGGGCAAGAAAATTCAACCCGTCTGTCAAATTTGCTTGTACCACGACGAGGCTTGCCCATTCATGAACAAAAGCAGCCCCTGGACACGAGTGTTGGATTTCCGTGTCCCTGATAACATCTGGGGCTTGATTATTTTTCTCTTACTGTCTAAAAGAGCTAAAAAATGAGTTTTCTTGTATTCCTTTTCATATTTTGACCGGCTATCTTAGCAATAATGTATAATGTCACAATGATGTGACAGTTAAAAGCACTTCCGGACTGGGCTTATCTCACCCTGCAGGGTGAGATAACATTTTTCCTGACACCTAATTTCGCGGACAAATCAGCCTCAAGTGAGAAAAAAAAAAGATCATGACAACAATCTCAACAGCACTTTGGTGCTCTGTTGTGAATGCTGTTGAGATTATCGTCAGGGTCTTCTTTAACTCTTACAATAGAGCACAAAATTAAGCTAGAGGTCGGACAAGGCGCTCGGGAGGATTAAGCATCCCCTATTTGGATAGCCGCACCCATCGTCGATGTTCACGCACGAAAATGAAATGAATGGGGCGTAGCTACGCAACATTCGGAAAAATTTATTCCACAAGCCCTCGTGTGACTTTAAAATCGTTCCCCGTGACTTGATGCTTGTTAGGTGTATCAATTACTTCTTCCCAGCTCTGTTGCCTGAAAGAAGCTTTGTTTTGATCTTTTATCAGTTTGACATCATATATATTTCTTTGCTATTTCGGACACTTGCCATTTCATCCAAAAATATCATCGAAATTAAAAGAAGGTTAACATCTAGCATCATCCCTGCAATGCTACTTTGAACATAGACTTTATTTGGATATGCTTCTGAATCGACCCTACAAGAAATTTGGAGCCACGCACTCTCTGTTAAGTAAATGTACAAATTCTAATTCTAATCATTTATCAAGAGGTTGCTAGTGAAATGAATTTCGGTGGCGCATGAAAGCACTTTTGCAGGGAGCATCACTTATGTGAATTAAGTGTCTGGTGCATGAAAATTGGTTTTAATTTTTTTTCAAGAAGGTATAGAGTTGGAACACTTCGGTATTATTTTGACGCCGTCGATACTGGACCTATTTGGCACTACTGCTTATTTCTCAAAGGAGAAGACAACAACACAAGAAGCATTTTAAATTATTGGAGGAATTTCTTGCCGAGTGTCGTATGAGTATAATGTTGGAAGAACAATAGTCAAGATTCGATCAAATGACCTTGAAAGGTATTTATTGAATGTTTTACCAATGGACGCCAAAGAACGAGGCATATGAGCTTACGACTATGAGAGGGATGGTATGCTTCTTTTGATCGACATCTACATATACATGCACTCAAATTCTTACGAATTTATCCAGACAAAGAGAGTCTTGAATCATTGCATTGTTCCTGAAGCGCCTTAGGCACAGTCCATTTGTTTTTTTTTTTTTCGGGGGGGGGGGCCTTGGGTTTTCTTGTCGGAGCAAGATTATTTTTTTCGCCGTGGACCGGGGCAAAATTATTTTTTTCTTGCAAAATTGGAGCAAGGAACTTTTTTAACAAAGTCATACGCATATTAAGAATGTTTGTGTTTTGTGTTTTATCAATAGAAATTATTTATATTTTTACTCAAAACTGTAAATTTTAATACATGTATATTAGTTCAAACGATTTTTACAATATAATTCTGATAGAAAACTATGGCGATCGAAAAATTTTGATACAAATTGAAAATTTTCAAGAATTTTAGCGAAAGGGGTAGGTTCACGAACTACCAAAATCGGCCCTAAATTTTTGCGAAAAATAATTTTCTGAAAATTATGATTCAGCATCTCTAATATTTATCTCAAATACCTGCCGAAATAGAAAGTAAATATTTTTCATTATCAAAACGTCACTAGCGTTAGTTATGACGTCACATTGTGACGTCATTTGCTCTGCATGACGGAAAATGAAGGAAAATCGCCATATTTTCTACTTAAATCTTTATAATTAGTATAGGCGCCAACCCTCACCCAACATAAATTTTATATAGATCGAAAGATAAATTGCAAATTTAACTTTTTATATGAAATTTTTTTTTGGGTGAGGGCTGGCAACCTACTTATTTTCATAAATTTTGACCAGAATTATGCCCATTTCTTAGGATTTTTCAGCATTTTATGACTTAAAGCCGATTTTGAAGCCATATCTTTCGGTGTATTGCACGTAAATTAAAATATTTATTTGGTATTGCAAACAACCATACATTTAACTTCCTTGATATGAAATACAATTGGAATCTAAAACAGTCTAAAATAAGGCCGATTTTCCATGTTACCGAACCTGCTCCTTTTATGGTAATTCTTCATATTCAGATTATTTGTAAGAGCAAGATTTTTTTTTCTGTCACACCATAAGCGAATTTATTTTTTTTTTCATCAAAATTGAGAGCAAAATTATTTTTTTCGAAAAAAAAAAAAAAAACCCAGCCCCAAGAATATCAAACGGACCGTGTTATTATTTCAATTCATTTTCATACATAAAGACACAGCGCATAAATTATATTGTCTAATTGTTAACTTTTATCATCGTTTTTACTAAATTTCTTATTATACAGCGTTTTGTGTACTTTTTGTTTTATCGATCCGCATAAAGTTCATTTCGTGATGGTAAATTGATCATCGAAAAACAATTTAAACTATATACATCTTGCGAGGTATATGATATATTCTTAACAACATTATGCATTTATAATCACATCTTAAGCTGTTTGTTCTTATATTTCCATTGCTGAGTTGATATCTCACACGTTTCGCGGAATAGGACTTGTGACTAAAGCAGAAATTAGAAAAACCTTTCACACATAGTAAGTATGATTGGTGATTAGAGGTATGAAATTTAGCAGTTGAAAATAATAGAAATATGTTATCTGAGACAACAATTCCTTGAAATATCCAACTCCCAGGAAAAACGAACTGCAATGTGATTTCGTCTCACAGATATCTTATCAGGATAACAGACATTAAAAGATAAAACTCAAAGTCGGGTAGACTGTTCGAGACACTAAAGTACAGGCTTACTTCGGATACCATTTAATTTCCATTGTTATTTCTAAGAAACAAATATTCTGATTGGCCGAGAAATTTTGTTGATATCCTCATCAACAGAAACCGGCAGTATACGCTTAGCAACGTCATACGCAACGTCGTTAGCAACATAATTTCAAAGATTCAAATTAACATTGTTGATGTTGATACCTCGTTTAACCATAAAAAGATTACAATGATTTATTTATACCACTTGGTGAGTGTCACTGCTGGTGGACCAGGAGTCCCCGAGGGCACATGTAGCCAAGTTCGATCAATTTCGGTTGGTCGTTTCTTCAACGCATTCTAAATTTCTGTTATAAAAATTTCTTGACATTTCTAAAAAGTGGGTCCTGTAGCATCATATCCCACCCATCCTGCTGCGTCTTTCGGAGCGCTTTTTCGACAAAGTAAATTTCATACTTTTTTGGCATATTACATTGTTTAGATTTAAGGATGAGGGTTAAGTACCCGAAACGTTCATGTCTGGTCCACGTTGCCTATTTATCTGTTCTTAAATGATGCTATTCAATTTGAAGACGTTTACATCTTAAAAGAATCACTCTTCGGATGTTGACATTAATTAAGTCGTAACACTCTCAACTTAATTTGATTTTCATTTGTCAAATTTTGATTTCAGATATTTTTTGCCTGCCATAATGATCTAGCCGACGTAATTATCATTCTCTATCTCAGTAAAATGCCTTATTTTAGTTAAATTATATTTTATCCCATGTCATGAAAAAGGATTGGAAAAGAGTTGTCAAAACATTATGTAACACCGGGGTCCCTCTCCTTTAGAAAGTAGAATGGTATTCTCTCATACGAAATGACGTTATCAAACAAGATAGCTGTTCTGCAATAAGATTGATTCCCCAAAACCTTTATGAAAAAGTAATTCAAATTATCGGCAAAACATTCTTATAAGATGTACATTTCTCTGTATTTGGTTTTTGATTTAATGTAGCAATGTTCAACAATAAGTTAAAGATTAAATTTGAAATAAAGTAAACATACATGTCTTCAAATAATCATTTAAATTTGTAAAGGATATCAAAAGCATAAGGTTGTATGGAAATCAATATTTCCGGTATTCATCTTTTTAATCTTTCATGCTTTTCCATGTTTTTCAATTAGCTATTGTGCGTAATGTTATTAGATATTGTACAATGGAAGAAGTAATTGTTTATGTAACGTCTCAAAACTTCATGAAAATAAGACACCTGTCTTCTCAAGAGTTCTCTGGTTGTTTGTCTTCGATAAGTTTTTGTTATTTCATAAGAAAGAGGGGATCTCCAACGACACCCCGTTGAAGGACCGAAAGCAAACACCAAAACATTCCATGCAAACACAAAGAGTAGACATGCACAGCAAGAGAAGCAAAAGAGATAAGCAACACCAAAAACAACACAGAAATATCAAACACAAAATACCTTTGTGTGGTAGCCAAATGGTGTTGGTATCGGATTACGTGCGACTTTTCCGGTGATCGCACAATAGTGGTGTAAAATAATCTCCTCACTGTAACCCAGGTAACACAAAACATTTTCGAAATATTTTTGTATGGTTTCAAACAGGTTCTGTTGAAACTGTTTTGACAAAACGCTCCGAAAACATTTTTTAAAACACTGTGCAGTTGTAGAGAATGTTTTAGAACGTTTTAAAAACATTTAAGAGTGCTGAACAAAATAAAATGTTTCCAAATTTGTTTTTGATATTTCTGGAATCATTCAAAATCACGTTTCTATAACAATTAGTGCAATATTTTTGACATGTTTTTAAAACATAATTGTGATAACTTTAACTGGGAAGATAACCGTCCAAACAAGACAGCATGAAGCAGGGGACCGAGCAACACACAGATGGATTCAATTATGTAAATGGATATAGTAGTTCGAAATACTGTCCGTGCTCTGCCGGTTGCAGCGATTCTATGTATGATATCACCCAGATGTCCGACCGACATTCAGAGAGTACATATTATAGGCCCTGTCTTCTTTATAGAGTTTTGGACAAGACCCGCCATGGAGTCTTGTTGCCACAGTCAGTCAGAGTGCTACTTAAGAATGTGATGATAATAGACAATAAGCTGGTCAAGTACCAATCCAAGTGTCCGTCTGTGATTTTCACTTTGTAAATGAAACTTTTACCTGGATAAAATAAACAAAAATAAAAAAGCCCATAAAAAGGACATTTGATTTCAAAGAACATTTGTATAGATTACATGCATATTACCTAAACATAATGAGAATTCTATATCTTCGAGTAGAGTTTGCCACGACCTTTAGGAATTGTAATAGGTGCTTCTTTCCGTGACAGAGCAAAGACTGAAACAAGACAAGACAAAGGATGAAGACTGAAGCTTCATATAAGTATAGAAAAATATCAGCAAGAACACAATTGCTTCCAGTTGGATTGCAAACGATTTGCTAAAATAGTATTTCTCCAAACACCACAATTATGTTCACGATTAGAAAGTTCGACATTCGGATTACCTCTTTTGTTTTTATAAGACTAGCCTCATGCATTCCGTAACAGAGCAAAGACTGAAAGAATGAACAAACTTGGCTGTATATCAGTTACATAAGTGTCAAAAAGAAGTGGAACACAATTGCTTCCAATTGGATTTCAAATGATTTGCTGAGAGACAATATTTCTCCAAACACTACAAATATGTTCTCGATGAGAAAAATAAACATTTAGATTACCTCTTATTCTGTTATTAGACGTATCTGATGCATTAAAATTGGATGGAAATTTTCTTTGAAAAGTAAAAAGTTGAACACTTTTATCTTATTCTTACAAAATGCGAAGAGCTAGAGGGACATTCCTTGGATCTATCAGCATTGAATCATTTATTAAATGTGCCTTTTGTTGTGTTCAAAATATCGTGGAAATATGCACACCCACACGCTCGCACAAATTTACTTACACACAAAAACTCTCGCATGACGGAGAGGTTATAAACGAGTCATCCAAACACGGATTTCAGATGACAAAAATGAAACGTTTCAGGATGTGGTCAATAGAGATTTTTACTTAAAGTGTAGACTGACAGCTGAGCTCGGACGACGACTTACCTGTAGGGGTTATCTCAAAACAAGAACTGAACATCACCTCTAAGATCACTCGAAAGAAACGACGGACGACGGAATATGACAATATTTTTATCGAAAACGAATATGATAAATAAATAATAATGATAAACATTTGTGAGGCAGATTTTTTAATTTATTCTTTCCATAAACATTGTTACTCGTCCTCACTCTCGGATGACGAAATTCCGAGCGCCTTCAGAATTTTCGGCACTTTCTAAGTAATAAACTTGTTGTATTCCATTTGATTTTTTTCTCATTAATTGTAAAGTAGAAAGTTTTTTCTTTTTTTTTTCGGAACATCTACTTCTTCTGAATTTTGAATATCTTTCCGCTTCGATGTACTTCCTTCCATAACACTTCTTCCTGCCTCGTGCGCATGCCTTTTATCAGTTTTGGTCGCCCTTTCCTCGGAGGAGGTCTGTGCCTCCAAAATTCCTTCCCTTCCGCCTTTCTGTTCACTATTTCCTATACAAGCATCCGATTTATCAACTTCTTTTTTTTATCTTTGCACTGACTTTCTAATTCCTTGACTTTCATCAATTCGACCCTAAAATAAATACATTTACAAAAGTGTTATTCCAAGTGCAATATAATTATGTTCAAAAAGCAGAGAATCAGAGAGAGAAAGAGATGCATGTAATTATTATATCTTAATATCTAAGCTCATATTTCAATAACATTGTGGGCAGGGAAAGGGGGTGACTTACCTCACATCCTCATTCTTTATTTCGTTCAGAGGCTTTGTTGTTAGTTTCCCTAGTTTTGTTGATAACCTCTCCTTCAGTTGTTTCACGCTTGCAGATTTGAACAATGTCTGAGCATCTGCAGGAAGGGTATGGAGGTTGTCTTTGATGCTATTTATGATTTCCCCCATGAACATGGAAATTCCATGTATGATCTCAACAAGAGTAGAATCTCCTGGTCAGAAATCTTCACAACTTTCTTTTTTCTGTGCTGAATTGTTTCTAGAATAGATTTATTTTCATATTATACACTGAGTCTTCAAAATGTTACCGTTTCAAATAAAGGTAACAAATAGTATTTGTGTAGGTATTTTTTCGGAACGAGAGATTATTATGAAAAACTCATTTAATTCTAAACAACGGAAAGGTTTTTTTCAATAATGATGTCAGATGGTTCCTTTAATGGAATTTAAAAAAATTTCTGCAAAAATGCACAATTGAAAACTTTCAACAATGTCGTCAATTTATGTAAAAATAAATTAAGAATCGACTGCACTCAATTGATTTCGCTCATGAAGATTCGTTCTGCCTAAATAAAGAGAAAGAGAGAGAGAAGGGTGGGGGGTATTTTTAAAATTGATTAAGGTAAAGGTCATCTCGCTACTTAAAGAAAAACTTTCTCGGACGAATGATAACATTCCACATTTCGCCGGATTTCAAAGGTAATCACACTTTGATTGAATCAGATATCGATATCTATATAAACAAAAGTTTAAATTGATTTTTACTTGTAAAAATAAAAGAACTTACTACTCTCTTGATCCATACTTTTGATTACCTTGAATGATCGTGTATTGCGAAAATTTTACCTGGACAAATGAGTTAAAGAAGATCCTGTCGTTAATCCCAACAGCACTCACAATAGAGCACAAAATGTAACATCGACGGACCCCTAGCAAGTGACATCACTTGCTAGGCGACAAAAATCCCTAGCAAGGACGGACCCCTAGCAAGTGACATCACTTGCTAGGCGACAACCCCTGGACAAGTGACATCACGTGATTGAAGAGAGTGTTCGATTATATGTTTAGTATTATGAGTAGAACTTACTATATATATAAGAAGTAAAGATAGTAAGTAGGGCTATTCTAACAAATTAAAACTTGTCTTAGGTTTCATGACCTTCATCGTTTATCTTTTCAGTGATATAGACGAAGATACACGCGAGAAGTATCTTAAAGCCCTTCTTGTATTGAGTTCTCCTCCGCCTAATTTAAACGATTTTATCCAAAGACTTACTGCCGTTTTATCTGCAATAGCGAGACCCCCACCTGATATCAGCCTTGACATTAGAGATAAATTTGGGAATATTTCTCCTTTTTGGAAAGAGACGTATTTAGTCATTTAAAGGATTATGAATATGGATTCTTTGAAATAACAGGCGAGACTCCGGAATCCATACAGGATATTCTTATTCAAATCCATCCTTTCATTGTGGAATTAAAATGTACTCATAATTTGACAAAGTTAGACCGTGTTTTAATGTTTAGATTGTGGTTAAGAGGGTATTATACATATCATATGCTCTCTTTATTAATTGATATTTCTGTGTCGTCGACCTTCAAAGAAATAAGAAATATTATCCCAGTTCTGAAGCAGTTTTCATCTAAGTTTCTTGCGTGGCCCTCTATGTCCGAGCGGATGTCCATGTGTCATTTGTGGGCTGGTCTTCCTGGCGTCGTTGGTGCCATTGATGGCACCTCCACGAAAATCTACCGACCTCAAACGGAACCGCAGCGTTTATATTATTCTGGACATAGAAAATATCATGCTATTCATACACGGGATATCATATATTCTTTTGGAGTTATCAGACATGTGGATTTCTGGGGCACCTGAATGATGCACAACAGTATAGACTAATGACATCCATTGGTCCGAGAGAGGAGTTAAAATTTCCAGGAGACTGTCTTTTATTGGCGGATAAAATATACCCCAATGGATATCCGCTTATGACTCCTTACACTCGCCAGCAAATATCTAGAAGACCAATACATGTTCAAAGAAAATGTAAAAAAAAAAACTGAACAAAAGAATTCAAGCACACAGAGTATCCGTTGAGCACTCAATCAGACAATTAAAACAGTACAAGATTTTGTATACTGTATGGAGGCACCCACGTAGAATGTTAAAAGGCGTTTGTGAAATTTGTGCAGGCTTAACATGCAGACGGCAAAATCAATGATTTTGAGTAAACTAACAGAGAAACTAGAATTTTATTTTTGTATCTTTTTTCTGCAAAATGTCACATATTAATTTGAGATGACCCCTAAATTGTCCGCATCCTACTCGATCGTCAGCGTAGATTTTAGGTAAAAATCTCTATTGGTAGGTAATTCTCTTACGAATGGGAGGGCTAATTCTTACCAGGCGTGACAGTAATTGTCCATATCATTTGCTACTAGCGAGGCAGATGACAGTTCTAAGTCGGCTCCGATTGCCCATTTGTCACTTTGGTTTTATGCGTAGACCTAGTTTTTTTTTTGGGGGGGGGGGGGTTGATTTGATGTCGTATTTGGTGTTCTTTGGTCCTTATGCGTCTCTTGGTGTGTATTTGTTCTCTGTGTTTTCACATTTGGTATACTTTTTGTTTTGCTGTGGTGCTACAACAAATGTTAAACGTCTTTAAATTCAATAGCATCATTTAAAACCTGATAAATTTACAGCATGGACCAGACATGCACGTTTCGGGTATTAAACCCTCGTCAGTGATCCTCAGTCTAAACAATGTGGTATGACCAAAAATTATTATGTCCAAAAATGTACCAAAAGACGTTGCATGGTGAGTGGGATATGATGCTATAGGACCCACGTTTTAGAAATTTCAAGCAATTTTGTAACAGAAAATTTCAAATGCGTTCAAGACACAGACGATCAACCGAAGTTGATCAAACTTGGTTACATGTGCCCTCGGGGACTCTTGGTCCACCAGCAGTGACACTCACCAAGTAGTTCAAATGTTAAACGTCTTTAAATTCAATAGCATCATTTAAAACCTGATAAATTTACAGCATGGACCAGACATGCACGTTTCGGGTATTAAACCCTCGTCAGTGATCCTCAGTCTAAACAATGTAGTATGACCAAAAAGTATGAAAATTATTATGTCCAAAAATGTACCAAAAGACGTTGCATGGTGAGTGGGATATGATGCTATAGGACCCACGTTTTAGAAATTTCAAGCAATTTTGTAACAGAAAATTTCAAATGCGTTGAAGACACAGACGATCAACCGAAGTTGATCAAACTTGGTTACATGTGCCCTCGGGGACTCTTGGTCCACCAGCAGTGACACTCACCAAGTAGTTCAAATGTTAAACGTCTTTAAATTCAATAGCATCATTTAAAACCTGATAAATTTACAGCATGGACCAGACATGCACGTTTCGGGTATTAAACCCTCGTCAGTGATCCTCAGTCTAAACAATGTAGTATGACCAAAAAGTATGAAAATTATTATGTCCAAAAATGTACCAAAAGACGTTGCATGGTGAGTGGGATATGATGCTATAGGACCCACGTTTTAGAAATTTCAAGCAATTTTGTAACAGAAAATTTCAAATGCGTTGAAGACACAGACGATCAACCGAAGTTGATCAAACTTGGTTACATGTGCCCTCGGGGACTCTTGGTCCACCAGCAGTGACACTCACCAAGTAGTTCAAATGTTAAACGTTTTAAATTCAATATATAAAGTTATTTTGGAAATATTAATATGTTATTCGGTCACACGACTATTACGAACTTCCCATAGTAATAGCATCTTTTTATTTTGAAAATTAAAAACAAATTCATGCGTATATACTGGATCATTGAAATTAAGATGTCCATTATTGAAATTTACGTAAATGTCTTTACAAGGATTTTTCTTCTTCCATCGGTTACAATCATCAGTACCGTTAAAAATATATAAAATATCCTTTCATTATAAATTGTATATGGACATGTATGTTGCAGATTTGTCACTTTTGGGTGACTTAAATGCTCGGATTATACCAACGTTAATCGGCATTCAGATTTCACCTGTTGTATTCATCAGTACCGATGCAAATTTATCAAATAGCGTTGCATTATTAATTTGATATGGACATATATGTTGTAGATTTGTCTCTTTCTTGTTAATGAGATGCTCGGATTATACCAACGTAAATCGGCAAAACATTTTACTGTATTTCGATATTGCTACACCTTTTGTCCCGATGTTGACGTCAAAAACGGATATGTCGAGAAATTTATCATGTAAAAAGTACTTAGTTGAAAAGAATCAATGTAAGTGTTTTTTTATCGAATAATACACACATTTGGAGCAAAATATGTTTATTTCAAAAGTACGAACGTTTTGAATTTTACTTTACCTCCCTTCTTCGTGAGTGTCGAAACAGAGGCTCTATCTCAATACCTTTACCACTAAGTGCAGGATATCATCATGTAAAAAGAACTAAGGTGAAAAGAATCAATGTAAGTGGGTACTCTATCGAATAATACACACATTTGGAGTAAAATGTAATGACTAACAATATTATGTTTATTTCATAAGTACGAAAGTTTTGAATTTTCCTTTACCTCCCTTCATCTTGAGTGTCGAAACAGCGCCTCCATCTCAATACCTTTAGCACTAAGTGCAGGATATCATCATGTAAAAAGAAATTAGTTGAAAAGAATCAATTTAAGTGTTTTTTATCGAATAATACACACATTTGGAGCAAACTTTCATGACTAGCAATATTATGTTTATTTCATAGGTACGAAAGTTTTGAATTTTCCTTTACCTCCCTTCTTCTTGAGTGTTCGAAACAACGCCTCTTTCTCAATACCTTTAGCACTAAGTGCAGGATATCATCATGTAAAAAGCACTTAGGTGAAAAGAATCAATGTAAGTGTTTTTATCGAATAATACACACATTTGGAGAAAAAATTTGATGACTAACAATATTATGTTTATTTCATAGGTACGAAAGTTTTGAATTTTCCTTTACCTCCCTTCTTACTGAGTGTTCGAAACAACGCCTCTATCTCAATACTTTTAGCGCTAAGTGCACGATTTCATCATTCTGCACGTAGATGTCATGATATAAATATTAAAAGAAAATGGTTTAATAAGACAAACCGGGAGAAGAGCAGAGAAACTCATGTGCTCCTCAGAGGTAGAAAGACAACCAGAACTACTGATTGATTCATCATAAAAGCTCCGCCATGAATCAGACAGGTGCGTAACATAATTTTGCCAATCGATTTTTTGTACTTTCCTTTAGAGCTTTCTTCTTATCATATCCAACCAATCCTGCTACGTCTTTCGGTACATTCTTTGACATAATTCTTTCATACTCTTTGGCCATATTAGGGAGCAGCCATGATTTTAGGGGGGAGGGAGGAAGTTTTTGCAAACTGAATTTTTCAGCCATTTTAAGAGCCGGAATTTTATTTTTGGCCGGCCCTTTTGGCCGGATTTTTTTTTTTTTTTTTTTATTTTCTTATATTGAACTCTTTAAGTTTAGACAATTCAGCGCGATTTTTCAGCCATATCAAATGAGGAGTGAGATTAGGTGTCAAGGAAGAATATATTAAAGCATCTTTTGCTTAGTAGATCTCTTAATTTTAATTTTTGGAAATGCATATGAAACATATAACCTTTTTCATTTAAATGATACTCAGCACAGAAAGACTATGTGGTGCTAATGACTTTTGAATTTGATTTCGTTCCTTAGAATAAATTTCAATTTTATTTGAAGTTAGTTCATGACACACAATAAAGTGTTTATCGGGCATGTGGGAAGATCGGAAAAGGGGGGAGAGCAATTCATGATCGGGAAAATGTTTATCTGCCATTTGGGCGGGATTTTTTTCCCCTAAATCTCGATCCGGATTTTTTTCTGCAAAGCCCCCCCCCCCCCCCATAAAAATCAAATGGTTGCTCCCTTACATTGTTTAGATTAAGGATCAAAGACGAGGTTTTAGTACCCGAAACATGCATGTCTGGTGCATGCTGCAAATTTATCTGTTCTTAAATGATGCTTTTGATTTGAAGACGTTTAACATTTGCATAAATTTGGCACTAAATGTCTATGTAAACGTTCTACGGCGAAGCGTAATTTCGCAAAGGTGATGCATGAATTCCACAAAGACAGAATGGATACAAGAAAATTTGCATTTTCTCATTTCTAAAATAAGGATAAATTACTTCGCTTTAGATATGAAATTTTTACGCGGAAATCGCCACACACTATGACGTCCAGAATCATAAATGACATTCTGACGTGGGCTTTTGTGACATGACGCACTAATCTATACGTTTGTATACATGGGATTTACCGATTCTACCGAATTGAAGTAGCGGGTGTTGCATCTAAGCAGAAGATGCTTACTCTTACAGGGCATCTGATCGTTATCCGTCGGAGGGAGTTCACTTCTCTTCATATGGTAGATTTGTTTTGTATTTCTGTTCCTTTGCCTTAGTTCTGGTTTTATCCTGGTTTCGTATGCCCTTGGGAAGAGATGATTTCTAAAATGACGCTAATGAATTCGAAGATTCGGGACAATATAGTATTTATCCTGTCCGTTTGTCTACAAAAACTTAAACCTTGGTCAAAACTTTTGAATGGTAAGGGATAGGGCTTTGATATTTCACATGTGTATTTCTTGTGACAAGACCTTTTCATGAATACCAAAAGTTTTGACCTTGTGGCCTTGACCTTGGAGTTTAACCTACATTTGAAAAAAGTTAACATTGGCCATAACTTTTGAATAGTAAGTGATGGGGCTTTAATATTTTACATGTGTACTCCTTATAACAAGACATTTATATGGATACCAAAATATTTGAACTTGTGACCTCATCCTTGGAATTTGACCATTACAATTTTTACTTACAAAGATGCCGACGGGGTCATTCGTGTTTCACAAACACATGTGTTTTATTCGATTAAAGATTTTGTACTTCTTAATAGGGATATGGCTTGGTCCATATTTGTCTTCCATAAACTTCCTACACAAGATTTCAGTTCTCTGTTAATCTGTTTTAATTAATGAAATTCTTTTCACATTAATCAGTAAAAACATGCTAGTAATTATTTTCAAATTCAAAATTTAATTCGAGGAAAAATGTCCCGTGAAAAATATGGTGGCGGATGTATTTGCATTCTATATTTTTATTGGAAACCGTTTAAAGTTCTTGTGTCGTTTTATAAAGTTATTGTGTCGAAGGAACGCGCCATTATGTTTGCCCTACACTTTTTATTCGTTTCATCGACTTAATGTGTTGTTACCTAACGTTTTTACGTCTTTGAAATGAGTTCATGGTTTTGTAATACTGATATTTAACTCGGCCCCTCATGTAACTTGGTACTGACCATCAGTCGGCAAATGTTATAATTTTTAAAAGATATAAATGGCTGAAACAAACAATGAGATAGAACGATATTTTCGAGGAAGACTTCCAATCATGTACTACTATAGACCCAACAATCGGTATCACATTATCCCCATTATACTATCGTTATCTCATAATCGAAACACACTATCGCATCATCGTCATCGTAAAATTGAGTAGTCTTTGTTTATATCCTGCTATCGTTAGTGTATCATAGCCATCCAAAAATTACACAAACGTAAAATTGCATTTTCATCATTGTATCATGGCAAACGTAACATCGTACTATCGTCATTACCATCGTATTATCTCAAGCCTCGCCATCGCAATATTGTCCATCGTTTTATCGTCATATCATCCAAATCATTGCATCGATTAATCATCTTTGTTACATCATGTTTCAAAATATCGCGACTGTAACATTTTGAAAACGTACTCGTATCATAGCCGTAAATGCTATCGTCATCGTGATATGATGCATGTATTATAGCAATCGCATGTGCACCAGTTTAAGGTTAATGCCTTACCTTATACCATGTGGTGATAATGACGCAATTTTCCAATGGCGATGACACGCTGCTGATAATACGATGACTTTAACACGACTTAAGGATTTCGTTATGACGACTTCCATTAAGTAACATTTATGGTGATACGGAAGCATTGATGCGATGATAAGAGTAAGATATAACGATGAATATTACCATGTTATTTGAAAGGAAGGGATCTCTAATAAGACTCTACTACAGCATCAACAGTAAAACAGCAAACATCACAGAGAAAACATACAAAGCATGAGACTGTTTAGATTGAGGATCACTGACGAGGGTTTAGTATCCGAAACGTGCATGTCTGGTCCATGCTGTAAATTTATCAGGTTTTAAATGATGCTATTGAATTCAAAGACGTTTAACACTTGAACTACTTGGTGAGTGTCACTGCTGGTGGACCAAGAGTCTCCTAGGGCACATGTAGCCAAGTTCGATCAACTTCGGTTGATCGTCTGTCTCTTCAACGCATTTGAAATTTTCTGTTACAAAATTTCTTGAAATTTCTAAAATGTGGGTCATGTAGCATCATATCCCACCGATTCTGCTACGTCTTTTACATTTTTGGACATACTAATTTTCATACGTTTTGGCCATATTACATTGTAAAGACTGAGGATCACTGACGAGGGTTTAGTACCCAAAACGTGCATGTCTGGTCCATGCTGTATATTTATCAGGTTTTAAATGATGCTATTGAATTCAAAGACATTTAACATTTGATGATATCTTCATGATTGTGATGCTTATATGATATGAAATAAAGATGGCTATTTCGAAAAACAAGCATCAATTAGAAAAACGCCACTTTTGCGAAATGGGAGTCTAAATTTTTCCTAAAATATTTTGATTAATTGAAATGAGAACACCTCCTTAAGGGGTATGGACAAATGTTTACCGGCCATATTCGATTTGACTGTTTGGTGTTAAGCATTGTTGAAAATCTGCCGTTCTGCAGAATTCAATAATACTAACAAAAATCGAAGAGATACCCGTCAGTTTTTCAGTCTCAAAGTCGAGAAGGTAAGGCAAAATCATTAGAATTCAATTGGAACAGTTGCGAACCTCGGAATGAACAACATTCAGAAGTGAGACCAGGTGCCCAAGGGAGTCCGTTTCTCCTATTTTAAATACAATACTCGTCGCAACAGCTTCATTAAAACTTGACAAATTCGGTGACTTTCTCGATGTAGATATTGATTTATACATCAGGTAAAAACGTCTTGTTTGGTGAAGATGACGGTCATTCAATCTCAATTCAGAATGTCACTGATCATTCTGTAAGTAAAATAGGGTTGTTATATTTCATACACACATTCAACATTTTGATACAAAAACATTTCACCTAGTGACCTTGACGTTTGGCCTTTTAAACAATTATCAAGTTAACAAGATCGCAAAGCAGATATCTCTTTAAGTAAAAATGACATACACATGATTTCTGAAAGAAGTACTACATTTTGATATGAGATTACATTTGACGAAATGAATTCTTAAATTCTGGTCTTATACTAGGGTTATCCCAGAAAATCGTAGACATCTTAAATTCTGATCTTATACTTGTGGTAATAATTTGGAAGAAATCTGAACATAGATTTCTCCGAAGAGAGTCATAAGTGAAGTTGTTTGTATATTCCATATACATGACATTGGGTTAAAGAAGATCTTGACGATAATCTCAACAGCACTCACAACAGAGCACAAAATTGAGCATCGACGGACCCCTAGCAAGCTAGAAGTGGGACCTCCAGCTTGTGAATTCATATGTACATTTTACATGTACATATTAATTCACATACTAAGTAGAACATATTCATACATGAAAGAAAGGAAACAACACTAGGTTGCAGCACCCACAGCAAAACCCCATAACACCAAATGCAAAAAATCACATAACAGACACCCACAAAAAGAGAAGCAAAAGGGACAAGGAACATCAACTCACACCATAGAAACATTAAACATAAAAGACAACACATAAACCAACGAGACCAATGGGCAACCGGTGCCATCTGCCACGTTAATAGCAGACGGTGTTCTAATGCCATAAGTGAAGGGACTATTACATTTCATATACATATTCACATACTAAACAATACTATTCATACATGTACGGAAGCAATGTATGAAAGTTTTCATCGTTAGCAATCAAAAGGGATCCGTCCAGGGTGTATATATCGTGCCGTGATGTCATTTATAGTTTTCTTTTAGATTAATTATTTTGGTAGGAGGTTGCAAGAAAGATATGATGAATTTAGTCATTCAGTTTTGAATTTCCGTTGAATAAAACAGACGGAGACTTAATAGCTGATGGATACATCTTGATATGGACAAAATACATAAAAACTAATGCTGCTAGAATAGGAGGAATGTGTTTTTATGATGATTAGATATATAAGCATGCGATTTTGGTTGGAGTTGACTAAAAAAGTAACGAAAATAAGTAAAGTGATGCCGTTTTCTCCCTTAATTGTGACCTGACTTTGACTGATTCAAAGATGAAAGCACAATATGATACAGAAGTAGAAATGCACATGAAAATAGAACATATCTTCCTTATCAAAATACATAAAAAGATATCTAATTTTTATACAGATGAGAGGTGTTGTTATTCCTTTTAAAATGTCAAATTTATAGTGGACATCTGACGACGTCGTTACTTTTTATTAGCTGCTCCGTTACCTAGAACCTTATGTTATTCAAAAGGGCATTTAGAAGGTTATTATTGACCAATCGCAATGAAAATTTGTATATGTATTCAACATTATCCATATTAGAAGGAGATCAACATGGCTTTTATCAAATTCTACAGATCTTTCCATAAATGGTGTTGTCCATGAACTTTCGGAACAGCCCACGTAAGTAGGTTAAAATCTTACATGTAGCACCATCCCTCAAATGTTATTGTGATGATTTTATCAAATTTTGCTACTAGACCCCAAAGGAAATTTTGAGCTGCGCACTTTTTGTAAAGTAAATGCACACATTTTAATCAAAAAGTAAAACCAGAGGGCGCTACTGATATGAATTTTCGCTATGTCTTAAGGTAGAGCATCACTCAGGTCTCAGATGCTTATATTTCCTAAATTACAACTTTTAAAATATTTTCATTTCCATATATTCAAAGCTTATGTTAAATCTGATATACAAACAAAATATAATTTGTGGTTTCTAATAATACCGAGACGTGTCTTCTCTTTACCTTCTTGAGGAAGATTTCAAACCAATTTTCATGCACTAGACATGTGTTTCGGATATTAAAATCCTAATCAGTGATGCTTCAAGTCACCAAAATCTATTTCATTAGCACCCTCTAGTTTTAGTTTTAGAATTTAAATTTTAAATTACTTGTGCATTTACTTTACAGCGAGTGCGCGGGTCCAAATTTCCTGTAGGGTCGATTCGTTAGCATACCGAATAAAATCTATCTTCAAAATGGCAAAATGAATAATCATGGTGCCAGACCCTGAGAATCGCAATTCAATTTAAAATCTAATTACCGAAATCCAAAATCCACCAACAAAATCGTATACAAAAAGAAAAAGAAAGGATATGAAAGAGATATCCAACGAAACTACCCAGTATTAAGCACAGTCAGACACATCCAAATGATGCCATATGAATGAATATCAATGCAAAAGTCTTGTCACAAGGAATTCGCATTTAAAATAGGAAAGCCTTATCAATTAAAATGTAAAAGAAATGGGCAAGGTTAGAAATTTTGCGGACAAATAGACAAACGGACGGACATGGCAAAATCTATATGCCCCTAAATCTTCGATTAAGGGGACACTAAATATCTTAAGTCTAAAGGTGAACATCGACGGCGGGTACGGCTAGCCAAACAGGGGATGCTTACTCCTCACGGGCACCTGGTCCCACCTCTAACTTGCTAGGGGTCCAATTTGGTGATATATTATGAGCGTTGCTGAGATCATCTTTCACTCATTTGTCACGTTCTATAATCATAAACTTCACATATGTATTTGTAGTCACACTGGACATGTGTAATTCGGTGACATAAGCTTCATTTCATATCTTCCTTTTTTCAGATATCAATATGGCACTGGACAACTCCTCCTTGGGTTATACGGAAGACCCCCTGAATACCACTGCCAGCCTCTTAACAACTGAGAGACGTAATGTGGTTTTTGGCGACATGTTCTTGGTTGCTGCATGTCTTGGGGGTTTCGGAAATGGCTTTGTTCTCTTTGTCTACTTCAAATCATCCCAACTCACTGATATCACGATGAAGCTGATCATGAATCTTGCCCTCACCGACCTTATCACTGCTATTTCTCTTGGCATGACTTTTCTGGCAGTCAGATCGAGCCTGATTGTAGTCTCCTATCTGAATTGCCTGATATTCATGATTGTTCCCAATTACATGTTCTTCGTCTCTCAGTCAGTTCTGGTCATTAACACCCTGGACCGATACATAGCTATCTGCCATTACGCAAAGTACGCCGAAATGATGACGAGAAAAGCACTAAATATAATGCTTGCTGTCGCATGGATTTACCCAATATTTCTACTGAGCATTCCATTTTTCGGATTCAATTATTGGGAGGAGGTCCATGCCTGTCTTTGGAGGAATCTTCTACATGAATGGGTATACATTACTTTATCGTCTGTCATTATCACTCTCATGTCCATTTCTGCTTTCTTCTACGTCTTGATCATGAAGAAGGCCTGGGAATTTTACAGGAGATTCTTGCCAACCCATACTAAAGGAACAGAAGAGGAAATGGAAAGGATTCGAGCCAAAAAACGGGCAATCAATAAAGGAAAGGCCATGGGAGTTATCACGTTGTTTTTCACAATTTGCTGGCTGCCTTCGCATATACTTCAGTTTAACTTTGGGGTAAATCATCAAGGTAACGATACTCTTATTGGCATTACCCTTTTCATGGGTACATTGAATTGTATCGTGAATCCATTCGTTTATGCATGGCAGAAAAAGGACTTTCGCACGGAGGCCAAGAAAATAGTGCGATGTAGAAGGCCAAAGCAGCGAGGACCAAAGGATCCAACGATGAAAAAGGAACACGCCATTCAGTCCGAGAAGACAGAGAAACTCACCTCAAAAGGCTCGAAAGAACAGATACAAGTTTAAATCTTCAAGCAGAGACTGGAAATGAGCAAATTGAATACATCTTTTATCCAACCAAAGAAATTCAACTTATCCATGTTGACATCTTCAAGCAGAGACTAGAAATGAGCAAATTAAAGAAACTTTGATCCAATCAAGGAAAATTCAACTTGTTTTCTTCAAACCTTGTTTTCTTCAAACTTATATTGTGTTATCGTATCCTTATTTCTCCTTTCTAGAAAAATCCTCTTTTTTGGCACTTTTTCATTTATTTTTCGTACCTTTTTTAAGAAACATGTATCTTGGTCTTAGTAGTATTCGGAATTTAGAATCATTAACATATCTTCTATTCAAGCATTGATAATTTGTTCGAGCTTACTTTGAAATAATGCAATTACGCGTTCAGTTTATTTCTTTTTTTCTCTCTTAAATCTCATTATTGAGATGCAAATTTACTACAGAAAACAATTCGTCAGTATGTCTCCGTTTGCTTTTAACATAAGTAGCCGTTTTGGTAGAAATTTTCTTGTCAATCATTGGTTCATTATTGTATGAGAATGATACCTTGAATTAGAAGGTAAGTATCCTTTTTTGAACCACATCGTCTGCTACTTGCTTGACAAATGGCCATCCTTAGTCGGCAATGGTTGCCCATTGGTCTCGTTGGTATATTTGTTGTCGTTGTGTTTCATGTTTCTATGGTGTGAGTTGGTGTTCCGTGTCCCTTTTGCGTCTCTTCCTTTGCGTGTCCGCTCGGTGTTTTTGCATTGGTTGTTTTGAGGTTTTGCGTAAATGCTGAAAGATTACTGAAAGATGAGGTAAGGTAGACTTTATGAATTAAATAAACGTAATATCAGAGGATACTCCTTAGATTCAGAATAATTTTTATATTGATAGTACCAGAAAATTCCCGAATACATTTCAACTCGGCGAACGACATCCTCGGGGACTAGCGCTTATTCAGCATACTCTTCATAATGCTCCTTTTTAATGTTTTCGTTTAGATGTGAACAAGTCTGAGATTTAAATAATGACTTTTTTAAATTTTATGTCCGAGTGTTAATTTCGCAATTAAATTTAAGTCTACTGAAGGTTTTGTCATGCTTTAATAAATATTTTAAGCTATTCAAGACTTCGCTTCGAAAAATGAATTGGTTTTCTTACTTCGCTTTGAATATTCTGTATGTTCGATTTTTATTGTAATAATTACATATAGCGTAACATTTTGTGTTGTTTGTGTATAAACATTGCGTTGTCTGATTTTGATATTGTAGTGCTTAATTGTAATTGACTTATGTTCTCAAATCAAATGTTATTCAATGAAATTCGTAGTTGTACATGCATAGAAACATAGACGTGTTAAACTTATCCAATTAAAAAAAAACTTGGCTACCCTAAGAGAAAAATGCTATATATTTAAGACAACGATAACGCTTTCATCTGTTAACCTCCAACAAAATTGATTTTAGAAACGACATTGTTTAAATATCATATCGCATGCCATTCAAAAAGTTATGTGCATTTGTGTGAGTGTGCTTATTGTTTGAGATAGCACTTTGCTTCTAGAAGATTTATTTTAAAAAGAGTCTTGGTAATTTTAGGGAAATCTGTGTATCTGCTGTCAGGATCTTCTTTATACCATTTGGATAAGAGAAAGGTTCTGCACATGTAATCCGGATAATCATACGTGACCTCCAGTTTTCTTTCTCGGTTCGTCATTGTTTATCCAGAGTCTGTAATCACATGCATTCCCCGATTGTTCATCATATTATATAACCATAATATATATATGTGGTGCTTTCCATCTACTAAGGCCACACCATTCCTTTCTTTGTTAAGCGTCATCGAGCGGGTAGGGATTCAGGGTATTGTTTGCAATCCCCAAATAAACAGTCGTTTTCCATATTTGTCCATCGTTTTTCGCTATTCTCAAAAGTGAAGTGCAGTCTCGACAGTTTACAGTGGGTATTTAGTCTTAAAAAGGTTAGCTAACCTAACAAGCTTCATAAGTGCAATTTTTTGTATATTTACCAAGAGTTCCCACTCTCTTGGATATCTCTTCCGTTTTCTTTGGACATTATCGTCTCTCTGATGTTTGTTTTTTAACGGAAATGTACATGTAGATAGGTTCCCAATGATTGACCTTATGCTTAACAAAGAAAACACAGGTATGGCCTAAATATATATAGTTCGGTGTCCATGGTCTGTTTTGATCTTGCATGTCTAACCGGATGTTGTCGCTATAATGAGATTTTGTTCGTTGTATCATTGTCAACATATTTTTTTTAAATGTTGTTGAAGAAAGTGTTCGATCTTTCATATCAACCAAAAAGTTAAATTATTTTGGATTCATGATCACATCTTGCTTATCGACGCTATCAGGAACTTTTACCTGTATATTTAGCAGAAAAACATTGTCGCAAGTATCAAACCTATTCAGCGGCAATCTTCCTCCGGAGCATTAGCGAAATACTAATTTTTTTAAAGGTGTTAGATGCAAAATAAGATTTGCCATGAAAACATGTACTTTTTGTTGATACATAAATGAAGTTTTCCTAGCTTTTTGACATTTTAAACAATCGCCTTTCAACAGGGCATAAATGATATGCAGCTCCTACTCCAACATCGGCTTACTTCGGCTGTGATCGGAAATATACACTTTCCACAGTCAAAACAAACCGAAAGTACATGTACTTCTTTGTACATGCAATGCTTTAAGGAAGAGAATTTTTACACATGATCCGATTATGTTACCTGTAGTCTTGATAATTTAATACCGATATCTATTGAAACATTTTTGAGTGTACATGTACATTTCATTCACAATAACTTGCATACTTTTGCTCCAATACTTTGAGGCATAATTAATAATTTTGAGATTTCTTTGTGTGATTATGTTTACATTTCTTGATAAATTTCACTGTTTTATCAAATTTTCTATTTTTCTCGTACATTACATTTTGTACATATTGCAGCACCTTTATCTTGTCTTGTGTTGTGAAATAATAAATGTTGAAATGTATTAAATCCTTTTTTCATTCTATGACCATAAACACCAAAATATTAATTACCTCAATAAGAAACATCGAAGCGACAAGATAGATGCAACATTGAACACCAAGCACTGAACATCAAAACACCAAAGAAACTGACATAGGACGGCCATCTACATGAAAGGGAATGATCTCCAGCATGACCACCCTGCACTCAACCAGCAAAACAAACCCACAAGAAAATGACACATTAATGACATTATACATAACTACAAATCGCAAAAAGACACAACAGTATTCACTAGAGCCTCATACAAAACGATCGTAACAGACGTCCAGAAATATCAAATATTGATGACAATACATAAAAGGAAGGAGACCTATGTGCACCTGGCGCCGACTTTGGACGGCCATCTGCTATTAGCAAATGCTGTGATTATCCGGATTACGTGCGCACTACCCTCCCATTTATCCGGATACACAGATGTCTCCATAGACACACAATTATTGTATAAAGATAAAACATACATGTACTATGACGTGTACATTAATAGACGATCACCGTATTTAACAAGTTTTCATGGAACTGTTATGACGGGTGTTGCATGCAAACAGGTGACGTGCATTTTCCTTGGTACCTGGTCTTACTGAATCGGAATACTGTTTATTCCAAGTTCGCAACTGTTCCAATGGAAATTCTAATGATTTTGCCTTGCCTCGACTTAAACACTGAAGAACTGATCGGAAATTCTTCGGTGATTAATTGAAATATCATCACGGAATAGATCGACGTCTTTATTTTATGCAACGGTGTTGTTGAATGTATGAAAGTACAGTCTGTTTATTAATTCACTATAACGGGGACTTGTTGATTCTTCAATATTTTGCATCTTTGGATCATTCTGGCTTGAAGCACCATTAAAATTTAACATGTCTACAAAAGTGCTCTCTGATGTTTACTTACAATTTTGATTGAGTTGGCAAAATTGTTTCATACGAAATTTTCTAAAAATATGGAGAACTACACTATACATCTACCGTTTCTTGTAATACCAAATCTTTCTATATAAGACAAAAAAAGAAGAGGATCTCCGTCAAAACTGATGCAGCAACCACAGCAAAACACTGCTAGGTGAAAGCATAAAGCAGACCAGAAAAAAGAAGATACCCCCCAAAAAAAGGACAAAGACAAGAAACACGACACCAAAACACTTTATACAAAAGACTACACATAAGCAAATGAGACCAATGGACAATCGATTAGTACATGTAGGAGCAAATAGAGTTACTATCTTGATTACCTAATAACTTGTCCGGTTATCCGGTGGTCTCGAAAAATGAAGAATTGATGCGTGTTATACTTTCCTCACCGTAAAATGACGACACAAAGAAAACAGTGAACCCAGGAGCCCAAGCGACATAAGAATGATAAATTTGTAAATGGGGGGTGTACAAAATAAAGTCCGTCCTCTGTTCAAGCAAGCGATTACCTAAGGAGTCTAAAATTCAGACAAGAAATTAATATATTTAACTAAATGATACAATGTGCAAAATATGTTTTGCGTACTAAGTATCCTCTTATCAAGTGTATGTTGATTTTTCGTTCTAATAGCACTCGTACTTTCTTTGCCCTTCTATCAACAAACTATTCGGACATGAAATATTCTTCATCAGTTCATTAATTACCGCGACAATTGAAATTAGAAGCTATAATTAATTGATGCTTCCTAAAATTGGACGAGAGAAATGTTCTTTTCCTTTCATATATTTGAGGCCGATAATCAAGATAAAAAGCATCACGAGATGAACGCGGAAATTCGAGTTAGCCGAGTTTGAGTAAACGAGAGTAAACTGTAACAATCATGTCGTCAACTGAAATGAGATTATCTGAAGAAATACCGTTTTGATCAGTAAACAGAGGTCAGATCTTTAAAACAGTTTACATGTACATGTGATCCGGAGATAATATACAATTATAGACTTTTACCTCAGTGTATATGATGTGATATTGACTTACTGTGAAAATATTGACCGAGGCAAAGCCAGTTCATAGTAAGTCAATATCACATCATATATACTGAGTTTAAAGTCCATAACTGTTTTATTCTATAATTTCATATTTGATTCACAATAAATAACGTCGTCATTCGCCGAAGTCAGTGGGGTAATCCCGGTCTATTTTTAGACCATGGTACATGTATATGGTGATTTATCCAGGACGATCGGCGACGTTATCAGCCAATCAGAACGTCTCTATTTATAGTTTATAGAATAATACTGTATATCCTTATTTCATAACATGATGCTTTACGTTCTATATCGACTTTGAGGGGGTACACAGGGGTTACACATGTACATAAAATGACAATGCATGGGGACTAAAACGAGAATTTGTTTTGCCTGGCTTGCAACAATGACACTACAGGTAGAGTACCCCATGAGTCAAGCAAGAAGGATTTAGTGGTGCCACTTTATTATGCTTGCTTTCGTTTGTTTATCTCATCATCTTGTTTGTATTTATTTCTTGAAGTCACCAGTGGTCCTGGTTCAGCTCATGTGCTTAATGCCATGGCATTGCATGTGTAACAGTTAATCACTGTCATTTAAATGTTCATAGTCTGATATTGTATACACTTTCTTCAATTTCAGTCCAGTAATAGCCCGTTTCTGACACTAATGACCAAATAGAATCTATCACGTCGTTGAGACTGAGACAGGGGAATCTCATCCAAGTGCTAAAGATTTGCAATCCACGACGAGGCTTGCCGAGTCGTGGATGTAGCAAATCTTTTGCACGAGGATGAGATTCCCCTGTCTCAGTCGTAACGTCGTGATTGATTATTTTTCTCACTCACCTCATTTTATCATCACTTTAATGGGTTTTTTTTAAGCTAGAATCAATACCAAAACCTACACAAATCTAACGATGGCGTGACGTTACTTTCTATGACGTCATAATAGGAGTCACGTGGAGAGCGAGACAAGGAAATCTCAAACTGCTACGTCTACGTTTTTTCTTTTGTCTCACGACGTAAGTGAGTGAGAAATTGTAATGCCACACTCCTATTTGCAAAATTGACCATCAAAATACAGATAATGTGTCCAAGTGCACTTCACGCGTCACATGGTTTAGTTAACTATCCTGTCTTGAATAAATATGTGGGTCTAGTGCTGTAGGAGGCAAAATTATAGGGAATAAATGGGATTTTACCGTGACAAATGGACATTTTGTGCTCTGCAATCATATGCACAAATACAATGAAAATGCAACTGTCTGGTTTTTTGCAAACGAAGTATGTTAAAGAATTGTTGATAGAGGTAGAATTCCCCTAGGGAGGGGAATCAATCTGTGAACGTGTAGAAAATCAATTGAATAAATTTTTCATATCTTTTTTTTTTCCTATAGTTACTATATAACGCTCAAGTAAGGAGGCAGTTAACACATTGAAATGATCAGATGCACTTATATGGAATAAAGGAGAGAACGGCGTAATACATACAACATGTACCAAGGGGAGTATTTTAGGAATTGTTTTGGATGTGCCCGCACATTTAAATAGGTAACATATTATGTCAATTCGTTCTTCTTCTTTTTTTTTTTTTTGCCAAAAAAAATCTAAGCGCTCTTTTAAAATGATACTTCCCTTGTACTTGTTTTAGTTTAAAAGAGTATACACATTATGAAGAAAATTTAAACGTGTTCAGAATTTATACACATACAAATTATGGTTGGCGAATTTATTTTATTTTTTTTTACTTTATTCCTCTTTACTCTTGCACAAATTATCTAGAAATATTGCTTTGAGATCGGTACCTATATATATTACCATAGTTAAATAGAAGATCCAAAAGGCATACTTCAATTTTGTATTGAATTGAAGTATCTAACCTCTACTACCAGAGAAAGTATTCTAGACAAAACAAAGTCAAATGGATGTGCACCAGACTCACATATTCCGTGGCGGATGGCCGTCTTAAGTCGTTACCGGTTGCTCATTGGTCTCGTTGGTTTATGTGTGGTCCTTTGTGTTTGATGTTACTGTGTTGTTCGTTGACGTTCCTTGTCGATTTTACGTCTCTTCCTGTGCTTGTCTGCTCTGTGATTTTGTACTGGGTGTTTGAGGGTTTTGCTGTGGGTGCTGCAGACTAGTGCTGTTGGAGATCCCCTCCTTTGTTTTGTGATGATACATCTTTATCAGTGATTCTTCAAGCCAAAAAACATAAAGTAAATATCATTACTTAATGTGACGTCCTACATCGGAAGGTTTGAATAGTGAGTGACTCTACTTTTACCATGTTCACCGCCGAGTCGACTTCAACTTCAAAATTGCTTGCTCATTCCTGAGTAGCAAAAATCGCTCATCTCCTGCCTATGCACTTTTCATACGCAATACTCTACTGTCAAAGCAAGTTCAAACTACATCTACTTCGTTCTGAAGGCTAGGTGACTAACTGAGAAACTACTATACTCAATAATAAAGGGTGTATTTGTAAAAACTAAGCTAATGTCAATATTTTTGCCATACAATGAGCTCTTAGTGTTGAATTATATATGTTATATTGTGGAATTTCAATGTACCATTTGTGCTGTCTCATCATTGATGCTCGGGTCGAAATGCACCAATTTTAATACACCATTTGTGCTGTCTCATCATTGATGCTCGGGTCGAAATGCACCAATTTCAATGTACCATTTGTGCTGTCTCATCATTGATGCTCGGGTCGAAATGCACCAATTTCAATGTACCATTTGTGCTGTCTCATCATTGATGCTCGGGTCGAAATGCACCAATTTCAATGTACCATTTGTGCTGTCTCATCATTGATGCTCGGGTCGAAATGCACCAATTTCAATGTACCATTTGTGCTGTCTCATCATTGATGCTCGGGTCGAAATGCACCAATTTCAATGTACCATTTGTGCTGTCTCATCATTGATGCTCGGGTCGAAATGCACCAATTTCAATGTACCATTTGTGCTGTCTCATCATTGATGCTCGGGGTCGAAAAGTTATATGAAAGAATATACTTAGTAGTGCAAATGTCTAAATCTTATCTACAAATTTGAGTTGTAGAGATATTAGGACTTGTCAAGTTTGCATCGGGCTTACAGGAGGCTTATCAGTGTAACAATTACAACTGTCATCAGAGGGGTGTTGTTTATGTATGATTTGGCCATCTTAGGACTTAAATACGCTAATGTCCCGTTAGCTTAAGGTTTAACTGAATAAAGCCATGTGTTGTTTCACAATTTGAAAAGTAAAACTGTTTTAGAAAGGTTTCAAATTGCTTGATAATGAGGTTGGGGGATGAACATTACTTCCTATAATAAGAGTGTAGCAAACTGGAACAATTTAAGATGAGTTTGAAATAAATCATTCTAGAAGATCAATGATAATCAAAAACATCTAAAAAAAATTTATGTATGGACATATTTTGTCTAAATCTAGGAAAATATATGCGAATAAAATAATTAAATGAGCACTTTTTTATTCTTCAAACTTAATATGTTTTAAATTTTTCCATCCCCCCCCCCCATTTTTCAGTAGAGTAAAAATTTTCTCCCTCCCATTCTTTCCTAATCCTATAAGACTATCAACTAGAAAGGTTTCTTGTTGCGGTTGCAACAAGAGTGTCTTCCTCCTATACAATTTTTGGTTTGGAAATATGAAGGACGTCACATTACATGTATTTATATTATATATTTAAGTTTTCAAATAGCAGTAACATTAAATTTTTAAACCGATAATTGTTGGTGAGCAACCATTTGATTTTTTTAGGGGGGGGGGGGGGCAGGAATTCTATTGCCAGCCGGTAAATTTTTTCAGCAATTTTCTGAGCAGGCCATTTTTTTCAGCCATTACCAGAGTCGGAGAAAAATTTTCGCCGGTTCTTCGGGCCGGATTTAAACAAATTGTCAAATGTTGTGAATGTCTGTGTAAGTTAACTCCCCGCTGTTACAGAGTATGAGTTAATAACCGTTCCTTCAGATGTCTCTTTGCAATTAGCGAATTTCAGACAGATTGTATGATGTTTAAATAGAACCTTTTCTAGATTTTTGTGCCTATGCGTATTAGGTCTCTGGTAGATACAGGTATGTGAACAGTTTGTATTTATATTAATTAATTTTTTGACTTTAAATTGTCTGGCACAAAGGGCCAGCAAAATTTCCATATCATGCAATGTATCCTTACTTTTGCATGGTCCGGGAAAAAAAATTGCCGGTCCTTTGGGCCGGAATATTTTTTTCAGCATTTTTCAGAGCCGGGATTTTTTTTTTGCAAATTCTTCCTGCCCCCTTCCCCCATAAAAAAGGCGAGCTCGTAGCTGTAGAACCAATTTTCTTGAGAAGAGAAATGGTAATAACAAGTTACGTTCAATATATATAAATAAATACCATGAGGTTCTCGCTGTGCAGGTTCAAATTTGGACCCCCCTTCCCTTTTTTCAAAGTTTATTTTGAATTTCCATCATGGCGACATCGTTCAATATAAACAGAACTGTTTTCGAAAAACGAGGGGAGGGAAGAATGTTGGAGAAATTGTTCATCAATTTGTAAATAAACCAACCGAAAATTATGTTCGAACGTTTGCTAGAATTAGAAATTAAACTTGATGTTCAAAATACAGTTATTGAAGTTTAGAAACAGGTTTGTAGGTTAGAAATCGGAATCAAACTACCACTTTTTGTGTGTAAATTCTGGTTTGTAGCTGATCTCTTCTAAATTAATCAACTGTTTTAAAATCAAATTGTGTATATCGAAATGTATTTATGAAATGCATATTCATCATTGCCGTGAAATCGGAATTTGAAAATCTCAACACTGCTTTTCTCGAGTCGGACTCGGACTACCAATTTTAGTGTGCGCCCGATCTGTTGGCGTGAAGGTGTATCGAAATACCCAACTCAAAATTTCGATGCTCATATCTTTTCAACAGTAAGAGATAGGAAAAATCAGAAAGACTAAATAAGACAGATATATGGATAAAAAATAATAATATTGAAATTTTTAGGAAACTTCATAAGCTTGATTTTTGTTTTCTATTATAAGCAAAAAAGTGTCTTCCTCCTATGAACTTCTGAATTTGGAAATATGAAGGACGGTGAAGGACGTCATCGTAATAAATCGTTACAGTGTGCATCTAGCATTTCATATCTTGCATGGCTGTCGACTTTCAAAAAGAATGGAAATTGTAGATAGCAAAATACGAGATATTCAAGCTTACAAATAGCAAAACATGAAATTTTCGGTCCTTTTGAGTAATTCGACGCTCCCGTCAAATATTTGAATCTACTAAAAAACATGATAAAAAAAATAACAGAGACCAAAAATAAAAAAGACCAATCTAGCTTTTACTCCAAACGTAACGTTGGAGAACTTTCATTGTCCTAACTTACAGGGTTCTTGAGAAATCGCAGATCCAATTTTCCACGGTTACGAAAACAATAGGTCTTCCGACGGAAGTCGGAAGACCTAATTATTAGCTATACAATATAGTAAGACAGAGAACACTTTAAGTTCTTTCTCTTCCTCTGACTTCCTTTTATTAATTTGCTTAATTCAATGTTGGAGGAGGGGGGTGTAATTCCTATCATACTGGCAAGATTTTAGAAGTCACTTCAAAAGAGCAGATGTTCCCTTATGTTGATAACGAGAAAACCCCCATTCATTATTTGAAAAGGTACTATCCTATACGATCCATTTTTTTTTTTTTTTTTTTTTTTTTTGTCTAACAATTATTTTATGCAGGGTTAATGGAGGCACCAAAACCAAAAACCAAACATTTGAAGGAAGCTATCGTATATTTGCAGTCAATAATTTTGAAAAAAAAAAACAAACAAAGGGAAAAATCAGCATTTTTTTTAACAATTCAGTGGGTGGTCCTGCCAAGCTAGCCCCAACTCTAGATCCACCCAAATTTTATGACTTTCTAATATTAATGGTATACCTGTATTTGCAAGTTTCTCTTCCAATTTATTTTGGATATTAATTTGATTCATAACAAACGTTTTCTATCAGTAAGGTGTAAAGTATATTTGTTTCACAAATGTTTACTTTAATAAGGTGTGATTTAAAAAAAAAGGATATTTTTCTTCAAATTTGATTTAGTATGAAAAAGTAGGCTTCAATAATTTTTTTCCTCATAGCAACTCTCTTATTCAATAAATGTCTGTGACAGTTGAGATATTTTATGTCTTTTTTGCCAGTGAATAACTTTTTTATCAGATAATAATATCGTATTTTATACCCTATTAGTAAATAAACGGCGAAGCCAGTACAGCGCGATTCCGCATGAAAAATATGTAAATGTCAGAGCTTTTACATTACGGAAAGAAATCTATAGAGCACGTTATACATTCAGAAAAGAATAAAACCCTCATGAAAATTGCATACACGGCTTATCTTGGATTTCCAACGAGAATAATGTTAACTCTTGTAAATTCGGATAAGAATTTTGAAATCTACATTTACATGTATGTCGTATATCGCAATCTTGCTGCGCCTTCGGCATTTTTAGGACATAATTTTCACTGATCTTGGCCATATTACATTGTTTAGATTGAGGATCACTGACGAGGGTTGAGTACCCGAAACACGCATGTCTTGTACATGCTGCTATCTGTTGAATTTGAAGATGTTTATTATCTATAACTCGGACTGGTGAAGTACAGATCAATGTTATTTCTGTTCAGGGGGTCAACATGCGACCACGACGGCTGGCCATCAGAAAATTTGCTCCCAAATACACTCTGGATATTTGTCACTTCATGTCAATATAATGCTACTTTATCGGGTGAAGACCATGGCTTAATTCTGAGAAAATAATACTCAACAGCCTTTGTCAAATATCCAGAATCTCTCAATAATGTGAACAGTCAAAAAGGAAGAGAATTAATGTCACTAAAACAAAAATTGAGTTGACCCACAAGCAAAGTGATATTGTAGGGGGTCATCTTGCGTTCATGGCAAATATGCCAATATTCACTACCTCTCATAGCCTATCCATTCTCATTACTGTCAATCAAGCCTCCTTACCTAATCTATTATCTTACTACATCTTCTATTATATTACAACCTTAGCATTGCTATATTTAGATTCATTTTCTCCATAATGGAAAGATAAGGGGGAGATCCCCCAACGTGACGTCATTACAGTAATCACAGCGGAACATACACGGGAAGTTTAACTGGGTTTCCTTGTCTAATTTCGAAAGAAAATTCCTCCTAATATTCATGACATTTATTATACAGGCTTATACAGATTAATAAAAAAAAATATTCATTATGTTTTCTTTGTTACGTTTCTTTTCTTTCTAACTTTCCTTTTATTTATTTATTTATTTATTTTTCTTTTTTTTTTTTTTTTTTTTTTTTTTTTTTTTTTTTTGGTGTTTTTTTTTTCTTTTTTATTCTTTTCTTTTTTTAACAACAAATATACATTTTCACCACCTGGGAACCACGCAGAAGAATATGTAGATTCAAATCAAATTATACCGGTAACAGCAATTTTCATATCATTTTCCCATTTCATGAAAAAAGCAAAGAAAAGTTAAGTAACAGTAAATCAACAATTTAGCAAAGCAAAGCCTTCACTTTATGCAATTTCCGGATAACTTGTTAGATAAGAGGTCGTCGTTTACGTTCTTACATCGTAATATCCTAGATTTTCAGAGATACCTAAAACTTGTTCCTATGATGCAGTATGCATGAAGTTTCTCTGAAATGCCATATGATCTCGAGAGAATGTTTTATTGTCGCAACTAATATTCCATCAAATTATTAAAGTGATATTGATAGACAAGATTTCCCCTTGAGAGTTATTATATATACTGCACTACATCATTACTGCATTTTTAATTAAACATGACAATAATAAAGAGTTAGGGGCGGAATACTGCATACGTTGATGATAATTTCATTGCTTGGGAATACCTATCATTAAACATTAATGAATCCTACACCTCTAGATATCTAAATAGTGTTTTATACATTGATCAATCTCTATTAATATCTATGAATTATATAATATTAATTTTGATTTGGGTTTTTGGTTTTGTTTTTTTTTGGGGGGGGGGGGGTTTGTTTTTTTTTGTTTTTTTTTTGTTTTTGTTTTTGTTTTTTTGTTTTTTTGGTTGGTTTTTTTTTTTTTTTTTTTTTTTTTTTGTTTAATATTAATAATATATTTCTTTAACACTGTTTATTAAAAAGTATATGTCTCTTAACTTCATAGTTTGTCCATTTTATGTTTTTTTTTTTTCTCTCTTGTTTAAAATTCTGTTCCTTCTAATTAACTCTTCAGTGTAAGATTACTGTAAACAGTCGCAAACTACTGGCAACAGTTTTAAAAGATATATTACTTAAAACAATATTAGCTGTCAGCGGCTGAAATTTATTTTCTTGCAAAAAGTCTCTTAATACCTTTTAACTGTTATTAAAAGATGATACGCAAGTCATCCGAGGTAAAATAAAAATGTTACATAAAGAAACTGAGCATGAAAACATACGTTTACAGAGCTGTCTGCACTACGATGCCATATGCGCAAGCTAAATTTGGTCAGTGAACTTTACCGATTACAACATACACATGAATATGTGTGAAGGAAAGAAAGTATTTTCCGATCTCCACCGAGTGACCACATATGCTAGGTTGAGATAAATCAGGTCAAATCCTGCGCAGACGTGAAAAGCTTATTAACGACTTTTATTTATGAAAATTGAGCTCCATGTGATCTGCAATGTAAAGAATTGTGATATGTGAATATAGATTGTCCTTATTTTGCCATCTTAACATCTGAATCAATAAAAAATACTTTCTTTCCTTCACACATATTCATGTGTATGTTGGAATCGGTAAAGTTCACTGACCAAATTTAGCTTGCGCATGTGCAGAAAGCAAGCTGAGAAAGGTCAACGTAAGGGCATATGAATATGGGCGGGCTTTACGTTGAAGTAAGAATTCAGAAAAGCACTAATCTTGTCCAGAAAGGCGTTAATCCGACTTTTTTTTCAATCAACCCTTCATCATTTTCTATTGCTGACAGCTAATATTGCTTTAAAGTTTAAGAGTGATCATTCCAATTGCATCCAGTAGGAGTTATCTCTCTTTGATAAAGCGTTTCAAATCTATTGCAGGAAAAGTAACTAACACATCCTTCCTCCCCATTGATGAATAAAGGAATTTTGTTTTAATATATATTTCAAAAGCAAAGAGTCCTTTTACACAAAAAAGAAACAGTTTGAACACAGGAATTAAATGGTTAAAAATACACAGACTCATTAAGGTTAAACTAAGTGAAACTATTCATGTATGACAAGTTTTAAAAAAAACTAACAAAAGGTTACTACGGTTACATGTACGATGCATACAATGTACGTTCAGTAATCACGCAAAATAGCTCTAGATTACATACGTACTACATTCATGATAGAAATTATTTGAGAGATAATATATAATTATACTATGGGGCTCTCTCTCTCTATTTCTGAAGTGTATTTATCTAGATATTAATCATGATAAAAATCAATAAGATAAATTCGAATGGACATAGAGAAATGGAAAATACTTACAACATCGCAATATATATAAAAATATATATCTTTTTATTTACTGATATATTCAATCATGCTCTCTCTCTCTCTCTCTCTCTCTCTCTCTCTCTCTCTCATTGTATAAATGACGTACAAAATTTAATGTACCAATCACATATTCATTATCGAAACAGCTGTTACAGTACCCAACAAATGTCTTTCTAATTCACTGGCATCGGTCATCGAAAAGTTAGAATTGAGATTATCATTCATTGAGAAGTGGCGATCTCGCGACCATTCGTCTAGAGCACATTGCGAAATATTTAGGTCAGACCCTAGTAAGTTTAAGTGCGTTTTAAGTGACTTTCATACGATTTCTTCATGAGTTTTAGGAAGTGAATCATTCCCAATGCTCAAGCTGAAACACATGTGTGAACTAAGTCAATGTTAGTAGTTAGTTGTTAATATGAAATATAGGATGAAGAGGAAGAATTTCACTGAAGCAAATCATACATGTAAACCACCGTTTGTGTCATAAGTCAAAAGATAAGTCAAGTTGGATTGTTGATTGAGGATGCCTTAGATTACACGGTAAGATTAATTACCTTTTAATTTGTCTATGAGGTTAAATCTTGAAGAGGGATGGGTAATTTCTAATTAAGTGTTACATGTACACATTATCATGATTATCGTTCAATTATTTAATGCAATGCGCGAATCTAGTTCAAGAAAATAGTTTAAACCGGGGTCCAATTTGAAGGGATTCCATCGTATATTTTGAGAACTACATATAAGGAAAATGCTGGCAGAACAACCCTCTGATTGTCACTCCTACGTACGCACTCTCCTTATCTAGAGCTGTGCATCTCATGAAATGTAATTTGAAATGATGATATTTACCATGTTTACATTTGTTAACATGCTTAAAACATGTTAAATGTGCACGGTCTTAATGCACATCGTATAATTATAAACATTGCAACAAAGAAACTACAAAACGAGTGATGCATGTCGACGTGATATATGACCTATACTTTCACTATTAAAACGGGAAATGTATAATTAATCTGCAATCCATACTATTTGTGTGTAATCTTTAAATCTCTAAATATAATATTTGTCTCTGATTCATCGTCCCAATGGTTTTAAGGACTCCTGGTCACGACAAAATGATCTTGATCAACGTTAAAACGATCAAACTGTGCAGAATACTGTTTTCGGTCGGTTTGTTTTGGTTTGGGTTTTCTATTTTTTAGGGGGGGGGGGGTCTATTTTTGGTTTTGCTTTGTTTTTTTTGGGGGGGGGGTTGTTTGTGTTTTGTTTTTTGTTGTTGTTGTTGTTGTTTTTTTTTTCTTCTTCTTCTTTTTGTTTTGTTTCATGCTGTCGTTTGTTTGCTTGTTTGTTTGGGGTTTTTTTTTTTCGATTTTTTTTTCTTATCTTTTTAATTCTATTCCCTTTTGTTGTGTGTTTGATCGTTATTTTATTCATCAATTAGAGGGGGGGGGGGGGGGGCGTTGATGTTCATTTTTGAAAATGATCGACAAATTTTACCATATTCTTAATATGTAGTCGTATTTGCACGAAAGGCTATGTACGACAGATTGAATTTTGAATACTTCTTGTTCAACAGATTGAATTTTGAATACTTCTTGTTCAAATCATCATTTATTTATAGTTCCTTTCAAACAATTTGCCATTATTGAGTTGTTGTTGTTGTTTTTTTTTTTTTCTGTTACATATATCATGTATATAAACGTATTGAAAGTTATAGTTTTGAAAATGAGTGTTCTTAAATTTAAAATCTCAACGATTTCTTACGCTCTTCGGTATGCAATACAACTTTTTTTTAACTCAATTAACATAGTATTTGGCAATGCAAAGACACAGCATGTGAAAACACTTTCGACGTGAAAGCAAATGTCAGAGCATCTTGATCCTCATCTCTGCATGATGTCCCGTAACTTTATTTTCCAATCCGAAATATTTCTCAAACTCTTTGGTTGTTGATAGCGCTTATTTATTATTTCTGTTTATTTGAATTTTAAGTGATATTGCCCTGTAGAGGTATTTCCAACTGTTTTATGGTCTCTTAACACTTCATTAATTATTTATCTTTCTTCTACGTATACTATTCAATTTGAATTGAACTTGGCACAATGTATTTTCTATTAAATCGTCAACTTTCAAAAAGATTTAACATGTTTAAAGGGTCATAAGAACCTGACATGCCCATCTTAAAAATAATATTGAGTTAAGATATCTTTTTCGTCCACAGAGGTCGTGTTCATTTTATTAATATAATACTTCTCTTTTTGGTCAAGTTTTGATTTGAAATTACTTCAAAGATGTCATTTCCTTCTTAGAGAATGTACGGATTATATTATTAATAATTTTAGTGATATACATCAGGGATTTTTCAAGTCCGTTTTTGGGTCCGATTATCGGACCCATTCCCAACGCCAAAATGACCTGTATTTTCCCAATTCATGATTGAAATTTCCCAATTTGAAGCTCTTAATTTTTTTTTAAAGTGTTTTTCAAAATGATGACGATTGATAATACCTAGCAGAAATACGACATTAACGATCGATATGTAAATTGGTCATAAATGTTATATCCGATATAGGTTTACGTTTTAGTCATCAAATTGTATCTCCAGTATTGGGAACCCCAGGACCATGTTGTCTCACATTGTGACAACAGCAAATCTGATACCAAAACATTACAAAAAGGAGTTTCTCCTCTTCTTTGTAGAAGATACATTCGTTTTTCAAAATAAAATTTTGGAATCGGATTGTGACTATAAAAGAAAACAGAAAGTACTTCATGTTCAGTAAACAGAATGGGGGTGACTTGGACAGTGGGAATATGTCCCCCGTGAAACACTGACTTTGAATCTGAATCCTGATTGATCCTGATCAAAAGTAGCCCCTCTGACTCTGAACAGATGCCTGTTCCAGATCATAGAAGTTGATGTCCTTTGAAGCACAATCTAAAGTATAGATGGCTTTACTAATACTTTCTTTTAATGAAGACACTTTGAATAAGAAGTTATATCTCTGTGTAATGATTTATTCCATTAAGAATCAATTAAACTGTGGGAAATTCCCAATTTCATTGAAACGCCGCGATTTTTCCCAATTTTAACGGACCCTGGACCCAAAGTAAAATACCCTGAAAAATCCCTGTACATGTATTTTGCCTTCCAAAATTACACGAAAGGAAACCCTACGATGAATAATTGAGTAAGTATAAAATGTATATGATGTAACGAAACTCTTAAAAAGCTAAATCATTATAATTTTTTTCTAAGTTATCCATCTGTCGCCTTCGTCCATCCGGTTTGATCTTTCCCCCGAAACCGCTGCAGGGAATTTCACGAAACTTTACAGGAAGCATGTACTGAATCTGTGAATGATCGGTTCTCTACGAAATGTGTATTTTTGGACCCGAGTCATCTATTTAAAGATGGCCGCTAATGGAACTGATTGGCTGACACGTTTTTGGTTTCTCCGCTTCGACAGTGTCTACTAGAAGCCGTACAATGTATGCATTGTTGGTACCGTTGCAATGCAGAACAATTTATCGCTTTTACTCTAATTTCGAGCAACGTAGATTATTAATAATAGGGAAATTTGATGCAGTGTTCATATGCCTTAGCTGTGAGTTGGTGGGACCAAAAAATAAGAGAATTTTACCTTTAAAACGATCGGTATCTTCCATGTACATAAAGTGAAAGTAGAACGTCGCTTTGTAGAAAGATATTATTATTATTATCTCTGATTTTGATCACAAATTATCTATAGCTGCATGAAAGACATCCTTACTCCGTTACTAGCATTAATATTACATTCCGCTTTTTGTTCTAAATAATTCGGCCTTTTTTTGGGGGGGGGATTTTTTTTTGGGGGGGGGGTTGTTTTGTTTTGTTTTTTTTTTTTTTTGCAAAATAAATCTGTTTTCTAAGAGAAATTAGTGATTTTTTTACTTCATATTTCATGTAAAAATATTTAATTTATAATGATTCAAGACATTGCATTATCTAGCTTTCTTTTGTTGACAATAATCTATTAATCAAATGGAAGAAGTTTCTGTCTGATTTCACTTGGTCACATAATATGAATTTTATGCTTGTTTGTTTTTCCCCCTGGCTGGCTGGTAGGTTTCTCAATTTCAAAAGGACGCAAAACAGAATAAAAGCAAGAAATGGCCTTATGTAGAAAAACATTTAAAAAAAACTTAATATAATTCAGTTCTGCGTTGCTAGATTATCCATCGTGTACGTAAGAGAAGAGACTGCAACCCTGGTAAGCGATATAGGTCAACTTGGGCCTCTTGCCATTTTATATCTAACAGAAAGATTATGGAAGTTTATGTCGAGTTCGCAGAATAAAGACCAAAATCTAGGTCAGGTATTTGAAGGATTTGTATTACAAACCAAACAGGAAATACTGAAAACAGAGATAAAATTTGAACCACAATCGAAACTGAATATGACAACAAAGTATTTTGAAATAAGCATAATTGATGGTACCCAACTATGGGAATGTAAGGAAATTGACAGGGGGGGGGGGAGGGTCCAATCCTTTTTGGATAACATCATGTATGTTATCGAAGGGAAATAGTCAAGTTATATGCAAATTGTAAAAATATCAAAATGAGCATTTACTGACCAGTATCAAACTTTTTAAAAAGTATTTTTCGCTTTTTTTTTTTCGGGGGAGGGGGGGGGGGGGCTGTTAAACTGCTTTTCTTGATCCGCCCCGGATACACTGAACATGATTTTAAAACTTGTATCAAGGATTCAGACGTAGATCTACATACAATATGGTTAAGTATTAATGACTAATTACGATGATTAATTACTAGGATGAATCAAATGAGCCGCGTCTTTCATGTTCAACGAATGAAATGATTTGTCAAGGTTAAGGAGTGATCTCTAGATAATCTATTTGCGGTCTGCGGTTAGCAATGTCAAAGATGGTGATAAGATTCCTTAAATAAGCTTTATAAACATAAATATTTATCTTAAAGCGAAAAGATACACATTGGAACCGGGACTTCTGAAACCTCAGAGAAACATGGTTGTTTAAATTATTTATAATACTTGGCTCCTATAGAGAAGAGGATTAACCTTTCCTCGATAGATTTTGTTGAGTGATGAAATTTGTATGGTTAATTATAAATGAAGGTTATCATGGTTATGAACTTTTGACTTCAAAATGATATCTGATGTACTTTGGTTCTTAGACATGTACTGTTTGATTCTTTATTTTGTCCTCATTCACTCATTACAAGGCTCTCAGTGATCATTTTCAAATTACTCATTACAAGACTCTCGGTGATAATTTTCACTCATTACAAGGCTCTCGGTGATAATTTTCACTCATTGCAAGGTTCTCAGTGATCATTTTCACTCATTGAAAAGCTCACAGTGATCATTTTCATTTATTGCAAGGCTCTCAGTGATCATTTTACTCATTGCAAGGCTCTCAGTGATCATTTTACTCATTACAAGGCTCTCGGTGATAATTTTCACTCATTGCAAGGTTCTCAGTGATCATTTTACTCATTGCAAGGCTCATAGTGATCATTTTCATTTATTGCAAGGCTCTAAGTAAATCATTTTCACTCATTGCAAGGCTCTCAGTGATCATTTTCACTCAAAGCAAGGTTCTCAGTGATCATTTTCACTCATTGCAAGGCTCTCAGTGATCATTTTCACTTTGCAAGGATATCGGTGATCATTTTCACTCATAGCAAGGCTCTCGGTGATCATTTTACTCCTTGCAAGGCTCTCGTGATCATTTTAACTTTGCAAGGCTCTCAGTGATCATTTTCACTCATTACAAGACTCTCAATGATCATTTTACTCATTACAAGACTCTCGGTGATCAATTTTAGTTTTCTAGGCTCTCAGTGATCATTTCCACTCATTGCAAGGTTCTCAGTGATCATTTTCACTCATTGCAAGGTTCTCAGTGATCATTTTCACTCATTGCAAGGTTCTCAGTGATCATTTTCACTCATTGCAAGGTTCTCAGTGATCATTTTCACTCATTGCAAGGCTCATAGTGATCATTGTTACTTATTGCAAGGCTCTCAGTAAATCATTCAGTGATCATTTTAACTCATTGCATGGCACTCAGTGAACATTTTCTCTCATTTCAAGGCTCTCAGTGATCATTTTCACTCTTTGCAATGCTCTCAAATATCATTTTCACTCGTTGCAACGCTCTCGGTGATCATATTACTCCTTACAAGGCTCTCAGTTATCTTTTTCACTCATTGCAAGACTCTCAATGATCTTTTTCACTCATTACAAGACTCTCGGTGATCATTTACTCATTACAATGCTCTCAGTGATCATTTCTAGTTTTCTAGGCTCTCAGTAATCATTTCCACGCATTACAAGGCTCTCAGTGATCATTTTCACTTTGCAAGGATATCGGTGATCATTTTCACTCATAGCAAGGCTCTCGGTGATCATTTTACTCCTTGCAAGGCTCTCGTGATCATTTTCACTTTGCAAGGCTCTCAGTGATCATTTTCACTCACTTCAACATGTTCAAGACTCTCAATTATCATTTTCACTCATTACAAGACTCTCTATGATCATTTTACTCATTACAATGCTCTCAGTGATCATTTTTAGTTTTCTAGGCTCTCAGTGATAATTTCCACTCATTGCAAGGCTCTCAGTGATCATTTTCTCTTTGCAAGGATATCGGAAATCATTTTCACTCATAGCAAGGCTCTCGGTGATGATTTTACTCATTACAAGGCTCTCATTGATCATTTTCACTTTGCAAAGCTCTCAGTGAATATTTCTACCCATTGCATGTTGCATGACTCTCATGATCATTTTCATGCTCTCTTCAATAATTTTAAACCATCGATTGTAAGTTACATTTCGTTATCGTATCACTAGTTCAAATATGACATGAAGTCTTCAAGACATGGAAATATCATCATGGCGCCGACTTATATTTTGTATCAGTGAAGATATGACAATAACATGCAGCCTACAATCATCACGGAAAACGTGTTAAGATTTCTCCGATTGCACTTTTACATTTAGAATTTCAGAACATTCTGAATAAAAATAAAGGAAAAACAAACTCGAGTCAGCTGCCGGTACGACAAGTAGATTTCCATGTACCAAAAAGTTTTCTTATCAAAGTCTTCGTAACATGTGTGGTTCTAGAAATATTTCCGAAGGCAGGATCTGGTACATGAGCATTGGGGGCTCCGATCTTTTGAAAAGAAAAAAAAGTAATTTATCGTATATACTCTAAAAAGAAAAAAAAAAAAAACGAGATTTATAAGCAAGATTTTTTGGCAAGTACCTGACTCCTGAACCCCCCCCCCCCCCCCACCTCACCCACTCTAGATCCACGCTTGAAGTACCTCAGTATACAATATATAGACAAACAGTACGTACATTTATGTATTTTTAACTTTTTAAAAAAAAAAAGAGAGAAGTAACGTTGCGGATATTATACTTTGATCGATGTTTTGATGTGATTTCCTTTTTTCCGGTAATCATATCAGGAAAAAATGACGTATTTACACATGCTATCTTACGCTTGAAGTGTCAAGGTTTGATAGATTTCTTGATAAATCAGCACTATTAAACGTCATTTTTATTTTTCTACTGGTAAATTATGGTATGAAAACAAAAACCACGTCATGAATCGACACCTGTATGATAAAGGTCTCCTGATAACATTGTCATAGTGACCTCTTCTATATTTGAAAATGACGGACTTGAAAGATCTCATTTTGGACAATAACGATTTTCGGTTTGTACCTTGGTAAGTTCATTAAAATTCATTTTCGTCAATAATGAAACAGGATCAGATAAATTGGTTTCGATCCAGGAACGTTGATGAGGGAAACACAGGGGTGAGGTATCATCGATTGGTCACAAACCCCTTCCTCAATACAAACCCTTTCTTCTATATGTCTATATATATGTTTTATATATAGACATAAAGAAGATAGGGTTTGCATTAAGGAAGGGGTTTGTGACCAATCGATGATACCTCACCCCTGTGTCTCCCTCATCAAACAGGAGAGTAGGTGTCCCAAACCTTACCGTGGGCTAGGTATTAAGTAAGTATTATATATCGTTTTTGTCTGACCTCCAGACGTGATTTAGGGCGTCTCACATCCTTCAAACGGCGTTCCACTTACCACCTCGTCCTTCTTGCTCATGTGTATGTTTTATGTGACAGGATCTTCCTTATAGGTACCAAAGTTTGACTGTTGACCTTGTTGGTAAAATGTACCAAGGTTGACCTTGATGATACCAAAGTTAGACCTTATTTGTACCAAAGTTTGACCTTATTGGTACCCAAAGTTTGACTTTATTTGTACCAAAGTTTGACCTTATTGGTACCCAAAGTTTGACCTTATTGGTAACCATAGTTTGACCTTATTGGTACCCATAGTTTGACCTTATTGGTACCCAAAGTTTGACCTTATTGGTACCCATAGTTAGACCTTATTTGTACCAAAGTTTGACCTTATTGGTACCCAAAGTTTGACCTTATTGGTACCCAAAGTTTGACCTTATTGGTACCCAAAGTTTGACCTTATTGGTAACCATAGTTTGACCTTATTGGTACCCATAGTTTGACCTTATTGGTACCCAAAGTTTGACCTTATTGGTACCCATAGTTAGACCTTATTTGTACCAAAGTTTGACCTTATTGGTACCCAAAGTTTGACCTTATTGGTACCCATAGTTTGACCTTATTGGTACCCAAAGTTTGACCTTATTGGTACCCAAAGTTTGACCTTATTGGTACCCATAGTTTGACCTTATTGGTACCCATAGTTAGACCTTATTTGTACCAAAGTTTGACCTTATTGGTACCCAAAGTTTGACCTTATTGGTACCCATAGTTTGACCTTATTGGTACCCAAAGTTTGACCTTATTGGTACCCATAGTTTGACCTTATTGGTACCCAAAGTTTGACCTTATTGGTACCCAAAGTTTGACCTTATTGGTACCCAAAGGTTGACTTTATTGGTACCAAAGTTTGACCATGTTGGTACCAAGTTTCTCCTTATTGGAACAAAAGTTTGACCATGTTGGTACCAAAGTTCACCTTGTTCGTACCCAAGTTTGACCTCGTTGGTGCTTGTGTACTGGTCAGCGTTCGACGTTGTTGGAACTAAAGTTTGACTGGTCTTGTGATATAGGAAGGATCTAGCCTACATTGTACTCATTAAACGATACAAGATTGGGTCTATGTAGGTGTCTTCTTCTTCTTCTTCTTCTTCTTCTTGCGGTTGTCTGAAAATTATTTAGACAGTTTAGATTTCGTATAGAATACGCTACAAATATGTACATGCCCTGATGTAGTAACTGTTACCATAATACCACTGTCGTATAACACGCGATACGCAAATGATATTTTCCACGGGAAATCCCCTTTGATTAGATCAGGTAAATACTATGTCATGCCTATCAGATGACCATCATTATCAGTTATAAGACAGTTATCTATTGTATTCATGCGATTTCTTTTAGGGACTTGAAAATGACCTGATCATACATAGTCTTTAAGGAAAGCGTTGAGAAATTCTTTCGTTTTCGGTTTAAATATTGATATATAATTAAGAATTCGCTATCATTATAATAGCTTATTAATTAAAGCCATCTCTGTGGTCGCTAAATTTGTTCCGATTTTTTATGTACATGTAGGTTTGTCTAAACTTCGAATTCTTTGAAAAATTATAAATTTAATATTTATATAAAAATGTTGATGGAAAATATTCATTATTTAAAAGCTTGCATTTTGACATTTCATCAATGATCACCCATCCTCGGTTCCCCAGGCTATTTGCGCTTTGTCTTAACACCCTGGGTCCGCTGCCCGGATTCCAGGGATTTAAACAGAAATAGCTTCTCTTGTGGTGTTAAACTACTGACGGCAATGGCTGTGAGTAGACCAGTGAGGTCAGTATGTGAATCTGACACAAAAGGAAAAATTTGTCGGTTATCCGAATATCGAAAACATCTACATGTATTTAACAATCCGCTTTTTGTCTCAGGGCATCAACAAGTATCTTACCCAGTCGAACATGCACTATTTATCATCGCTATCCAAAAGACGTTAACTTTTTTTTAAATAATTATGCCATTGGATAAAAAAGTTTGTGAAAGAGCCAATCGGCAACTTTGTATATATAAATGGAAATTCCCGAAATAATTCGAGAGTACCCAGGGTATTCAGCAAAAGCGCAAATGAGAGGGTGGAAAGGGTGAAAGAGAGGGGGGAGGAAAGGGGAGTGGGAAGAGGGAGGAAGGGGGCGGGATGGTGGAAGGGGTGGGGTGGGATGGGGAGGAAAGGGTGAAAGGGGGGAGGAAAGAAGGGAGGGAGGAGGTAAGTGGTTGGGAGGGGGAGAGAGGTACCCCTTTTCAACTCCCCCCCCCCCCCCCCCCCCCCCCGCAAATAGCCTGGGGAACCGATGATGATGATCACCATGCAAATCAGCATAAAACATTTTTGCCCGTAACCTCGTCCAACATCGGAAATATAAATTCTTCAAAGTCAAAACAAACCGGAAGAACTTCATATAGACCTTAAAGAACAAACTAAACGAAATAAATAAAACAAGAACCACACTGTACATAATCCGATGGGTCGAATTTCCGTTAACGTTTGCTTTTATTTCCTTGTAAATAGATTCAATGACGTATATGTTTGTACCATTTTAAAATGCGCAATTCTTAACTGATGTATATAGAACATACTTGATTAAAAGATGATTTTAAATGATGGTTTGAGGCCGAACATTTCGATACCGAGGAAAAGTGTTGTTTCATAAGGTAATTAATCTAAAAGTGGATATTTTGAATTATTACGAATTGCAGAAGCAAAATATTATGTCAACATGTAACTTTACTTACTTAATCCTTACATATTCACTTGCATAGTGACATGATATTTATATCTTGCATGTTGTCATAAGTCGCATGTTAACAAAATTTAATTATATTGCATGTTGACATAGTCTGTAGAAAAAATATGTTGCATGTGCGTACAGGAGACAGAAGTATGCCTCCATAAATCAAAATATTTCACTCTTATTTTGATATTTTTCTTTTTGTTAGAATACTTTCTTGTTCTGAAATATAAAACAAAACAAGCGCAGATCTAGCTAGATGGGGGGGGGGGGGGGGGGGGGGGGGGGGGGGGTTAGGGCACAGGGACTTTAACTCTTTAAAAGTTGAATTTACTGTAACAACATATCGTATATTTTCTTCTATATTTTTATTAGGGAATATGACGGTCAAGTCCCTGTGGGTTAGGGGGTCAGTCCCTTCCTCCTTCAGAATTTGCCAAAAAAACGCCGATTTTTTAAGTACTTTTTTTCAAAACCAAAAACTGGACCTCCTGAAGACTTGGATCCCCCCTTTTGGATTTTTTTTATATACGCCAATTTAGCGAAACATACAAAATTGATGTTTTGTACTTTTAAATCACCTTATTTTACACGTAGACCTATAAAATTTGTAAATAAAAAAAGTAGCAAGAATGATTATATCTACGGATATTTGATCCTTGATTTTAATTTTATATCCTTTTAGGGATAGTCATCGATCTATATTAATAATTCTCTAGGGTATATCGGATTCCATGCTAAATGCTATAAATGTAAATACAACATTCTGTTGAAATTAAATTTTCCTAACCGAATGAATAAACGTAAATATAATAACAATTCAATCCTCATTCATTTCTTCATATCCATTATTTGTTGATTGCCGGAGCAAATGTTACATGTTGATGTTCGACTTCGAAGAAATCGCAACACATAAATTGTTTTTCCATGCATTGCTTACATGCAGATATGCAACAATAGATATTTCAACACAATCTTTTTAAGACGATTTGGCTTGTTGCGTCTTTTAAAAGTGCAGAAATACTCACGAATGTATCGGATGGTGAGTGCAAATTACGTAATACTTCAAAACAATTCTTGATAACTATTACCAAGGAGTGTATTTTCTTAACTTTTCGAGGTTTTTCTTGGTTAAAGAGGCCAATACTTGGCTTTGTGAATGATGAATAAGGCAGTAAATTTATCATCAAAGTGAAGTATGAAACCAATTGACGCTTACCGAATCAACTTAACTTCTTACAGATCAGAGAAGAGGGTGCTTTTATCACATAATTCTTCTTTTTTTTTTATTTTGTATTCGTAGAAAATAATAAAGGCAAAGGTATAAAAGAAAGAAATGATTCAATTATTTCATTCTATGTTTTCCAGGCTTACAGATGGTAGCAACATGATGGAAGTAACGGAGAACGCATCTAATGCCATCTTACAATCTGATTGGTCCAATATAACGTCATCTAATGACGTCATCATTACGGACAAGAACCTTATATCCCAAATAAATGGTAAAATTGTACGGAGTACTTATCTAGCAAGCATCATCTATTGCGTCATCTTATTCATCATAGGATCACCCGGTAACGCTCTAGTGATTTACGTCTACTCAAAATGGCGGCGTTCCACTTCACGTGTTTTCATCATAGCTCTGGCAGTATTATGACTTCCTGAATTGCACTATTACCATACCAACTGAAATATACATCATTTCCAATATCATTCAAGCAGAACATCCCTATCTTTGTAGGATTACTCGTTTTATTACTTTTACAATGAACAATGGATCTTCGGTCATTCTTCTTGCAATATCCATCGACCGATTTTTACGAATCTACAAACCTTTGGTTCCGCCCATGCGCAAAAGGACAACTGAAATTATAATTTTCATTAGCGTTTTATTTGCATTAGGTAGTGCTTCGCCTTCGCTTGTGTTTTTCGGTGAAGTACGAGTTATTTACCACTCCCCGGTGGAAAACTCCAGTTGAAAATGTGCTTGATAAACGACGATTATAAGGATTCAGATGGCCCTCTTGTGTTCAACATTGTTTACACGATGGGCACCATTCTCATTGACGTGGTGATGATCATAGTGTATACATATATAGGACACCAGGCTATAAAAGCCATAAGAGAAACAAGACAGTATTTTCCATCGTTTGCCTGCTCAAGAAACAACAGTATAGATTTGTCAATAGATGTCTCACACGGAGATTCCGTGAATGCTGCTCAACTCGAAACTGCTCATCTTGCATTCAAACCTATGAATCAGGAACAGCATTCTCTCTCAAACGGAATTTCCAAAATTACTGATAAACTGAAGAACCATGACGAATTCCGGAAAGGTTCTCAGTGTACCATAACCTCCGAAAACAAACATAAGAAAAGATTTTTCTCAAGCGAAAAAGGACGCAAGCAAATGTTCAAATCCACTTTAATGTTGTTCCTTGTCACACTTGTGTTCATATTATCTTTTATTCCATATTGTGCCATTGTGTTCATACGCTATACTCAACCAAACGCATATGCGTCATATTCCGCCACGAGAAAAGCGTTCTATCAGCTCTTTCTCAGATCTTATATGCTCAGTATGTCTCTTAACCCAATCATTTATAGTTTTCTAAGTGACAAATTCAGAAACCAATGTAAAAGGATTTTTAGTGACATATTACAGTACTTGAAGCCACGACAAATGTTCTAAATGAATTGAGAAAGTGTTTTATATCAATGCCACATTAAAAAGAATGATGAAGTTGGAAATGAGTTGTTTTTTTTCAGAATTTAAAGTATTTACACACACAAAATGATAAGTGTGCAATTTGTACGTGTTTGTGTGTTGTTCTGTGCTTTCAACGGAGTCGGGAAGAATATTGAATTTCCTTTCCTTGATTTAAAAGGGGGGGGGGGGGGGATATTTACGTAAAAATCGCCTTTAGAAGTCCTTGTATGTTTATGCTGAAATTGACGTGTGTATCGTCTATAGAAGTCAAGGCTAGAATATTCTGTTTTATTCATCTTTAGCTTGGCATATTTAGTGCACTTCACGTGAACGTCAAATTTCAGTTGATATTGTACGAGATTTTGGTATCAGATGATGCATCTGCATTTAGCATCGTGTTCGATCCAAGCTTTCATCAAATTTTTTATTCCCTAGTTTACCAAATATTCGTGATCTCATTCGTTCATAGCAAAACTTTCTCTGGGGGAATATTAAGTGTCCTTAATATGTCAAGATGGAGATTAGAAAAATAACACCAGTCCAAACCTTGAATTTCGAAAACTTATGTCTTGTCATTTATCTTCTTTTTTTTTTTTTTTGGTTGTTTGTTTGTTTGTTATTGTTTGTTTTGTTTTGTTTTTTTCGATTTTAGGTACTTTGATTCTTTCGAAGTTTCCGATAGGAAAACTTACTTCAACTCTGAGAGGTATTTTCTTTTGACGCCTAGTAGGCACACCCTTAACATGCTTAAGGACAGGGTTATGAATTTCACAGTGTACATGTATACATGTAGCTATTAGGATATAGAAGAGATCTCCAGCAAGACCTCACAGCAATCACAGCGGAATATACCCGCATTATGCAAAGAACAACGAAAATCATGCAAAACACATGGGACAAGTTGACACCCAATATATTACACCAGATGGTACAAATGTACAACAACAACTATAAATGACGTTACGGTAATGTGTTCACTCATGCATGATATGACAAGACTTTTCTGTTGGTACATGTACAAGAAATTTTGATCATGACTTTTATTTATTGAATTCTAACTTGAGTTCTACCAGATGATAGGTGTCATACTCATATAGATAAACAGGCCAACGTGGTTGTTCGTGAATTACAAAGATTAAAACATCTTTTACGTCTTGTATTAGCTTACATTTTGGTTCAAAATTTGGTCAGATAGAACTTACAAAATTATAGGTTGGTTTTGCAAGTATCCGGGATTTTCTATCAGTGATTGAAAGTGAAACATAAAGCCATAAAAATAGAATCCAAAACTCATAATTAATAGGCATATATATTCTTGAAAATATAAAAGAAAACAAACTAATAGTATATGGAGTTCCCCAACAACAAAGACAGCTGAACGAGAAGAGAAAGGGTTGACAAACAGATGGAGACAATAACACCGCACCAATAATAGAGACACTAAAACAACACTATCAAATGAACAATATCCAAAGAGTCCAGTGTAACACTAAAGGCAACACTATCAAAATTTAATGAACAATCCAAAGAATCCAGAGAAACTCTAAAGACAACACTATCAAAATTAATGAGTACATCCCCAAAGAGTTCAGTGTAACACTAAAACAACACTATCAAATGAACAAGCTCCAAAGTATAACACTAAAACAATACTATCAAATGAACAAGCTCCAAAGTGTAACACTAGAACAAAACTATCAAATGAACAAGCTCCAAAGAGTCCAGTAAAACATTAAAACAACACTATCAAATGAACAATGTCCAAAGAGTACAGTGTACATGGTGTAACTTTAAAGACAACACTATCAAATGAGCAATCTCCAAAGAGTTCAGTGTAACAGTAAAGGCAACACTATCAAATTAACAGTCTCCAAAGAGTCCAGTGCAACACTAAAACAACTCTATCAATGAACAATCTCCAAAATGTCCAGTGTAACACCAAAGACAACACTATGAACTGAAAAATCTCCAAAAAGTCCAGTGTATCACTGAAACAACACTATCAAATGAACAATCTCCGAAGAGTCCAGTGTAACTCTGAAGACTACACTATCAAATGAAAAATCTCCAAAGAGTCCAGTGTGATAACGGAAATTTTTGTATAATACATATTCAAGAACAAAATAGTTTGTCAGACCCCCCCCCCCCCCCCCCTTACGATATGTATCCTTTGATTGTTGTTCATAATTTGAATTTCATTCGAGAGATCAATCGAAACCGTTTCAAAACCATTCAGATTTGGCTGAATATTTTTCTATTTTCTTTTCTGAAAAAAAAGTTACGATGAGTGACCTTCATCTTTATTACGTTTTGTCTCGACTAAATCCGATTATAAAGATGGATGACACCGCTACAGGCCGGTGTTTTCCTGTCCTAGAAATGGTAAATCTCATAATTACAACGTTACATTCATCGTCAGACATCGCTTGTCGTCTGGATGAAACTTACATTAATCATAATCAATAACTTATTCTTTCACAACAAATCAACTTTTGATATTCAGTTTGGTTATTGATACTGCTGAGTAAAATTCACCATATGAAATATCTGTAAATTGGGTGATACAGATAACCAAATAGAATGCTAAATTGAGAAACAACTGCAACACTACAAAGTGGACAATTCTTGCAGATTCGTCTCGCATTTCATTATTTCTATTTTCTTCGTCATGTCATTCCATAGGAACAATCATAAAATGATTTTTTAAGAGAATAGCCCAATGGCATGCTATTATCTACACAGCCAATTGTGTCTCACGTGAAATTCATATGAAATGAGCACCATGTAAATTTCACATGAAATTTCATGTAAAATTCATATAAATTTCACATAAGATTTATGTGAAAAATATTTCACATGAAATTCACATAAATTTCCTTCACATGAATTTTTCTATGTGACCTTCAGGAAACTGAATTCACATAACATCCATGTAAAAATCTTCACATGAATTTCATATGAAAAATTTCATGTAAATTTCATGTTCGTGCTCGTTTCACATAAATTCCATGTGAACTTTCATGTAAAGTTCATGTAAACTTCACATGAATTTCATATGAGGCACAATTGGCTGTGTACTGATTAAGTTTATGCAGTACGTGATCTACGATTTCTAAGGAAAGGTTCACAGAATGTCTGCAGTGGGTTAGAGATATTGGAGACTTAAATCTGACGTGTTCTTATTTATGTAGTCATCTTGTGTCCGAGGGTGTTTTACCGTTCCTAACTCTCTTAATATTTCCTTTTGTCGTTAACAAATTGCTTACTCATTTTGTTGATTTTTTCCCCTCAACGTTTCATTTTCTTCGAAAAACCCTTTTCATCCAATAAATGTATTTCTTATACATGTATACATGTATGATACAATCGCACTATAAAAAAAGCAGTTGACCATTCAATTTATTAACTCATGTGCATTTACTATAATATTTGCAGAAGTTAACTTAAAGCATTCCAGAGAAAAGGTCGGAAGTACGGAGAGTGTAATCATCTCCTGCTTGCTGGTGAGTCCTGTCACTCTAGCTATTTTAGATTTTTGCATGGTCCTATACTAATTATGGAGAACAAGATGTTATATAGTGTTGTGGGTCATGTATTATTTTAGTTTTACATTATGTGTAGGTACACATGTACTTAGTCATATTATATTATGCTTTCATAATAATTCTTTCTAGATTTTACTATGTCATGTTTATTTTTACAGAATATTCCAGTATGTTCTGTGTTACATCATTATCATCACATGACGTGATTTCTAGAATTTACTCTATTGTTAATCATTTGTAATGAGTCATTGTTCTAGAAGCTTCTGGTTAATTCATTGGTATTAAGTATAAATACCTCTGAGGAACTGTGTTGAGGAGATTTTTCGTACACATTCGTAGACACGATTCATTCATCTATTCTAATATACTGGGACACTTTATTTGTTGAGACTTTAATCCATTTAACAACGTTTGGACACCGATCTTTCGAGAACGTTTGTGATTACCGGAAACCATACATTCGATAGACTTTGTGGACCGTAACGGACACTTTGATCCGGACATTGTATTGTAAGTTGTAATCATTGTAAATATATATATATTGTATATAATTAAACTTGTAAATTTATATTCTGTCTTTGTCTGATTTTTGCTGGCGTTTTGGGGTATTCTGGCCCATAACAGAATTGGGGGCTCGTCCGGGATAGTAATCTCTGCATATTTGCACTTTACGTAAAGTTCGTTTTTGAAAAAAAGAAAATATTTTTCTCAATAAAACTTTTGCCAGCAGAAATCAATCATGGTATTTTCGGTCACTGAATTTTTGAAATCGCCGACTGTAGATGAGTTCGAATCATTGAAAAAAGATGATTTGATTGGTTTAGGTCTTCACTTGAAGTTAGATGTAAAATCTTCTATGAGAAAACAAGAAATTAGAAATATTGTGGCTAAAGAGCTTTTAGCTGAAGAAATCTTTTCGTCATACGATTTTCCTGTTGAACCTGTTTCAAGCGAAACCAAAATGTCAAAATATGAGTTTGAATTAGAGAAAATGAAAATACAATTACAATTTGAAAAAGAAGAAAAAGAAAGACATTTACAATTTGAAAGAGAAAAAGAAGAAAGAGAGAAACAGGAACGTATGCACGAGAAAGAACTCCAGTTTGAGTTAGAAAAGTTAAAGTTAGGGAAAAGCACTAAGGAAAATCCTGTTCCTTCGCCTGTCAAGTCTGAATTCGATGCCGCCAAAAATATCAGATTAGTACCAAAATTTCAAGAAAAGTCCGTGGACAAATATTTTCCACATTTTGAGAAAATCGCGGCCAATCTGAAGTGGCCACGTGATTTTTGGCCAACTTTGTTACAAAGCGTACTTATTGGCAAAGCGGCTGAAGTGTACTCGGCGCTCAGTATTGCTGAGAGTTCAGACTATGACAAGGTCAAGGACACGATTTTGAGAGCATATCAGTTAGTACCCGAGGCGTACAGACAAAAGTTTAGAAAGTACAAAAAGTTTGAAAATCAAACATATGTTGAATTCGCTCGAGAAAAAGAAGATTTATTTGATCAGTGGTTTCGATCTAAGAAAATTCCCAATTCATTTGACAATTTACGTCAGATCATTCTGATAGAAGAGTTTAAAGAGTGTGTACATCAAGATTTAAGAACTCATTTGGAAGACAAAAATGTTAAAACTCTTGAAGAAGCCGCTGTTTTGTCTGATACGTATGCTCTCACTCATAAGAAAAATTTTGTGTCAAAAACTCAATCTAGCGATAGCGCAAAAACGTCAGATGTTCCAAAGAAAAATTTACAAGAGTCTCAGTCGTCCATTAGTTCCCAGTCACCATCTCAAGGTGGTTCTACGTCCGGTCCTAGGTCCGAGCGTTCTGAGGCATCCCCAGGGGTGGGGTCGCTTCCTACATGCAATTATTGTAAGAAAAAAGGTCATGTTATTGGTGAGTGTTTGAAGCTTAAGAAGAAAGAAGAACTTAAGTCACAGGCCTGTGCGTCTGTTAGAAATGATAGGAAAGCCTTAGATTCGATTTGTTCTGACACTCCTGAGATTCAGGGTTCTAAGTCCAGTTCTGATGATTTTGTGGAGGATCATTATAAGCCCTTTTTGTCACAGGGATTTGTTTCACTCAGTGATTCTAGCGAAGCGTTGCCTGTTCAGATTTTGAGAGATACTGGTGCTGCCCAGACTTTATTGTTAGAGGGTTCATTGCCTTTGTCTGAGCACACTTTTACTGGTAGGTCAGTTTTATTACAGGGTGTGGAGCTAGGCGTCATTGATGTTCCCCTTCATAAAATTTATTTGAAGTCAGACTTAATTACTGGACCTGTTATCGTAGGTGTTCGACCTACTCTTCCCGTTCAAGGCGTTTCCTTGTTGCTTGGCAACGATTTAGCTGGCGGCAAAGTTGTAGCCGATCCGATTGTTTGTGAGAAAATCACGTCCGATGTCGTGTCTGATGATGAAGACGACGACTTGTACCCAGCCTGCGCAGTTACCAGGGCGATGGCCAGGAACAGACTAAAAGAGGCTGAGAGTACTTCTGCACTTAACGAGGACCATCCCTCCAAAAGTATAGACCTTTCTGACACATTCATGTCTACTATTGATGACAGCGTACCTGAGACGTCAGTACCACTTCATGTTGACAAGTCTCCCACAGTACCTGGTGATGATTCCCATCCGCCATTAGACAGAGATACAGATGCCTTAAGCCGTGAGCAGCTCCTCTCCGAGCAAACAAAAGATCCGGAGATCATCCGACTAAGCAAGAGGGCCCTTCCCCGAGAAGAAGCGGACAAAGTCGGAGAGTGCTTCTACATACAAGATGGCATCCTTATGCGGAAATGGAGACCACCCGATGCACCCCCTAATGAAGTGTGGCGGGTCGTTCACCAGATAGTGGTTCCAGTAGCGTATCGCGGGGACATCATGAGTTTAGCTCACGACACACCCATGGCAGGTCATTTAGGTGTCAATAAGACTTATAATAGGATTTTAAGTCACTTTTACTGGCCTAAGTTGAGAAAAGATGTGTCTGAGTTTTGTAAGTCTTGTCATAATTGTCAGATGGTAGGTAAACCCAATCAAGTTATACCACCTGCTCCCCTCCAACCCATTCCAGCCTTTGAGGAACCTTTTAGTAGGGTGTTAGTTGATTGTGTAGGTCCTTTGCCTAGGACTAGGTCAGGTAATCAGTACTTACTGACAATTATGTGTACTTCGACTAGGTTTCCTGAAGCCATACCTCTTAGGAATATTAAGGCAAAGACCATAGTTAAGGCCCTTACAAAGTTTTTCAGTTTCGTAGGTGCTCCCAAGGCTATTCAGTCAGATCAGGGTTCGAATTTTATGTCAGGATTGTTTCAGCAGGTTATGCATGAGCTAGGTATCGGGCAGTATAAGTCTTCTGCGTACCATCCTGAGTCCCAGGGGCACTTGAACGCTTTCATCAGACCCTTAAAACTATGATGAAAACATATTGTCACCAGTATGGAAAAGACTGGGATGAAGGGGTTCACCTCGTGTTGTTTGCGGCACGAGAAGCAGTTCAGGAGTCCCTGGGGTTCAGTCCCTTTGAGCTAGTTTTTGGGCATATGGTCAGGGGGCCATTGAAGTTATTGAAGGAAAAATGGTTGACTGAGACTAGCGATTTGAATCTCTTAGACTACGTGTCTAATTTCAAAGAGAAATTATATAATGCTTGCAAATTGGCTCAAGAAAATCTCAAAACATCTCAAATGAAAATGAAAACATGGTATGACAAAGATGCTAGAAACAGAGTTTTTAAACCAGGCGATAAAGTTCTTGTCTTTTTGCCTATCCCTGGTCATCCTTTGCAAGCTAGATATTTCGGTCCTTATGAGATTGAGAGTAAAATTAGTGATGTTAACTATGTGGTTAAGACACCAGGTCGGCGAAAAGAAAAAAGAGTGTGTCATGTTAACATGTTGAAAGAGTATTTTGATAGAAGTGACCGAAATTTTGTAAAACCAGTTTCCACTTTGGCCAATGTAAATACATTTGAAAATTGTGTTGAACCGGAATGTAATGAAGAGACTGTTGAAAAAGACTTCGCTCAAAGTGTCCGTTTAAAGAATTCTGAAATTCTGACAAATCCAGAAGTGAAACTCGGACATCTGACCGTGCGTCAAAAAGAGGAAGTGCACCAATTAATGCGGGAATATACGACCATCTTTCCGGACGTTCCAAAAAAGACAAATGCGTCTCATCATGACGTCATTGTGGGTGACGCGTCACCTATCAAACAGCATCCCTATCGGTTAAACCCGATAAAACTTCAATACATGCGGAAAGAAATTCAATACATGCTCGAAAATGACATTACTGAACCCAGCAATAGTGATTGGAGTTCCCCATGTATTCTGGTTCCGAAGCCAGACGGAACTTACCGATTGTGTACAGACTTTAGAAAAGTCAATTCAGTCACCAAAACTGACTCTTATCCGATCCCACGAATCGATGACTGTATAGATAAAATTGGCAGTGCAAAATTTGTCAGCAAATTTGACTTGCTTAAAGGCTATTGGCAGGTCCCGCTTACCGAGAGAGCCAGAGAAATATCGGCATTTGCGACTCCAGATGGGCTATACCAATATAAAGTAATGCCCTTTGGTATGAAAAACGCACCAGCCACATTCCAGAGGATGATTCATTCGCTCCTAAATCATCTCGAAGGATGCGAGGCGTACATTGATGACGTCATCATCTACAGCGACACCTGGGATGATCATCTCCGCATCATGCGTACCTTCTTCGACATTCTGGCGAAAGCAAACCTCACAGTGAATCTTGCGAAAAGTGAATTTTGTCATGCGACTGTAGAATATTTGGGTCACAAAGTAGGTCAAGGTTTTGTTACTCCTATCATGGCCAAGGTGGAAGCTATTTCAAAGTTCCCGATTCCTACCAATAAGAAAGAGATAATGAGATTTTTAGGAATGGCAGGATTTTACAGAAAATTTTGTCCAAATTTCTCGTCAGTTGTTGGTCCACTTACCAATCTGTTACAAAAGAGAGTGAATTTTGCATGGACCAATGACTGTGACGAATCTTTTAAGAAAATCAAATGTGTTCTTATGAAAAGTCCTGTCCTGTCAGCTCCAAATTTTGATAAGCAATTTAAGCTTACTGTTGATGCCAGTGACGTAGGAATCGGGGCTGCTTTGTTTCAAGAAAATGATGATGGTGTAGATAGAGTTGTTTGTTATTTTTCAAAGAAATTGACAAAATGTCAAAAGAATTACTCTACTATTGAAAAAGAGTGTCTTGCATTATTGTTAGCTTTACAACATTTTGATGTTTATTTGAATGTTACTTTACATCCCATTCTTGTATATACTGACCACAACCCTCTCACATTTTTGCACAAAATGTCAAACAAGAATCAAAGACTTACAAGGTGGAGTTTATTGTTGCAAGAGTACAATATCATTATTAACCATATCAAGGGCAAAGACAATGTGATTGCAGATGCACTATCGAGAGTTTCATGAGTGATTTTTTGCAGAATTTACCACCTAAGTTTTCATTGACATTCAAACTTTTTTTAAGGGGGGAGGTGTTGTGGGTCATGTATTATTTTAGTTTTACATTATGTGTAGGTACACATGTACTTAGTCATATTATATTATGCTTTCATAATAATTCTTTCTAGATTTTACTATGTCATGTTTATTTTTACAGAATATTCCAGTATGTTCTGTGTTACATCATTATCATCACATGACGTGATTTCTAGAATTTACTCTATTGTTAATCATTTGTAATGAGTCATTGTTCTAGAAGCTTCTGGTTAATTCATTGGTATTAAGTATAAATACCTCTGAGGAACTGTGTTGAGGAGATTTTTCGTACACATTCGTAGACACGATTCATTCATCTATTCTAATATACTGGGACACTTTATTTGTTGAGACTTTAATCCATTTAACAACGTTTGGACACCGATCTTTCGAGAACGTTTGTGATTACCGGAAACCATACATTCGATAGACTTTGTGGACCGTAACGGACACTTTGATCCGGACATTGTATTGTAAGTTGTAATCATTGTAAATATATATATATTGTACATAATTAAACTTGTAAATTTATATTCTGTCTTTGTCTGATTTTTGCTGGCGTTTTGGGGTATTCTGGCCCATAACAATAGGGATTTATATTTTTATTAATTATATCGCCTAAAAGTTTTTGCAGTGACAGAGTCATGCAGTCGCTCATAAATATCTCACTGCTGAAAAGTTTCTCATTTAATTGCCTTAAACTATGAACAAAATTTTACCCTTCGAAAGTGGCAACAAGTCAACATAGCATTCCTAACTCCCTAAGATTACATAGCAAATATTCAAGCATTATGATGTCTTAAAATTCACATGATGTTTATCAAATTGCTTCTCTCTTTATTTTATATTTTCCACTTAGGTCTACTTTTCACAACTTAGTAAACTGCCGTTAATAGTCGCCATAAGTACGTCCTTAAGTGCATAACAAATGCTTGTATGCATTGACCTTTGTCGGCATACATGTTTAAGAGTTTTGCCACTTTGCCACCAGTAATCATGGTAATTCAATGAATATTTCTGCGCGTTTCATTCAAGAAGACCATTTCAATGTCCACAATACTCCGCACTTCACATTACAATATCAATCCATCATATAAGTATCTTATTTATCAAATGACAAATTTAAAACCTTATCTTTTTTTTCGAGAAAAGGTCTTTCTCTTTTACCTTGGTTTGGACCTAAGTGTATGATTTAAGGATTGTTTTTCAGCTTTTGCGCTTTATCGGTGTGTATTGGCAGTAGGGAAGGGAAACAAAATATGTAAAGCACGAAGTGCTTTTCATGAATTTTGTTTCCATTCTCTACTGCCAATACACACCGATAAAGCGCAAAAGCTGAATAACAATCCTTATATTTACATTTTACGTGTTACCTAAGTTATTTCTGCCAATTTTTCAGCCAGTTTCTTTACATTTGAAATATCATTGCGGAGGGAGAACGCCATTTGACGTAAGAGCAAACGAACGTTTGACGTTTTTCGCTTGATTCGAAGTAGTACCTTCTGTACGGAAACGTTATTGACAAATGAGAAACTGAATTTTGTCCTCTTGCTGTATTTTGAACATTTCAATTAAAACTGAAGAAAATTGAATCGTGAAAATTCGTGACTTTTGTCCAACATAATTCAGACATGGCGGAGAGTTAAACTGGAGAAATTTCACATAACTGAAGGGGAAACTTTTGAAAATTCTTTTTAACACACTGTTAAACTGCTTAGACATATGAAATCAATCGGTATTATTGTATACAAACTTCTGTAAATACCCTATTTCATCTGGAAGTGATTAGAATAATGCAAAAGTCGAGTACAGCCGTCGAAAACGCGAAAACTATCGGTATTTTCATGACTTACCTCAACATCATGGCTAAAGATTCGCTGATACTCGAAGTATTTCTGATATTATGAATCCATAAGAAGCAAAGATAAATTCACTGTTGATAATGACACAAGTGAATCAAATCCTCATCCTAAATACTGAATATTTGATCCACTTATGCCTGAATATTCGCTCATCCAAACACGGCATCTTTCTGCAGACAACAATGCAGTTCGTCCTTGAACTTCGTCTACTGACGCGTGAGCGACTTACTACGTCACACTTCTTGGAAGTGTACATGTAGTTGACCTAGATTTTGACACATTTAATCACTGGGGTGGACGGCGTCGTTTGATAATGGATACATGTTTTGAATCTGTATTAAAGAAATAAATAAAATGGGCATTTTATCAGAAATTAATCCGCGTAAGTTCTTAAGTCACGTGATAGGCTCTTGCGATTATCGAGAAATAAAGCAACACTTGGTTTGGTACCTTTATATAAGGGAAACGCAGTAGGAATGTAAATATTTGTGAATAAAAGTCAAACATAAATGCCGAAGTCAGATTCCAAAAATCACAATCAAAAGGCTTACAAATTTTAACAAGACTTGGAATATGGCATTATATGATTTTAAAAAAAGGTGAAGGTAGGGTTTATAGTCTCGTTCGCCTGAGCCTCACGCAACTTCTACAATCAACTCCCTGGCGAGAACTGTACAATCCAGTGCATTCTCAACTTCCTTGGAAGTATACAAGCAGAGCTGCCGTTTAGGCGCTAATGCTTTTCATTCACATTACAAGCTCGTCTCATGTGCCAGGTACCCGGTATACTCCTTGGTGGAGAGAGTGCAACGTAGTGTTAAGTAACTTACCCAAGGTTACAATGGTTTGCAATGATCGGCGACGGTGAGGCTCGAACCCACAACCTATGGATTTGTAGTCCACCGCACTAACCACTACGCTACCAGCACTACTCTAAGTTGTGAGAAAAGGATTAGAAAGGTAACATGGTAGTCAATCTCCTATCACTTAAGAACTGCAGAATATAATGAGTTAAAGAATATCCTGACGATAATCTCAACAGCACTTTCAATAGAGCACAAAAATGGAGCATCGACGGACCCCAAGCAAGCTAGAGGTGGGGCCAGGTGCCCGGGAGGAGTAAGTTGCTCTTCGTGTTTCTATGAAGCTGTGTCATTGTCTCCGTCTGTTTGTCCTTTTTTCTTTTCTCGTGGGAAAGGTATGTTTATATTTTAATCGTAGACTATAGTAAGTATTTTATTTTTGTGGTTCTGATTTTGGAAGTTGTGTGTTTGATATTCATCCAGGAGCGTGTTTGTGAGGCACTGAATATATCACTTCACAAAGTCCTCACGATACAATGAAAAAAAATAAACACGAGATCTCTGAAACGTATTTTGTATATACACCATCCCAAACAAAATTTGATACATTCACCGGTTATGACTTTGTCTGCAAGACTAAAATAACGGACATTGCTACCCTGCAAGATGGTATTTCTCTCCTCGTGCACTTAACCTTATCTGCATCGGATATTCTCTTTAACGTTTGATAAATGCAATTAACATGATAATAACAGTGCTTCTTAGTAACACGGAAGACAACTTAATCCAATGAACAATCTCCAGAGTCCAGTGCAAGTAGATGGCACCGTGCATGTTAGTACAATTTAAGCATATTGACATGTTACATATATATATGATACAAGTTTCTGTAAACCGCCTTTTATTCGCCACGTCTGAAGTTAAGTTCGCAAACACGAGTGAAATGACTGGTTCGCGTCGTTTTGATTTCGCGACATCTAAATAAATGTTCGTACCTTACTACACATGTCGTAATGACAATTCGCATCGTTTTATATTCGCGAATCGAAGGACCTAATGAATATCGCGAAAATAAAACGCTCGCGAATAAAGACGGATTACGGTATATAGTTTCCAAGTACTTGTAAGTAGAACCAAAGAGGAAGCTTAAAACTGATTTAAATTTCTTCAGAGTCTCTTTCTTTCAGAGACGATGTGCCTGCAAGTCTAATATTCTTTTCGGTTGATAACATTTATCAACGTTATGCTATCTTGTCTGAAGGCTAAATTTTTAAACTCTGTTGCATAACATTTCAATTCAAATTACAAAACTTTTATATAAGTCTCAATGAAGTTACTAGTATTGAAATCATGTTCTATGTTTTCAGTGTACCATATTTCAACAAGTTATGTTTCATCGGTGATGGAAATAACGAATCCATAAATAGCAAATTTCTAAAGTTCAAAGAACCAGTTACAGACCTGAAGTTCAAAGAACCAGTCAAAGAACCAGTTACAGACCTGTAAGAACAGAGATGTGAACTGAGAGAGATATGCCTTAGACGGCAGGTGCGGCTAGCCAAACAGAAGATGTTTACTCCTCCCGGGCACCTGGTCCCACCTTTAGATGCTCAATGTCGGCTCTATTGTGAGTGCTCTTGGGATTGTCGTCGGGATCTTCTTTAACTCATTAGAATTAGTTATTTAATTAAGAGACGGAGAGCTTCAACTCAAGCGCCGTAAGACTGTGAAACAATAATTTCAGGCGTTTCAAATTCTGTAAGTTTTAAAAGAGGGAGGCGCTGTAAGAATAAGGGCTTCATTTAGCCCTCAAATCACTCAATTAGTTCTCATGTGGTGTCCTTACATCAACGGTAGAAAATGGTTAGGATCATAAAAGTATAATGTATTAGGAGATTCCTTGTAGGTATTTTATTTAAAAAGATGAGTTGCAAGATTTTTAATTACGATTTGAAAAGGTAGGGGGTAACAATGTCGGAAAATGCCAAATAACGAGCAAAAATAAACAAACAAATCGATGTATTAATTTACTAGAAATTGATGTTTGCTAGGTTTCGATAGTAATTTTGAAGATAGTTTATCCATAAATCGGCTTGTTATAAATTTAGACTCGTGGGATATCGTACAATTATAATTGTTCTCCTTTAAAGGAAGGAGAATGATATACCATTTATTGCTTATAAATAAACGTATATGCCAAAAGTGAAGTTTAGGGAAATAACGGAAGCTACTCCATCTAAAAGTGTTACTATTTTCAACTGCTTAAAGTAATGGAAATAGAACATCTCCCAGTACCTTCTTCCTCATTTACAAGCCTAGTTTTTAATAGCTTAACTTTTATTATGCATGTGTGTGAAAATTAGAAAAAAAAGATTGTCTCTTCACGGCTTGGGTTACTTACTGGAATTGTTGGTGATGCTTACCTTCCCTGAGCACCTGTTCTAATCACCTTTGGGGATTCAATTTTACTCATCTGCTGAATGTGTACTACACAGCCAATTATGCCTCATATAAAATTCATGTGAAATTTACATGAACTTCACATAAAAGTTCAAATGAAATTTATGTGAATCGAGCACGAACATGAAATTTACATGAACATTTTTACATGAAATTCATGTGAAGTTTCTGACATGAAGTTTATGTGATTCAATTTCGCATGAAGGTCACATAGAAATTTTCTTGTGAAATTTATGTGAAAAAAATTAATTCTTTCACAAAAATCTCATGTGAAATTTATATGAATTTCATATTAACTTTCATGTGAAATTTACATGATGCTCATTTCATATACATTTCATGTGAGGCACTATTGGCTGTGTTATTGCTTTTTTGTTTTGGAATTTTCCTGGTTCCGAATAGAGTTTAATTGTGATTTTTTAATTCTAAATTTGAGTTTTGTGTATGATTCCCACTCAATTACTATTATTTGATACACTGAAGATTACTAGTACATGTTTAACTTTGACTTTATCTCCATTGAACATGGCATATAACTAGTGCCTCAAGAAAAGTCTTCAACATTGTTAATCTTGCATGAAGATGAAACCTGGTTTTGAAACAGTCGGATACAATTAAAACCTGGCGCCAACTATCACTTTGTCTTAACACTGGCTTCTACGGAATTTTATTCATTAACATAGAGTCATCCTTCATGTTTCTAGTATGTGATGTTATTTTTTCTGTCTGTTTGTCCTGGGGTTTTTCCATGTCTCGTGAGGGTGTGTTCCGCTGTTTTCACTGTTTTGGATCCCCTTCCTGTCTTGGTTTTGATTTATATTTTCGAAGAATTTGTATGAATTTTATGAAGATGATAGTGATTTTTTCGGGCATTGTGTTTGACTTTAATTCACTGGATTAATGTGTACTATATTACTATGTAAACGTCTTCAAATTGAATAGCATCACTATATAAGCATCATTATATAAGCCATAGATTGATCACTGACGAGGGTTAGTACCCGAAACCTGCATGTTTGGTCCATGCTACAAATTTTTCTGGTCTAAATTGATGCTTTTGAATTTGAAGACGTTTAACATTTGTACCTCTTGGTGAGTATTACTACTGGTGGACCAGGAGTCCTCGAGGGCACATGTAGCCAAGTTCGATCAACTTCGGTTGATCGTCTGTTTCTGAAACGCATTTGAAATTTTCTGTTACAACATTTCTTGAAATTTCTAAAACGTGGGTCCTGTAGCATCATATCCCACACATTCTGCTACATCTTTCTTCACATTTTTGGACATAATAATTTTCACACTATGCTGCGAATGTATCTGGGTGCTATTGAATTTAAAGAGTTTTTAAATCATTTAAGCAAATCAGTGATTTGAACATCATGGAAAATCACACTTATTTTGATAGAATAAAGCAAAGATGATTTTATAAGAGCCTTTATCGAGCCAATACCAATATCACCGCGTGGGATCGAAATGTATACGTATTATGTTGTGATTCCTTACGGATGTTTTTGATTGTTTTCATTATTTAAGTGATACTGCATAAGGGCAATGCCTAATAAGTAAGTCCATAGCGTTTATATAAATATATCTGAAAAGTCTATAGAAGCAAACACTTCAATAGTTCTGCTAGGTCAAATGAGCTAAAGAAGATCCTAAAGATAATCTCAACAGAACTCACAATAGAGCACAAAATTGAGCATCGACGGATCCCTAGCAACCTAGAAGTCAAGAACGTTTCTGCTGTCGACAAACTATCGAAGTGTTTGCAAAAACTATGTACTTTTTTTATACCTAGATGATAGGGATTGATTTCTAAGGCAATGTCCTACTGCAACAGCTCATCAGTTTTGTAACGTTTAAATTAGAATATGAAAACAAATACCAAAACCTGTGTAAGGAATCAAAGTGCCATACGTTTCGATCCCACGCAGTGAATATATATCATAAATAACTATACAAACAAGTAAATCATTCTAAATTCTCAACGAATAATGAAGGGTGACAACGAAAATGCATAAATGAAATTTTTTCATCAGCACAATTTATTTTAAAAAAAAAAGAATAAAAATTCAAATACTGCAAATATTTGGGTCAAGTTTGTTACAAATGACTTCTGCAAGGTTCATCATCAGAATTATACAGCAATAGATTTAATTGAAACTGATCATTTTATAACAGCAACATGAGCAAAAAATAATTGTGTATACTAATTTATGGATCGCAGTGTACATAATCACGTCATGAAATAGAGACAATATAATATCACAACTATGGGAATACGTATTATATTATCGGCGCCTGCTTTATACCAAAAGGAACAAAAATGTAAGTGCGTTTTGCCAGTGATTCCCTGGATGGTATGAAACTGAAGTTGAACAGTATCTATAGCCATACTCTGATCTTAAAGTTTCCTGTTTGTGTCAAATTCTGGTCCATTGTTATATTACTTCCTTTTATGAGACAGTCCAAAGTACATGTATGATATTAAACGTTATTGAGGATCTAATCCTTTGAAATGGATCACACTTTTGATTTTGAACATCCACAAGATTTACAAGTACATGTATTAGCCTAGCACTGAATACAAACAAATATTATTATGTGTTGACGTCTTAAAAATCTAAAACCATCATTTAAGAGCAGATAAAAAAGCATGGATCAGACATGCACGTTTCGAGTACCTAACGCTCGTCAGTGATCCTCAATCTAAGCAATATAATATGACAAAAGAGTGTGAAAGGTATTATTTCCAAAAATGTACCGAAAGACGTAGCAGAATGGCTCGGATATGATGCTACAGGACCCACGTTATAGAAATTTCAAGGAATTTGGATAACAGAAATTTTCGTATGCGTTGAAGAGACGATCAACCGAAGTTGATCGAACTTGGCTACATGTGCCCTCGAGGACTCCTGGTCAACAAGCAGTGACACTCACCAAGTGGTACACATGTTAAACGTCTTCAAATATGTTAAATTCAAAACCATCTCTTTTGTCATACACACTTGTATGAATCTCTCCATTTACAATTTTGATAATTAGTTCATGATAAAAAAAACGGTATTTATGTGTTTGTAACGTTTGCCTTGATTAGCGTATTCTTGTGGATAAAAAGCATTTTTATACTTTTAAAAAACAGGATTGTCGATAGTAAGAATATCATCCAGGTACCGAGAAGTACCAATGAAACATTTCACATCATCATGTATTCTTTTGACGATTCTGGATAAATTCTTTTCCATAAGTGTAAAAAAAGAAATATTTGATTGAGCGATATTAATCCCCTACCGGTATAAATCTATGTGACAGTCCTGCATCTCTGCCTAGAACTCTTCAGTTAAACATAAATATAAACTTGACCTGTACTTTCACCTGGTCCCACCTCTAGCTTGCTAGGGGTCCGTCGATGCTCAATTTTGTGCCCTATTGTGAGTGTTGTTGAGATTATCGTCTGGATCTTCTTTAACTTATTTGCACTAAAAGATGAATGCCCACACAGAAATCAGTTCATTATCTGCAGTAACAGAAAAGGTCTGCAAAACTGAAATGTTCATAAAATTTGCCAAGTCAAGGGGTCCTAAAACTGATAAAGGTACAAGGTAAGTCAAAACCCATCTAAAACTTGATCTGTATCACAATAAGATGCATGTATTGGCATACCAAGAAAATCAGTTCATTATGTGAAATAACAGCCAAGAAACGTCCGGAAAACTGAAAATTTCATTAAATTTGCTAAGTCCGAAGGCAATAACTCTTGTAAAAGTAGGTAAATCCAAACTAAACTCGAAATTGATTTGTTTCACACTAAGATGTATTCGCATACAAAAAATAAGTTCAATATCTACAACAACTGCTAAGAAAAGTCCGGAAAATAGAAAATTTCATGAAATTTGCTGAGTCCAAGGTTTTTAACTCTTGTAAAAAAATAGTCAAACAAAACTTAACTTAAACTTGATCTTTATCATACTGAGTTATATCCACAAACCAAAAATCAATTCATTAACTGCAATAACAGCCAAGGAAAGTCAGGAAAACTGAAAATTTCATCAAATTTGCTAAGTCCAATGGCAATAACTCTTGTAAAATTAGGTAAATCGAAACTAAACATATATTCTATCTGTATCACACTAAGATGTATATACCAAATCCAGTTCAATACCTGCAATAGAACCGTAGAAAAGTCCGGAAACTGAAAATTTCATGAAATTTGCTATGTCCAAGGGCCATATCTCTTGTAAAATTAGGTCAATCCAAACTTAACCCGAACTTGATCTATATCACACTCAGATGTATTCATATACTAAAAATCAGTTTGATGTCTGCAATAGAACAGAAGAAAAAGCCGGAAAACTGAAAATTTCATGAAAATTGTTAAGTCCAAGGGTCATAACTCTTGTAAAAATAGATCAATCGAATGAAAACTCAAATTGAGATATTTCTACATACCACAAATGAGTGCATAATATGCAACAACAGCGAAAAAAGTCCGGAAATCTAAAGTGTGACAGACAGACGGACAGGAAGACAGACAAACGGGATGGAAACTATAAGTCCCCTCCGGCGAGCCGGTCGCTGACTAATAAATCTGAAACCAGAGGCGCACAATTGGTACCCATAGGGATCCCTACAACCTGCTTGTAGAGATTCTCACCATATCGTACATAGATGTTGTCACTACATCTCCAGATTTATGATTTATATTCTGTAGCAGAAAAGAAACCCTTTGATTCATATGTTCCCCTCTCGATTAAAGCACCATTTGATGAGTTTGGACAATTGATCATTAATATAATTTTTCAAATGAATACTCTAAAATGAAGGATTAAATTCTCCTCATTACTACAGAAGATATATTTTAAACAACTAGGTTGGTATCACCGCTGGTGCACTGTTAGTTGTTGTACAACTAGGTTGGTATTACTGCAGGTGCTCTGTTAGTTGTATATCGTTCACCTAGTTTCAATGTGCTTCGCACTGAAATGAAATACATTTGTAAATTTTGTTATACTTAATATGCTTTCCATTCTTTCGGCATCTTGTATCACTGATGATACATTATTTGTTGTAATGCGCATATGGTGCATAAAATAATTATTATAGAACATATATTTCAACATTTGATATTATTATAAATTTAGACTCATTTGGGAAATAATACTTTCTCTTGTATACTTGATATTATTATAAATTTAGACTTGATATTATTATAAATTTTTAACATTTGATATTATTATAAATTTAGACTCATTTGGGAAATAATACTTTCTCTTGTCCGTCTGTCTGTCACACTTGAAGACAAGAGATTATATCCTTCATTTTGGAGTATTCATTTGAAAAATTATGAAAAGTATTATATAATCGACCATATGTTATCACAGATATGGGAATTAGTATTATATAATCAGGAAAGGGATATGAAATTTATTATTGATATTAATTTATGCCAAAATATAAAGGACATAACGGAAACTACTTATCTAACAGAGTGTCATTATTTACTACTCTTTCAAGTGATGACAGTTAGATTTTCTCTCTTCACCTTTTTCACGTTTACCACTTTTCTTACAATAGATGCTAGATTCAATAGATTCAAAATAGTTATGATTTGTATGTTCAGATTTTTCTCGTCTTGTGATAGTATATTTCGCCATTTGGGAATCTCCTCTCCATCTTTGCTTTCTTTCATATTTTCAAGACTGTGTATACCTATTGGTCAAGTTAATTGTGATTTATGGAATCTGATTTACCTTTTATATGCTGGATCAATGTACAATATATACGCCATCGTTCAAAAAAAATCTCAGATTTTAACATCAGGGAAATCGCGCTTATTTTGATAGAATAAAGAGAAGGTGATGTGATATGAGCTTTAAGATAATGTCGAAACAAATTTCCAAATCACTTCATGCCACAGAGACCATATGTTATCACAGATATGGGAATTAGTATTATATAATCGGCGCCTGCTTTATACCAAAAGGATAAAATTGTAAAAAGCTACTCGGCTGTTAGCAGCGATAGAGGATTCCCTGGATGGTATGAAACTGAAGTTGAACAGAATCTATTGTCAAACTCTGATCTTAAAGTTTCCTGTTTGTGTCAAAATCTGGTTCATTCTTATATCATTTCCTGTGAGCATCGATATTTTATGAGACAGTCTGAAGTACACGTATGATATTGAAAATAAATGAAGATCTAATCTTTTAGTATAGATCACACTTTGTTGATTTAGAACATCCGCTAGAATTAATATTAAAATATTAGCTTAGTAATTAATTTGTCTTACATTATCGTGCCGACACTCTTTTATTGAATTGTCTTAGCTAAGATAATTCTGTGTTGTGAAGCAAGTTTTTCGCATTTTCTTTTCCATACCAAACAAACATATGAAAAGATATTATGTGAAATGATAAGCAACTTTTTCTATCGTATATCTATATAACGTCAAACCAAATGCCAGTGCTCATTTATGTCATAGAGATCTCCAATAAGACCATCATACTCTGACCACAGCGGAACAAAACCACAAGATTGTAAAAGAAAGGAGGGGATCTCCAGCAACACTTGTAATGAGTTAAAGAAGATCTTGACGATTATCTCAACAGCACTCACAATAGAGCACAAAATTGAGCATCGACGGACCCCTAGCAATCTAGAGGTGGGACCAGGTGCCCCGGAGGAGTAAACATCCCCTGTTGGCTAGCCGCACCCGCCGTCGATGTCTGAGCACGAAAATGAAAATAATATATAAAATTCATGCACTGTCTGACGTTATGTCTATATCGAAAGTGCTATGGCGACCATGTCAGGGAAATATATTCAAAACACTTACTGTCAAACCCCTCGCGGGGAACTTTTTACGAGCTCCACACGACAAAGGGCATAAGTGTGACACAAATGAGTTAAAGAAGATCCTGACGATAATCTCAACAGCACTCACAATAGAGCACAAAATTTAGCATCGACGGACCCCTAGCAAGCTAGAGGTGGGACCAGGTGCCCCGGAGGAGTAAGCATCCCCTGTTGGCTAGCTGCACCCGCCGTCGATGTCTAAGCACGAAAATGAAAATAATATATAAAATTAATGTAACAAACATGTTGTGGTGCATGCAAGCCGGAGATGCTGACTCTTCCTGGGCACCTGGTATCATTCCATTTCGGGAGTTCGCTTCTTTTCATGTGGTGTAGGTTTTTGTTTGTTTGCTTTGGTTCCTGTTTTATCCTGATTTTTTATGCCTTCGGTTTATGATTTTCTAAATTATCAATTTTGTGCTGTATAAAGGGATATGGTCATTATCCATATTTGTCACCTAAACCAAATTGACAAACAAACAGCCACATCGAAACAGGAAACACGAGTGACAACGCTTCTATTACGGAGGATTAAGGTGTACACGGCGTCGACTCTGGATAACAATCAGCCGTGTAAGGAATGGTGTTGTTAACCTGATTGTGTTCACACAATCATTCTACGTATCTGGATCTACAGAGATCTTCCAAGGTCAACTGCCATTGTTTGAATAAACTAGACTTCTCTTCACAAACAACCGGTAAAGATAGGGACTCTAAATAAAACAAAACAATGTAGTTTGATGTTAAAAGCATTAATTAAAGTTAACTGAAAACTGTAATTGCTCACAATGCAACGAACTTTCAAGTGGGTCAACAATTTTGGGTCAAGTCTTTGGAAACCACTTACCATGGCGTCCCGTCAACACGGATTGGTAATGCGCAATTCTGGGAAAGATGCTTGTACAAATATTGTATAATTCTATACAGTCCACTACGATGCTATATAAATGTAAGGCGAATTATTCATATAAAAACCTATTACTACCTACATTCTCATGACATATGTATAGGATGACTAAGGGTTCATAGAAAAGCAAAGAATTGGATTAAGGTTGATACGATTGGTTTGTATTGAGGTAGGAAAAATAGGATAGGATTGAACACTAGGTAATCTAGGATGGTGGAAGGAAAGGATAGAATTCATTCTTGAACAAATTGGTTGCGTAGAGAATTGACAACAACCCTAAGATGTTTAATTATAATGAAAATTATTCTTATATTAAGATAAGACATGCGAGTTTGAGTGTAGAATTGACATCCCACTAAGGCTGGTCAGTTCTCGAAGCAGCACCATGCATTATAAGATAAGAAATGTGCTCCGAATGCCTAATTCTGCCTATAAATAAACAAAATCCGTTTCAGGGACTTTTTTTTTTCAAAAGATCTACACTATATTTTTGTTAAAAGTTCCAACATTTTTCACGATCGAGAAAATCGAATTTAATATCTTCTTGCTGTCGTAAGCTGGCTAATATAGATTACAGATTCATGGAAAGATTGTTCAACCCCGCATTCTTCTGAAAACAAGTCTGTATGATGCCTGAGCTTTCCTTCCGACGTACCGGATGGCGTATGTCCACTACTCCGCTCGCTCCGCACAATCTTTGGTAATGCGCATGACTGAAACTTTAATATGAATCTCAATTTCGATCTAAATTGAATGCACTCTCTGTGTTTTGTTCTTCGCCACAGAAAAATGTCTGTTGAATTGAAAATCAAGTTTAAATCATTTCAAAAATTGAAATTGATATCAAGTTCAAATGAAATTGTTCCAATAGAAACCTCCACTCAATGAATATGTCTTCAGAATGGGCTAGTCCTTAAATTAGATTGATTTAAACATAATGTCTTTTCTTTCTAGAGTAATTCAGTGTCCGTATTTCAATTGTTTCGCGTATACATTTCAAATATCGTCAGTCTGAAACACTAATTGTGTAACTTGTGCATGATAAAGCTAATATTGAACGTCTTTAAATTCAATAGCATCATTTAATCTATCGATCTATACACGCAACAGAGTACATTACTTTGGGTATTACACAACATGTCTTTTATGGTAATATGATAAACAAAATTAGAAGGATCAAAGGTAGACAGCAAAACCATCGAAAATAAGGCAGAATCTTCAAACGCCTTTTATACCGTGGATATGATCCTAATATCACCAGACTTACACTAGGCTTGGTACTTGACCAATCTACAGTCTTGTACCAGCGCATTCTTGAGACTTGCACTCTGACTGACTGTGACGACTTGGATCCATGACGGGCCCTGTCCAAACCTCTTTAGAGAAGACGGGCCCCGACCACCTGTCCTCTCTGAATGTCAGTCAGACTCCTCGGTTGATTATATACATGAGCTCGCTACAGCAGGCAGAGCACAGACTGTATTACGTATGCCCACTTTTTATATCCATTTACATTTTCATCTTTGTTGTTGGGCCCCTGCGTTTTGCGGTCTTGTTTGTGCGAGGTCATCATACAGTGGGGAAATTATTTTACACCACAATTGTACGCTCTTCGAGACCTCTGGGTAATTGGAGAAGTGCAAGGATTGTGCGCACGTAATCCAGGATAACCACACCATTTGCTACTTACGTGGCAAATGGCCGTCCAAAGTCTGCACCGGTTACCCATTGGTCTCGTTGGTTTATAAGTAGTCTTTTGTGATTCATGTCTATATGTCGTGTGTCTCTTTTCCGTCTCTTGGTATTCTCGTCTTTAGTGTTTTCGCATCGAGTGTTTTCGTGTTTTGTCCCCTTCTTTGTTTGCTGTTGGTGCTGCAACGGGGTCTTGTTTGAGATCTCCTCCCTTCTATAAGGGCAGATAAATATGCAGTATGGACCAGACCTGCACATTCCGGGTATTTATCCTCAATCTAAACACTGTTAAACGTCTTCAAAGTCAATAGCATCATTTAAGAACAGATAAAATTTGCAGCATGGACAAGACATACACGTTTCGGGTATTAAATAATAATATTGTAATATGACCAAAAAGTGTTAAAAGTTATTGTGTCCCAAAATGTACCGAAAAACGTAGCAGGATGGGTGGAATATGATGCAACAGGACCCACGTTTTAGAAATTTCTTGAAATTTTGACAACAGAAATTTTCGAATGCAATGAAGTCTCGTTATGATGGACTTTAACTCTCTTTTACTGAACTTTATATTAAACCAGGTACTGGAAGGATTTCCATGCTTTTCTACGATCACAGAATATTAAATTTTCATGTAAGACAAACGCACAGTAAAGCAATATAATTTTTTTTCATAACTATATATCTATTTCTATGCATTGTAATTATATGCTATCCCTTTTTTATTTACTTTCCTGGAACTTAAACAAAGGGTTATGAAATATTCATGACATTCATTTGGATTCCCAAAGGTGCAATGAGAATAATACAAAAGAGAACCGTCATCATGTAAAACATGTTATGCATGTTTGCAATATCATGGTATTGTGCAAGCGAACATTTACGCAGTTGTACTAAAATGTCTGAATTGTAGCTTTTTTTGTTTCTCAGCTAATTCGGTACGCCATGGCATGTTTCAAATATGACGATTTCATCGTCAGAGCCAAACGATCAGCGTTATATTATATAACAGCTGAAATCATTATTGAGGTAGTTCTTCGCGGTCGCTACGGAGTGCCTGGATGGTGCATAATAAATTGGTTTGAAACTTTCTTAAAGAAAGTATAGAGCTGGAACACTTCCGTATTATTAGGAATATGTTGCTTTCGTGTCAAATGTCGTTTGTTCTATTTTACAAGTACGACCCAGCGTTTTTGAACACATGAGTTGTTACGTTCTTGCATCCCTACATTCTTACAGTTTTGCACGCCCTTTTAATGTCACAAAGTGAGAACTGCAAGATAAAATGGTTTTTCAGTTAAAATCTTTTTATCATGTGCACAGCCTTCATTTTTATTTGAAATATATTTGTATTCATACAAACTAAGGCCTTGTGTTTTGATGTATACGATGATGTCATGTTGAAAATATTCCCTCTTTTCATTGTAGATACCGATCGATTCAACATCTTTCTTCCGCTTTTTCACTTTAGCTTTCCGTCATGTAACAATTCACTCTAACCACATAGATTTTGTGCGTCATGGCCCCATAAAAGTAATGCTACTCTTTAAAACCTTGGAAGGAAGAAATTATGTTATCGGTCATCAAACCGGATGAAACAACAAAGCCACAATATGGAGTGTTTAAAGCTGTTACATGTATATGATTTGTCGCTACATTTTTTTCCCCTTTTTTTCTATTTGTATTCTGACAATAAGGCCATTTTCCCTTTTTACTGTGTTTTGCATTCTTTTGGAATTGACAAAAAAAAAACTACCAGCCTACCAACGAGAAAGCAAATAACCAGATAAATATAAAGAATATAGCAAAACCTTAATCTATTTGAATAATCACTAGAATTAACGAAAGGTTAAAATAATTTGCAATAGCTTCTAGGTTTCTTGCAGTGCTTCTACACTTTTGATATCAAGTATACACTTTTAAGAATTTAAAACAAATTGTAAAGTGAAGTTTGTAAAAGATTTTAATACTGAAGTATTTATTTCTGCAAGAATTATTTTGGCAAAATACGACCTTGTCTCAAACATAGCACATGAAAAAAAAAACAAGTACATGTATAAAACGAGAAACAAATTAAAAATTCACCCTACTTTTTCCTTCCTGACAGGCGAGATATTTACCCTTAAATGTATAAATTCCCATGGGACTTTTGGTATTCCCTTGGAAATTTAGTTTTTCCATCGGAATTTAGTTTTCCATCGGAATTTTTTTCCCATGGGAACATTTTTCTCTGTAGGTATTTCACAAAAAATCGCTTGTTTCCTATGGCAGAATAAAATTCCATGAGAAAGATAAAAAATTTCCTGTTGGAAAATTAAACTTTCATGGCTAAACAAAAACATCAAACAGAATATTAGATTTTCAATGGGATTTTAAGAAATTTTCATTGGAATTTTTACCTTTAAAGGTAATTATCTCACCTGACAGGTATATGCATGTAGAAAAAGGAAGATTTAAATCACTACGTTCAACCAGGGCTATCTGATGGTAAAGTTTTTTTTCATGTGTTGCATTGAGGCAGGGTCATTTATGCCAAAAATAATAATACAGAAGTGTTCCAATCAGTGATGCTTCCAGCCAAAGTGTTTTTCAAAAACCGCCCAAATTCATTTCAATAGCGCCCTCTTGTTTTATTTTAAAATTTCAATTTGTGCATCTCTAGCTTGCTATGGGTCCGTCGATGCTCAATTTGGTGCTCTGCTGTGAGTGCTGTTGAGATTGTCGTCAGGATCTCCTTTATCTCATTTACTTTACAGAGAGTACGTGGCTCCAAATTTCCTGTAGGATCGATTCAGTAGCATATCCAAATAAAATCTAGGTTCAAAATAGCATTGGAGGGATTGTGCTAAGATGTTAACCTCCTTTAATTTCGATCTAATGTTTTTATGGTAAGTTTCCGAAATAGCAAAAAGATATATATGATGTCAATTTGATAAAGGGCCAAAACAAAGCTTCTTTCAGGTGACAGAGCTGGAAAGAAGTACTGTAATTAATACACTTTACAAACCTGAAGTCAAGGGGAACGACTTTAACTGCTGCTCACTGCAACAAGAAATAAGTGTTTATATTAATAATACGAAAGTTTTCCAACTCTATACCTTCTTGGAGAAAATTGCAAAGCAATTTTCGTGCACCATACACGTGTTTCGAAAAACAAAATTTTCATCAGTGACGCTTCCAGCCAAAATGCTTTTCATGCGCCACCCAATTCATTTCATTAGCGTTCTCTGGTTTATTTTTTAGAATTTACATTTGTGCATTTACTTTACAGAGAGTGCGTGGTTCCAAATTTCCTGTAGGGTCGATTCAGTAGCATATCCAAATAAAATCTAGGTTCAAAATAGCATTGGAGGGATTGTGCTAAGATGTTAACCTCCTTTAATTTCGATCTAATGTTTTTTATGGTAAGTTTCCGAAATAGCAAAAAGATATATATGATGTCAATTTGATAAAGGGCCAAAACAAAGTTTCTTTCAGGCGACAGAGCTGGAAAGAAGTACTGTAATTAATACACTTTACAAACATCAAGTCACGGGGAATGACTTTAACTGCTGCTCACTGCAACAAGAAATAAGTGTTTATATTAATAATACGAAAGTTTTCCAACTCTATACCTTCTTGGAGAAAATTGCAAAGCAATTTTCGTGCACCATACACGTGTTTCGAAAAACAAAATTTTCATCAGTGACGCTTCCAGCCAAAATGCTTTTCATGCGCCGCCCAAATTCATTTCATTAGCGTTCTCTGGTTTATTTTTAGAATTTACATTTGTGCATTTACTTTACAGAGAGTGCGTGGTTCCAAATTTCCTGTAGGGTCGATTCAGTAGCATATCCAAATAAAATCTAGGTTCAAAATAGCATTGGAGGGATTGTGCTAAGATGTTAACCTCCTTTAATTTCGATCTAATGTTTTTTATGGTAAGTTTCCGAAATAGCAAAAAGATTTATATGATGTCAATTTGATAAAGGGCCAAAACAAAGTTTCTTTCAGGCGACAGAGCTGGAAAGAAGTACTGTAATTAATACACTTTACAAACATCAAGTCACGGGGAATGACTTTAACTGCTGCTCACTGCAACAAGAAATAAGTGTTTATATTAATAATACGAAAGTTTTCCAGAGATATACCTTCTTGGAGAAAATTGCAAAGCAATTTTCGTGCACCATACACGTGTTTCGAAAAACAAAATTTTCATCAGTGACGCTTCCAGCCAAAATGCTTTTCATGCGCCGCCCAAATTCATTTCATTAGCGTTCTCTGGTTTATTTTTAAAATTTACATTTATGCATTTACTTTACAGAGAGTGCGTGGTTCCAAATTTCCTGTAGGGTCGATTCAGTAGCATATCCAAATAAAATCTAGGTTCAAAATAGTATTGGAGGGATGGTGCTAAGATGCTAATCTTCTTTAATTTCGATGATTTTTTTTTTCGATGAATGGCAAGTTTCCGATGTAGCAAAATAAAAATGATGTCAAATTGATGATACTTGTAGATATTATTCATGATTTTTTCTCATCAGGAGATTTGGAAAAAGGGAATTGGCAATCTACTTATTGAGAATCGGATGATTGGGGACCAAATACCTCCTAAAGGAAAACCCTCAAAAATATATTAGACTTATATTTATACTAACTCTGGTCATTAAGGCAATAGGGGTATGATCGATGATACTCTACTTCCGTTTGTTTTGATAATTGAAAATTTGAATACCACGTACGAAGTTGGTCGAAGACGAACGACTTCGGCAATGTTCGGAATTATATAGTTGAATGAAACAGAAAAATACATATAATGTCTAAAAATATATAATATATATGGCAGAATGTTATTTCAGGCTACCTTTACGACCCCTTATACCTTGATAAAAGAAAAAAGGTATACAACTTTATATATATTGTTTCAATAGAATGTTATTTTTCTTCCTTTTGTTCGACACACGTCTGTCACGGAAGGGTGTTTATTATGACCTCGGTTTTATGGTTATGAAACCTGATTGTGATGTCTATTTAAGGTAACAATCAACCATGACAAGATCCGAGTCACTTGACGCACTCCAAAACTTATATAGTGTAACTCATCTCCGCGACATGCCTGAAAACGGAAATGAATTGGCTGTTTATGTTGAAAAGCCACATAAAATATGTTGATATTTTCACGTGATACACTAAAAATTAGACATCTAAAAGTTTTTTTGATTTCTAATTAAGTAGTCTAGACCAACTTGATACTTCGCTCCGATATTTTCCATCACTCAAACTGCCAAAATTGCCTATCCAATGGCTACATGGGACTGTCTTACTTCTTTTATGCGTTTACGTAATACCATGCGAATTTCTTTTAAGACGGCAATTTCCTTTTCTTTTCTTTGTCCCAAAGGAAAATGTAGTTTGTAATTATATATAAAAGGGATAGGGCCACGAAGCCCGATATTGGCCCTAATTTTGATAAATTCTTAACATTTTACTTCATAGAATTTTTAACTGTTATTTTACATTTTGAAACGTTCTCTACTGAATCACGAATCTACTTTTTGTAAACATTGGTTTTATCCACCCCTTTTAGCCCTTTGAAAACACCAATTAGGTCATATTCGGCGAAATTGATGCAAAAATTCAATATTTCTATTAAATTAGCAATGGCCGCATGCATTAACTATGATGGAAAATTTATAAGTGAAAGATTATCATATTCTTTTGTCATAAACGTTTTATCTCAGTTAACGCATGCGGCCACATTGAATTCTACAACAAAAGACAAAATTCCCAGCAATTTTCGCCATATTTTGTCAATAACGTCAAAATGACGTCACTTTATGACGTCATTACAGTTAAATAGCACATTGTTTGGTGATATTATTCTTTTCACGAAAAGCGGTAAACATTCGTGTATTTTCATGAGAGATATCAAGTATTCCTCATGAAATTTATCTTAAGAGAAAAATCAAGGGCCGATTTAGGGGTCTCGTGGCCCTACCCCTTTGTTAAAATGTTTTTCTCAGTTATTTGATGAGGATTATTATGGGGACAACAAACATTCATAATATCATAACAATTTGTTCTCCGAGAAATTTCGAAACTCAAATACATGTACGAGGGCTTATTGATATGTTGTGAGTCTCGTATTGAAGAATTTGAATTTTATCAGACATTTTGCGTTATTTTACAACATAATCCCCTTCAGTATCTATTAATAGCAATTCTCTGTAAGCATTTAAACAATTTCGGCACGCATGGTCTCCGATTTTCATGAAATTTCACACATAAGTAGGGACCAATGAAAAATGGAAAATTTGACAAAAAAATAATTCTAGGTCATCTGGTTACCATGGCAACGGCCTTTAAAGTTGAAAAATTAGCAAAATTGCGCTAATTTGAAGCTCTATAATTTGGTCTCTATGTGACATCAATGGAAGATTTTTTATGCATCCTAAAGATTAGGACATAAAATTTTAAATAAGCTCACTAGTAGTGTCTGATATTGTAAAAAGGCTGGTTACCATGACAACATAATTAGCTAATTTTGATAAATTGATTTCAAAATGCGGTTTGTATTTTCCAATTTTTCTTCTCTCTTGATGGGTACATAATGAGGAAATAGGATTTATTTTATAAAATGAGCAAATTCAAGATAAACCCACTTGTTGCTATGTACATAAGTTACCTTGGGAACGGTAACTATGGTCTTTAATAACACTTATTTTGCAACTTCAGAGTCATTTTTAAAAAAATGCATCATGATGAACAGATAAAAATTGTTGGGAAATGTCCAACACAAAGAGCTCTTTCAAAAACCGTGAAAAAGCTATGGGGAACATATGTTACCATGGCAACCATTTTTTATTATTTTCATAAAACAGTAATTATTAATCCCAGGAAATTCAAATTTAATAACAATAAAGATCAAGTAAGCCTCTATCAAAATATAATAAAAAAGTTTCAAATAATTAATGGTTGCTATAGTAATTTGGCCATACATTACAAAAATAAGCATTTTTTGTTGTTTTTCGAAGTCTTTTCCCCAAAAAACGAAACAGGCTTGCACAACCTTTTTTACATATTAAATAAAGCAAAGTCTAAATTTTATTTTAGATTTAAAAAATTTCAGATTACTTAACTTTTGATGCCCGTATCCAAGGACTCAAAGTGGGTCTGTGTGCAATTTTACACAATCGTTCCCATAGCAACGGGCTATTTTCTGACCCTTTTTTAAAAATTTTCTTTCGTGTAATGAAAAATCTACTTGAATACATTAATTAATTTTGATCACTTTGAAATTAAAATTCAATGATCTAGTAAAAAAGGACTCTAAATATTGTCCAAAATTGCTTTCATTTTTGCGATTTGAGGTCATGTTGCCATAGCAACGAACAGAAACTTTGTCCCAATGTAAATGCTTATGTTTTATTTGCATAAAAAACTCAAATATGTAAGCAATTTATCGTTGAATTTTGAAAAAATGCCAAAAATACTATTTTGATAGGGTACCTGTGTTGTTGCTATGGAAACATATAGATAAGACCATAAACCCAACATTATTATTACTTAACTTGAAAGAGCAATGATAGGGTACTGATAATTCATTAGTGTTTGTTTTAGATTATGCTGCATAAATTATATATGTGACTTCAAAAACGCCCAAAAATGCATTTTTTCAATATTCAAAGCCCGTTTCCATGGCAACCGGATGTCGTATTAAGAAAATTTTGAATAAATTTTTACTTTTGGGCCAGACCCAACCTTATGTACAAATTTTATCAAAATCTGAGACATGCCGTGCCATGCGTCCTTCATAAAAGTGCAAATGCTTACAGAGAATAGCTATTAACTTTTGCCACCGGTGTTCAAGGGCCTCAATACCACATTTCTTGACTGGTCAGAAAGCCATCCACTGCAAGTATGACGTCATCATCGGACTGAAAATGGGTGCCAGAAATAGCTGCTTTCACTGTTAGGAATAGATGAAAGTCTGATGGAGCAAGATCATGTGAATAAGGCGGACGCTCAATCAAACTAAAGCCACAATCATGAATGGCAGTCATGGCAGTAACAGACTTGTGAACAGGAGCATTGCCCTGATGTAACAACACACCTTTAACTAGTGGGCTTTCAGCGGCGCTTAAGTTTAATATTTTTCCCTTAACTGTGTCAGAAGTGAAACATAGTATGTGCCATTGATTGTTTGTCCTTTTTGGAAAAAAAAACTGCCAGCAGAATACCTTCTCCATCTTAGGAAACATATCAATCACCCCTCGTACATGAATTATTGTAGGCTTCAGCTCAATTTTGCTTTCTTCTCAGTCTACATCAACATACAAAATATTTGTGAAGGGCTGTACCAGGATAACATGTGTTGACCTTTGCCTCCCTAGAATCAAGTTTTACCTCGGAGATTCAGTTAAACTTCCTCAAAACCAGAAGTCTCTGACGAGACTGTAGCTCTCCTGGTTGTTGTTTTTTTCGAAAACATCAATTTCCTATCTTTTTTTTAAACCAAAGACCATATGGAGCAGGTGCTCTAACAAATTATAAGTAGCACGACAAAACAACACATCCATTAGCATGATTAGACTGCAAGTAGAATATCACTCCTACAATTCAAAATATCTGAGATATAGTATTTCAAAAAAGAATGCCACGCCAATTTTCCAAGATCCTAGGGGCAAGGTGCTGCTAGCTCAAATGAACTATCATTGACACAACATGACTACGGATCCATAACATTGCATAAAAAATTAACTCTCCATCATTAATAGCTTTAGAAGAGTAGAGAGCACAATTATATAGGAAAAAATGACCACACCCATACCCTGGGGGTCAGGGGCTCAAACAAAATATCAGGTGAACAACTAGACCACAGACCCATCATATTGCAAAAAGAATAAAGTCTCCATCATTTATAGTGTCAGAGGAGTTGCAAGTACAATATTACATAGAGTTATATAGGAGAAAATGACCACACCCATTTTCTAAGACCCTGGGGGTCAGGGGCTCAAACAAAATATCAGGTGCACAACTAGACTGCAGATCCATCATATTGCAAAAAGAATTAAGTCTCCATCATTTATAGTGTCAGAGGAGTTGCGAGCACAAGATTACATAGAGTTATATAGGAAAAAATTACCACAACCATTTCCTAAGACACTGGGGGTCAGGGGCTCAAACAAAATATCAGGTGCACAACTAGACCACAGATCCATCATATTGCAAATAGAATTAAGTCTCCATCATTTATTATTATAGTGTCAGAGGAATTGCGAGCAAAAGATTACATAGAGTTATATAGGAGAAAATGACCACACCCATTTTCTAAGACCTTTGGGTCAGGGGCTCAAACAAAATATCAGGTGCACATCTAGACCAAAGACCCATCATATTGCAAAAAGAATTAAGTCTTAATCATTTATAGTGTCAGAGGAGTTGCGAGCACAAGATTACATAGAATATAGGAGAAAATGACCACACCCATTTTCTAAGACCTTGGGGGTCAGGGGCTCAAACAAAATATCAGGTGCACAACTAGACCACAGATCCATCATATTGCAAAAAGAAGTAAGTCTCCATCATTTAAAGTGTCAGTGGAGTTGCGAGCACAAATTTACATAGAGTTATATAGGAAAAAATGACCACACCCATTTCTAAGACCCTTGGGGTCAGGGGCTCAAACAAAATATCAGGTGCACAACTAGACCACAGACCCATCATATTGCAAAAAGAATTAAGTCTCCATCGTTTACAGTGTCAGAGGAATTGCAAGCAAAAGATTACATATATAGAGTTATATAGAAGAAAATGACCACACCCATTTTCTAAGACCCTGGGGGTCAACGGCTCAAACATAATATCAGGAGCACAACTACACCACAGATCCATCATATTGCAAAAAGAAGTAAGTCTCCATCATTTATAGTGTCAGAGGAGTTGCGAGCACAAGCTTACATAGAGTTATATAGGAAAAAATGACCACACCCATTTCTAAGACCCTTGGGGTCAGGGGCTCAAACAAAATATCAGGTGCACAAAAAGACAACAGACCCATCATATTGCAAAAAGAATTAAGTCTCCATCATTTATAGTGTCAGAGGAATTGCGAGCACAAGATTACATAGAGTTATATAGGAAAAAATGACCACACCCATTTCTAAGACCCTGGGGTTCAGGGGCTCAAACAAAATATCAGGTGCACAACTAGACCACAGACCCATCATATTGCAAAAAGAATTAAGTCTCCATCGTTTATAGTGTCAGAGGAGTTGCGAGCACAAGATTACATAGAGTTATATAGAAGAAAATGACCACACCCATTTTCTAAGACCCTGGGGGTCAAGGGCTCAAACAAAATATCAGGTGCACAACTACACCACAGATCCATCATATCGCAAAAAGAAGTAAGTCTCCATCATTTATAGTGTCAGAGGAGTTGCGAGCACAAGATTACATAGAGTTATATAGGAAAAAATGACCACACCCATTTCTAAGACCCTTGGGGTCAGGGGCTCAAACAAAATATCAGGTGCACAGCTAGACCACAGACCCATCATATTGCAAAAAGAATTAAGTCTCCATCGTTTATAGTGTCAGAGGAGATTACATAGAGTTATATAGAAGAAAATGACCACACCCATTTTCTAAGACCCTGGGGGTCAAGGGCTCAAACAAAATATCAGGTGCACAACTACACCACAGATCCATCATATTGCAAAAAGAAGTAAGTCTCCATCATTTATAGTGTCAGAGGAGTTGCGAGCACAAGATTACATAGAGTTATGTAGGAAAAAATGACCACACCCATTTCTAAGACCCTTGGGGTCAGGGGCTCAAACAAAATATCAGGTGCACAACTAGACAACAGACCCATCATATTGCAAAAAGAATTAAGTCTCCATCATTTATAGTGTCAGAGGAGTTGCGAGCACAAGATTACATAGAGTTATATAGAAAAAAATGACCACACCCATTTCTAAGACCCTGGGGGTCAGGGGCTCAAACAAAATATCAGGTGCACAACTAGACCACAGACCCATCATATTGCAAAAAGAATCAAGTCTCCATCATTTATAGTGTCAGAGGAGTTGTGAGCACAAGGTTACATAGAGTTATATAGGGAAAAATGACCACACCCATTTTCTAAGACCCTGGGGGTCAGGGGCTCAAACAAAATATCAGGTGCACAACTACACCACAGACCCATCATATTGCAAAAAGATTTAAGTCTCCATCATTTATTAAGTGTCAGAGGAGTTGCGAGCACAAGATTACATAGAATTTCATAACCACGCCCATTTTCTAAGACCCTGGGGGTCAGGGGCTGAAACCAAATATCAGGTGCACAACTAGACCACATACCAAGTAGGATGCAAAAAGAATTAACTTTCTATCACCAGTGGTTTCAGAGGAGTTGCGAGCACAAGAATTGTTTACAGACGGACGGACGGACGGACGGACAGACGGACAGACGGATAGACGGACGGACGACGGACGACGGGGTATCGCATAAGCTCGACTGGTCTGAGACCAGTAGAGCTAAAAATCCTACAACTCTTCACATTGATAATTTTGAAGAATGAACAATTCTTTACTCCTCAACTCAATTTTGTAAATTAAGCGTTGTATTTCCGCTTTTCTTCCTTTTTGGTTTTTGTTTACTGTTTCACTTTTTTCACCCTTTTTCCAAAATCTTCTATAACGTACTATCTTCTCAAATAGTCGAAATCAAACAATGTTTAATAAATTTTATTATCTCTCTGACTTAGGAATGCGTATTAGTAATACATCCATATCATCAAACAAACTAAAAATGCAAACGTGACTTACTTGGTAATTATACATGTTGTTAGGTATATTTTAAAATATTTGGACATTTTAAAGAAAAAAAAACTTAATAAGCACTTCCACCAGTAACATGAGCAAAATTAATGAGTATGTATTACATGCACCATTTATACATATGTATGTGGCCGGGTAAGTAGCGCAGTGGTAGCGTGCAGGCTTCTCACCTCTAAGGTCCCAAGTTCGAATCCTTGATTCGGTGAAGGGTCTTATTTTGGAGGGTCGGAAATCCTCCACCCAGGCCTCGGCAGGGGATTTTTCTCTGGGTACTCCGGTTTCTTCCTGCTCCTTGGACCCCCTCATGCCAACATCTGAGCCAGTGTGAGACATTAATACAAGTTGTGTATCTTGTCTGTTAACCATTGTAAAATAAATAAAGTTTAAAATCTATACAAATGTAAACGTACTGTCCACGATGCTTGCATAAGAAATGGGAAAGCATCTACTTTATTGACTTTCTCTTGAGTTGTTTAACCTTTGACTAGACTGTTTAAGAACAGGTAAGTTGTCTGTTACATGTTTGACCTTTACATGTGACCTTGACCCTTTATTCAGTGTTTAATATCATCAAGCTTGCCTCCCTAAAATCAAGTTTTACCTCGGAGATTCAGTTAAACTTCCTCAAAAAAATCCTACAACTCTTCACATCGATAATTTTGAAGATAGAACATTCTTTACCCCTCAACTCAATTTTGTAAATTAAGTGTTGTATTTCCACTTTACTTCCGCTTTTCTTCCTTTTTAGTTTTTGTTTACTATTTCACTTTTTTCACCCTTTTTCCAATATCTTCTATAATGGACTATTTTCTCACACAGTCGAAATCAAACAATGTTTAATAAATTTTATTATCTCTCTGACTTAGGAATGCGTATTAGTAATACATCCATATCAACAAACAAACTAAAAATGCAAACGTGACTTACTTGGTAATTATACATGTTGTTAGGTATATTTTAAAATATTTGGACATTTTAAAGAAAAAAAAAACTTAATAAGCACTTCCACCAGGAACCTGAGTAAAATTAAAGAGTATGTATTACATGCACCATTTATACATATGTATGTGGCCGGGTAAGTAGCGCAGTGGTAGCGTGCTCGCTTCTCACCTCTAAGGTCCCGGGTTGGAATCCTTGATTCGGTGAAGGGTCTTATTTTGGAGGGTCGGAAATCCTCCGCCCAGGCCTCGGCAGGGGATTTTTCTCTGGGTACTCCAGTTTCCTCCTGCTCCTTGGACCCCCTCACGCCAACATCTGAGCCAGTGTGAAACATTAATACAAGTTGTGTATCTTGTCTGTTAACCATTGTAAAATAAATAAAGTTTAAAATCTATACAAATGTAAACGTACTGTCCACGATGCTTGCATAAGAAATGGGAAAGCATCTACTTTATTGACTTTCTCTTGAGTTGTTTAACCTTTGACTAGACTGTTTAAGAACAGGTATGTTGTCTGTTACATGTTTGACCTTAACATGTGACCTTGACCCTTTATTCAGTGTTTAATATCATCAAGCTTGAACATTCATGCCAATTTTGATGGAAGTACATGTACATGTATGTGAAAATGTGACTACCAGACAAACAGTCTGCCAGATAAAGTGATGCTTGCAGACAGTAGACAGACGGGTAGCAGGTGTTTCCCTACAGAAATGAATCAAAGGGGTAACAGTCCTTTTAAAGTTTAATGTGAAAATAATGAAACTTTTTAATTTAAATTACTCAAAAGTTTGGTATGAAATATAAAACCTTTTACTTTGAAATAAGTGAATGAACAAGTGGAAGCACTTTTCAACAGATAACCGTGGCAAACAAATAGTCCACTTGATTAACGATCAAAAATGACGTTTCATGATATTCCATAAGTTAATTACTTCGACTGAGTGAAATAAAAAATTAGTTGTAAATACATGAATTTAAAATAATTTGACATAAAATAAATTCATTCTTAGAGCTTTCAAATTCAATACATTTTCTTTGTAGGAAAATGTCTAATTTTTACTGTGTTAGCTTCAATGCACCAACCAAATTATCATCAAAGGAAAGCTTTATCATGGATAATGTCCAAATTTCCATAAAAGAAAACTTCTTACTATACATGTTAACAAATCTATTGATATGTACATTGTATAAATATATATTATTAAAAGAAAAAGCATAAAATACATGAAGAATATGTACACTGTACAACAATAATAAAATACAACCAAATAATGGAATGTTGAAATGTTTTGTTTTTTTAATGTTAAAAATTGAGTTTTTTCAAAGCAAAAAGTTCCTTATGAATTATATCAAATTGTACATAAATCAAAATGTTCAACACAAAGAATAATCCCTTTCTGTTTAAAAATAAATGTTCTCAAAATTCATAAAAGAAGAACCGCTATGTCACAATTATTATACCCATCATTCGACTGATATACAAAAATACTTAGTGTCAAATCTATAGTCAAGTACATATACATGAAAATTATATGGACATGTCCGAAGAGAATTTGATATGCAAATGTACAACAAAGAAGAATTCATTTAACACAACCAATGTGTCAGCCTGAAATATTATGCTCATTCTTTTCTAAAGCCATTATTATCAACAATTCAAAAATCTGACACCAACTATTCAATAACATAGGGTAATCAAAGATTACATAGCTCGCCTATACAGGTTTTTGTCAGAGACCAGGTTAAAGTTTTTGAAATGTAGGTCAAAGTCCAAGGTCAAGGTCACTAGGTCAAAGGTCATGGTCTCAAATGAAAGGTCTCGTCACAAGGTATCTACATGTGAAATATCAAAGCCCTACCCCTTATAGTTCAAGAGATATAGCCCAGGTTAAAGTTTTGTCTACTGACGACGACGACGACAATGGCGCCAAGTGTATGGCATTAGCTCTCCGGACTTTTTCGTCCCGGTGAGCTAAAAATGACAAACAAGAACATTTCGAATATGAAATGCAGAATTCTCAAATATTTGGCATCTTTATCATTTGGCAGATTTCAAAGATATTAAAATAACCTTTATTTTCCACTTTATAAATTAACATTTTCTTGAAATTGAGAATTTGAAATCTTTTCAGCATCAAATTAAGTGATGCACACAAATAGGTTGCAATAGCTCTACAGTGTTGCAAATTAATACTATTAAGACATGTACATGATGTAAATAGACATTCATGCCTACATTTTTTTTACATAATTATAAACAATAGAAGTTTTATTGTCATTGATAGATAGAAATTCTTACTCTTATTTATTTTTTGTATGTACTATGGCACAAAAGTCAATACAAGTACATGTACATGTACCTCAAATGTACTTGTACATGTACAGGTACAGGCTCTTTGGGAGCTCCGGGTGGACTTGTATATTCCGAGTCAAACCTAAATTTTCACTTATCTAAGATGGGAAATAACATTTAGTATCTTTCTAGTAAGGAAACTATCAATATTGAATGATAGAATAATCACTAATTACGAAAATTAGTTCTCATTTCAAAATTACAAACAGTTTTGTGCGACATGGAACTCCCGAAACAGGCGACCCAGAACTCCCAAAGTGCCTGTATGTTCATATAATTTGGTACACTAAAATTGCACTTATCATAACAAATGAGAAATAACTTTAAGATCTGAATATATACATTTATACATGTAGTTCTTTATACATCTATATACACTGTAAAATGACACTGAGTACTTTAGTAACATGAAAAACATTGCAAAATGAGCAAGTCAAGTCAAGGAAAACATAAAATTAATGAGATAATTATGTCAAACATATACATTGTGCACTAAAAAAATATTATTAAAATAAAAAGTTTTCAATCTTAATTCTCACAAAGGTTTCGTCAATAGTAAGTGATATGAATGTACATGTATGTGTATTTAAATTAAGAAACTGCCAATCTTAACTTCAAAAAATGTACATGTATAAGCTTTGCATCTATTTAGTGGAAAGTTCTAGAGAAGTGATATTCTAGATTCTTATAAAACAATACATGAAAACAATAAAAAACCTTTTCTTTCTCTGAATTTTTGCCTGACAGTACACATAATTGTGTAGACTGATAGAGCGTTCTTCATGCTAAATCTGTTGAATAAATTTGTAGTACCTAATCATTAAGGGAACATTGCAAAATATTAGGAATAGTACATGTAAATGTACAAATGTAGTGTGAAAATGTACATTAATTTGTATATTAATTTCTGAATCATTGGAATGATGATAAACAAGTAGATTCTAAATACAAAAACTAAGAGTCCCCTTCGGCGTTGCCGGTAGGGGACTAAAAATACATGTATCATTAACTTCAAGCACAATCTGCGCAAACTATAGGAATGTAAAGTAACTTGAACATCAGTTTGATATGATATGTGAGTCAGAATATAAAGATATGGCTATCACAGTAAAAGGACAATATTCCATACATGTAGGTGATATGTTATCTTATAAAAATTTCAAAAACTTTAAAACGACAAAATGAAGATAAAATACAATGCTTAACCAGTCAATAATATTCTTCACAGGGAGAAAATTTATGAATGGATTTATGAATTTTAAAAAACCCTGAATTACAAACTTGACACATTTACAACAATGATTAGCACTTTGAGTGTTGGGTTGGGAGAGTGTAATTTCTATATGATTATCTCATTAACTTTCTTTTCAAAAGATCATGATTATGACCAATCTTTAACTCTAGGATGTCAATTTTCATTTCTTAATGATAAATTGAAATTTGTGTCACGTAAACCCTAAATAAAGAAAAGCAACTACATGTACAAGTATCTTACAATAACGTGATTGATTTAAATTCATTTTACATTTAAAATTCCAAAAATGTACAAATGTATTTCACTCCCCAATAGAAGAAAGTCTTTTTTTTAATTTTCATAGACAGTATCCAACTCTACATTTACTTAACACTAGCAAGTGATAAAATATTTAAAACCTGAAAAATATTATTTTCAATTTCAATCATTTCAAAATGAAGACGACAAAAAGAAGAGTTTTCAAATAGTCCAAAATCTCATCTTAGAATATTCATCAGTTACATGCCAAAAATCAAGTCTTCACGCACGACGATTATCATTGAATATGTTTAGAGAATTTAGGACAGAAAACACAACAGTACCTCAACCTTTGTACATGTACATTTACAAGCATTTAAATAATGAAATATTATCAAAATGTTAATTAGTTATACATGTACAAGTAGATTAATAATAGAAATTTGAAAAATTTATGATTGTTTAGTCATAGTCTAAAACCGAGATTCTATCCATGCCATCAGGGATTTTTTCCCCCTTTTTGGGGCCGTTATTCGGCCCCATTCCCAATAAAAATTAGTATCTTTTTTTCCCAAGTGTAGCTCTAAAATTTTCCAAACCCATGTAGATGGAATTATCACCAAAATTAGTGAAATTTACTGGTTCAAAAGTTACAAATTTACTATTAATTTGCCGTAATTTTTGTAATCAATACTAATCATAATTAAATCAAATTGAAAAGAAAATCATTTGATTTAACATTCAGTTCAGATCTTTTGATTGTCTTTAAGCAGTCACTTACTTTATCTAAATACTTCCCAAAATATTCCCAAACGTAGTAAATTTTCCCTTTGGCATGGGCCCTGACCCCATTCCAAAATTACTGAAAAAAAACCCTGGCCATATTAAAAATGAATTCTTATTGCCAAAATCCTCAGTTAGACAACTCTATATTTTTTGCCAAATCTGCTGTCTACCTTTATCTGAGTGACATGTCAAAACAAACCATCATTTTTCTTCGAAATGTTAACCCTGAGTTGTGAAGGTGATAGTTTTTATTACAGCAACAATTTCACCTTTAAAAGGTTAGAAAATACAAATGTACATGAATTAGACCGTTTTCAAGATAGGGTTAATTGGGATCACTTTTGTGCTTCATATGGTATTTTACCCACTCAAAACAATAAAATGATGCCATCGTTACAATACAGGCTTAGTTATAGAGGATGGCTTAATTTCATTTTTTTTGTGGGTAAATAGTCACATGAAAAGACAAAACTAATCCGAGTGAACCTTGCCATGAAAAAGGATATTGTAAAAATTGATATGTACATGTATGTGAATGTAAAATTGATACAAGATTCAAAATACAGATAAAATGTCACGAAAAATTGATATGTGTACATGCATTGCAGCTAACATGATATATCGAAGAATGAAATAACGAAATGAAATCATGTGCATCACTATATACATGTACCCCTGCCAATTTTTGACGGGGGTATAAAAATTACTTCTCAACGCAGAGAACCTGTGATCAAGTTATCAAAGAGACATCTTCAGTATTAATTACTATTGCTGAGTTAGAATGCTGCGTATATCATGGATGATAACAAATGATAATGATAATATCGTGAATGATACCAAATGATCAACATTTTGATATTATGCTGCATCAGTAGTCCTTAGGTCGGCTTCTGTACATTTTGATACACAGGGCAAGTATAATGATAACCAGTAGGGCGGCTAATGCCGTTAAAGACCAGGTCGCTATGTGATACTCCGACTCATTGGTAGACTGTGATAGTGCAAGGGTACTTGATGCTACAAAGTAAAGAATACATAGTCATGTAAATTCTGTTTTATAAAATCCAAATTCATCAGAATCGGGTCAGATAAAACATTTTCTGAATATTATTGATTAATGCAAAATAATTCATGATATAGTTGATGATTTGCAATTTAGAAAAAAACATGAACCAAAATGATAAAATTTACACGACCAGCGGATTTCACATCCTTCACATAAATACCCATAAGGAATCTTTAACTACTGTATAAGTAGAATCATTCGCTGATTCTTTCTTTTATGGTATTATAAAGTAAATTGCTTCGCATGGGCAATGATTTGAGGATTCGGTCAATGCTAGTATAGAGTTATGGTATTCAAATTCAATGAGAAAAACTTTCACAAAAGGAAGCTGACAGTGAAAATAGCGAAGGTTAATACACTGCAAATGATTCTACATATACATGTATTCCACATAAGAACCTAATCTCGTACAAAAAGACAAGTAAAACATTTTCGAAGCCTGTTTTGCAAAACTAAGGGACTCAACTTATACAGATGTAAAAAGTAACTCACAAATAGGTTTGCTGAATATCAGGGGAAAATATGAGCGCCAGAAGCCGTAATATTGCTGTCTATAATTGGTCTGGTTTGACGAGGAATTACTGATGTGGAAAAAGCTATGGTTGAATAGATTGTGTTCTCTCCATGTGACATTCTTGAAGTACTTCAAGTCAAATATCCGAGGAGTGGGGTCACTGTGGAACATAAATAGGAAATGATGATGAAAATTTTTAACAAAAAAATTTGAACAAAGAATACATGTATTTGCATATTTAAGCTTTCAAAATCTAAGTAAAGGACATAACAGTTTCATTTCTTTAAAATTTTGCTCGTATGATTATGACATCATCATTGATAATTTTGGGGGTAAAGCTCCATTCATTGAGAATTCTTTGAAGTGATATCATAAGAAGTGATGTCACATATCTTGTTATATATAAAAAATCATAATGTGACAAAATGAAATCAAACATTGCACTAAAACACAATTAACGTGCTGTATTTCACTTACGGCACCTTATGACTCACTTAAATCAAATATACATGTACATTTATTTACAGATGAAGTGTGTCATAGTTCGTGCACATTAGAAACACACAATAATTTATCATGTATTTATACCTAATAAGTCTTCTTAACATTTTCTCATATTTGATCATTCACTTTTTCAAACATAGGGTAATCAAAGATTACATAGCTCGCCTATACAGGTTTTTTGTCAGAAACCAGGTTAAAGTTTTTGAAAAGTAGGTCGAAGTCCAAGGTCAAGGTCACTAGGTCAAAGGTCATGGTCTCAAATGAAAGGTCTTGTCACAAGGTATCTACATGTGAAATATCAAAGCCCTAACCCTTATAGTTCAAGAGATATAGCCCAGGTTAAAGTTTTGTCTATGGACAACAACGACAACAACGATAACAACGACGACAACGACAACAACGACAACAACGACGACAACGACGCCAAGGGTATGGCATTAGCTCTCCGGACTTTTACGTCCCGGCGAGCTAAAAATCATTTTATAATTTGATCATCTATTTTTCCTTGAAGTTCCTAAAAATCTCAAAATTTCATCTCATCTATGTGAAACGATGCCAAAAAATATTACCCAAAAGCAGAGAAGTTGGTCCATAGACTGATCATGTATTCACTCATGTTTCTGTCCGCATAGTCATATCTCTGTCGTGGATACACGCCGAATATGTTCATATACGTCTGATTTATGTATGGATATCCAAACACATACTGAAGCTCTTGACCATGTGCTATTCCTGTGCGAATGGAAGAGTGATAATGAATAATCAATGATAATGATAATGAATAATTAACGATATAAATAATCAATGATAATAATGATCAATGATTATGAATTATCAATGATAGTGATAATAATTAATGATAATGAATAAATCAATGACAGTGATAATAATCAACAAATGATCAATGATAATGAATAATCAATGATAATGATGAATAATTAATGATAATGAATAATCAATTGAATTGATGATTTGATTGATGAACTGAAAATGAATTTCTAGCAGATAATATGATAAAGTAAACCTACAATCAGTGTAATGGTCTTACATAAAATTCAACAATAAAAGAAAGACAACTCATTTTAAAACAAATTAAATTCTACATACAATAACATGTACATGTATCTGTTTATTCATTTTTTCATTATCTAAATTCATTACATTGTCAAATTCATGTTTTAATTATCATTTTCTTTTCCTTCCTTTTTCTTAAGTGTTTCAAGTACTTTTCAAACTTAAATTCAAGATAATTTATCAATAAGCAATAAACATGTAATTTGAGGATATCACTATTTTAATTTGTGCACTTGCCTCTATAGTAAGGTAGATAATCGTTCCAGGAGAAATAGTTAAACACATAAAAGAAAGTTTTGTTGTATTGAGTCTGGTAATTCATGGCTTCATCCATGCCCGTACCAAACATGTAGTCCGACATCATCTGAAATATACAGGAAAAATAATAAATCAGTGGTATTGAGCCGACTCGCTTTCAATATACAGTCTACTCTCTATTAGTTGAACTTCAAGGGACCATCAGAAATAGTTTGACTTATCAGGAGTTCGACTTATTGAGTACATGATCAGCAACCAATTTTTCAAGACTTATTTTCCTTTCTCTATCACCATTCACAAACGTTTGTGTTGTCCACTTTTAATGACCAAGCTACATGTAGATTTTATGTTTGTATTTACGACTCCATAGCAAGAGGTCCACCTATCTCCTTATAATGAATTGGTTTTTGTTTAAGAATTGAAATTAATTTGTGGTTCGACTTATTGACTCAGAGGTAAATTTTCGATGTAAAATGACTTATGGGACCTAAAAATGAGTTTGACTTAACGAAAAGTTCCGAGTTATTGGAATTCAAGTTCAGGAGTTAAATTTCATAGAAATCAATAGAAGAGAATTGGGACTTTTAAAAACAGTTCGAGTTCAGAGGAAATTCGAGTTAACCGAGTTTATGTAAACGAGAGTAAACTGCATGCAATATCTATCATACTGTATATCATGAAGGTATTTCATGGATATTTGAAACACTGGAACCAGCATATCAAGCTATAGTATCACAAATAACACAGTATGAAAAAGATAGAGTCTACGCAAGAGCTACATGTATGACCTTGAACTTTGACCTTCATAGGTAAAACTAAAAGGTTCTTCCTTTCACCATGACCTTTAGTGGAAAGTATGGAATCGTAAAGTTGAAAGTTAATCTTCATCCTTCATATATTTTTAATTTTTATGCGATTTTGATCTTTGATAATTGACCTTTGGCGGTGAAACTTAAAGATTCTCCCTTATATCAAAATGTTGCTTTGGTACAAGTATAAATATTATAACATGTATAAGACAAACATGATTTCCATTTCTCAAAGGCTATGACCTAGACCAATTTTTCCTGACCTTTATAATATTTCCCTTCTCTCAAAGGCTGTGCCCAAGACCTACTTTCCCTGACCTTGACAATCAAAAGGATTTTTTTCTAATTTCATTGACCTTTTCCGGCAAAGTCTGTATCCTAACTACGAGACAAATTTCCAGAAATTTTCATTCAGTGCCATACCATAACACATCTTCATCTTGAAGGGCACAAGTAAAAACATAAACATAATACAGTACATTCAGAATGTCAATACATACATCTGAAACCATTTGACGAGTCATAGTGATATTTTTAGGTTGCGGCCACCATGTATACTGGAAATTGAGAGCGTCGTTTGTGTTGACCATGTCAGTATCCTCTTTCTTCCGATCCCTCAGGAATTCATACAGAATATTCGTAAATTGGGTAGATGAGATACCGTCCTCCAGTGTTGGTAAGTTTGCTAAACAAATTTAAAGATGGATATTTTAAGAATAAAATTCATCACATCATCCCACAAAATGATGAAATGGAAGTTCATGCATTAAAACGCAAAATATTGAATGAATATATGAATGTACGTACATGTTATGTACTACATGCACCTGTATTTTTGTATCAATTGTTGTTAAAGTTTCAAAATATCAAAATATTCTTTAGATCTTATGCATTGTTACATCTCAAGCATTTTCATGCTAAATGAATACACATTCCTTTCAATAGTTTCACCTCAGGGAATTACATTGGTTGTGCATATATGTAGAAGTAATATTCTTTCTAACTATCTTCAAGACAATCAATAACTTACACATATTACATGTAATTCAACTTTGCAAACTCTACAGATACATTAACATTCTAACTTACGTACATGTACATGCATTAAAGTTGCCTTTAAGCTATTGTTTAATTTAATTGTACAAGTAACAGAGACCATTGCACTTTCATGTATATGCACATGAATATAACACAATGAATACATTGTACTGAAGCAAATTTTTTGTTGCTACCTGTAACATCCATCTGAAAATCATTTCATGTATACATGTACAATATACTAGTTTACATCACTGACGAATCAAACTCCTTTTTACAACATTCCTTCTTTTCTATATACAGAGTATTATCCTATTTGAAAAAAATCTGACGTAAGTTATAGACGATTTTGACATTACCGCAGTTGACTTGTATTTTACACATACATGTACTAAGGCCCGACATGACAACATTTGACGTAACTCTTAACTGTGACGTCATAGTAGCTTTATGAAGTCAGAGTTAGAAATCCCGTCAAAAGAAGTGATGTCAGGTCTTGGCCTGTCTAAAATGCAAGTCTAGCGGTAATATGAAGAAGGTTTATTGTGACATCATCAAATTTCAGCTTCATATTCAGGGAAAAACGTGCTCCAAAAAAGTTTTCATAGGAATTTCATAATGTCATAATGCATTTGCATCAGATAACCGTCCCGTACCATATAAAACTCTCTATTTCGATAAAATAAAATTAAAAATGTACAAAGAACCAACATGTTGATGTGCATCATATGTTTTTTACTTACGAATAAAGAAAGATCCGTCATCTTTGTTTAGCCCGCCCATGACGACGATTTTCTTGAATCTAGCTTGCTCCCTCATAGTTCTGGGAGAATCAGGGAGGAAAGCATAATCTGCCCCTACAATCGGTCCATCAATCACTGGCCCCCAGGGATTACCAACAGAGCCACTCTGTAATATCAATATACATGTACTAGTATCAAATTGTCATTTTGCCTTGAGATTAACAAGCTGTAAACAAGTACAATGTACAATGGAAGTACAACAGTAATATACATGTAGTACAATTCATAGAGAGTAAATTTATCATGAAATGCAATCTAATCTAAAATTTACTGGCATGACATATTGTTTGGAAGAATTCCAAATTAAAGGAAATATCATAAATAAGCAAAAAATAGTTAATTTAGGATAGTACTGAAGAAGAAATAGAACAATTTTCCATTATTTACGTATACAATTACGAAGTAAAAGCAAACTTTTAAGGAAGAATTCATGGTTATTTCTTTACTGATTAATTTTATTACAATAAATGTCTGACATCCCACAGATTAGTCAATTATAAAAATCATTGTTGTCCATAAAGTTACATTTGTACTGCCTTAGCAGAAAGTGACCAAGTTATATATAGAAAATCTACAAGACTCAAGTACAAGTCAAATTACCTTCAGTCTGATCTTAGTAGAGGCATTAACAATCTCCATATCTGTCCTGTACAGTTGTAGACATTGTACCAGTCTAAACATATCTCCTGTCGGACATCCGATTTCTCTGCCCAACTCACGAGCATAATCCTTTGCATCTGACTGCTTCGTTATCACCGCCCATTCGCTTCTGTCCGAACCACTCTGCATGATGGCTCGATGAAATAAGTCTGAAAATTCAGAGGTTTATCATATATTCAGCTCTAAAAAGATAAGTTTGAAAATTTATTAGATCTTATGTATTTTAAAAATAGAAAATATAACAAAAAGTTTTAGGTTCATACAGTCAAACCTGTCTTATGTGACTTTGCAAGGGCCGATATAAAATAGGTCACATAAGACAGGTGGTCACTGAATACAGGTTCAAGCTGATCTGACTTTGACCAACAAAATTTTCGTAGTATAAGAGCAATACTATTAAATGAATCACTGCATATATCAATTCGTGTATTTATTGATTAATCGTATTGCGCATATAAAATCACATTAGATTTTATTTATCATAGAAAATTTAATCATGAAAGACACTGATGAAGAGATTTCATGTAAAATATTCAGTAGTTTGGGTCCTTTTCAACTCTAAAAGTCGTAATATACAGGTTCGGAAATCGATACGGGACAGAAAAATCACGGTCGCTGTCGCGTTAGACAGGTTGTCGCTATGATCAGGTTAATTTGATAGGAAAATTTCTCGGGAGGAATAAAAAAGGTCACATAAAGCAGGAAGTCGCTAAAAAGAGGGTCACTTTAAGACAGGTTTGACTGTACAATGTAATTATTACTCCATTAGTTTTACCACTAAGCAAGTGTTGAAATGATCACCCTTCATAATAGTTCACTTGATGACCTCTGTCTGTGGGGGTAGAATTAATATTCTTTATTTTGGTTTAAAGACTTCCAGAAAATTTTGATAACTTGTCACGCATTCATGTCAGTGTAATTGCAGATCTGGTCAGATTAATTAAATGAGTAAAATGAAAATGAATTTGACTCTAATGAACATAATGAACCGTTTTTACATTTTCTTGCGGGAATTGTATGTAAGCAGACAGACAGACAAATGAAAAGCTACAATAATTACATGTATATCCAGGAGATCTAATCTTTCAAAGTTTAAAATCAAGAGGTGTTTGTATAAACGCTACGTCCCAAACCTCAAATTAAGGTTAAGGTCACAGTATCAAAAGAAAATTCTTGTAGGTTATAAAATTGCAAAAATAGAATTGGTAAATGGAAATATTCAAGCAATTAGTAGAAGTGAAGCTACATCAAATACATGTAGCTATCATAACACATACCATCAGTATTTTGAATAAAATTGACAATGTACCTGAGGTGGCAACTTATAAGTCTAAGGTGGATCTTTTCATCACTTTATATTGATATGAGCAGATTCCTGTACAGGATCAGAGGAAATTCAACAGACAATTTCTACAATCTGAGGTGGCGATATTTTTCCCAGTGTCGTCATTTATTGAAATCCCTGATACCAATACTCACTTATTGATCTTGGAGACAGCAGATGTAAGCCTACACTAGCGGCTCCTGTACTCTGACCAAATATGGTGATGATTTGAGGGTTCCCTCGGAAAGTTTGTATATTTTCCCAGATCCACTCTAGTGCCCTCAGTTGGTCCCACATACCATAGTTACCAGGTGAGTTAAGATCGCCTGTACTCAGGAATCCTGTGTAAAAAGTACACATGTTCAAGTACACATTTCCACATAAGCACAATAGATCAAACTGAATTACACTTCGCCACTTTTTCAATATATGTGCCAGTACTAATATTAATTTATTTAGGGAATAAATATATATCACAGCCAATTGTGCCTCACATGAAATTCACATGAAATGAGCATCATGTAAATTTCACATGAAAATTCATGTAAAATTCACATAAGATTTATGTGAAAAATATTTCACATGAATTTCACATAAATTTCCTTCACATGAATTTCACATGAATTTTTCGAAGTGACCTTCACAGGAAACTGAATTCACATAACATCCATGTTGAAATCTTCACATGAATTTCATGTGAAAAATTTCATGTAAATTTCATGTTCGTGCTCGTTTCACATAAATTTCATGTGAACTTTCATGTAAAGTTCATGTAAATTTCACATGAATTTCATGTGAGGCACAATTGGCTGTGTAGATACTGACTTTATGTTTGCGGACGGTAAATGCTGATTTTACAGTTGTAAACTGAATTTTTCTGGCAAAGCGTTAGCAGAGCCAGAAAAACGGATGTTTGCACCATAAAATCAGCATTTACCGTCTGCAAACATAAAGTCAGTATCTAGTCATTCCCATTCTAATACAATCTATATTTTGTGAATATAAAGCAAAATGTGATGTTAGCAACGTCAAAGCCTAGTATGTTCTCGTTTTACAGCCATAACTAAGGAGGAAACAACCAATGAAATTCGACGTTATAGCGACATTGCATTAGAATATGCAATTGCAATCATAGTACAATGTAGTTATAGTATAGATATGAATAATGATCCTTGTCTTACCCAGAGCTCCAAGTCTGTAGTTGACTGTTACCACCAATATATCTCTCTCTGCCAGGAAAACTCCTGGGTATTGTTGTGCAGACCCCATTGTGAATCCCCCTCCATGGAAAAACACCATTACAGGGTGAAGACTGGGGCTGTTGCTATTCAAATCATCTGTTCGCTAAATAAGGAACAAATTTTAAAAGTTACATGTAATGCAAAATGAAATAATAATCCATAGGAAGTTTACGTAACCATGGTAACATAAATTCCTTTTCAGCAAATTTGTCTTTTTGATCTTATTTTCAACAAATTACATGTATCTTTAAGTACATGTACATGTATCTCCTAATTTTAATGAATATTACGGATTATCATCATAATGGTACTGTTGTACATGTTACATATAGAAAAATCTGAAATTAGGGATTTGAATTCATCTATTTTTAAAATTAGCTGCTGACTGATCGTATTGTACCCTGTACATGTAATGATGTATTCAAACAGTACTGTACATGTACATGATGTACAAACATACATTATCCAGGTCTTCCTTGCACTCAACATGCTCAAAGTAACAAGTTAAAATAGAAATTAGCTAATAGAAGAGAAACTTAAACAGTGGGTACAATACTTTTTTCTAAGCCAATAGTAAGAAAAATACTTGCATTTGGTACAAAAATGTTAAGGTAGAGGCAGTCTTCACTAATATTGGCAGCTGAAAAATTTGGTACGGTTTCCCTGATGTACCACACAGGCTGAGGACAGGCTGGTCTGTAGTAAGAAGCGTCCCATATACCATTCCATGATGGTCTCTCTGGTTTCTTGAAAATAAAAAAAGAATTTATAATGCATGTGCATATAAAATCTTAATGGAAACTAGTGATGAGCAATCGGACAAAGTCTACTATCGATTATTGGGACACTATCAGAAACTACAAAGGGTGATTGATATGTTGTGAGCCTTGATATTCTGGGATGCAGAAGGTATTCTGCCGATAGATTATCTCTAAAAAGGACAAACAATCAATGGCACATACTATGCTTCACTTCTTACACAGTTACAGGAAAATATTCAAATTAAGCACCACGGAAAGCTCAATAGTTAAAGGTGTGTTGTTCCATTAGGATAATGCTCCTGTTCTCAAGTCTGTCACTGCCATTCATGATCGTGGCTTTAATTTGATTGAGCATCCACCTTATTCACCTGATCTTGCTCCATCATACTTGCAGTGGATGGCTTTCTGACCAGTCAAGATAAGGAGTTCTTTAAAAGTGGTATTGAGGCCCTTAAACATCGGTGGCAAAAGTGTATACATTTGTAGATAATGAACATGCTGAAGGGGATTGTGTAGAAAAGTAATGCAAAATGTCTGATAAAATTCAAATTTTTCAATATGAGGCTACGGTAACAACATATCAATTAAAACTATCAAATTTTCAGAATCTATGTTCAAAACCAGCAAAATACCATTGAGGCTGCAGCCTTTTCAACATATACATACACTGCAAATGCATAGAAATAAAATTTTAAAGTACCATTGTTATTTTTGTCCACTTAGCTCTACATGTATGTCATTTTGACTGCTTTTAACTTTTATCTCGGAGCAGCAATTGATTGTTAATTTTACCATCAACAAAAATTTGTAATTCTGAGTGCTGTTTATATCATGGAATATTTTCAAAAGTGAAAACATCATCTGAATACCTGAAAGGCTGAAACGTGTGCCCAAAACTCAACCCATGGGCCACCCCTAGTTCCCTTTCACTACCATACTGTTTAATAATTTTATTATAAAAGATTGACAACATAAACATTGCTTTCGTTTTCCCACATCTTTTTTTCTGGCGATTGGAATGTATACAGTCCATTTTTACCTTTTTGTGTGTGTGTGTGGGGGGGGGGGGGGTCAAAACTGTTGTTTAGTGCATCATCATATAAAAATGTTGTGCAAGCTTGCATCATACTACAATGCATGTCTGACTCCATACAATTTCATTGTTGGCATGCAACTAACGACAAAGATATCAAACTTACACACTCTGTTCACATGCGGATAGATCCGTGCTCCCCAGTTTTGTTTGTTCGTTTTTTTTCTCTACCTTCTTATCTACAGATACTGTGTACATTACTGACAAGTGCGGCCAGATGGGACCACAGCTCAGTCACAGGAGCTTGGCGCCAACAACACTCACCAATATGCGATTGTAGCCTAGACCTGTGACATTGAGCTCCTGTGGACTCAGTCTTGCTTACAGGATTACCAGATGTTTTAGAGTTATAATTGTTTGTTCCAAACTTTATTGCTAATTTTCTTTCAATCGTTTTAATAGCACCCTTAATTACCACTTTACACGGCATCTGTATATGTACATGTACCAAGCAAAACCTATGATGGCTTTCTAATGTCCATATCTTAACAATCTAAAACGTTCTTCACTTTATTTCTGTAAAAAAATTAGGGACAAATCTTAAAAGTAAACGCCTCAAGGGTATGAACTCTACGTAAAATTTTACTAGCCAAGTGGGTTCATAAAATTTCAATTCTAGGAGCCCACACAATTTTTATGAGCCAACATAGAAAACCAAAGCTTTTTGGGGAAACATTCCCTCTCAAGAATGCCCCCCCCTTAAAACTGACCCAACTGTCCCTGCTGACGAGACATTTAATGTACGAAACACGTATTTTATAAATCTGTACGTAATCAAAATGCCGTATAGGTATCAACAAAACTTTTGAAGAGGTCATACAAATACAAACTCCAGGATTGTAAGCATCAAAAGATCTAGATGAATTAATTTGCTATATATTTTAAATACAACCCCCCACCCCCCGCTATATCACCCCTGATATAACGCCAAACTCATATACCGCCACGATTTTTTAAGTAACAGAAATCTTTAGGGCTGTAACGGTTCAGAATTTTTTCGGTTCAGTTTGGTTCGGTTTTAATTATGAACCTCGGTTTTTCGGTTTTCGATTCGGTTTAAAGCAGAGTACAATTTCTTAGTATTATTAACAGTTTGTTGGGTATGTTCCTCTTTTGTGTTGATATGTTATAGTCCAGTTAATGTGACAAAGTAATCTCGATATCAAAATCATATTCTAACTGAATCAGAATTTTCGTGATCAAATAAAGTGCACTGGAATTGCTTTTGAATTACATTAATTGCTCTATAAATTTCACAAATACACTCAAAATATGAGACAAGTTTAAAACTGTATACTCTATTGATATACCTGTACATGTACAGGTAAGATTCCACGAATCATATATATAACCAAAGTTTCAATCATGTACCTGTTCTGTAATCTGAGCCGCCCACTGGCTAACTTGTTAAATTTTACAGAGTTTCTGAATGTAAGTAGATCAGATCATACTCCGTCTGCTTCTCTTCAGGACGACGTCATGCACGTTTTCAGTTAATATTTGTGCCAACATTGCCGAAGTAGAACAAGTCGAATACATAAATTTAGTTTTGCAAATTCTGCAAACGATAATTGCCTTATCGACCATCTCCAACTTTCAAACAATCAAAACTATCGCCTGGGACCTCTGTTTTGATGTCTGGGTCAACATTACTTAGATCTCAAAAGTCTTCCGAAGAAGGCGGCCTTCAATTGGTCGTTTTGTCTGAGGTGACCAATCAAAACGTACGTTATTTGAGAGAAAATCAAGGTAAGAAAAAAAGAAAAAACCGAATTGAAATCTGGAAATTCCGAACCGAATCTAACTGTGAGATTTTGAACCACAGTTAACCCGACTTTTTGGTTAATTGTTACAGCCCTAGAAATCTTTTATATAAAATCTTTTTTATATAAACATGATAAAACCTCCGTTATAACGCCAAACCGGCATACTGCCATCTGCCCCGATGTAAAGGTACAAAGAAGCATTTTTCATCTGATAATACCGCCAAACAAAGTAATTATCCAGGTAATTAGGCGTTCTCTTATAAACACAAATAAATTATCTGTTTTTTTTTTTAAATAAACACTTAAATTATTCGAAAGAGCTTGATTGTCACGTATATATTTGACCGTGGGCTGAAATTTACACGTTAGATATACGCCCTTCACGGCGGTCATGATAGGGGGAAAAATAATACAAGAGAATCAAATTGTCGTTTCTTCTCTTCATCACTTCCGAGTCATCAATTCAATTTGTGTTGACGATTAAATTTTCCGCCATCGATGAAGCGCCCCGTACCAAAAAATCTAACATTTTCTCATGAGAATCTCATAAGAAACTTATAAGAAATTGGTTAGATCTGTATGCAAATAGGTGAGGTTTCAAAATCTCACATGTGCAGCAAGTTAGGTCTTGTAAGAATTGTAAAAGCTAACACAATTCCACATGTGATTTTGTTTTCTCACGTTAGATTTTTCTTCTCTCATGAGGTTTTGATATTTGAATTTACAATTTGCTCCTTCTCTTAAGCAAAACTGAATTCCTCACATGAGACTCACGTGAGGAATTATATCTTAGATATATTTGTGCACTAACTATATATATTACTGTCCAGAGTTATAAAGTTTCAAAGTACTGTTTCCTCACCTGAGATCTCATGTGAGAAAAGGAACAACCATGTCACATGACATAAATATCCAATCAAAGACTTGTATATTTTTCAAAGTAAATTGAATAAAATTTGGCTCCAACATTTCTAAAAGGCTGAAGAAGTTCGTGAATTAAACTGAGTACATTTGTACTATAAAAGAAATGATATAGGCACAGCTCACATATTCAGGTTAGTCTGTTTTTCACATCTTGGATAAGTTCGAAACTAATATCTTTTATTTCAATTTTCTGATCTTAATTCTGAATGTCCTCTGTTGTTACAAATTAGTTTAAATGACTTGTCATTAAAATGTAAATTCTAAGTACATTTGAATTCCCTTCTATTCAAATAGCAATGTAAATTTAGTCAATTATTATTGTTTGCATTTTTTCATCTTTAATTTATTAACAGTAAATCATTAAGTATTTTATTTGTTTATAATGCCATGAGTGAATGCACAATATATTAAATTTTTGAGTGAGAATAATTATCAAGAAAGTTATATGATGAAAACTTGTAGAATTTATACAAGTATTATAATTCATCTTGTTGTGCCTATAAAGATTTACAAGCAAATCTTATTCAAATTATTCATGTGTATTTCTTGGTACAATGTATGTGTTACATCTGTTATAGTTGAACGTGAGATTTGATAATTATAACTGTTCAGAAAATTTCTCATGTGAGACTCACGTGAGAAAATATTTATAGAACCTACCTTAATTCCTCACGTGAGAAAAATATTCCACATGAGATTTTTGGTGAGAAAAATTTCTCACGTGAGGAATTTCACCTAATTTGCATGTTAAAATGCACATGAGAAATCTGAGGTGAGATTCTACCCTAAATTTCTCATGAGATTTTGGTGAGGAAGATTTCGTAAGGGGCCGCACATTATGTAAAAAGACGACGGGGATAATTTAACGACTAACAAAGTGCAATGGATCTGAAGAAATACAGAATATATTTGTAAATTAAGTATGGATATCTAATAGGCGATCAAAGAACATATTCGCGTATTTTGACCATTTTTATACTTCATTTATAATACCGATGGACTTATGTTTTTGACGCTATTTAAGAGGAGAAGTATAATTCATTCGTCGCGTGGGCGAGTAAGAGGTCATTTTTGATCGCCCACAGGAAAAAATACTCGTCTTGGGCGATTGGGCGAGTGTTAAGTTCATACCCTGGCCTCTCCGAAACATCCATCTGGCATTGTTGAAGTACAGGTAAAAGGTCACTTCTGGCGGCATCCTACATTTAATATATATAAAAAACATTAATGTTCTTACCTTAAATCGGAACTCTCGTTTAGGATCATTAAATTGGCTGAATCTTTTAGCATATGGTATGCCAAGAAATACATTTATTCGCTTCTTGTTATACGCTGAATAATGGGAAGTAATGGAGAAGCCGTCCACAGGACCATCTCTTGTGTTTACGAGTACATTGCTCGCATAACCCTCCACGAAAGCATGAAACAGAACGCATGCAGTACAAATGATAAAAAGACCCTGTTTAATTGCCGAGAAAAGAGCCATATTCGACAAGAATGAGAAAAATCTAGGGCTGAATCATTTCGATTTCAATGGCGGATGTTTATCGAACTTTCTAACCTGAAGAGTCAAACCGTAGTTTGATAATCCGTAAAAGATAATCAGGCTCCCGAGACCTCTTGCACTGGCGTAGGACAAGGGGGGGGGGGGGGGGGGGGGGGGCACGTGCCCCCCCCCCCCCCCCCCCCACTTTTGAAAGTTGGGGGGGGGGGGGGGCATAAGTATGTTTGTGCCCCCCCCCCACTTTTTGACGTAAATTTTGGTCAAACAGATATAAAAAAACTGCAAAATACCTTTAACTCAAACTATATAGAATATCATTACATGTATATGTTAATGATAGAGGACACAGACAGTATTTTCTGATTAGTCAATATTTTGCTTAAAAAAATTCCTGGCTCGCTTCCGCTCGCCAGCCATTTATTCATGTACTTAAAATTTAGAATTGCACCAGAAATGTTAAAATTTGTGCATACAGAACATGAAAACCCAATATTTAGTTTTTAATCTTTAATCTCTTCCTCTTCCTTACCTCCCCCCCCCCCCCTTTTTTTTTTTTTTTTTTTTTTTTTTTTTTTTTTTTTTTTTTTTTGGCTTTGTTAGAAATTTTGGGATGTTGTGCCCCTCCACTTTTTCAAGCAGAGCTACGCCATTGTCTTGACTATTGCCGTTTTTTTTCATAAATTATTTAGGTGTACTATTATTTATTATTAAGGTACACTGGAAGAAGTTGCTACTGCCAAGGGCTTATATTATTAATATGAATCAAGGCAAAGCCTTTTTGTGCGAGCGGAGAGAAAATAGATATGATTATATTATAAATTAAAAAAAATCTTTCTTTTTTATTTTGACTATGATGGTTTATCTTATCTTACAAAACTTTCTGTTTGATTATTGCCAAAAAAGGTAGTATAATGCGAGTGGAAACACGGAAGCATTTGTAAAATTGATCTAGACCAGCAGATGAACATTTTAAGGGGGGGGGGGCTTAAAATATGGTTCTTTAAAAATATGGTTCTTTATAATTCAATTTTATTTTGTAAGAATAATGTTTAGGCTAGCTGAAAATAAATTACTTAAGAACAAAAGAAAAAACAAACATATTCCTACTTCTGACAGTACGAAACCACCCGAGACGAGAAAAGCAATCAGAGCGAAACGTCTCATTTAAAACCGGAAATGTCGGATTTCCCGTGGTTACGCCGTATTGTTGATGCTTTATCGCAAGGACTTATTTATATAAACAGAAGGATTGGAATCTCGTTTTTCCCATCTCGCGTGCCCTTTTGATATGCAAATTAGGCAACGAGATGTTAGAGTTGTGATATTCAAAACCATGAATGCCCTAAATATGTTAATTATGACAACATAAAAACGACTTGAATAAGTAGAATAGATTATCCTGATCATTTTGGTACCAATATTTTGATATTACGTCTTGAAATAGTCGAGAAAATGGTAAATTAAATCGGGCCTATTTATATAGGTCATGTTGTACTCGTAGTCGTAATGGCGAGGGCGAACTTGCGTCGAGATCCCTTATATCTGAGGCAGTTATATATCATGGTCAATTATCGACATCTATACATGAAAAATAATTCTAGCAGATACAAAAAAAGTCCAGCTTTATTTTAAAAACAACTTTTCTTAGATACTTTATAAAATAAAACAGAAAAATGGTTTTTAGATGGCTTGTTTACCTTCTTCGTTACAGGCCATGGGAAACAAGTGATCGTAAACACCCCCATTTTCGAAGTCTTGTATTCTTATTAATATCAGGTATCATGAAATAAAAATGGTACTAATGCACGCATTAGGATTTATTAATTATTTCGATAACAATATCCCTTGTGTTTATCGTGTTTTGTTTGAGAAAACGGGTCAGAGCGTTGACCTGCCTACGCCTTTTGGGAAAATGGCCGCGCGTACCGACGAGTGAAAACACCCATTTTCGAAGCCCCGTAAAACAATGAAATTGTCGAATTAATTAAATGAAATTGGTCCTAATGCACACTTTAGGTTTTAGTCTTTATTTTGATAACAATATTTCATATGTAAATCTTGTCTAGTTTGAGAAAATGGGTCAGAGCGTTGGGCTGTCTACCTCTTTCAGAAAATGGCCGCGCGTACCGACGAGTGAAAACACCCATTTTCGAAGCCCCGTAAAACAATAAAATTGTCGAATTAATTAAATGAAATTGGTCCTAATGCACACTTTAGGTTTTAGTCTTTATTTTGATAACAATATTTCATATGTAAATCTTGTCTAGTTTGAGAAAATGGGTCAGAGCGTTGGGCTGTCTACCTCTTTCAGAAAATGGCCGCGCGTACCGACGAGTGAAAACACCCATTTTCGAAGCCCCGTAAAACAATAAAATTGTCGAATTAATTAAATAAAATTGGTCCTAATGCACACTTTAGGTTTTAGTCTTTATTTTGATAACAACATTTCATATGTAAATCTTGTCTAGTTTGAGAAAATGGGTCAGAGCGTTGGGCTGTCTACCTCTTTCAGAAAATGGCCGCGCGTACCGACGAGTGAAAATACCCATTTTCGAAGCCCCGTAAAACAATAAAATTGTCGAATTAATTAAATAAAATTGGTCCTAATGCACACTTTAGGTTTTAGTCTTTATTTTGATAACAATATTTCATATGTAAATCTTGTCTAGTTTGAGAAAATGGGTCAGAGCGTTGGGCTGTCTACCTCTTTCAGAAAATGGCCGCGCGTACCGACGAGTGAAAACACCCATTTTCGAAGCCCCGTAAAACAATAAAATTGTCGAATTAATTATAAATAAAATTGGTCCTAATGCACACTTTAGGTTTTAGTCTTTATTTTGATAACAATATTTCATATGTAAAACTTGTCTAGTTTGAGAAAATGGGTCAGAGCGTTGGGCTGTCTACCTCTTTCAGAAAATGGCCGCGCGTACCGACGAGTGAAAACACCCATTTTCGAAGCCCCGTAAAACAATGAAATTGTCGAATTAATTAAATAAAATTGGTTCTAATGCACGCACTAGGTTTTCATTTTCGATTTGCCACCAATATTTTATGTGTAAGTCTAGTAATGACTGAGAAAATGGGACAGAGCATATGCCTATTTAACTCTCTTTTACGATATCTGGGTCATAACGGCGAATGTCAAGGCTCCGCTTTGAAACTAGATATTAACACAATATATCAATATATTTTGATAAAATTGGTATTTATTGAAACAGTAAGGTTTCATCTACATATACGTATCAATATTTTATATGTTTATTGTGTGATGCTTGAGAAAATCATGTTATTTGACCACCCTTCTCGGATAGGACTGGGCAATGTTTTGATCTCGTTCAGATCTCGTTACACGCGAGTTTTCGTTACTATTCTAAAGGCGGTGTAGAGAGTTGCGAATCCTTCTGTTTATAAGTCCTTGTTTATCGTTACCTGATTTACGAAATATGTTTTCAATAAATTTAACTCATAAACAAAAATTGAGTATAACATATACGTCTACTTGGAGTCGAAAAAGAAATTAAATGGCAATATCCAGCATCTCCGCAGCAACTCTGTCTGCGAGGGGACGAAAGTTTTTGAAAGCATAGTAGTACATTCTCATTCTTTGATTTAGCATATTTTCTCAATAAGATATGTGTATACGCGTTATCATAAGGGCGAGCTTCGCTCGCAAAGGCCCTTCGGGCCTTTGCAGCGAGCTCCGCTCGCTATAAGGGATTATCATAGGATCATCATAGGGCTGTCACGGTTCAGCCTTTAGTCGGTTCAGGAAAATGAACCGCTGTTCATGGGTTTTTTCGGTTTGCTTTGAGTTTGTGTTGTTTAATTCCGTAAAAGAGTTAGAAACGGTTTAGAATAACAAATCAACAAATAATTCTTTTTCATTTTTCTGCTTTGAAAGCTATGACGCTATCTGTCAAACAAACAGGTGCACGTTTACAATCAAGAAGTGAAACAACCAATTTCATAGGGTGAAATACGACAAAATCGCCAATCACAGTTGTGTATCATACAAAACTGATAAACTACTGATCACCAGATATAAAAAAAAGGAACCGAACCGAACCGAACCGAAATCCGTAAAGTACGATCTGAATCGAACCGACCAGGCTTGAACCGCGGTTAGCCGTATTTTCGGTTAACCCTGACAGCCCTAGATTATCAGAGGCATAACAAAAGGCAAAGGGATTCAGGGGTCTGTAGGGGCGGGTAAAAAATTGATTTGGTTTCGACAGGAACGTCCCTGGTTTTTTTTTGGGGGGGGGGGGGTAAAATTACTGCAAGGTCCCGTTCAATCTGATTAAAACGAGGTGCCTGTTTTACAATAGTACTTACTTAGTTATTCAGTCTCAAAGTCGAGATGGCAAGGCCAAATCGTGAGAATTCCCATCGGAACGGCTGCGAACCCCGGAATGAACAACACTCCAAAGTGAGACCAGGTGCCCGGGGAGGGTCAGCGTCTCCTGATTGCATGCATGCAACACCCGTCGCAACAGCTCCATGGAAACCTGTCATATTCGGTGATTGTCTCGATGTACATTTTGATGTACAGATCAGGTAAGTATGTCTTGTTTGGTGATGACTACAGCCATTCAATCACAATGTAGAATGTCACTGATCATTCTGGAAAGGGGGATCTGATATGCTTTTATCATATGAAAATAACTTTGGCTGGACGCGTCACCGACAGGGCCCCGACCACCTGTCCTCTCTGAATGTCAGCCGGACTCCTCGGGTGATCACATGCATGAGCTCGCTACAGCAGGCAGAGCATGGACTGTATTTCGTATGCCTCCTGTTTATATATCCATTTCCATATCCATCTATATATGTGTGTCTTTGGGCCCCTGCGTCAAATTGTGGGTTCTTTGAGACCTCAGGGAATTTGAATGTGAAATATAAAATCCCTTCGCCTTCAGGTTCAAAAGATGTTGCCAAGGTTATTGTTTTTGCTAAGTAGGTCGAACTTCAAGGTTACAAATGAAAGATCTTATTACAAGGAGTGTGCATGTGAAATATAAAAGGTTCCAACGATATGGTCGAAAGTTAATGTTTTTGAAAATAGGTCAAGTTCAAAGTCAAGTTCAATAGGCCAAAAGTCAAGATCTCAAATGAAAAGTTTGATTATGATTAATAATTATGTAAAATATGTCAATTCTCCTCATAGTTTTCTCCCGAATGGCTAAAATGAAAATCATTAATTATTTTTCTGTCTCAAGGTCAAAGGTCAAGGTCAAAATTTGTTGCTGTGTTTGAATTGTCTCATCATGTAAAGTTTCAAGTTGCTGCTCCAAACAGTTTTATCAAAGAAGATTTAAACATAATATTAGTTTAATCAAAATAGTATTACACTGACGGAAGGATCTTGCCATTTCATAGACCGGATTTAGCTTCGCAATCCGGCCAAAGACGTCAACAATTTGTAAAAGAAAATAACTCCTGCTACATTCTTCCAGATATCCTGAGAATTTCATTTTGTTAACATGTGCTTCGGTTCTGAAGAAGTGCAATGTATAGCTTGTCAAAGAAAGGTAATCCTCTTATCTACTTTATCCTGAGGTGGCGCCATCTGCTGACCGATCTAGACGAAAAACAAGGCACTTGTAGGAATCTATGACTTCTCCAGTCAAGTTTCATTAAAATATCTTCAGTAGTTCTGGAAAAGAAGTCCAATATGTATAAAAATACCCTCCTTCCTTTGTCAAATAAGAACAAAAATCACGAGAAATAAAAAAAGAAATAAGAATAAAAATTTTCAACCAAAATCAATTTAAAAGCATTATATGACTTATTTGTGACAAACATGCAGTAAATGAGTACACAAAACAACACATAAACATAGTTTTCAAAGAATTGTCAAAAAGGAGCAGAGTTCTTACTAACAAACTCCGAAAAGTTGTCGAAAACGCGTCAACAATTGACTTCGGAGTGGAACCAAAAAAGAAATAAAGCCTGTGTTTGTGAAACACGAATGCCCCCGGTGGCATCTTGTTAGTATAAACTTCATTTTCTGTTAAGTATGTGAAAGGTCAAGGTCAACAATTTTGGTATCAATGGAAAGGTCTTGTCACAAGGAATACACATGTGAAATATGAAAGTCCTATCACTTCCCATTCAAAAGTTATGCCCAGTGTTAAAGTTTTTGAAAAGTAGGTCAAAGGTCAAGGTCAAGGTCACGAGGTCAAAAAATTTGGAATCAATGGAAAGGTCTTGTCACAAGGAACACACATGTGAAATATGAAAGCCCTCTCACTTACCATTCAAAAGTTATGCCCAATGTTAAAGTTTTTGAAAAGTAGGTCAAAGGTCAAGGTCAAGGTCACAAGATCAAAAAAATTGGTATCAATGGAAAGGTCTTGTCACAAGGAATACACATGTGAAATATGAAGGCTCTATCACCTTCCATTCAAAAGTTATGCTCAATTTTAAAGTTTTTTCGGACAAACAGACAAACAGACAGACAAACAGACGGACAGGCCAAAAACTATATGCCCCCGAATCTGTGATTCCGGGGGCATAAAAAAATGAAAACATATCATTAGACATGCATCCTTCTAAATCGTCTTGATATTCTCCGTTTGTCAAATGGCTTTTAAAGCTAAGAGGATTCCCTGTAATATACTTTTGCCTGTGTTGGTGCCACCTGTTGACGCTAAAGGAAGAGCATTTTGATTCTATGAAAGACCATTGGTTAAAAATCTATAAAGGCTGTGAAAGAGTCGGACTTCAAGGTGCATATCCTTCATGTACGATCTAAAATCCAGGAGAGAGTTATAGTTCAGACATTAATCGAAACCTTCATGAAGGAGGACAGACTGGGCAAACCCCATAAGAATCAGTATGCTTTACATACATTTGTTCATCCCTAGATTAACAGGCCTCATAGCTATTTCTGCTTTAATTTATAAAAGGTGCCATCAAAGGTATGGTGTTATCACGGAATATAACAGATGTCCATTTGTTTTCTGATAATGCAGTTTGTTATAATCATAATCGTGCTTATACTATGTATATGTTAAGCTAACACAAGGAGCTGAAGTCCTACAATTTATGTGAAGCTCAGTATGGCAAATTTAAAGGTCCCTGTGAACGTAATGCTCCTCATATTAAAGAGATTTGTAAATGAAGGAAATACATAATGTTTTGAAACCCTCTGATATGAAGAAAGTATAAGATATTTACTGTAAACGTTATTTTCGCGGGGGGGGGGATTTCGCGATTTTAACATCAATACGTTTCGCGTGGGGAATTAATCGCGATAAAAATGTTATTCCTATCGTAAGAATACAGCGGGGATATTTTCGCGTGGGGGAAAATTTCGCGACGTCACTTTATTCGCAAAAATGTACCCCACACAAAAATTTCCACGTTAACAGTACATAGTAATTTTGATATACTCATCGTCTGAAACCCAAGACCAACTCTCTGCTGTGTAACACACAGGCTGTGGTCTACATCACCATGAACGCTTCGTTTTCCGATGAAATGTTTGCAGAGAAATAAGAAGCGATACAATGGATAATTTCATTTAAGTACGCAGACACAGATTTAAATGGGATGCTTTGACTCAGAATTAGCACCAATGATATGGAAATACTGAGCCCCAACTCAGATATGATAAACCGTAAACCGCTAAAGGCGGTAAGGCCGGATTGCGAAGTGTTTGCATTAGATGACATATAATTTTTGGCTCAGACAGAAAGGTCAAAGGTCATTAAAATACTATTTAACAATGAAAAAAGCTATGGTCATAAGGAATCTAAATGTGAAATATCAAAGCCCTACCCCTTATAGTTCAAAATTAGGTCAAAGGTCAATGTCAAGGTCATTTTTATCAAAAGTTATGATATCAAATGAAAGGTCTGGTAATGAGGATTCTACAACTGAAATATCAAAATCCTACCTCTTATAATTTAAAAGTAGGTCAAAGGTCAATGTCACTAGGTCAAAAGTCATGATATCAAATGAAAGTTCTGGTCATGAGGAATCCATATGTGAAATATCAAAACCCTACCTTTTATAGTTCAAAGGTCAATGTCAAGGTCATTAGGTCAAAAGTCATGATATCAAATGAAAGTTCTGGTCATGAGGAATCCATATGTGAAACATCAAAACCCTACCTTTTATAGTTCAAAAGTAGTTCAAAGGTCAAGGTCACTAGGTCAAAACTCATGATATCAAATAAAATATCTGTTCATTAAGATTCTGCATGTGAAATTTCAAAGCAATAGCCTCTATAGTTCATGAGATATAGCATAGATTTATTATTTTCAAAAATAGGTCAATCTCCAAGGTCAAGGTCACAAGGTCAAAACTTTTGGTATCCATGGTAAGGTCTTGTGACAAGATATACATATGTTAAATATAAAAGCCCTATCACTTACCATTCAAAAGCTATGGCCAAGGTTAAAGTTTTTCAAAAGTAGGTCAAACTCCAAGGTCACTAGGTCAAATTTTGTTGCGGTGTTTGATTCATCCTATTATGGTCTATCACCATGTCAAGTTTCAACTTGCTCCTCCAAACAGTTTTCTCTCAACGGACTTTAACGCAACACTTTAACCAAAATGTTGACGCACTGACGGACGGACAGACAGACGGACTTCGCCATTTCATAGACCGGATTTTGCTTCGCAATCCGGCCAAAAACCAGGAGATAGCTTATTTCAGTCGACTATTAACGGAAACCGTAAAGAGGGAGACTTTTTTGTTGTAACAGACTGTGAAAGAAAGCTCCTACCACGAAATATAGGGAGGGACAAACAGACTGGTTTGGGAAAAGAGGCATTAATTGGCACATTACAATATTGAATATTTTTACCTGACATGGTCGCCATAGCACTTTCTATATAGACAAAACCACAGACAGTGCATGCATTCTTTATATAGTTTTCATTTTCGTGCATGAACATCGACGGCGGGTGCGTCTAGCCAAAAGCGATACTTACTCCTCCCGGGCACCTGGTCCCACCTCTAGCTTGCTAGGGGTCCGTCGATGCTCAATTTGGTGCTCTATTGACTCATTACAGTTTTTGTAACAAAACATAGAGATCAGTATGTTTCAAACGTGCATATATGTTAATCCTAGATTCACATAGCTCACGGGATTCCCAGCTAACTTCTGCTTTGAATTTGAAGACGTAACATTTGATAATGAATGTCATAAAATATATGGAACAATCACGGAGTAAAACAGATGTGCATTTCTGATCGGACAATGCAGGTTGTTATAAGAGTACCTATACTGTACCATGTACGCTCGTATACCTTACGCTCTCGACGTTGAGGTTACAATAGCATAAACCTTTGACCTCAAAAACTAGTGTTCTACACCCAAAAGCTGACGTCATTTACTGACTAAATAGAAATGGCTTATATAGAAAGTGATATATCAAAAGAAAGATCATTTCCTGTAGATTTCATTGGTACTAAATGATATATACCTTTCCGATACTATTGTCACTCTGAAAACGAAAGTGAAAGTGAAAATAGGGAAATTTTGACATGTCATTCAGATGGACTTTGGTCCCATTTTGACCATTGTTCCAAATTTTTTCTTGAAATAAAAATTATGCTGATTTGAAGGTAATATCTGTCTAAATAATATATGAAATCTATTTAGGGATTTACCGCTCCGTTTTTGAGAAATCCCCAATACACCACGAAGAACCGAATTTCACACGTCCCCATTCTGAGCCCCTCGCCGGAAATCACCTCTACGTTGTGACTCCTTCCAGTTTTATTCATATATGCATATCCAAAAATAGAACCCATGAAAATCTGACAAAAATCTTACAGAATCTAACGATACCTTAAAACTTGCCTTCAATTTAATTATCATACACACTTTAGCGATATCAGCCTCTGACTCTTTATTTAAAGAAAATTGACCGGGGCCAAATCAGCTTCGAGGCTATAGGGTTTACGCTATTAAAACCTAAACCATATTTTGATTTTACCGATTGAAATTTTTCTTGACATAATTTGAAAATATAGGAATTTTCGAAGAGTTTGGTGTATTGCAAAGTCCTGTAACTTGTATATCTTTCAATCAGCAAGCCGTATAAACATGCCCGCAACCTCCGTCAAAATGCCCATTTTGGCCGTATTTTCATCAAAGAACCTCTAGGTACCCTACTTTAAACCCTCACAGTTCTTTGAACATAGGACTGACACCCAATATTTCATTTTCAATGTCTTGTTCATGCTATATAGTGAATTTTGATGTATGGTATCCAAGGACTTTGTTTATAAATAAGCACACCAATTGTACGTGTACATGTTGTGTATCATCATTCATATGTCCTAAAGGTTACAATAGCATAAACCTTTGACCTCAAAAACTAGTGTTCTACACCCAAAAGCTGACGTCATTTACTGACTAAATAGAAATGGCTTATATAGAAAGTGATATATCAAAAGAAAGATCATTTCCTGTAGATTTCATTGGTACTAAATGATATATACCTTTCCGATACTATTGTCACTCTGAAAACGAAAGTGAAAGTGAAAATAGGGAAATTTTGACATGTCATTCAGATGGATTTGGTCCCATTTTGACCATTGTTCCAAATTTTTTCTTGAAATAAAAATTATGCTGATTTGAAGGTAATATCTGTCTAAATAATATATGAAATCTATTTAGGGATTTACCGCTCCGTTTTTGAGAAATCCCCAATACACCACGAAGAACCGAATTTCACACGTCCCCATTCTGAGCCCCTCGCCGGAAATCACCTCTACGTTGTGACTCCTTCCAGTTTTATTCATATATGCATATCCAAAAATAGAACCCATGAAAATCTGACAAAAATCTTACAGAATCTAACGATACCTTAAAACTTGCCTTCAATTTAATTATCATACACACTTTAGCGATATCAGCCTCTGACTCTTTATTTAAAGAAAATTGACCGGGGCCAAATCAGCTTCGAGGCTATAGGGTTTACGCTATTAAAACCTGAGACAGAATAACTGATGGGTACTTCGATGTTAATAATTACACAAAGGAGCTGAAGACCTACAATTTCTGTGAAGACCAGGGTGACAATTTTAAGGTCCCTGTTACCGTAAACATGGCAAAGCTAAAAAATTCTTTCGTTAGATTTTGGACATAATAACTTTCACACTCTTTGGCCATATAACATCGTTTAGATTGAGGATCACTGACGAGATCCGGAAAAGTGTATTTCTAGTCCATGCTCCATATTTATCTGTTCTTAAACGATGCTATTGAATTTGAAGCCGTTTAACATTATATTAAATCTGCAGTTGAGATATACCGGATATTTAAATGAAGAAAATAATTAATGTTTGGATGCCTCTGATATGAAAAAAGTAAGACATTTGCGTATTTATTTTACATACTCATTGTCGGAGACCGACGGCGAACTCTCTCCACTGTGTTACATAAGATGATGGTGCCCACCTCAACATAAAGCTTTGTTTTCCGATAAACCTTTTCAGACTCTTTACAGTCAACAATTAAAAGAGATACGATGTATCTTTTCCCTTTAGTGCACATACGCAGATTTAAATGAGATGTTCGGGACTTAGAATTTCTATAAATGTTATGGAAATTCTGCGATCAAACGAAGACCATAAAAACTAGGAGCATTACTGGAAACCTTGAAGAAGTAAAAGAGGCATGAATTGGCACATTATGAGCAAAAAAAAAACCACCATAAGAATCAGTATATTTTCAACATATGTGTTCTTTCCTAGATTCACATGCCTTACAGGATTTATCCCAGCTAACTTCTGCTTTGATAATTGCATGCATGTTGTTATCACGGAATATAACGGATGTCCATTTGTTTTCTGACAATGCAGTTACTTATAATCGTGCCTATACCATGTATGTTTTACACCAGGAGCCGAAGACCTACAATTTTTGTGAAGCTCAGGATGGCAACAGTCCCTGGGACCGTATATATGTTAAATGCTTCTCATAGTATTAAATCTGCAATAAAGAGATTTGTAAATGAAGGAAATTGTATTTATGAAGAAAGTATAAGACATTGTAATAGTTATTTTGAAGACCGTTTGTGTCTTTTGTGTATTTTGTCATCGTTGGAAATCTAAGGCCAACTCTCCACGTACATTATAGAGGTTGTGGGCTACATCACCTTATTATAAACGTTTCGTTTTCCGATGAAATATTTGCAGGGATTTTTTATGTAAAATGTGTTAAAGAATATCCCGATGATAATCTCAACAGCACTCATAATAGAGCCCCATATTGAGCATCGACGGACCCCTAGCAAGCTAGAGGTGGGACCAGGTGCCCGGGAGGAGTAAACATCCCTGTTGGCTAGCCGCACCCGCCGTCGTTGTTCATGCACGGACATGAAAACAATATATAAAGAATACATGCACTGTCTGTGGTTTCGTCTATATAAAAAGTGCTATGGCCAAAATATTCAGGGAAAATATTCAAAACACTTAATAACTGTCAAACCCCTCGCGGGGAACCATAACAAGCGATATAGTGGATGCTTTCTCTTTAGCACGCATACACATATTTTAACGGGATGTTTAGTCTCAGAATTAGCACAAATATTATGGAAATTCTGAGTCCCAACCCAGATATAAAAACCAGGAAAAATCTATTTCAGACATTAATGGAACCCTTCGAGAGGGAAAAAAGTTTGGTGTTATAGACTGGGCAATAAAGCTCCTACCACGAAATACAAGGAATGACAGACTGGTTTGGTAAAAGAGGCATTAATTTGCACATTTGCAGTTTGTGCAACAAAACATAAATATCAATATGTTTTAAACATATAATTATGTTCATCCTAGATTCACATAGTTCACAGGATTCCCTGCTAACTTCCGCTTTAAATTTGAAGACGTAACATTTAATCGATAATCATGATAATAGATGTCATCAAAGATATGGTATTATCACAGAATAACACCGATATTCATTGTGGTCTGATAATGTAGGTTGTTATAAGAGTACCTATGACAAATATGGATAATGACCATATCCCTGTATACAGCACAAAATCGATAATTCACAGAAAATCAGAAACCGAAGGCATAAAAAGTCAGGATAAAACAGGAACCAAAGCAAACAAACAAAAATCACCAACATATGACAGGAAGCGAACTCCCGATATGGGAGTGAGGCCAGATGCCCAGGAAGAGTAAGCATCTCCTGCTTGCATGCAACACCCACCGCTTTAATTCGGTAGATAGCATGTATACCTTACCTTCTCGACTTTGAGACTGAATAACTGATGGATACTATTTCAATGTTTATTATTACACAAGCAGCTGAAGACCTACAGTTTTTGTGAAGATCAGGATGGCAATTTTAAGGTCTCTGTTACCGTAAATATGGTAAAGCTTCTTATATTTCTTATATCAAATCTGCACTTAAGATATTTGTAAATGAAGAAAATAATGTTTGGATGCCTCTGATATGAAGAAAGTAAGACATTTCCGTAGTTATTTTGACATGTGTCTTCAAAATCAATAGCAAGAACTAATACATTGCAGCATGGACCTGACATGCACGTTTCGGTACTTAACCCTCGTCAGTGATCCTCAGTCTAAACAATGTAATATGGCCAAAGAGTCGGATAGTGTGAAAATTAATACACTCATTGTCGGAAACCCATGGCCAACTCTCCACTGTGTTACACGAGAGGATGTTGACTACCTCGCCATAGAAGCTTTGTTTTTCGACACACATTTTTTTCAGAGATCGACTCTTTAGTCAACAATTGAAAGAGCTACATACGATGCATCTTTTCTTTTTAGTATACATACGCATATTCAAATGGACCCAGCATTTCTGTAAACATGAAAATTCTGAGATCAATCTAAGACCGTAAAAACTAGGAAAGAGCTATAGTCCAGACAATAGTGGAAACCTTCGAGAGGGAGAAATTTTTTATATTACAGACTGGGCAATAAAGTTCATACACGAAAATATAGGGGGAAATCGACAAGCATGGTTCGGTGAAAGAGGCATGAATTGACACATTACCGTTTGAGTAAAAAAAAACCCATAAGTATCAGTATGTTTTAGACACACATAATCATCCCTAGATTCACAAGCCTCACATGATTTCCGGCTAAGTTCTGGTTTTATAATAGGTGTCATCAAAGGCATGGTGTTATCACGGAATATAACAGATGTCCATTTTTTTCCTAACAATGCAGTTTATTATAACCATGCCTATACCATATTTGTTTGATACCAGGGGCTGAAGACCTATAATTTTTGTGAAGCTCAGGATGGAAAAGGTCCATGTGACCGTTAATCATAGTACATGAAATACTTCTCATATTAAAACTGCAATAAAGATATTTTTTAGAATAATGAACTTATGATATGAAGAAAGACAATTTTTTCATAGTAATTTTGACACTCATCATCGGAAATCCACGACCAATTACCCGCTGTACTACGTTAGAGGCTACATTATGAACGCTTCGTTTTTCGATGAATTTAATTTTTGCAGGGAATAAGTAAACCATTACAAACAATACGATGGATAATTTCTCCCTATTTATACACAGAAGTAGCACAAATGTTATTGAAATTCTAAGTCCCAACTCAGATCTAATAACCAAGAGAGAGGGTTAGATCAGACATTAATGGAAACCTTCGAGAGGGCGAAATGTTTGTTGTTACAGACTGGGCAATAAAGTTCCTACTACGAATCACAAACCTTCAAAATTTTAATGTGATTCTTTTGCTATTCATCGGTCATTTAATTTCATAAAGACCGTGGACGATTCTAAATATACGAGATTTTATGAACGTTCAATGAATTGTGGAGGTCAATGAGGGGCGGAGAGATGAAAATTATTTCAGTCGTGGGTGTGAATCTTGATGATAATTTGTAATTTGTATTCGGCATAATAGAGAAATGCTGTGTTTCAAGTCCGCGAAAGACATTTTTTTATTACATGTAGGAATGTTAACAGAAAAAAGATTCTTCTATCCCAAAAGAACTCAAAATATAATTTCAAATCAATCTAGATCCCCGTAGCGATCCTTGACGACCAATACTTCTAAATGCTCTTCAATTGAATGTATATTGAGGAACTTGATGTACAAAATGAAGAAATATTATCCTCACTTGATTAGAAAATGTTTCCTTATTTGCAATAAATTAATCACATATTTTTAAACATTAATGGAAATATAACTTCTTGTTTACCTGTTATTTTCTTCTCTGACCTGACAGGGTACCTTTCAGAAGTATAACACACTATTTTACTACTATGGCCTTATAATTGATACCGTTGCATATTTCCACCTGATACTTTGCATGGCCAGTTTCATTTTGAAAAGCAGGGGTGTATTAAATACATGCATTTGGATTTTGATTTTTCTGAAAATTGAAGAAAATCGGTTTGTACCTTATTTTTAAATCCATTTATCAACGCAAGGTCAATTAAAATAGTGCGTATGTTGTCCAGTATCAAACAAAAGGACAACTTAATTCGAACACACATATCTGCAAACATTTCGATATTGATTTTATATAATATATGTTTTTAATTGATAATTTATTTCTGTTAAACGTGGATAATCATCTCAATATCTAAAGTCAAGATTATTCAAAAGATTTTTTTTATCTATTAATGCAGAATTTTAGTGAGTTTAAACAATTTCGTTTACATCAGTGATACAATTTTTGCAATAGCAATTTATATAACGATTTAACAAGTCGAATTAAGTTACTGTAAAATGTTAAACGTCTTCAAATTGAATAGTATAATTTAAGAACAGATAAATTGGCAGCATGGACCAGACATTTCGTTTCGGATTCTTATCCCTCGTCAGTGATCCTCAAATCTAAACAATGTAATATGCCAAAAAAGTGTGAAAGTTACTATGTCGAAAAAGCGTACCGAAAGACGAAGCAGGATGGGTGGGATATGATGCTACAGGACCCACGTTTTTGAAATTTCAAGAAATTTTGATAACAGAAACTTAAGATTGCGTTGAAGAAACGATAAACCGAAATTTATCGAACTTGGATACATGTGCCATCGTGGACCCCTGGTCCACCAGCAGTGGCACTCACCAAGTGGTATAAATGTTACACGTCTTCAAATTGAATGGCATCATTTAAGAACAGATAAATTAGCAGCATGGACCAGACATGCACGTTTCGGGTGCTTAACCCTCTTCAGTGATCCTCTAATCTAAACAATGAAATATGCCAAAAAAAAAAAGTGTGAAAGTTGCTATGTTGAAAAAGCGTACCGAAAGATGTAGCAGGATTGCTGGGATATGATGCTTCAGGACCCACGTTTTTGAAATTTCAAGAAATTTTGATAACAGAAATTTTAGAATGCGTTGAAGAAACGATCAACCGACATTGATCGAACTTGGCTACATGTGCCCTTGTGGACCCCTGGCCAACCAGCAGTGAAAGTCACCAAGTGGTATAAATGTTAAACGTCTTCAAATTGAATAGCATCATTTAAGAACAGATAAATTGGCAGCATGGACCAGACACATGACGTTTCAGGTACTTAACACTCGTCAGTGATCCTCAAATCTAAACAATGTAATATGCAAAAAAGGTGTATGTCGAAAAAGCGTACCGAAAGACGTAGCAGGATTGGTGGGATATAATGCTACAGGACCCACGTTTCTGAAATTTCAAGAAATTTTGATAACAGAAATTTTAGAATGCGTTGAAGAAACGATAAACCGAAATTGATCGAACTTGGCTACATGTGCCATCGTGGACCCCTGGTCCACCAGCAGTGACACTCATCAAGTGGTATCAATGTTAATCGTCTTCAAATTGAATAGCATCATTTAAGAACAGATAAATTGACAGCATGGACCAGACATGCACGTTTCGGGTACTTAACCCTCATCAGTGATCGAACATATATTTCAATATTGACAATTACATTGACAGCCATACTCTAATGTACGAATTTGTCAGTGTTAAGAAAATTGGTTTGGAATTTTCTTCATTAACAGTGGCGGATCTAGGATTTCAGAAAAGGGGGGGGGCCCAAAGTTTCAGCTCGAAGAAAATTGTTCAAAAAAAAAAAAAAAAGAAAAGGTCGAAGACGAAAAAAAAAACCCTCCAAAACCTGAAGACAGGTGATCTTAATTAATAAGTTGGTGGGGGGGGGGGGGTCATTCCAACTGCATGTTGCATTTAGAAGATAGAGTTTCTTGATACGTTTACTTAAGTTTTTAGGTATACTGGCGAGCGTAGCGAGCCGGAAAATTTTAAGATTTGAAGTTTTCTTCTTTTGTTTTGATTCAGTCATCCATAAATGTATATATACATACATGTATATATATTATTCTAAATTGGCGAGCGGAGCGAGCCGGGAAATTTTTGGAATAGATGGTTACATTTTGTCATAAGATTACAATATCTCTCTCATTTTCCATCCTCTATTTTTGTTTGACCAATTGGGGAAGGTTGGGAAGATTAGGGCATTGCAACCCCACTATCCACCTGTCTAAACTGGTTAGATCGGCCCATGAAAATGAAGCATTTGGTAATTATTCAAGTGTTAATTTAATTTTGAAATTTGTATATGTTTATGACATATGAATCCGTTAAAACACGATGACAAAGAAAGTTCAAGACAAAGTGAAGACGAAAAAATAGACAGCTAATGAAAAATTAAGTGTGGCGAGCGAAGCGAGCCGAAAATTTCCCCAAAAGTAAAGAGATTAAGCATAAAAAGAGTATTCTGAATCAATAACTTTGGGTGAAAAAGGGGGGCCCGGGCCCCCTGGGCCCCCCTCTAAATCCGCCACTGATTAAGGTACATGTATAGAGTTGGAACACTTCCGTATTATTAAGTCGACAACGTACATTTACTAATGAATGAATTTTACTTTATATAGTAAACTTTTATCTAGAAACATAAGTAACAATATTTACACGACATTTGCATTTTATGAGTTCTAGTAAAATGGCACCATCAAGAAGACAACGTAGAACACGCAACAATGCACATCCCCTTTGAATTTTACTTTATATAGTAAACTTTTATCTAGAAACATAAGTAACAATATTTACACGACATTTGCATTTTATGAGTTCTAGTAAAATGGCACCATCAAGAAGACAACGTAGAACACGTAACAATGCACATCCCCTTTGACGCCGCGGGCGAGGACTCGACGTGTGTGTCAACCAACGGAGACGAACGACCCCCCTCAAGAACAGTCACCCCCCCCCCCCCCCCCCACCGAAACGAATAATGTTGCTACGCCTACAATTCATCTGTACTGTGAAGATGACTGAGAACATAATCACCAGGGTTATAAACAATTTTGTGACCCGACCAAAGACGATACCTATATATGGTGTCAACAATGAACATCTGTTACCGATCTTACTAACAATGATAATATGTAAATTGAAAGTATCCTTAGTGATTTGGGTAAGAATACTCCAAACAGAATCAAATCAAAGATAATTAATGATGAATTTATAGAGATTGGATGTCTTCTAAAAATAAAACTGATAATGAAGATGGCAGTAAACACTTAACCATACGAGAAGGCACTATAGTTATAGATGCAAAAAAAGAGAACACAAACATTACAAATTTAAGTTAATGGACCAGCGCCTTTATAATTTTTTTTGCCATTTATGTAACCGCCCACCCTACCCTCTGCTTTCTTAAAATACATGCTCACTGTCAGACTAGGAGCAGAACGGTCCCCGGGTCTCGGTTGGGTCGTTTACGACAGCTTCGACTGAAAAATGAAACGAATGCTAGTATATCATGGGGTGTGGCTGATCCGGAATTATGGCTAATTTACATGTTTAAATCTGGACTATCACAGTCTACTTCAAATCCCATTGCCGACTTTGGATGGTCATCTGCCACGCCATTAGCAGACGGTGTGGTTATCCGGATTTCGTGAGCACAACCCTCCCACTTTTCCGATTATTAAGGTCTCGAAAATGCATATAAGTGGTGTTGAATAACCTCCTCAATGTAAGATGACCATGACATGTAAGATGACCATGTTGTTTTCCGATTATTAAGGTCTCGAAAATGCATATTAGTGGTGTTAAATAACCTCCTCAATGTAAGATGACCATGACAATGTAAGATGACCATGTTGTTGGAGATGCCCTCCTTTCTCATACAAACAGACAGCATGACGCGGGGCCCAAGAAATACATAATGGATATGTAAATGGATATAAAAACAGAAAGTTCTGTTTTCCCTCAAAATTCCTTTCGATTATGGTTTTTGAAATCTGGTTTCAGCTTTCGTGTTTGACTTTCATTCACTGATTTGCACCTCGGACCTTAATCAGATGTAAGATAGGTGGGCGTCGACGGGGGTCATATGGACCATTTGAGCTTCGCACAGGTAAGCTAATGATTAACTCTTACTCAACGCAGTGATTTGAAGCGATTCATTGTCTGATCTAAGCTAGCTTCTCATGACCTAACATATCACTCCCATATCGGGAGTTCGCTTCTGTTCATGTGGTGGAGGTTTTTGTTTGTTTGCTTTGGTTCCTGTTTTATCCTGATTTTGTATGCCTTCGGTTTCTGAATTATCGATTTTGTGCTGTATACAGGGATATGGTCATTATCCATATTTGTCACTGATGTATATCAAAAATTTAGCTCACTATAGCAATTCTTTGTTATCCTTGGAAGTGACTCAGTGAATGTCTCTAGTAAAATAAACATCAAAGAGGTACCTTACCGTTATTCAGTCTCAAAGTCGAGAAGGCAAGGCAAAGTCATGAGAATTCCCATCAAAACAGATTAATTTCATAGATGGTTTGGTTTATGATTTTGTGTCTGTATTGACTTGGTTGCATGGTTTTTGTCTGTTGATCATCAAAGGTTCTTAAACATTAACTTATAATACATCAAATGGTTTTAAAGTTTGTAGTCTGTACTACTATGACAAGTTCAATACAGTTACTGTCATCGAAGACCATGTAATACGAACCTCCCCAATATGTTTTGATAAAATCATATATAATTCATTGGTCTTTGATGAAATTGCGGAGTTGTCGCGCTCTTGAATCTGTGTATATTATATTGTTCCTATGATTAAGTAATTTTAATAATATAAAAACAATGTTATGACCTTAAGCTTATCCTTGTGAATGATTAGTTTTCGTTTGATTGACGTACATCAATGAAGTTATTATATACAACTCAATTTTATCTCTTATATCCAAATTGCTTTTGAAGATGTCACAGGAAGCACGACAAGGGATGGCAAAATATTGCCTCTTTCTTACATATCTAATTATTTCGAATAATGGTAAGTTTAGAATATTATGTTCAGGAAAAAAGTCATCAGAAGTGCGAAATATGTGTTCTCATTTATTTCTCATTTTTATCAGTTTGTTTGTTTTGATAGTTTTAGATATTTCACTTAAATGATAAGGACATAAAACGATTTAATATAACATCATTTGTTTTGTCACACACAACTTTTTTAATGTCTCCGTTTATGGCCAGAAAAAAATCAAGCACAATTATATTTGAGTTGACGCTGATAACCTATCATATTCATGAGGACACTTTATGCCTATAATTAAAGGCCACACATTGTTTTACATTTATATGGAAGGCTTATTTCAGCCAAAGTATGAAAATCGATAAATTTTCCGAGAAACTATGAAAATCGATAAATTTCACATTTTCTCACATTTCTCGCAGTTTCCTGGACACTTTAAATCAATTTGATCAAATATTGATTTTAAGTTATTCTTGACGTTGTAATGTGAGACGAAAACTGTTGATAATTTTCTTATAATTCCCAACATTTGATTAGTAATGTTGCGTCTGAACAGAGGTCCTGTTGGCTGAAAGTATACGAGAAATGGTAGTGTGATTCCATTTTTTTTATTAGTAGTATAGTGTAATTAAAACCAAAATACTGAATTATTTGTAAAATTACTCGTGTAAGCAATAAATAACATTTGTATGGAGACTAATCAGAATGTTTAACGTCTTCAAATTCACTAGCATCATTTTAGAGCAGATAAATTTACAGAATGTACCAGACATCCCCTCCTTTAAGAGAGGAGGGGATCTCCAACATGACTCTGTTGTAACACCCACAGCAAAACACCGACATGAATGCAAATGTGTAAAAACAGTGCATGCAAGAAGGGAGGAGATCTCCAACAAGACCCCGTTGCAGCACCAACAGCAGAACACCAAAACACCCGATGCAAAAACACAAAAGACGAGTATAGTATGAGACGGTAAAGAGACATACGACATGTAAACATCAAACACAAAGGACTACACATAAACCGACGAGACCAATGGGCAACCGGTGCCGACATTGGACGGCCATTTGTCACGCAAGTAGCAAATGGTGTTGTTATCCTGGTGTGGTGTGGTTACACGCAAGTAGCAAATGGTGTGGCAAGTAGCAAATGGTGTGGTTATTGTGCAAGATACACAAAACGGACACAGAAGACGACCACGAAACACCACCTCAGGTTCGGGTTAATTAAAACATTTAGTTGATTGATCTGATGTAGAAATATAATAACCTCTGGGTAATCGGAAAAGTTAGAGGGTTGTGCGCACATAATCCGGATAACTACACCATTTAATAATAGCAGATGGCCGTCCAAAGTCGGCACCGGGTACACATTCATCTCCTTCCTTTTATCTATTGTCATTAATGTGTTATATTTCTGTATGTTTCGATTGTTTAGTATGATGTTCTAGTTGATATTGTTGTGTCTTTTTGCGATTTGTAGTTTTGTCTGATGTCATTTATGTGTCACTTTCTTGTTGGCTTGTTCCGCTGGGTGAGTGTAAGGTGATCTTGCTGGAGATCCTTCCCCTTTCCACTGAATTTTTTAATCGTAGTTTATAAATACTAGTTTCTGACACAGATTACAGGCAACTATCAATTTAAATAAAGGCTTCCCCATACATAAAATAATTACATTAAGAAGCACTTGAGATTATTAATTTATGTCATTAATTATTTATGTTGTGTTCAATAAAAAAGATCAACTTTATTACAATATTGAAAGTAGCTGGGGGAAATTTTAGAGGTAAACACTGATAAGATATTATTTCAACATAAGTGTATACAATATATGAGTTGACAAAAAGTAAACAAACAAGAAATAAAGATATGAAACAAAATAAAGCAGTTTCATTTTACTTTATGGTTACTTCTTTGATATACATGTATCCAATTTGATGTGATTTACTCTATTTGAAATATAATTCTAGTGTAATCACAGTATTTTACGATAAGCTAACGTCACTAAAACGAACATGTTTGAGAAGAATTTTTATTCTTGTCAGTATTGTTTTGACAAAAGCGACTCCCCTTCAAATGAACACATAAAACATCCACCTATACCACAAGCGACCGAGTTAAGGTAAAATTTATTTGGGTACCTGGTCTCACTCTCATATCGGGGGTTCGCTTCTTTTCATATGGTGGAGGTTTTTGTTTGTTTGCTTTGGTTTCTATTTTATCCTGATTTTGTATGCCTTCGGTTTCTGGTTTTCTGGGTTGTCGATTTTGTGCTGTAAACAGGGATATGGTCATTATCCATATTTGTCATTACTATGAAAATTCTTAAAATCCCACCTTAATATTTGTTTTTCCATGCGAGAAATATAATTCCTTGAGAAAAATCAATCTTGTTTAAACGTCTTTTTCAGTACTCGGATCAGATGGATATATGAGAACCATTATGACCAGGGCCTTCATATTTAAGCCCGATTTAGACAACATAACGACCAAAGAAGTTACAGCTTTAAGTCGAGAACAATGTGCAATTCAATGTCTAATTGATACCGGCTGTATGTCTTTAATGTATGAACAGAATACTTCAGTTTCCTCATGTTTGGTTCTACATGATCAACTACCAACAGAAGATGTATCACATCTAAATCAGGCCTATATGTATTATGTAAATATAGGTAAGGCATTAGGAACACGATAACATTTGTTCCCATGTGGAGTTACTGTAACAGATATGAAAAAAAAAAATCATTCCTGTAATCTCAATTCTGTCTTATTCGAATCTGCTCTACATCGTCTAATTCTATCCAACGATATTTTGAATAATTTTTATTGTTTAACATTCTTAAAATGTTCATACTTTGTGTTCAAATGCAAATGACAAAAAGAAGATCCTGACGACAATCTCACAATAGAGTACCAAATTTAGCATCGACGGACTCCTATAAAGCTTGAGGTAGGACCAGTTCCTCGGGAGAAGTAAGCATCCCCTGTTTGACTAGCCGCACATAGGAATTATATGTAAAACGATACGGAGAAAAATGTTTTGTTTTCGACCAGAATACTCATCTTTGTTATATCACAAAGTATTAAAACTCGTTACCTCCATGAACATGATGAACAACAATTTAAACCAATATTAATGAACTAGACATGTGTTTTCGATAGTAAACCCTTATCATTGGTGCTTAAAGTTATTTTCAGACACAGTTCTAATCATTTTAAGGTGGGTCCCTACTCGAACCGTTATAGGTTTTCCTTATACGCAGCAGTCTGCATATTACGTTTTACAATGGCTGGTGGCGAATAAACCAACCAGCGCATTGAATAACGTAGACAAAAGGTCTTAAAAGCCAAAAGAAACAAAAGATAGGGCAATGTATCAATATTCGCACCCTTCATATAGTATATATTCTTAGTTGAAAATGTGATGGAATTATAAGGGGGTACCTATTATGTTTGGAGCCATATCTTAATCATTTATAAAACTGTAAACCTGTATGTAATTTTTTTCACCATCTATGTACATTATCGTATGAAATTGTGCAATATGGAGAAATTCAAACTGTTCTATTTTGGAAAAAGTGAGGTATACTATGTATTATTAGTCGAAAATATGATGAAACTATAAGGGGGTACTCTTATGTTTGGAGCCATATCTTTATATTCTATAAAACTGCTCGTGTGTGATTTTTTTCTTCATCTACATACATAACCTGATGAAATATTACAAAACGAAAAAACAAATCATCTGTTTTTTTCTTGCAAAATGTTGGATTTCATATATCATTTATATCTTATTGGTAAAAAATGTGATGAAATTACAAGGGGGTGCCTTAATTTTTGGAGACATATCATTCTTAAGAATTATGTTAGAATATCATTTTATGTGTTTTATGTGTTTATGCCTTGTCATCATTCATAAGTCCTGGGTGCACTTTCTACTCGGCTTCTCATGTTAGTGTGCAGTACAGCCGGAGTACCATGGAGTACAGTAGCGCTCAGTGCCCAGAACAGTTTCATAAAAATTCCTACGAAATATTTCAGGAATTTTCGTAACTTTCATCATCATAAAGTAAAACAAAAGAAGTAAACATATTTTTATCCTAACTGAATTTGGAGAGGTTCAAATGCATATGTTGGATATTCGATATTCCTCAATATTGATGTGCAAGGGTACCTTTCTAAAATTTACTGTATCTTTGATGAACATATCTATGTTCGTGTTTTATTTCTCATTGGGACCATTGTGTTTAGTAAAACCCCCTTAAATACAAATTTCATCTGTTAAATCGATTGGTAGGGGCCCACCTTAAACAGTTTATTTGATTTATCTTCTCACAACTATACTACAAAACCCATTGTTAAGAATAATATCTTGAAGGACAATTTATAGGCATAAAATCCAAAACTAAAGGCATGATTTTTTTTATTCATTTTATAACACTTATTAAAAGAATATCAAAACAGTTTCATTTTGCTTTACACGTAAGCCTCTTGTTTAAAAAATGGTCACGTTTGTCATATGGAGAGTTGTTCAAATGACCGTTGTCACAGATCGATATGTCTAGGTAGGGGGCTGAAGTGCTGCTCTGATGATTCTTTGATTTCCAGTTCACTGGGATAGATATCACCAAGGTACTGCTGAATGGTTCGATTATAGATGAAAAGTACGTCATCAATGTATCTGTAAGTCCACTTGAATTGTGAATGTTGCTTCTTTCTGCTATTTAGATGGCAAAAATTGTTATTACTTCGTGCATCGATTATATATTTTCACTTCCATGCTTCATTAACATCGACGTCGGATGCGGCTTGCCAACAGGGGATGCTTACTCCTCCCGGGCACCTGGTCCCACCTCTAGCTTGCTAGGGGTCCGTCGATGTTTACTTTTGTGCTCTATTGTGAGTGCTGTTGAGATTATCGTCAGGATCTTCTTTAACTCATTCGAATGTTTCTTTTGAATTTTTGAATTCTGAGTGAGAGCAAAAATATCTTAAAATCAAATGAAAATTCAATTTTAGCCTGCACCGACATCTGTGTGTACTGTCATGGTTATATATTTTATTTACCAATATCACTGAATCCATCTCACAAAATTGAAAAAAAAAGATTTAACCAGAGACACCTACTTTTTTTAAAATAAATTTGGCTTTGTCTGTACCACTAATGAGAATTTACTATCCACTGCATTAAAATTAAAAACATTTTCTAATTGGTAAACATATTCTTTCTCTATACGACACGTTTATGGATGAATTAAAAGTCAAGTATCCAAATAATTTACGTGACGATTTTCTGTTTTTTTTTTTCAGAGAGGATATGCAAACAAGAAGGATTTACTTACATGCAATATGAAAACTTCTGCTACTTTTTCGACATCTCTGAAAAAGCCTATTCAAAGACGATGAAATTTTGTCAGAACAGACAATCCATTCTTTTCAGGGCTAATACAGCTAAGAAACAAGAAGTCTTGGAACAGATAATGAAGTCTGGTAAACTGTTCATTAATTTCGATTCATCAGTTTTATAGTTGAAGGGGGTTTTATTCTTTTTCCATTTAAAAGTAAAATGATGTAAAATTCACGACTCTTTATGCAACGTCATCGATATAAGTAGGATATAAAATTTAGACTTGTCTTTTCGACTTTTAGACTGAATTACTGATACTGGTACCTCATTGAAGTTTATTTTATATATATCCGATTGTGCAAACATTTTGATGGGGCTTAGTAAGATATGTCCATTTGAATTAAATTACCTAGTTACCATAAGATATATGATATCATAAGCCCGTTTTTGATTTGTTTCAAACTTATTTGACTTAGTTGACTTATTCTATTTCCAGAATACCAGACACAATATGTGTATATAGACGGCAAACGGAAAACAAATGGTACATGGTATTTTAGTAACGGAAAACTAATCGAACATTTTTACTGGGCTGATGGCTATCCGAATGAAAAATCTAACTGGAATTGCCTCATGACATCGTATCGCTTTAATTACAAATGGTTTAATTTCAAATGTAGCCAATATGGAGGAACATCAAGAATATGTGAAAAGGAGTTCTTATGAAGTTTCATATATTTTGCAAAATGTAAAAGAATAAAAATTCAAATTAAAGGAGTTGTGGTCCCCCGCTTTGGATGTTTGTTTTTAAAGAAATGCTTTAAGATCCCCTACCCCTAACTCTTCATATTATAATACAATGCAAAAGTCATGCCCAAGGTTAAAGTATTTGTGACTGACAGATCGACGAACCGATTTTAATGTCCCCGCGCTTTCGTTACTTGCATTAAAAAGAAAATGTCTATATGGTTTTTGTTTTCAATCAATAGGTGAACTCGAGAAAAATATGAAAATCAATCGTTCTCTGTTGAGTTACAATCAATGTTAAAATTTATGGAAAACCGCCAGGCAAATGATAAACGTCTTCCAATTCCATATGAGTTAAAGAAGATCCTGACGATTATCTCAACAGCACTCACAATAGAGCACTAAATGGAGCATCGACGGACCCCTAGCAAGCCAGAGGTGGGACCAGGTGCCCGGGAGGAGTAAGCATCCCCTGTTGGCTAGCCGTACCCGCCGTCGATGTTCACGCATAAAAATGAAAATATGTAAATACATGCACTGACTATAGTTCTGTCTATATAGAAAGTGCTATGGCGACAATGTCAGGGGAAAATATTCAAAACACTTACTGTCAAACCCTTCGCGGGAAACTTTTTTACGAGCTCCACACGGCAAAGGGCATAAGTGTGACACAAATGAGTTAAAGAAGATCCTGACGATTATCTCAACAGCACTCACAATAGAGCACTAAATGGAGCATCGACTGACCCCTAGCAAGCCAGAGGTGGGACCAGGTGCCCGGGAGGAGTAAGCATCCCCTGTTGGCTAGCCGCACCCGCCGTCGATGTTCACGCATAAAAATGAAAATATATTAAATACATGCACTGACTATAGTTTTGTCTATATAGAAAGTGCTATGGCGACAATGTCAGGGGAAAATATTCAAAACACTTACTGTCAAACCCTTCGCGGGGAACTTTTTTACGAGCTCCACACGGCAAAGGGCATAAGTGTGACACAAATGAGTTAAAAAAGATCCTGACGATTATCTCAACAACACTCACAATAGAGCACTAAATGGAGCATCGACGGACCCCTAGTAAGCCAGAGGTGGGACCAGGTGCCCGGGAGGAGTAAGCATCCCCTGTTGGCTAGCCGCACCCGCCGTCGACGTTCACGCATAAAAATGAAAATATATTAAATACATGCACTGACTATAGTTCTGTCTATATAGAAAGTGCTATGCATAGCATCATTTAAAAACAGATAAATTTTCAGCATAGACCAGACATGCACGTTTCAGGTACTACGATCATGATACTGGTCTTTAAAAACTAGCAATTCAAGGAATGCTTGTGTCGCATGCGAAGCGGCCTATTTTATAAAAAGTTGATCAAATATAAAGGTCAAGGTCACTTGATTTAATATTTGTATATGTATCAGTGGGAAAGTCTTGTCAAATGAACTCACACGTGAACTATTAAACTCTTACTAATCAATTAAAAGATATGGTCAATCTATTACTTTCAGAAAAGGTCAATCATCTAGGTGAAGGTCATTAGGTACACCTTTTTGGGAATAAAAGAATGGACTCATCACAAGAAATGCATGTTTGAAAATATTAAAGCCATATCACTTATCAATCAAAAGATATAGCCAATCTTAATTGTTTGAGATGTAGGTCAAATACCTACGTCAAGGTCACTAGGTAAAAAAAAATGGTATATGTAGAAAAGTCTCATGACAAGGAATGAACATGTGAAATTTCAAAACCCTATCACTTACCAATCAAAAGATATAGCCAATCTTAATTGTTTTGAAAAGTAGGTCAAATATTGCATTTAAAGACGTTAAACATTTGAACTACTTGGTGAGTGTCACTGCTGGTGGACTTGAGAGTCCCCGAGGGCACATGTAGCCAAGTTCGATCAATTTCGGTTGATCGTCTGTCTCTTCAACGCATTTGAAATTTTCTGTTACAAAACTTCTTGAAATTTCTAAAACGTGGGTCCTGAAGCATCATATCCCACTCACTCTGCTACGTCTTTTGGTACAGTTTTGGACATAATAATTTTCATACTTTTTGGCCATATTACATTGTTTAGACTGAGGATCACTGACGAGGGTTTAGTACCCGAAACGTGCATGTCTGGTCCATGCTGTAAATTTATCAGGTTTTAAATGATGCTATTGAATTTAAAGACGTTAAACATTTGATTACTTGGCGAGTGTCACTGCTGGAGGACCAAGAGTCCCCGAGGGCACATGTAGCTAAGTTCGATCAATTTCGGTTGATCGTCTGTCTCTTCAACGCATTTGAAATTTTCTGTTACAAAACTTCTTGAAATTTCTAAAACGTGGGTCCTGAAGCATCATATCCCACTCACTCTGCTACGTCTTTTGGTACAGTTTTTGACATAATAATTTTCATACTTTTTGGCCATATTACATTGTTTAGACTGAGGATCACTGACGAGGGTTTAGTACCCGAAACATGCATGTCTTGTCCATGCTGTAAATGTATCAGGTTTTAAATGATGCTATTGAATTTAAAGACGTTTAACCTCTAGGTCAAGGTCACTAGGTAAAAAATTATGGCATTTACAAAAAGGTCTCATCACAAGGAATACACATATGAAATATCAAAGCCCTATCACTTACCAATGACAAGTTATGGGGTGTGACACCAAAAATGTGACAGACAGATGGACGGACTGACTCACTGACAGACAAAGTGATCCCTAAGTGTCACTATGCTTCGCAGGCGACACAAAAAAAAAATCAGTCCAAACAGAAAGAAGTAACCAGAGCCCTTCTACAATGAAATAACACTTATAGACATGATAAAGGTTTTGAATGTAGATAAAATGTTACAGTCGAGGTCAGAAGATCAAGACGTTGTATAAAGAGACATACATGCCAAGGAAACCATAGAAATACTAATCTTAGTACCAATACATGTCACTTAGTATAACCCTACTCATAACAATGAAGTACGACAATATTGAATTAATTTTTACGAACGAAGAAACATTGGTATCACCAAAGGGATATTGAAGAACACCAACGAAACCACCTTGTATGATCAAAACGGAACATACTGAAAATTGCATCATTAATAGACATAAGACTAATCAAATTCAAATCTATACTTAATATACCATTTTCCGATCTTGTAAGAAAGCACAAAATGTCCGAGTTAACATCTTTTAGCGTTGTTTTACATTATGACGTAACTGTTAAATGATGCAATTCCATTGAGACGTTGCAATGAAAAAGTGCGCAAAAATTGTCTATCTCGGACATTTTTCGTCATCATGTCAGCCATTATGGAGTGACGTATTGACGAACAACCAAGCAATTTAGAGAGACTACAGGGTGATTGAACGATTAAATCACAAAACTTACGGGATTCTAGGGATAACGTTATTGACCTTGGTAACAGATGTTATTCCAATGTAATAATGATGCCTTAAAAAAGGCTGTTAGAAATACACGTGTCTGGTGCATTAAATTTTGTTTGAATTTTATTTCCAAGATAGCAACGAGTTGGAACACTTACGTCTTATTTGTTAGCGTTTTGGACAACATGCCAATTTTATCATTAACTGCAACACTTACAAGGCAGATTCATAGAATATAAATATGTAAAGCGTCTTCTAATTCATTAGCATCATTTTAAATTAGATAAATTTACAGCATGTGAAAATCTTGTCCAAATTATACCGGAAAAACGCAGCAATATGGCTGGAATATAACGCTACAGGAACCAGGTTTCCTAAATTTTAGATATATTGTAAACAGAAATTTTCGAATGCGTTAGAAAAGACGACCAAAACTTAAAGTAGTAGATAACGTAGTAGATAATCTGAACTTGGAAATGAAAGGTAAAATGATTGACTGCACATACCAAGAAATGAAAATTGAATGATTATATAAATGGTTAATAATATGGTAAGATGGAAGAATCCCAGCTCATTACCTTCTTGAGGAAAAGGCCCGTCATTTCAGTAAGTTCTATAAAAAAGTCAAATGTATTGCAGTATTCACATGTATGCTCAGTTCGATAAGCTGTTTTGTTTTCACATTTATATTTTTTAGATGATCCGCGACGAACGACCGCCGCATTCCTTTCGTCAATTCTATGACTTATTCTATGTAACATTTATAAATACCTGTTGAATTCCATCCAATGTAACGTCTTTTATCATCGTATTATGTTCATTTTGTTAAATTCTTAGTTTAAACAGGTAAATTTCAGTATTTTTACTCGTCTTGATTCTCGTTGTTTTTGGTTTAGCGTCATTGTTGGCCTGGGCGGAAGTACGTCATTTTTATGCTAATACGTTCGAACCAGCGGAATTTTACGAATCGTCTGAATGTCTATTTTTAATAAATTACTGTAACTTTACCTCCTTTGATGTGTCTTTTCTATAATCGTTGTTAATAATTTTATGTGCTAAAGAAATATTACGATGTTATTTTTATGTTCTTAAATGTTGTAAAATGATTGTTTTATTAAAAAGAAATTTGGGATCATTTTTCAACGGGGAGCTCCAACTGTGTTGCTAGGACTGTTGCCCCGTTGTTCCCAGAGGTTATATATATGAGTCGGTACTTGAAACGGGGACTCCATTTTTCATTCTGTTGAAGTACAGTTCACGTCGTAGATTTTTAGGTAGTTAGTTTATTTTTCTAAGTAAGAAGGTCAAATATGGATAATGACCATATCCCTGTATACAGCACAAAATCGATAATTCAGAAAATCAAAAACCGAAGGCATACAAAATCAGGATAAAACAGGAACCAAAGCAAACCAAAACTGTGCTCCCTTGGTTTGTGACCTTAGACATCAAAAGCTCTGGATCTTCTTGTCACCGCTGAGCAATACGTGTATAAAGTTTGGTAAAGATCCAATTAAAACGGCGCCCTCTTGGCTTTATATAAGGATTTTAATCATTAGAGAAGCGATTGAAATTTTGCTCTCTAGGCTTTACATGACGAGTTTTAAACATTTCCAACTAATCTGTGACATTTACCTTTGACCTTGAAAATAAAAAGGGCTTTTAGTCTAATTGTATGAATGTTTCAATTCTTCAAAGTTTGATCAAGATTCAATAAAAACTCTACTCTCTAAGCTGTAGATACAAAAGAAGCGTTATGAACACAATTCAATACGCACCCTCTTACAACTCACTCACACATAAAAGACGGCGTTACTATACCCACTTGCAACTTTGTTGAGAGATAATACACATGCACGATCAAAAAGCACACTGTCTTGTAAGGCGTTTTGCGTTGCGATGGCGGATGTACGAAGACCTCTACTAACTCTAATTAAAATATTTTCTCTCAATTCTTTTTTCTGTTTTCTTATTTTTCAGAAAACACTTTCACAACCACTCAAAATTATCACTGGCGGATTCAGAGGAAGCGGGAAGGGGGAACGCATACGCTCCATCGTCAAAGTAAAATATGTGTTAACTTAATTTCCGGTAGTTTGAAGTCGAAATTCAGTAAATAAAAAAAATTCAATTAACTAAATTCATACTGTTTGCAAATTATTTTTTCCAATAAAGATAAAAAGCTGCTTCATTTCAATAATCAATTTAGGAAACCATTAATTCAGGAATAAACCATTTTAGATATCTAAGTCACAAAAATGTAGTCAGGGACCTTTGCATGATAAGAAACTATTAAAAAAAAGCTATGAACGGACAAAAAAAAAAAACGTTTAGGAAACCGTGATAACTCTATATATTTGGTCTGACAATTAATGCTTCCGTTTCAATGGTTAAAACTACGTTTCATTCCACAAGATGCTGTCATCAAAGAAAACGGTATCTCACTATAAGGTAATAATCGCTCCGTCTTTTTTTATTAACCACCGCAACTAAAATCCTGTATACGCCCCTGGTTATACCATGTATATCATAATCTGCTTGAGCGGAGCGTGGAGTGGAGTGTGGACAGGAGCCTGGATACGGAATGAGAAAGATTTGATAGTTAAGAAATAACAACTAGCTAGCCATGGCTTATTTGTTGTAAAGTAATTCCCCGAGTCGCATGAACCAATCAAATTATCACCGAGCCACGAAGCGACGAGGTGAATTACTGGATAACAAATCACAGCTAGCTCGTTTTTATTTCTATTCTAATATTGTTCTGCTTAGCGAACTTGAAATTTGTTTGAGATTTTACACCAGGTGAGTTCTATAGTACATATAGGGAGGAAATCTGAAGTCATGTTAGAATTGCAAGGAAACTCTGGTGACCTTCGACGATCAATCTGTTTATCGTAAAACATACCTAAATTGATTAATGCCGGCTGTTCCGGATGCAAGAACGATATTCAATTCTAGTATATTAAAATAAGAAAAACCAACAATTGAATCACAGATAAGATTTTAAATCCTTGGGTAATATGCTACACAAATAAATACATCCCCGGCTACTCTCACTCCATACTCCACCCTTTTCACACTTCGCTCCACTCCACAATCTCCTCACCTAAATAAAGTGTGCCATCATATCCTATGATGTACTTCAGAGAAATGTCTAAAAGTATTCCCAAGGAAAAGGCAATCAGCGATGTAAAGACATTAAAACTAAATCCCTACCAAGCATTAAGGGAGTACAATGTCCCAAGAACTACAATTAAGGACAGTGTAAAAGGGAAGTATGAAAAGAACACAACGGGACCAGCCAGAATGCTGACAGACGAGGAAGAGAGCAACCTGGTCTACTATACAGAATATGTTAGCGAAAGAGGTTTGTTTTGTTGTGTTTTTTTTTCCTCAAAATAAAATTCTGCGTTTCTTGTAAATCTATATAAATAAAGCATGATTTTTCTATCCATGCACCGAAATACCTGAAATATTTCTTTATGTTGCCAAACTCTGTTTTGTTACGACAATAAATATTAAAGATACAGTGTCCCTGAAAATAAAATTTTATTGAAAACGTTAATTTTATTCCAAAGGGTCTAGAAAGAGGAAAAAAGGAGCTATCAAAAGTTTTATTTGAAAATATGCAGTAACGACCCTAATATTGTCGATTTTTTAATAATCAAATTATCATATACATTTTACCTCTATTGTAAAAGCTCAAAACATTGTAGGTGGCGCCAGTGAAATAAATTAGAGCTGCGCACCCCAAATTAAAAATGACGTTTTCAAACGGCTATAACTGCGAATGTATGCGTTAGATTCGCCTGAAAATTTGAATTTATACAAATCCGAATGTATAATTTCATATGAAACGAAAGATTTTGCATTCCAAAATTTTGTAAAATTAATTTTCAGGGACACCGTACCTTTAAAGAAGTAGCTATCTGTTATTAAGTCTGGAAGTCGAGAAAGCAAGGCAAAATCATTAGAATTTTCATGGGAACGGTTGCGATTAACATGATTTGATGATGAGAAAAAAAGTTCTTTTTTCGTATTACATACGAGGAATCATAAGGACAAGAAAAGTAAAAAAACAAAACAAAAACAAAGAAAGAAACAAGAGGCCCAAGAGGGCGGTATCGCTCACCTAAGTTGAAAAGTGGTCACTTTGGTAGAGGACATTGACGGTTTCGGTACTAGTTTAATGTAAGCTTTCCTTAAATAATATGCCGTACTTGAAGAGAGGTCGAAAATGCTTAAGCCAACAAGAACCCTTGTTAGCCATGCATATTTTGAGCGATCGGCACGAAAAACACAATAGTTTTTAGATAACCTTAATTATTTGCTTTCTCTTAGGTTTCATCAAATTCTGCGCAGTGGTTGCAGAAGAGATGTCCAAAATGCGTCAGCCTATCAAAGCTATCGGCGGCTATATTTGTTGACCGATCGGCACAATAAACGTAAACTCGGTAGACACTGAAGTCTTAATCATTTCATGAAAGATTTCCTGAAATTTTGTGCAAAGGAGATAGCGAAAATGGTAACGACGGATGGACGACGCGCTACGACAATAGCTCGCTGGAGCTTCGCTCAGGTAACCTGTTGGCATCACTTACCATTCAAAAGATATGACCAAGGTTCAAGTTTCTCAGCGTGTCAAACTTCAAGGTCAAGGTCACAATGTAAAACAAAATTTGGTATCCATAAAAAGGTTTTGTATGAAACCCCTATCATTGGAAATTCAAAAGTTACGACCAAGGCTAAAGTTGTTGCAAAGTAGTTCACACTCCAAGGTCAAGGTCACAAGGTCAAAATTTTTGTATCCATTGAATGGTCTTCTCTCAAGGAATACAAATGTGAAATATGAAAGCCCTATCACTTACCATTCAAAAGTTATAGTCAATGTTAAAGTTTCTCAAATGACGTCAAACTTCCATGGTCAAGGTCATAAGGTCAAACATTTTGCGAAAACTCAAAATAAATTTAGTGAATTTGGAGTGTCAAAAAAGTGTTTACCATGACCTTGACTGACTTTCATGATCATTAGGTGTGTTTTTCAAAGCATGCAAATACATGTATACCATCACAAATCACCACCATCAACCCGCCACGAAACCTGTGGTTTTATTACATCTAAATAGTATCAGGATTGCACGAGGTGAAAGTTAGTCTAACAAGTTCTATTACGAAAAGTTGAAAATCATACTTTTATTGTATACATAATTATTTTGATGAAGTGTTATAAGTGACCTTGAACCACAATTTAGCATAGGGCATGTCAACTGCAAGCTTGTACCCGACAATGAAATGAACGCAGTAAAAAGACGTGACGATGTTTAATTTTGTGCTCTATTGTTAGTGCTGTTGAGATTATCGTCAGGATCTTCTTTAACTCATTTGTGTCACACTTATGCCCTTTGCCGTGTGGAGCTCGTAAAAAAGTTCCCCGCGAGGGGTTTGACAGTAAGTGTTTTGAATATACTTCCCTGACATTGTCGCCATAGCACTTTCTATATAGACATAACGTCAGATAGTGCATGATTTTTATATATTTTCATTTCCATGCTTCATAAACATCGACGGCGGGTGCGGCTAGCCAACAGGGGATGCTTACTCCTCCCGGGCACCTGGTCCCACCTCTAGCTTGCTAGGGGTCCGTCGATGTTTAATTTTGTGCTCTATTGTTAGTGCTGTTGAGATTATCGTCAGGATCTTCTTTAACTCATTTGTGTCACACTTATGCCCTTTGCCGTGTGGAGCTCGTAAAAAAGTTCCCCGCGAGGGGTTTGACAGTAAGTGTTTTGAATATACTTCCCTGACATTGTCGCCATAGCACTTTCTATATAGACATAACGTCAGATAGTGCATGATTTTTATGTATTTTCATTTCCATGCTTCATAAACATCGACGGCGGGTGCGGCTAGCCAACAGGGGATGCTTACTCCTCCCGGGCACCTGGTCCCACCTCTAGCTTGCTAGGGGTCCGTCGATGTTTAATTTTGTGCTTTATTGTTAGTGCTGTTGAGATTATCGTCAGGATCTTCTTTAACTCATTTGTGTCACACTTATGCCCTTTGCCGTGTGGAGCTCGTAAAAAAGTTCCCCGCGAGGGGTTTGACAGTAAGTGTTTTGAATATACTTCCCTGACATTGTCGCCATAGCACTTTCTATATAGACATAACGTCAGATAGTGCATGATTTTTATATATTTTCATTTCCATGCTTCATAAACATCGACGGCGGGTGCGGCTAGCCAACAGGGGATGCTTACTCCTCCCGGGCACCTGGTCCCACCTCTAGCTTGCTAGGGGTCCGTCGATGTTTAATTTTGTGCTCTATTGTTAGTGCTGTTGAGATTATCGTCAGGATCTTCTTTAACTCATTCAGGTTCCGCAATCCAACGGGAATAAAGTCGGCAAGGGCAGGACGTGCGGCGTGTCAACTGAATAGCCGTGCAAATGGTCACTTCAATTTATACTAGGTGGTCAAATACGATTGGTCAATGTGTCTATGGCCGTGATTGGTCAAACATGATTGAATAAAGTAATCCGATTGGTTCAAACTAAGCAACTTGATTGGATGATAATTAAGAGGGTTTTGGTCCTCCTCTTCCAATTTACCAGAACGAAAATCTAAATTTTGTACAATTAACATTTTTTTTTTTCAAATATCGGTTAATCACATTGAATATCTACAGGTGCAAAGTGATTGGCCAAACCAATGTAGAGGAAAACTATGCTGTTCTTTGTGCAATTATCTTTATGATTGTTAATCTACTTTCATCTATTTCTTTATTTTCACTGTCTTTTGTCGTTGACATCGTGAAAGAGAGTGGCAGATTAACTGTTTAATCTTGAGAAAGGGCCCTCTAATAGATGGTGTCGGAAGTTTCTTAATAGAAACAAGCATTTGGCAGAGAAGGTACCAGAGGCCCAGGATAAGGCTAGAGAAAGAATGAGTAATTGGGTTGTAATGCGACAATATTTTTATCTATTGAAAAAGACGGTACAAGATCTTTAACTTGCGGACAAACCGGGGCAGGTTTTTAACTGTGACGAAACCGAATTTAGTGGTCATTAAATTAAAGTTCTATAAAGCTTTCAGTAAAATACATGTGTTATCTAGTGGCTCAAATAATCGAGATATAGGCCATACATTTATTCCGAAAAAAAAACACCTGCATGTACATGTATCAAAATTAACAGTCCAAGAAGAAGGAATTTCGGAAAACTGAATTTTTGGAGCCTATAAAGGACTAACATCTTTTAAATCCTCTCTAACGAACTCAAACTATTCAAGTCAAAGCTATATACCTTTATCTCTATCCATTGAAATAAAAATCCAGTAGACTAGTAGCAAATTTCCTTCCTAGGGGGGTGGGGGCTTAATTAATAAAGTCTACTAAATATACAGCATATTTTATTTCTGAGACCAAAAAAATCAACATAAAAGCGTTTCAATTTTTTTAACGAAAGCCTTATTTTCTAAAGGGAAGGAGAAGAGCAACAAGAAAGTTATTTCGAAGAAAGGGGCCCATACCTATCAGCAAAAGAATTTGACCAATTTCCACATTACGGTAATACTGGCATGATATTTTTATGAAATTATATCGATTGACTTAAGGTATCCGTTGTACAATAGAGTCATTTTACATAGCGTTTTGATAATCTCCATTGTAAAGTATGGTAAATTTTATGCCAGGTAAGGTACTATAAACTATATATTTTCTGAAAGGTAATGATGCCAAGAGTACAGATATAAGACTCCTTAAAAATCAAAGGCGAAAACTCTTGTACAACTTTGTCATTTTGCATAGGTTTTATAGAGAAAATAGACATTTTAAATGCTTCACCAGTTATTCCCCTTTATTTTTCTGACCCCAAAATTATTATTTTTGAACAGTAGGCATTATAACCTTTCAGAAAATATATAGTTTATAGTACCTTACCAGGCATCGAAAAATGTCCTATTGTACATCGGATACCTAAGTTTATATTTTGAAAATAACAGATAATGTTAATCGTTTTTTGTCAGATACTGAGCTACCCAAACTTCTTAACCAAGCCACTCTGAGCTATTCCAAACTTCTTAACCAAGTCACTCAAGTGGAAAATGTAAGTCAGATGCAGCATCTGATGCATGGGTTCACCTCAGCATCCAAAGATGAATCACTTGTGCCAGTTTGGTTACTGTAGCATCAGTACTTTGCCAAACACTTGACATGACTTGTAAGAAACTTTGCATCATACATGAAATTTCCAATATTTTCCATTCTTTTAACTGTGACCTTGACCATACAGGAAATGACCTTGACCTTGCCTCAAGGTCATAGGATATCAACGTCCAATACCGATTATCAGAAAAATGTTTGTATTTGATCCAACACGACCTTTCAGGAACTATGCAGCAGACGAAGATTTTTCCCGCAATTTCCCATAGTTTTACAGTGACCTTGACCTCGTTGATATGACCTTGACTCAAGTTCATATCACTGTATTTAAGAAATAAAAAATGACAAGCCGGGCTCTATTGTCTCATAATGCCCGAGCGTCCTCAGCCAGTCCCATTTATTACCGAGCCGCGTCAGTGGCGAGGTTACAAATGTGATTGGCTGAGGACGCGAGGGCATTATGAGACAATAGAGCCCGGCTTGTCATTTTTTATTTCTATTCTAATGATGCAAAACTTAGATCAATGAAACACAGACGACAAAATCGATTCTTGGTAAAAACCAGGTCCTACCGGTTTATCTGCTTTCAGAAAATGGGTAGGCGTGGCTTATCGCTATAGGGCCTATATTGGAGAATAGAGCCCGGCTCGCGTCTGTTGTCTTAATAGGGAAAAAGAATCAATTAGAATTCCATTTTACTCCTTATACCATGTCTCGAGTTAATCAAACATGCCTTTTAGGAATTGTTTCCTAAATACCCTGTGGGGCACCTCTTTATCACAATTTAATGACGTAGGCGGTAACTGGTCCTCTGATCATGCAAAAATGGCGGCATACCCCATCCTTGTTTATGGCCAAAAAAAGACCGTTTAAACTTGCCAAAAGGCAAAACAAAAATTTAAATATTCTGAGAGAGAAAAGGATAACCAATATATGGTCTAATTTTCAATTCGAAATTTGCAAAATTAGTCAAGAAAAACCTCTTAATTTAGGCGGCCACTGGTCCTCCACCAGTATCTTTAACAATAAAAATTAGCGAGATCATCCGGACCTCGATAATTAAAAGGATAAAAAGATAAACTCGTCTTAGGCACGGTTCATTTGATATTCTGGGGGGGGGGGGGGGGGGGGGGGGGGGGCTTGGGTTTTTTGTCGGAGCAAGATAATTTTTTTCGCCCCGGACCGGAGCAAAATTATTTTTTTCCAGCAAAGTTGGAGCAAGAAATTTTTTTTCAACATTTTAGTGATGTGCAATATATTAAGATATATTTGTTTTATCAATAGAAATTCTGTATTTTTATTCAAAACTCTAAAAATTACTTTATTTTCATGAAAATTTAATTCCCTTCTATACAGAGGGATAGAAGTATTTTAAAATATAATCCTCAGTAAACAAAATCTATGTATAAGGTACAAGTAAAAGGGTCTTAGGGGAGGGTTTTCTGGACAAATTTTTGAATATAGAATTGTAAATTTGAGAAAAACTGAAGTTCACCTTCAAAGCTTGTATATAAATTTAGACTCTATGGTGATACATGCATCTATTAATAGTAATGCATTATATTGATAATATATGTAAGTGTCTATCAGGAAGCCCAAAATTCCATTAACATGCATTCTTTTGACATTTTTCAAATGTGAACTTTGCCATTAAAAATGATTGTTTTGATAGAAAACTATGGCGAGCGAAGCGAGCCAAAAAGTTTATATAAATTGTCATTTAAAAAGTACGGTGAGCGAAGCGAGCCGGAAATTTTCAGGAGTTTTTCGCGAAATTTTATGGTAATTCTTCAAATTCAGATTACTTGTGAGAGCAAGATTATTTTTTTCTGACACACCATAAGCAAATTTATTTTTTTCTTCAAAATTCAGAGCAAAATTATTTTTTTCGAAAAAAAAACCCAAGCCCCCCCCCCCCCCCCCCCCCCCCAGAATATCAAATGGACCGTGCCTTAGTAATATAGTAGCCATTGGCCTTGTTACTATCGGCAATAGAGTAAAAATTAACTCTTTGTCGATGCAGCATGGAACTGGCTAAAACATACTACACAAATAAACATCAACCAAACAGCCATTTGAAACGATACTTTCAAATAATGGTACCACAAGCGAAGCATCCCCTCGCAACTGCGTGCTTTATGACAGGTAGATATAGGTGACTGAATTCAAATCAGAAGAATGCGTGCGGCGCCACACAAATTACTTTTAGTTGCGCCACCTACAACGGTCTATGGAGATAAAAAATACAGATTTGGATATGGAGATTACGAATCTTTTAGCCCTGCAGATTAACAGGAATATTCAGGGTAATCTTTCACTTTGTGATACAAGCACCAAATTTGGTGTAGACGTAGATTATACCTTTCGTTTGCAAAAACAGCTGTTAGCCACTTCAAAAATCCAATATGGCCGCCATTTTTCATTATGGCCGCCATCCTATGCAGATTCGATCTGAAAATTGTAGATGGACACTTAATTTTGTTCATATTGGAGCCAAATTTGGCACATACGATGAGTTTGTCCTTCTATTGCGGAAGCCTCTTGTTGACCAATAACAAAATTCAAAATGGCCGCCATTTTCCAAGATGGCCGCCATTCTTTGCAGGTTTGAACTTAAAAATTATAGAATGACACCTTACTTTGTTCAAATTGGTGCCAAACTCGTCACATACGATGAGTATGCCCTTCTCATGAGGAAGTCGCTGTTTTCCCATTTAATAAAAGAAAAACAAAATGGCCTCCGTTTTTCAAAATGGCCGCCATAATATACAATTTCAGACTTAAAAATGTAGATGAAAGCTCATTTGATCATATTTGCATCAACGATATAAACATACTTAAAACAGAATTTCCGACACCCAAAAAACCTTAAAATAACCAAGTCTCATATGAACAACTGTAGAAAGCGGTACACGATGGACCGAATAGGGGCACTTTCATCTACCATGACAATCAGTCCGACTGTCACAATTTGTAAGTTGTAAGCAGCTTGTCCATACAACTGCCAAAACATCATTTTGTTTCATCCATCCCCAATTGTTTGGGTTCTCATTTTCCATATTACATACCAGCGCCTATCCCCATATGCAGCTAGCCAGAAATGTTGTACTTTTCATATGTTCCCATCAAGCTACATAAGTAGGTGGAATGAATTCGTAAGATCTTTGTTTCCTTGCAAATAAGTCAAGCCTAGCTTCCTCGACTGAAAACGCATTACTTGATCTGTCGAATATCGCAATGACAAATGATTAAACAACCTTCTGGATGTGTATGTGATGATTGCAGGGTACTTACTTAGTTTTGAAAATGTTTCAGATACTCTGGGAAATACACTCCATGTTTGCCATGCAGTTTTCTTAGCTAATTTCCCTCAGAAGTCAGACACATCACAGCCGCTAAATGCATGAAAGAAACGAATGACATTTGCTTTTTCTTGGCCATATATATTGTCGATTTCATGTATTGGAAGCCATCTCATATATTTTCTTTGTCCAAATTCAACGCAAAGCTGTTCTAGTCAAATACCTTTCAGAAGTGCACAAAAACTGACAACAAAAAAAGAAAATATCTGTGACATTTGCCTTTATCTTAACGATTTTATAACCTACAGAAGCAGCATGTCTTGCATGGAGGAATATTCGTGTATTTGCTTCCTCGTGATTACATGTAGAAATACCTTGGAGATCATGCTGTTGACTGCAAACAACTAATTCCTCTCCAGTTATAAACACAATACCATCTGAACAGACTGTTGCTATTTTGTCAGCTAAAAAGGCGAACAGCTCAGATTTGTTTGTACAAATGTATCATTTCTCATGAAAAAATACCAATTTTGAGGATTTTTTCTACTCTCTGTAACCCCTCTGCAGGACCCAAATCCACTTTTCGATCTTGCTTCAGCTTTTAAGCTGTCAGGTTTGTAAACATAAAAAAATTAAGTCGACCCTTTTGTATTTTGAGCTGAAAGCTTGATCTTATCTGCATATTCATTAACATTTTTTGAGATCTGTGGAACACATGCATTTACCAGGAAAGAACCATCAATAATTTTCACACCCGCGTCTGGAATAGAGCCAGGAAGAACAACTTGATTATCAAAAACTGACACAAGTTGATATTTTTACAAGCGTGAAGTTTTCCACTATCACTGAGAGCAGCACGGGGATTCTATTTGTCATGTTTGAAGAATTCCTGCAGATCACATTTTCTAGCCAGACAAGAAAAAAAGCTTAGAGAACAACATACTGTTATCTTTTGCTACTGTATGTTTCGAAACTGAAATTTTTCGAAGATACATGTAGTTCTGCTTGTTGTTTTATTCTTCTCGATTGCCACGTAGAATTTGCCTTCCTGTCCTTTCTTCAACTCTCTTGTGAAATCAACATACCCTGAACTTCCAGTCTCTAGATGTAGAATCACCTTTTCAGCAGCACTTGGAATGGCAGCATGGGTGTTCAAACAGTGTCCAAAGCAACCAGCTCATTTGCTTCTTCCATAAAAGGATTTGCCATTTCTTTCAAAACTGAGTACAATTTCTGCACTCTTTCTTTAAATACTTTCTGAACCCGCTAAGTCTGCTCATGGTGCTTTTCAATTGATTTCTATGCAGGTCTTTTGCTCCACATTCATGTAGTTTCCCATACTGAGAGACAAGCTAACTGACTTTATGGCCTGCAGCCATCCATTCCTTAGCGCTGCAGGATCCTCTGTTACACCGATGGCTCCGCTAACATCATTTACATGCATTTGTTTTGCTCGTGAGCTTGATCAATTGCTTTGGAAATTCCCTGTTAGTTTTATGCACCACAAAATCTTTCCTTTCTGTAATTCACTAGCAATATTTGGGTGGATGTCTTTCAGTAAAAGCATGTCTCTGGAATGAACAGGAAGCCACTTTGCATAATTAATGTTGTTGTTTGCAAAGAAGCATGGAATCACTTCATGTAGTGCTTGAATAGTGCTTTTGACAGTGTTTTAAATGTCATTCCCTGACATAGTCGCCATAGAACTTTCTATAAATAGACATAACCTCAGACAGTGCATGTTTTTGAGATATTACTTTCATTTTCGTAAGCGGACATCCACGGCGGGCGTGGCTAGCCAAACAGGGGATGCTTACTCCCTTATCCTACCTCTAGCTTGCTAGGGGTTTGTCGATGATCAATTTCGTGCTCTATCGTAAGTGATGTTGAGATTGTCGTCCGGATCTTCTTTATCTCTCGAATGTTTAGCTCCAAATTCTCTTCTCTCAACAGAAAATGGTAAATTCATTTAAATCCCGTGCGATCTGTACACCATTCGGATAACTACAGCCCCATTATCCTTGGCTCGTCTCTCCCGCGCTGGCACATCCTGTCAATTCAGGTGCGGCTGCCTAACTTTAAAAAATCACAATCACATACTGGTTATATATGCGATTATTTTCGTGGATATATAGTTAGGTAGCATTTTGGATACTAAATTCCCAAAATGGAACAATAAGCTGAAACTGAGCCCATGCTGAGTTTTAAAGCAGTGATGTCACCAGTGTGCCCTGGTATTGCTAAGGCATACACTCTTTTAAATCTCTCCTTTGAATTCTAGTACAACCTGCACTATTGAAGTATTTCTAAAATGTGTTATTTTCCAGAGATTTGATGCTAAATGGCATTTCGAAAATGTATTTGAAATCTTACAACTCAAAAAAAGAAAAATATAGGAAACATTTGGGATTTTTCTAGGAAACAAGCTTTTCTTGCGTTTTATGGCGGCCATTTTGACAAAATGGCTGCCATTCATATGATTTCTTATAATATGAAACTAAAGGGAATGTAAATCATGTAACTTAAGTCAATCTTTCCAGTATTTAGCTGTTTTAAGGTGAATAAATACACGTTTATCTAAAGAATAATACAAAAACTGATCAATTTGGCTGCCATCTTGAAAAAATGGCGGCCATTTTGAGTTTTTGAGTGGCTAACAGCTGATTTTGTAAAAGAAGTACTTCTTTTACCTTCATACCAAATTTGGTGCTTGTATCACAAAGTGAAAGATTTTTCTAGTAATCTGCTGGGCTATTTGTAAGAATATCTCGATGATCAATGAGTATTTTGTTGTTTATTTTTTTGAGTGTTCTTCAATATAGATCTAGATCTTTCTCTCAATAAGAAAAGAGTTATCGATATTTTCCAAGCCCTTGTAGTTAAACTTAATCTTGTTGTTCCACCTACAATCAGTTGCGTTATAAAAGAACGTTATGCCAGCGTACCGAAAACAAAAAAGACTGTAGATCTAGTTCTCGCACATTGGATAGGCTGATTCCCCTTTTCAGCGGTGCTGGAGAATTCGATCCGGCACCCCTGATCCGGCACTGTTGATTGTTCCTTTATGACGTCACAGTCAACTTGACGCACGTTATTTCACGTGCACATACTTTTAGCATGACGTTCAGTCATTTTGATGCGTAAACAAGAGGACTTTGCAAGTTTCAATGTCCGAGAAAAATAATCAAGCACCACATTTTGAGTTCCGGATAGAAAAATATCAGTCTCGGGTGGGATTATCAACGTCCCAACCTCGGCTAACGCCTCGGTTGGGACTTGATAAATCCCACCCTCGACTGATATTTTTCTATCCGGAACTCACAGTGGTGCTAGATTCTATTAATCTCTACTGAGATGCGAGACGCTTTCGCCCAGTCGAGAGCAAGGTATCGGTGAATTCAGCTTCGTATGAATATAAAGAGAATAAGTGTTGCTTTCTTACGGGTATGTAACACACAGCAAGTGAATTTATCGTACATGTATCTAATGCACGTTACTTTTCTAGGTATGCATATGTTCGGCCAGGCGTTAGGTGATCGTCAGTTATATCACTGTGTAGTCAACAGGATATATTGCACTGCTTCTAAAGCTATTGATGGCGATAAGGGGTTTGTAAAAATTGGAAATTTTATAAGTGCGCTTTAGCGCACGCAATGAAATTAAGATTTTATGAGTAAACAGAGGTAAGGTTTAATAATGTATTCTCCCGTCAGTTCCGGTATCCCGAGCCTATTTAAAGAACGAGATCTCGCGAGATCTTCCTTCTTTATGGAGGCTGAGAGTTGTCAAGGTCAAATACGTGCTTAGGAATGTAAACGAACGGACGTGCTCACTACGACGTCCGCGCGCTATGACTGTTAACGTTGCATACAACGTCTTAATGGAATAAACCATATACAATGATATTTTTGTTTTGTTTATTTAATTTTTTTTTTTTTTTTTAAGAAATAAAATAATGAAGTCAGTGTCTCTGACGTAACAAAAAAGAAATATGTAGACAATCATGGTTGTATTGTGATTTTGGACATCACAGTTACTGTTCACTGCATGTTGCACTTCTCTTTCACAGTTCTCTCTTTCACAGTTCTCCGAATTCTTCTATTCCTCTCTATGTCTCCTGTTTCTGACTGTAGAATAGAAAGTCAAAAAGGAAAATTAAGTTATGAACTTCAATAATGGGTAGGGATGGGTGGGAAGTTCATACCTTACCTCTTTTTACTCATAAAATCTTAATTTCAATTTCCAATTTTATTTCGTAAACAGAGGTAAGGTTTAATAATGTATGTTCAAAGCTCATGATTTTCCTTTTTACATTTCTAATACCTTCTCTGCAAATAGGTCATTACCATGTACTGGTTTGTTATAGAATTTTTGGAAAGTACTAACTGATTTCCAATTTGCTTTTTGCATAATTTGTTGAACAGAGAGGCCTAATTTATTTGCCTTTGATGTACATGCTCCTCTTGTGGAGTGGGGCTTGAACACACTGGTATTAATTCCTGCATCAGTTAGCAGGTTTTTGATCCACCCAGCTATGGTACATGGCTTAACCGCTTTATGTGGTTTTACAAAACTGATAAAAAACTTGGACTCTTGTTCTCTAACATTGTTAGTTTTGTCCATGTAAGCTATTATGCAGGCCATAACATCAAGTTTCCCTACTTCGTGTTTTGGGAATTTCATTTCTAAAGGTTTATCTGATGCTTTTCTTGTTTTTGATAACTCTGTAAGAGTGAACGTCACTTCATCTCGTTTTACATTCATGTAATTCATATCTAACTTACAAATTTCACTTGATCTACATGCTGAGGTCAAGGCCATCAACATGGTGACCTTGTGTGTAAGTTGCTTTAGTGACAAGTCCTTGTTTTCAGGTAAGGTTAAGATATATTTCAACACCTGATCCACATCCCATGTTTCTGTGTATCTTGGGATTGGTGGTCTAGAGTTGAAAATGCCTGTCATGATTTGTTTAATCAGGTCAATTTGACCTACTTTCGTGCCCCCTATAGCGGGGTGAAAGGCTGAAATAGCTGATCTGTAAGAATTAATAGTTCGGTACTCATAACCTTCACTGTATAGGTCAGATAGGAAATTTGCTATCTGCTCCACAGAGGCGCAAAGGGGATCAATTTGTTTCTGAGAACACCAGCTATGCCAGTGTCTCCAGCAGCTATTGTAAGCTGACTGCGTCCCTTTGCGCCATGCTGAAGAGAGTAGCATTGAAGCATTTTCTGATATGCCATTGACTTGTTTTGATTGCCTGAAATTTCCAGGCCACTAGTTTCAGTATTTTGCTCTCTACCAGTGGGTGTATGTTGCCCTCTGGTGACAATAACATATCCTTCTGAGGGGGTAACAGTATAGGGTCTGTTATTGACATTTCCAGCAGTACTGGGTAGAATGGTTGGCTCTGCCATGCTGGTGTTATTATGATTAGTTCTCCCCCCTCCTTTTGAACCTTTGCTAGGCAGCGTGATAAAATGGAGGGAATGCATATGCCTGTTGGTCCCTCCACTTTATCATGAAAGCATCTGTTGCTTTTGCCATCGGGTCTGGTTTCCAACTGACATAGTTCATTACCTGTGCATTCAGCCTCTCGGCAAACAAGTCCAATAAAATTGGACCCATTAATTTGTTTATTTGTCTGAACACCTTCGTGTTCAATTTCCAATTGTTTGTGCTGTTTTCGAACACCTTCCGACTCTCGGAATCTGCTGTCTGATTCTGGAGCCCCGGTAGGTGTTCTGCCGTAATTGTGATCTGTTGTGAGAGACAAAATTCCCATATGTCTTTTGCTACCTTTGTCAAAATTGGGGATTTTGTCCCTCCCATTTTGTTCACATATGCCACTGCTGTCGTATTGTCCATTTTCAAATGTACATGGATTTTTGTTTTGTTTTTCACTAATGATTTTATTGCTATCTCTGCAGCTTTTAGTTCTAGTACATTTATGTGATCTTGTCTCTCCTGAGCATTCCACATTCCCCCTCTCTTTTCCCCTATTGCAGGGCAGTGGTACCCCCACCCCTTGAGGGATGCATCTGTCTCTATCATTAGATCTGGATTTTGAGTCAAAATTTGTTTCCCATTCCACTGGGATATAAGATTTATCCACCAAAAGATTTCCTCTTTGCACTGACTTGTCAGTTGAATGGTTGATTTGTAATTTTGAGATCTCAAAAGTGATTTTGTTTGGTGCATTTGAAGCTGTCTGACATACAGGGCTGCTGGGGTTACTGCCTCCATTGTGGAATGGAGGGTGCCTATTAGACTTGCTAATTCGTGAATTGTTATTTGAGTGGCGCTCAGAATAGACTGACATTTTTCCAGTATGTTTGTTAGTTTTCTTTGGGGTAGTGACACTGTCATGTTTACAGAGTCTAGTTGGAAACCCAAGAATTCTATCGTTTGAGTTGGGTGCAAGACTGATTTTTTCCAGTTTATCACCCAACCCAGGCTGTGAAGTACATGTAGTACTGAATCTCTGTCTGTTTCCATACCTTTGATGGTTTGATTCAATATGATCATGTCGTCTAGGTAAATCACTAATCTCACACCGGCCCGGCGAAGAATCGCTACAACCGGTTTGAGTATTTTTGTGAATAGTCTGGGACCTGATGCCAGACCGAAAGGCAGTACTCTGTACTGTAGTACTTTTCCTTTCCATTTGAAGCGAAGGTATCTGCGACACGATGGATGTATTGGTACGCATTGATACGCGTCTTTTAGGTCTATTTTGCATAGAAAATCCTGTGGTTTCATGACATTCTTTACCATGTAGAAACCTTCCATCTTGAAGTGTTCGTATTTCACAAAAGTGTTCATTTTCTTGAGGTTGAATATTGGCCTTGAACCCCCGTCCTTTTTGGGACGTATAAAATGATTGCTGTAAAATTGTTTCTCTGTTTGAGAGGGTACTACAATCTCCACTGCCTTTTTCTGAAGCATTTCCTGAATTTCTAATTCTAGAGTTTTGTTTTCTGTTTTTGACAGTTTTATTTCTGCTGGATCGTGGTCCTGTGATGGCAAGTTTACAAACTCTATTTTGTACCCCGAAATGTGATTTAGTATGTTTTTGTCCGAAGTAATTTTTGACCAGTTTGCTATGAACTGTTCTAATCTTCCCCCTAGAGGAATATTTGTTTGTTCTATCGAAACAAAATCTAGGGCCAAGATGGCCGTGTGGAGATTGCAGTATTCTCTCATTTTCTCTGTTTGTGATATTGCTATCGAGATTGGATTTTTTGCAGTTTGGGAGGTTTTGACCATACCTTGATTTGGATCCTTTGTAACTGCTTTTATATCCCCCTTTTCGTTTTGTGGTGCCATAGGAACCTTTTCCATGGTGACTTGACCCTCGTGGTCGGTTCGTGGCATTCCTCGAGGGTCCAGAGTGAAAGGGCCGGGGTCTTTTTCTGGCCGGTCCCATGTCTCTGGAGATTTCTCTTGCTCGTTTCCGGTTTTTAACTTTCCGGTCGAGGATGCTATAAAATTCAGTCCCAAACAGTTTTTCGTCTCCGTCGAGACACTTCTCATTGTCTTTCAACATTTCTCGTGCGTTTTTTGCGCTGCTCATGACTTTTGCCAGGAAATTCAATCTTCGTTCGAATAAACATGCGACATTAGTCTGTCCAATCATGAGAATAGTTTTCTCGATCAACGTTTTTAATTCAACAATGTCCATTTTTGACTCATTTTTTGAGAGGTCATCCACCTCCTCCCAGATTTTTGATAGAGGTCCCATGCACTGGCTTAGTCTCTTCTGTATGAATTTGAATGCGGTGTCATTCATTTTCAAAAATTTCATGGAGCGGTCATCACCGATTATATCTCCAATGTATTCGTCCGTTGCCGGTGGCGTAAGGAACGAATTTGAGGGCATGGGCGCTTTGTCCATTATGGCGGATTGGATTTTTTCCTCCGTCATGTGAAAGCGAAAGTATTTCTTAGCATATTTCTCTTTGCTTTTGTCCAGCTTAAACTCTTTGGTCTCCGAAAGAGGATCAAAACGATCATCCCCATCAGAATCGTCACTTGTGGACGGTTGAGACCGAGCACCCGAGGCAGTATCAATTTCACCTTCCTCTTGATCACTGCCCTCCTCGTATGAATCATTCGATTCTTCTTCGTATGGGTCAGTATCTGACTCTGAATTTGTGTCCCTACTTTTCTTGGGGATCTTGTAGTCTCTCAACGACATTTTGCCATCTTCATGATCTTGGCTTGACACTTTGCCATTTTGGCTGTTTTTGCCCTCTGTGCGACTGTTTGCTCCCTCTGAGCTGTTCTTGTCTCTTTCAGACATTTGTTTTTGAAGTTTAAATACTTCTTATGTAAGTATAACTTCACGATGATTCGATTGAAATAGATATTAATCCTAGTTTTTTCTCTAATTGAAAAAGCACGCCTAGTCAACTCGAAGCCGACAGGAAGAAGGAAGATATCGCGAGATCTCGTTCTTTAAATAGGCTCGGGATACCGGAACTGACGGGAGAATACATTATTAAACCTTACCTCTGTTTACGAAATAAAATTCATAAATGCCTCTTTTAATTTTGATGCGAAATTCGTCTTGTTGACCATGACCTCTGGGTTCTCCCTATAGTGAGCTCTTGTGTTCTGATTCAATGGTCCGAATACCCCTTTATCCAAAGGTTGCATTAGATGTGTTTGGAATTATCCTGTAAAGTTCTATCCCCTTTGAAATAGCCAGCTCGAAGGCATCCATGTCAATGTGACCACTAAGGCTATCAAGCAACAGGACGCTCCTCTCCTGCATGTAGTCAAAAAGGTTGACGAATTTCCTTTAAGGAGATCCAGGATAGTCAGACTTAAATTTGATCCTATCATTTAATTTTCCTAAAAATTATAAATGTTTATGATTGAAAAATACTTTTTCTACATGCAAAGTTTCATCAATTTTTTACCGCTAGTTTTGAAGCTACGAACGTACATACATACACACTGAAAGCCCCAAAGTGGGCCGTAAATGTGACGTTAAAATTAACACACTTTAGGTAACGAAAAAGAGTTACAAATCTTCTGTAGAGGCTAAATATTAACAAGTTCTGTATTTTTCATTTAGATATGATGTGGGCAATCGGATATATATAGAATTATACATGATCACTAAGACTTTTAAAAGAAATTGTCGAAAGGAGATATATTTATGTCTATTTTCAAAACGTCTTTGAGTTGCAAATCTTTAATAATAAAGTCCGTTTATCTGAAAACCTATCATTTATTTTCCGTAAAAACTTGATTTTGTTGCCCCCTCCCCCTTATTTCTACGTTACCTAATACTGACGTTCTTGCGAAAAACGCGCCAATGTCGCCATTTCTATTGTGACGTCATAATTGATCCAGAGCTTTCCGATGTGATTCTTTCGGATACTGTTCTGGACCCCCTTAAAAATACATCAGTAGTCATCCAACCAGATTTGGTATGTTCGAGCGCTGTTCCCGAAATGGAACCTACCAGAGGATTTGCTCCTTGTGTTAAAGATCCGGGGTAAATTAAGAAACTCAAAGGAGGAATGAATTTGCCTTCTGCATTAGCGCAAAACATTGTTGTTTGCCTGTCCTTACTTGCTCCCCCAGTTACATGAGGTACTGCTGCTTTCCTGCTGGCCGTTCCTATTACCTTTGATGCCTTGCTTCCCAAGACAAACCCTGTTTCGTCTGCATTCCATATTAGGAAAGGCTTGTCCAATCGCTTCTTAGCAAGAAGGAAGACTCTGTATAATGTGTACCATCCATCAACTTTCTCCCTTGTCAGTTTTGCTCGGGAAAACTGCTCATGTCTGACGTCAACGTTCTCCATGTTTCTTGTCATAAAACGATACCACTCACCACTATTAGGTCAAGGTTTTCGCGCTCACAAACAAGTAAAGACTTTCTGGAAATTTTACAAAAAATATTATCAACTTCTTTTGAAATTCGGACCCATACAAGCAACAGAGTATATTACTTAAGGTATTTCACAACCTACATTTTATGGTGACATAATTAACAAAATAAGAAGGATCAAAGATAGACAACATAACCATCGAAAATGCGTCGGAGTCATCAAACGCCTTTTATATCGTGGATATGATCCTAATGTCACCAGACGGACACTAGGCTTGGTACTTGACCAATCTACAGTCTTGTACGAGCACATTCTTAAGATTTGTTCTCTGACTGAATGTGACGACGGGACTCCATGACGGGCCCTGTCCAAACCTCTTTAGAGAAGACAGGACCCCGACAACCTTTCTTCTCTCAATGTCAGTCGGATTCCTCGGGTGATAGCATGTATGAGCTCGCTACAGCCGGCAGAGCACGGACTGTATTACGCACGTCCTCTTTTTTTTTTTATCCATTAACATATGTATCTGTGTTCCTCGGGCCCCTGCGCTTTACGGTTTTGTTAGTGTGTGGTCATCTTACAGTGAGATGGTTGCTTTACACCATAATTGTGCATTCTTCGAGACCGCTGAGTAATCGGAAAAGTTGGAGGGTTGTTCGCACGTAATCCAGGATAACCACACGTACTGCCATTTTCGTGGCAGATGGCCGTACTAAGTCGGCACCGCTTGCCCATGGGTTTCGTTGGTTTATGTGTAGTCCGTTTTGTTTGATGTTTCTGTGTTGTGCTTTGACTTTTCTTGTTCCTTTGCGTCTCTTTCTGTGTGTCTGCTCTGTGTTTATGCACATGGTGTTTGGGGTTTTGCTGTTGGTGCTGCGACCTGGTGTTGTTGGAGATCTCCTTCGTTTTGTATCTAGTCTTCGTTCTCGAGGTAAACTTCAATATATCAAGTTTACGGGATCTGCAATTTGCTTAATTTGGGAAGTAGTTCCTGAAAAGGGGGCGTGTCCTAATATTTTTCAGGTTATAGAAAATAATCAACTTTTAAGCCATTAAAAATCCTTGTTACATGTAAAATTAAATTATTTAACTTAAGACCTAGTGACTTTGGAACACTACCATATTACCGGTATTAGTTATAAAATTTACCCTAGATTATATCTCAAGCACTTTAAAAGAGTAGGGCTTGGATATTATACATATAGTGACCTTGACCTATGAGTTTGACCTACTTTTAATAACTATAATCTGGTTTTTTTACTATTAATATTTCCCATGTTTATTCCTCATGACCATCTTTTTGGAACATTGACTTGTAATCTAGTGAGCTTGACACTGGAGTTTGATCTACTTCAAAAAGTTCAAACCTTGACTATTTTTCACGAAGTATAAGGGGTAGTTATTCGAAAGAAAGGAGGGGATCTCCAACAACACTAGGTTGCAGCACCCACAGCAAAATCCAAAAACACCCATGAAAAAAACACAGAACAGACACCCACAGAAAGAGACGCAAAAGGGACAAGAAACATCAACTCACAACATGAAACATAAAAGACTACACATAAACCAACGAGACCAATGGGCAACCGGTGCCGACTTAGGACGGCCATCTGCCACGTAAATAGCAGACGGTGTGGTTATCCTGGATTACGTGCGCACAGCCCTCCCACTATTCCGATTTCCCAAAGGTCTCGAAGAACGCACAATTATGATGTAAAACAACCTCCTCACTGTTAGATGGCCACACACAAACAAGACCGTAAAACACAGGGGTCCAAGCAACACAGATGAATATGTAAATGGATATAAAAAGAGGACGTGCGTAATACAATCCGTGCTCTGTCGGCTGTAGCGAGCTCATATATGTTATCACCCGAGGAGTCCGACTGACATTCAGAGAGGACAGGAACTTTCACATGTGGATCTTCGATACCGTTCAGTTGTGACCTTGACTTAGTGTTACCTGAGGGTTTAAAACTTTATATGGTCATATTTGTCATTAAATCTGGGTCATAACTTACAATTCTATAAAACTGCAATGCTCTCTCCTGAACAGTCTAATATGATAATAAAAAAATGTACTAAGATCAAATTGTATTCAGAATCAGGCTATCATAGTTTTTTCATTAAACCTAAGACCATGTTCTAAGTTTTGTAGTTTTTATGTTTCATGCTTACACATTGAAAATAGGATATGAAAGTGACGGAAGTTAATATATGATTACAGCGATGAAATCATCTCTGAAACAGTTCCTCTTTTTTGTTAGTCGAAGAGATGGTTCATTTCCGACGTAGCTATTGTAATTCTAACAGTGCAAAATATTTATTTGTAACAGGTTCCTGATTTGGTTACGGAAGTTAAATAATAAAATTGTGATCATCAAATGTATTTTTTGAGCAGTATTAAAGATACAGTGTCCCTGAAAATAAAATTTTATTGAAAAAAGGAGCTATCAAAAGTTTTATTTGAAAATATGCAGTAACGACCCTAATATTGTCGATTTTTTAATAATTAAATTTCCATATACCTCTATTGTAAAAAATTTTCAGGGACACCGTACCTTTAAGAAGCAAACAAAAGCATTATCGCTGCCGTAACGAATACAAATGATAATCAATATAATGTCAAAAACACGAGTACAGTTGGTTTAATAGAAGAAAAAGTAACGGAAGTTAGTCCATTTTGTTGATTTTTTCTTCTTTTACTTTGAACATTTGTATTCTTATTCTTATAGCTGCAGGCTTACCGACGACGGCTGAAGTATCTGTATAAAGGCATCAGTTTGTATTTTGATTCTGGTCGTGGAAACGCTTTTTTCTTCCTCGTGCTTTTACGAAGTTAAGCATTTCATGACTTTTATTAAGTGTCGCCAGTCTTCAACGTCAACCTCCTCAACTTGACCAATATATTTCTTACTTTCGTACCGTGCGATTAAAATTTGGTCGACAGCATGGTCAATATAAAGGGACAGTTGCTCTTTGGTATCACAATTGAGCATGTAGTCCAGAATGAGTTGAAAGCACTCAAGATTCCGGTTGAAATAGTACGTAAGAATTTTTCGGTATAATAGGTTTGAAGTGGTGAGGTCTTCCTCATCATACGTGCTAGGACGGAGTTTGGCTCTCTTGCCCAGTAGGGTATGGCAATTTACATCTCTTATGTAAAGAATAATTTGCTGGTTATGGCAGGTTTCCAAGTCTTTCAGCTTGCGCGCTGCATGGGTAAGGATTGGCTCAGCCAGCGACAGTGTAAAGAGACAAAGCTGGAGAAAATGACGTACAGATACAACGGAAAATACGGCTGATGGGATTTCTAATGAATATGTTGCATATGATAAGTTTTTGAGAAATATAATTTTCATTTATTTAAAGTGTAATTAAATTTGATGCAATCACGAGAAATCACTATTTCATATCAAATTGTTTGAACAACCCAGATATATAAATCATGTGAACGAATAACATATAGAACAAAGGAGGGGATCTCCAACAACACCTGCAGCACCCACAGCAAAACACCAAGTGCAAAAACAAGAAGCAGACAAGCACAGAAAGAGACGCATAAGGGACAAGGAACCTCAACGCACAACACAGAAACATCAAACACAAAGGACTACACATAAACCAACGAGACCAATTGGCAACCGATGCCGACTTAGGACGGTCATCTGCAACGGAAATAGCAGAAGGTGTTGTTATCCTGGATAACGTGTGCACAACCCTCCCACTTTTCCTATTACCAAGAGGTCTCAAAAACGTACAATTGTGGTGTAAAACAACCTCTTCACTGTCAGATGACCATACACAAACACGACCGCAAAACGCAGGGGCCCAAGCAACACAGATGAATAAATAAATGGATATCAATAGAGCGCGTAATACAGTCCGTGCTCTGCCGGCTGTAGCGAGTTCATGTATGTTCTCACCCGAGGAGTCCTGCTGACATTCAGAGAGGACAGGAACTCTCACATGTGGATCTTCCATACCGTTCAGTTGTGACCTGAGAGGATAGGTGGTCGGGGCCCTGTCTTCTCTAAAGGGGTTTGGACAGGGCCTGTCATGGAGTCCCGTCGTCACAGTCAGTCCGAGTGCAAGTTTTTAAAATGCGCTGGTACAAGACTGTAGATTGGTCAAGTACCAAGCCTAGTGTCCGGCTGGTGATATTAGGATCATATCCACGGTATAAAAGGTGTTTGATGATTCTGATGCATTTTCGATAGGGATGTTGTCTTTCTTTTATCCTTCTTATCTTGTTAATTATGTCACCATAAAATGCAGGTTTTGAAATACCCAAAGTAATATACTCTGTTGCTTGTATTGGTCCGAATTTCAAAAGAAGTTGACAATAATTTTTGTAAAATTTCCAGAAAGTCTTTACTGGTTGGTGAAAGCGGAAAACCTTGTCCCAAAAGTTTCTTGGTACTTTGTAAATTTCTTCTATGAAAATCAAAAACATCAGTACATGCTCTAGCATTCCGGATGAGCTGTGAAATATGGATACCGTAAGATGGTAATCTAGGTACATCACCGTCAAGCCAGGGAAATATACTATGTTAAACCCAAAATCATCTTTTGTCATACACACTTGTATGGATCTCTCCATTAACAATTTTGATATTTAGGTCCAAAAATGGTGTTTCTGCGTTTGAAACGTTTGCCTTGTTTAGAATCAATTCTTGTGGATAAATAACATTTTTATACTTTTCAAAAACAGGATTGTCGATAGTAAGAATATCATCTAGAGAAACATTATACAGCATGTAGCCAAGTAACATTATAAAACATATAGCCAGAGGGCACATGTAGCCAAGTTCGATCAACTTCGGTTGATCGTATGTCTCTTCAGCGCATTTGAAATTTTCAGTCACAAAATTTCTTTAAATTTTCAAAACGTGGGTCCTGTAGCATCATATCCCACCTATTGTGCTACGTGTTTTAGTACATTTTTGGACATAATAATTTTCATACTTTTTGGCCATATTACATTGTTTAGACTTAGGATCACTGACAAGGGTTTAGTACCCGAAACGTGCATGTCTGGTCCATGCTGTAAATTTATAAGATCTTAAATGATGCCTTTGAATTTGAAGACGTTTAACATGTAATATTATATAGCATATAACAATTAGAAAGAAATAGAAAGTATACTATATTCTTTTTTGCAGACGTAGTTAATGTATTTTAGTGTTTATCGTTTAGTAATCCTTGTAACTCTGGTGTGTCTTGAGGGCGCTAGAGAAATTAATTTGGACTGCTTATGAAAAGCACTTTGGCTGGAAGCATCACTGATAAGAATTTGTTTTAGAAACACGTGTCTGGCACATGAAAATTGGTTTGAAATTTTCTTCAAGAAGGTATAGAGTTGGAACCACTCCGCATTATTGAGGATGTCCATTTTGTGTTTTCGTAGTTGGATGTTTATCGTTTAGTCGTCCTTCTACCTTTGGTGTGTCTTGCACGGGCCCTGCGTTTTGCGGTCTTGTTTGTGTGTGGTCATCTGACAGTGAGAAGGTTGTTTTACACCAAAATTGTACCAATCGTACGTTTTTCGAGACCTCTTGGTAATCGGAAAAGTGGGAGGGTTGTGCGCACATTAACCGGGATAACCGTACCTTCTGCTATTTTTCCAGGCAGATGGCCGTCATAAGTCGGCAACGGCTGCCCATTGGTCTCTTTGGTTTATGTATAGTCCTTTGTGTTTGATGTTTCTTTGTTGTGTGTTGAAATTCCTTGTCCCTTTTGCGAGTTTTCCTGTGCTTGTCTGATCTGTTTTTGCATTGGGTGTTTTGCTTTGGGTGCTGCAGCCTGGTGTTGGAGATCCCCTACTTTGTTTGAGGTTGTCCATTTCGTATTTGGGTGTTTATCGTTTAGTCTTCCTTGTACCTTTTGTGTTCCTTGAGGTTGTCCATTTCGTATTTGGGTGTTTATCATTTAGTTGTCCTTGTACCTTTGGTGTGTCTTGAGGTTGTCCATTTCGTATCTGAGTGTTCCGGTGTATTTCTGTGGGTGCTACAAACCAGCCCTGTTCGATACCTCCTCCATTTTTTTTTGACTGGTAGAGAAGTAATTATCGAAGATTTTTAAAGCATTTTTATCTTTATCCTCTAATTTTCAAAACTTGCATATCAAATTTGGACAAGACAAACTAGAACCCTTGTCTTATACTTCCACATTTTTTCACTGGTTTCATGAGCAATTAAAATGTGCTAGTATTAAGCACTCTTCAAAGAAGTTGGAGAAGCAATTATCGCCACGTGTGATCATTCTTGTCTAATGTCCACAATATTTCAACTAAAAGTATACCATCGAATTCTTCTAATTTTTTTTCTAATCAGGTGTGATAAAATTATTGAAAATAGGTTGAAACTGATTGAGAAAGAAGACGGCAATGTGCACCACCATCGCTCCCAAGGAGTTCAGAGAAAAAAATACCCATGTTTATGAAATAAGTGATCAAGATAAATATAAGAAGTACTAGTGCTGCAAAAATCAAATCTCTGTCATTCGTAGAAGATACGGACAAACGGCGATAATTACTTCTCAGAGTTAGCTTCTTCCTGACCAGTAAGGAAATTGAAAAAAAAATGTTGAAATAGTTTAATCTTTAATCAATTTTTTTTCGACGACATGCAATTTCAATTTATTTCGAGACATGCAATTACACAAACATTTAGAAGAAATAATACTAAAACAAATATTCTACTATGTACTGAAACCATAAAAACAGAACATATATTTCAATGTTGCTAAATCTACGGATCATTTCCAAATTCAATTTTACACAATGACCATGAATATCGTATCTTCTTTAAATTCCAACGAAAGGTTAAAGGGGGTAAATGGGAATTGAAATCAACCGAATAGACAAATTCCATGAATGTAAACAAATTTTCAGCATTGGTACTGAGAGAATGATATTGACCCAGCTATTTTTTAATCTTTGAAGGTCAAAATGAGCATATCGGATCTCTGCATTGTTTTATCTCTGAAGAATTTGGACAAAATTTGCTAGGTTAGAGAATTGTTCTAGAATTATACTTTTATAGCATTTCACCTCGTATTATACTTCAAGAGGAGAGCAAATGCATATAATTATTATTAATAATTCAGGTACTTTCGATTTTGTATATTCCAAATATATGACGTAAGAGGAAGTCAAACATGTATCAAAATCATTAGAGTAGTTGATTCTCCGCTTGCTCTTAATGAATATATACTCAAAAAGAGAAATTAGATGAAACAGATAATCAAGGGTAATTAAACAAACTGACAGATTTCCACAAACTCATTCGACTAATTCAGTCTAAATTTCCAACACAATTATCAATATCATTTTTTCTGCAATTGTATGGTTAAGTTTGAAAGCCTTAATCTTTTACATATCCTTTCGATTGCGGTACTACAACACTTACAACACTTAAATAAGATTGAAGAGACAAGTTGAATTTTAACTGAAATTAAAGTTCTTTAAATCAGCATGTTTTTTAATCCTGAATATCAAGATTCAAGCTGATGATCTCTCTTTCCAGGAGAGTTGCTCCGACTTCTTTTCGATAGCTGTTGCAAGCTCTTTTTTCATCGAGTGCTCTTTTGGTCCTCCGGGCGTTGACCTTCCACATCGCAATACTTTCTTTGCCTCCATACGAAAGTCTTTTTTCTGCCATGCATAGACGAATGGATTCACGATGCAATTCAATGTACCCAAGAAAAGGGTTACGCCAATCAGAGAATCGTAACCTTGGAAATTTAGCCCAAACCAAAACTGAATTATATTCGAAGGGAGCCAGCATATCGTGAAAAATAATGTGACGACGCCCATAGCCTTTCCATTCTTTATTGCTCGTTTCTTGGCGCGAATCCTCTCCATGTCCTCTTTTGTTCTTTGACCGTTGGTTGGTAATAGCCTACTGTAAAATTTCCATGCTTTCCTCAGGATCAAGACGTAGAAGAATGCAGAAATGGCCATGAGAAAGATGATAACAGAAGAATTAGTAACATATATCCATTCATGCAGGAGGTTCCGCCAGAGGCATGCATGGACCTCCTCCCAGTAGTTGAATCCGAAAAATGGAATGCTCAGTAACAATATTGGGAGAATCCATGCAGCGGCCAGCATGATGTTTAGTGCTTTTCTCGTCATAACGTTGTTGTACTTCTCGTAGTGACAAATCGCTATGTACCGGTCCAGGGTATTTATCGCTAGGACTGACTGTGAGACAAAGAACATGTAATTGGGAACAACCATGAACAACAGACAACTCAGGTAAGAGACGGCGACAAGGCTCAATCTGACGCCGACGAAATTCATGCCAAGTGAAATGGCGGTGATAAGGTCGGTGAGGGAAAGATTCATGATCAGCTTCATGGTTGTGTCATGGAGTTTTGATGATCGGAAGTAGACGAAGAGGACAAACCCGTTTCCGGCACTCCCTAAACATGCAACAATTAAGAAGATATCGCCCAAAAACGCAGTAGGCATATCAGCTGTTAAATCGCCGGTAGTAGTATTCAGCGGGTCCTCCGTGTAGATGCTGATAGAGGAGTTTTCCGGTGTCATAATGATATCTGTAAGCCATAACAAAATATGCATGTTAATTTATGTCACAAAATAAAAAAAATTACTCTGGCTACATAAACGTGAAGAATGTTTGCTTAGAACCAGAAATTCCATGGCACGCTCCGAGTTTTTTTTTTCAAAGGACGCTACAAACTGAAGTTTACAATTTAGGAAACAGTGTTAAAGCGTCTTTTAAAAGTTTGCATGTTAAACAAAAGTATACCACTTTTTTACTTGCCAGGTGCACATTGGTCTCTTTCTTTTATGTGTTGTAATTAAAGTTTGATGTTTTTGTACGTCTGTTTCGATTATTTTGTATGATGTTCTAGTGAAAATTGTTGTCTTTTTTGGGATTTGTAGTTTTGTCTGATGTCATTTATGTGTCACTTTCTTGTTGGTTTGTTTTGCTGGTGAGTGCAGGGTGGTCATGCTGGAGATCCTTCCCTTTTCTTGCAATAACTCAAGGAGAAAAAAAAACAAGGAAAAAACACAAAAGTGATGAAAAGAGTGAATAAATAATAAAAAAAAACGTGTTTGTGCATCTTAGTCAGTAGAGCAGCTGTTATTTAAAAAGCAGGCCAAATTCTATGGCCAAGGTCATAAAGTCAAACATGGTATCCGTGTATGTCTTGTCACAAGAAAAGCTCACTTCAAATGTGAAAGCAAATTACCTACTATTCAAAAAAAAAAATGGCTACGGCTAAAGTTTTAAAGAAACGGGTCAAGCTCAAAGGTCAACATTTTGGTATTCATATGAAATATAAAAGCCCTATAATAAACTATTCAAAGGTTATGGCCAATGTTGTGCTTCTGCGCTGACTTAAAATATTTTCTTTAATTTCATGATATTTGATAAAAATATTAAGGGAGTATATCTCTGATGGTAAAGTCTTAAACATGGTCTTTTTCTCATACATTTTATATCACGTTTAGGATATCGCTCTTGATTCGCTATTCTCATTTTCTCTCTTTCCGTTTTGAGCAACTGATGAGACATTGGTTGTTAAAATGTGCTCAAAGTAATCTAGATGTTACAAGTCCTAACCTTCTTGAACAAGATTTTAAACCAATTTTAATGCACCAGACATGGGTCCCTGTAAAGTGCGAAACGAAACGAAACGAAACGAAACAAATCGAAACGAAAAAAAAAAACGAAACGAAACAAATTATTAATCTTAAAGAACTTCAGAAAAATTTGATGTAAATGCAGAGAACTAGCACGAATGTCAATATCTGCATGTATTATTGCCTTCAACCATTACTTCTTGAGAGGCTGGAGAGTTTTTAAAAGGGTACAAGTTGACGATTAAAACATAATGTATACGGTATATAGCACAATTGCATTTTAAAGGATTAAAGGAAAGTGAACGGGGTGAATATACTCGTCATAGGCTGAAAAAAATATTATTTAGCAGGGAGGAGTCTAGTACAGAGGAAACGGAACTGTTCCGTTATGTGTATTTAAAAACTTTATCAAAAAATTGAGATCAAATACTGGGGGGGGGGCACATTTCGTTTGAAAAAGGATAAGATTTTATGATCTCATTACGGTGTCATAGTGTGATTTTCTATCCCCTCCCCTTTATTCCTCTTAAATACACGAATGACATTTGACATTTACTTTTTTTAAATTTTCAACTTTGACTCTTTCAAGACACCCTGTCGGCACTTGTTACAAATGTAGAATTCTTGGATTAAGGCAAAATTACATGCTGATCTTGTCTTTAAATATTAGTTCTCGGCGATTTTTCCTCTTTTTCTCATATCCTTTAAGTTTTATGATTTGTTTCCTTTCGTTTCGATCTGTTTCGTTTCGTTTCGATCTGTTTCGTTTCGTTTCGATTTGTTTCATTTCATTTCGTTTTTGTTTCGTTTTGCACTTAACAAGGACCCACCAGACATGCGTCTCGAATTGGAAATTCAGTACTTCAAAATCGTCAGGATCTCCTTTAACTCATTTGTGTCACAATTATGCCCTTTGTCGTGTGGATCTCGTAAAAAAGTTCCCCGCGAGGGGTTTGACAGTAAGCGTTTCGAATATTTTCCCTGACATGATCGCCATGGCACTTTCTATGTAGACTTGGCCTCAGACAAGTCATTAATTTTATATATTGTTTTCATTTTCGTGCATGAACATCGACGGCGGGTGCGGCTAGCCAACATGGTATGCTCACTCCTCCCGGGCACCTGGTCCCACTTCCAGCTTGCTTGGGCACCGCCGATGCTCAATTTGGTGCTCTATTGTGAGTGCCGTTGAGATTATCGTCAGGATATTCTTTAACTCATTCAAGCCAATGTGCACTCAATAATTAGGATAGAACATATGTTACAATAATGAGATTTTGTCACAATTAACAGCAAATGCAGATACTTCATATTCTGAATATAGACATAAATTTACCTCTAAAATACATCATATTGAACTAAAATGGCAATGTTACATGTTAACTTTGCATGACGTCTTCTTGCATTACACCTCATAAGGGCACTCCATGTATTATGAATGAAAATAAATCCCAAAATCAAAATTATTGACCGAAGGATCAATGATACCTTCGCCCAGCACATTTCACATATAAAGAAAGGAGAGGATCTCCAATAACACTCGGTTGCAGCATCCTCATCTAAATGTTAGTGTAGGTTGGCTTTTTAAAAAAAGACATAATTACCAATATTTATGAATGAAAATTAAGACCCATAGATTTATCCAAGAGGTCAATTGTTTCCAAATAGTTTTCCTTTAAATGTGCGGAAACCACCAGATATTGTTTTTTTTTTTAAATCATTCCAAGGAATGCATGTGTCGACTGCGAAACATAGCGACACTCAGGAATCACTTTTATAGGGTGTGACATTCAAGACATACGGACAAAGTGATCCCTTTGTGTCGCTATGCTTCGCAGGCGACACAAAAAGGTATTCCATCAAATACCTGGAAACCACAAAATATTGATTTTTTTAAATAAGTTTCAAGGGTCGTTTACTGTTACAGTTTTCCTTTAAATGTCTTGAAACTGCATGTTGGAGGGGTTAACAGACAGACGCGTATTGTAAAATAATCTATTATTTTTTGCACTCGTTTGTACAAATATTTTATTTGCCATCCGATTTTATCACTTGTAACACATGTACATTTGTCTGTGGCCGTAAATCTGCTTTATTTGTTTTGGTTTGAGATTTTGTGTTTTTTCCCTCGTTTTGATGTTGAAATGTGTTGGATGTTAAACGTCTTTAAATTCAATAGCATAATTTAAAACCTGATAAATTTACAGCATGGACCAGACATGCACGTTTCGGGTACTAAACCCTCGTCAGTGATCCTCAGTCTAATATATTATTATTTTGCGAGTAAAAAGCGCCGATTTTAATATTCTGTCATGATCATAATGAAAAGTAAATCATGATTTTTTTTCAAAATGAGCATAATAGACATTTTTCAAGTTGACTTTATTCGCACTCCGTGGTCGTATGGGTCAGGAATCAGGTGTAATAAAAAAAATAGTAAAATATGAACACTCAATAGACGAAATGACAATCAAGAGATTTAAATACGAATATTCACATAAGAATGTTTTACGTCTTCAAATTCATTAACATTATTTTAGAGCAGATACATTTCCAGCACAGACCAAACATACACGTTTCGGGCATTTAACCCTCGTCAGTGATCCTCAATCTAAACAATGAAATATGGCCAAAATTTGTGAAAATTATGTCCTAAATAAACCGAAGATAGCAAGATGGCTGGGATATGATGCTACAGAACCCAGGTTTTCGATAATTGAGATAATTTTGTAAACAGAAATTTTCAAATGTGTTTGAAGAAACGACCTTCCAAAATTTCCCTTTTTGATTGCTTCAAAAATAGGTTATTCATTATTGAATCGATTGTTTCTACAATCTTGAAAACTTGCTTTTATTTTTTTTTTCTAAAAAGAAGGGAGGAGATCTCCAACAAGACCCCTTTGCAGCATCAACAGTAAAACACCAAAACACCCGATGCAAAAACACAAAAGACGAGTACAGCATGAGACGGAAAAGAGACATACGACATGTAAACATCAAACACAAAAGACTACACATAAACCGACGAGACCAATGGGTAACCGGTGCCGACTTTGGACGGCCAACTGTCACGCAAGTAGCAAATGGTGTGGTTATCCTGGATTACGTGCGCACAACCCTCTCACTTCTCCATTTACCCAGAGGTCTCGAAGAACGTACAATTGTGGTGTAAAACAACCTCCTCACTGTAAGATGACATCACACAAACAAGACCGCGAAACGCAGAGGCCCCAGAGACACAGATGAATATGTAAATGGATATAAAAAGAGGGCATGCGTAATACAGTCCGTGCTCTGCCGGCTGTAGCGAGCTCATGTATGTAATCACCCGAGGAGTCCGACTGACATTCAGAGAGGACAGGTGGTCGGGGCCCTGTCTTCTCTAAAGAGGTTTGGACAGGGCCCGTCATGGAGTCCCGTCGTCACAGTCAGTCAGAGTGCAAGTCTCAAGGATGCGCTTGTACAAGACTGTAGACTGGTCAAGTACCAAGCCTAGTGTCCGTCTGGTGACATTAGGATCATATCCACGATATAAAAGGCGTTTGATGATTCTGTCTAAGGACCATTTCATCTGTACATACAATGTAGCAGAAACAAAAGATGACATAAACAGAGTCGGTCAAACAAAAGATAATAAAAAAAAAACAATGGTACTCACCAGACTGATTCATTAGGCTGCAGTGTGCTCGACAAGGTTTTGACTGATTTCTGCCCAGTTAAGATAATTCGTCTTATCCGGTCTGCCGGACTAGAGAAATTATTTTCTCGATCACTTATATAGTAAATGCAAAGGCGAGAAGCAAGATAACCTTTACTATCTATTGAGAATTGTATCAAATTTACAACTTTAATAGTGACGTTTCTAACAACAAACAATAGAAAATATATCAGAAAACTGAACATGCCACGTAATGGATGTTTCGTATCAAACGATTTTTTTCCATAATCAAGGTCCTTGCACTTTTCATGGTATTGAGTTTTGGTCATGGAAATTGTTGGTGGTTTCACAATAAAACAAGGACATTTATGCGGGAATATAAGAAGAGGCCCCAGTGGGCCTATTAGAGCTGAAACGAATTTTCGCGACGGTATAGATTTCAGCGAATATTCGAATGGAAAATTGGTATTCGAATATTCGTTTATATGTAATGCCCGTATGATTTGACGTAATCACATGCGTCAGTGTATAAACTGAAAGGCTCTGTGCCACGGAGAAAAGAAGTTGGATGCGGCGGCACTTTAATTAACGAAACGAAAGATAAAGCTTCGTGTAATCTATGTCCAAGAGGCAGTGCTAGTTTAAGATACAAGGAGACGTTATCGAATGTTATCAACCATTGAAAAGGAAAACACTCATCAGTGTAATGGTTAGTATTCACCTTATTCAAGCACGTGGCTGTCATGTGCCGTGTGTCGGCATAAGTAATTGAAAATTAAATATTTAAGGATATAAACGCATTACGGTATACTTTTTAAAAACCACCTACAGCGTCACGCCTGCCACCAGTACGCGTATGAGGTTGTATTTGAAATTTAAATTTATATACATTTACAAAATGAATAAAAATGTACATACTGTATTGGTATATAATCGGAAAGGATTTTCACCCCCCCCCCCCCCCCAAAAAATGCACGCACCATCTAACAAGTATATAACAAAGACCTGAAAATCTTTAGTAATAGACTGATTGGCTGTGAAACAGAGCCACACATAATATACTCTTCAAAAGAATAAACGCATATAACAATATTACAATGTATTATTATTATTCAATATGCACAAGCTATTGATTATTATGATCTTATTTGTTTGCTTTATTGATGGTATAGAGATAGTACAAGCAGTTTAGGGCTTAATTACGATTTTTTGATTTTCATAAAATCTCTTTTTAGGTAAAAACATGAAATTTCGAGTTTTCGACTTTTTATGTTTTTATGCATTTTACGTGTTTATGAGGCATTTGATTTTTGCCCAAGTCAAAGTTCATTGATACCCATAAAAAATTTTGACTTTAACTTCTTCGGGTCACTTCCGCTTTAATGCAATGCATGCTTACAATGTCCGATGCCATGCGTTTGAACGTTGCGACGTGATCGAATGACTCCCATTTGCGAGTAATACTCAGTAAAGATCAAGGATCAAAAGAGAAACTGTAGAAGATTTTTCTCCTTATGAAACGAATTTCTCTCTGTAAAACTGATTCGCAAATTCAAGGAATGCGACGAACTCTGGAAGAAGTCCTAGAATAAAACTTCATCATGCGTAGTAATGCCGCCAAATGTTATGAGATTGTCGCTGTTTAGTATGGTGTATCCGTTTGTCCATCGAATCAAAACATTTTCAAATGATATGGCAAACAAGCTCATACGGATCTCCGAAAAATACACAATTTGGCCTCTAAAAGAACATCGAGGGCATATTGTTTTTGAGTCATTTTAACTAACATTTTAAAACACTAAAGAGGTTCTCGTTGAATGCTTAGGGTCTGAAAATTCCATTTTGTACATTTGGTTTGATTTTGTCTATTAAAATGATAAATGTGATTATTTTAGATGTGCACTAAGGATGAAATGAACAAATACAAGCGTTACTTTTTTTGATGAGTATAATTATTTCATCCATTACTACTGTACATGTAAAAGTACTGTTTGTCCATCTCCTTGTCCGTCCATTCGTCACACTGAAATGATACGTGCATTTAAGGAAATACTGGCATTTGAATAAGTTTTACATAGATAATATCTTTGTTATTTTCTGTCGTAAAATATGAAACATACGCGTAGACGAGTAAAGTAAATTAATGTAACACATACCGTCATTTAACAGAATACAGTCAAGTTTACGATATACACGATCTACACCTTTGAAATTTTAGACTTTCAAACAGCATCTGACCTTATTTCAAATTCAATATTTAGTACTTACTATGCAAAGGGCTTATGCTTATTAATATTATGCATTTTGACAGACTGGAGTTGAAATTTTAAAAAAATAAACGTTTTGCTTTTTTTCACAGTCAGTCTGTCCAGGAGTCTACAGAGCGTGATAAAAAAGGGCGGGCGGGCGTCAACAATTGGTTTCCGGACTATAAGTCAACTACGAAAGAGGCTATAACAATGAAACTTCATACACTTACTCACCATTAGTCAAGGATGAGCCCTATTTATTTTGGGGTCAAAAGGTCAAGGTCACAGGACTCAGATGATTGAAAATGGTTTCCGGACCATATTTCAGCCTGTATTGCACCAATAATCATGAAACTTGCCAAAAATGTTTCCCTTGAATCAAGGATGAGGCCTATTGATTTTGGGGTCAAAAGGTCAAATGTCAAGGTCACAGGACTCAGATGATTGAAAATGGTTTCCGGACCATATTTCAGCCTGTATTGCACCTATAATCATGAAACTTGCCAGAAATGTTTCCCTTGAATCAAGGATGAGGCCTATTGATTTTGGGGTCAAAAGGTCAAAGGTCAAGGTCACAGGACTCTGTTGATTGAAATTGGTTTTCGGACCATATTTCAGCCTGTATTGCACCTATAATCATGTAACTTGCCAGAAATGTTTCCTGTGAATAGAAAATGACCGCTTTTGATTTTGGGGTCAAAGGTCAAGGTCACAGGACTCTGATGATTGAAAATGGTTTCCTGGCCATATTTTAGCCTGTATTGCAATTATAATCATGAAGCTTGCCAGAAATGTTTCCCATGGATCAAGGATGACCACTATCAATTTTGGGGTTAAAAGGTCAAAGGTCAAGGTCACAGGACTCCGATGATTGAAAGTGGTTTCCGGACCATATTTCAGCCTGTATTGCAATTATAATCATGAAGCTTGCCAGAAATGTTTCCCATGGATCAAGGATGACCACTATCAATTTTGGGGTTAAAAGGTCAAAGGTCAAGGTCACAGGACTAAGATGATTAAAAATGGTTTCCCGACTGAATTTGAGCCTGTATTGCACCTATAATCATGTAACTTGCCAGAAATGTTTCCAGTCTTTAGAAAATGACCACTTTTGATTTAGGGGTCAAAGATCAAGGTCACAGGACTTAGGTAATTGAAAATGGTTTCCAGACCATTTTTGAGCCTGTATTGCACCTATAATCATGAAACTTGCCATTAATTTTTGGGTCAAAAGGTCAAAGATCAAGGTCACAGGAAAATCTGTATCCTTGAAAAATATATTACACGCTGATATAGAATAAAGAGAAGACCATTTCTTGATCCAGAAATTTTCATTTAGGACCACAAAATGTTGTTACAAACCATACACATTTCATGTTAGTCTGCATATTCATACTTACATTCCAGTTTTGCCACTCGGCATTTTGCATCTTCGATGCATTTTGAGCTTATTCATTCTTTGGATCCAACATATGTTGTCCCTACCCATACAACAATGAAAAACTATACAAATTATTATTACGATTCCTTGAAAGAAAATCTAAAGGCGGAGTTGAAGTCACAGTCATCCCTTGCCTACACCACTGATACTTGGACGTCCTGCACAACTGAAGGGTACTTGACGCTTACAGTGCATTTTATAGATAGGGAGTGGCAGCTCCGGCATTACGTCTTGGCAACAATAGAGGTCAAGGATCACCACACTTGTCAAACGAGATTGAAAATGTTGTCATGGATTTCGGTTTATCAGAAATCTCAGTATCGGGCATCACTACAGATAAAGCGGCGAACATGGTGACAATGACGTCGCATTGGCCCCACATACGATGTTTTGCCCACATATTGCAGTTAAGCGTCAAGGCAGATTTGAAGGTCAAAGAAATTGCTTATGCAGCTGCCGTAGGGCGAAAATTGGTCGGTCACTTCAAAAAAAGTACCTTTGCATCCAACGAACTAAAATCGAGACAAAAACAGTTGGATTTGCCCCAACACGCGCACCTTATGTTTGAGAGGCTCGTAGAGCAATGCCTTACAATTTTTGCAGTCCTGCATAACCCATCTATAACTAGTCCTGCTGATGCAAGAGTCTTTGAGCTCTCTGATCAAGCGTGGAAAATCATTGAAGAGTTAGTACCAGTACTCAAATCGTTGCAGGTTGCTACGACAACGACCAGTGGGTCAAGTTTCCCAACCCTACGTATGGTGTATCCAATCGTAATTGGCCTCCATTGGAATCATCTTAATATCCAGGAAGATGACAGTCCCGTTTTTAATAAAATTTAAACAGTCTGTTTCTAAGGATTTATCATCTCGTTTTCCTCAGATGAGTCAAAGAAGATCCTGACGACAATCTCAACAGTACCAACAATAGAACACCAACTTGAGCATCGATGGACCTCTAGCAATCTAGAGGTGGGACCAGGTGCCCGGGAGGAGTAAGCGTCCCCTGTTGGCTAGCCGCACCCGCCGTCGATGTTCACGCACGAAAATGGAAACGATATATAAAATACATGCACTGTCTGAGGTTATGTCTATATAGAAAGTGTCATGGCGACAATGTCAGGGAAACATATTCAAAGTGATGAAGACCTTGCAAAGCATCCAGCTATTCTTATATGTGCTCTGGATCCAAGATACAAGTCATTGGAATTTCCGTCGTAAGATCAGAGGCGTTTAATTAATGATAGTTTAAAGACGTTTGAAAGGCAGGGAGAAGATAACCGTAATGATCAAGAAGAGATTGAGAAACCTGAATTCCCAGAAAAAGTCAAAATTAAATCTGAAAAGGACAATTAATCGGCAATGAGTTTCCTACTAGGGAATCTCGTTGACTTAACAGACGACACCGATGATGCAGACACACGGAAAACAATTATGGACGAGTATGACATGTTTCTTTCTGCACCGGCGGTCAAGGCAAGTACAGATCCACTCGAGTGATGGAAAAATGCAACTAAGTATAATATATTGCAATCTGTTGCGAAGTTCTTTTTATGCATTCCAGGTATATCCGTCCCATCGTAACGTGAATTCTCGGATACCGGTAATATTGTAACAAAGAAGCGGGCTAGTCTAGATCCTGAGACCGTGAACAAATAAGTGTTCCTTAAGTCAGTTTAAAAAAAACAACCGGTACCATGTACTCGGCAGAGAGTCAGCCGAGTGCTTCGCAATCACTTAGTGGCGGGAAACTACTTGCTAGTCCGTCCTCTGGGGTCTCTTTACCTGCATTGCCATCCCTCCAAGCAGTTGACATTCAGGACATAGACAAGGAGAGAAAACGTTTATCTTACCATACGACATGCATTCGAAATTGTTCTTTTGATCACTTTTTAATGTTTGATTACAGGTAGTAATTCCAAAAGCATCAAACTTTCTTACGAACAGTTACGATACGACATGCATTCAAAAATTTGTCTTTTTCGTTTATTGCGTTTTTAATGATTCATCACAGATGGTGATTCTAATACTGACAATATTATATAAATCCATCATATAATGCCATGCGCATTGGAATGGTATCACTGTCCATTAAAAATAAACGAAACATACATCCTTATTGTATTCATTTTTTTGTAATTAAAAAAATTTAGAAAGTCCAAAAGTAAGCGGTTGTAAAACTGTCGTTCTACGGATACCCCATGTAATTTCTCCCCCAATTTAGCTCTTCCCTCTCAAAGTGTAAGAAAGAAATCGATAAGTTTAAAATCCCAAGTTAATTCTGTATACAGTTCTTGTATTATTGGTGTCCATCACTTTTAAGCAGGACGTGAGTTGTTACATACCTACCTACACATACAATGTACACCTGACGTTTCTAATCTCAACAGCACTCACAATAGAGCACAAAATTCAGCATGGACGGACCCTAGCAAGTTAGAGGTGGGACCAGGTGCCCGGGGGGAGTAAGCATCCCCTGTTTGGCTCGCCGCAGCCGCTATCGATGTTCTCGCATGAAAATGAAAACCATATTAAAAATGCATGCACTGTCCAATGTCTATATAGAAAGTGCTATGTCGACCATGTCGAAACAGTTAAGAAGTGAACATTGCTAACAATTCCAAAAACATCACAACCCGTCAACAATTTGACTTCGGAGTGAACCAAAAGATATTATTCTTGATCATCCCGATGCTTTCGGTTTGTCGAAACGCGCTTCGTTTCTGAAGAAGTGTATCAAAGGAGGGTACCCCGTGACCTACGTTTGCATGCGGTGACGCTATCTGTTGAAAAATGTGGAAGAAAAACAACAAGACTTGTAGGAGACCTTGAGTAATTCATTCCTTTCATCAAATCCCTTCGTTGGCTCTGGAGAAGAAGTCAACCATGTATGGAAATCCCCCCAACTTTCCTTCTCACATGAGAAAACTTTTATGATAAAATTTCGTGGAAAATAAGAAAAGTATGCAGTAAATGAGCGCATAAAATCATATATAAATTCAGTTATTCAAAGACAATGGTAAAAAATGAGCATTTTCGACAAAATCCGAAAAAAAAAAAAACATCAAGAACGCGTAAAAAATTGACCTCGGAGAAAATAAGAACACTTCTTAATACATCCTTCTAGATCATCATGATGCTTTCTGTTTGTCAACATGTGCTTCGGTTCTGAAGAAGTTTGTCAAAGACGGCTACCCTTGTGTCGGATCCGATCGAAAAACAACACCTGTAGGGGACCATGAGTGCTTGATTCCTATCAAAGTTCATCAAAATCCCTTGAGTGGTTCTGGAGAAGTCCAATTTGTATGAAAATAACCAATTCCTTTCCATTTTTTACAGATTAGGTGAGCTAAAAAGGGGGAGAATAACGCCATTTTCCCGATTTTCGTACTTATCAACATTAATGACTTCCATCTTACATGCATTTATCTTAATATTAAACGTATTGAAGCGAATAACATCCGGATGACATATTTTATACCAATTCTCTGTAACCATTTAAACGATTTCGGCACGCATGATCTCCGATTTTCATGAAATTTCACACATAGGTAGGGACCAATGAAAAAGTAAATTGGACCAAAAAATATTATTACCATGGCAACGGACTATAAAGTTGAGAAATTGGCAAATTTGATCTATTTTGAAGCTCTATAGTTTGGTCTATATATGACATTAATGGAAGATTTGTTTAAGCATCCTAAAGACTATGACCTAAAGCTTTAAATACGCTCACTGAAAGTGTCTGGTATTGTAAAATTAGCTTATTTTAATACATTGATTTCAAAATGCTGATTGCATTTTCCAATTTTTCTTCTCTCTTGATTTGTATCTGATAAGGAAATAGAATTTATTAATTCAAGATAAACCCTCTTGTTGCTATATACATAAGATACCTTTGCAACAGATACTATGGTCTTTACTATTACTAAATTGCAACTTCAGAATATTTTTAATTTTTGCATCACAATGAACAAATAATAATTGTTGGAATATATCCAACACAAAGAGCTCTCTCAAAAACGGTGAAATAGATACTGGGAACATTTGTTACCATGACAACCATTTTCATAAAATAGCAATTTTTAATCCTTGGAAGTTCAAATTTAATATGAATAAAGATCAAGTAAGCCTCTATCAAAAAAGTACATATATAAGTTATGGATGGGATAAATTCTATTTGCGATTAAGCGAATGGCTACTTTTCTAGAAATATGTGTGGCTCTGAAAAGAGCCGTTTTGGAGTTTTGAAACTCAGTCTTCCATCTCGGAGTCAGACATTTCCTCGGAGATGATCTCGACCTCCTCTCCAAACAGCTCTCGTCGAAGATCAGCGACGGCCTCGGCTTTGTGATGAGCGTAGTCATAGTACATGTTTCGGAGTCCTTCGATTACAGCCAGGCGCAGTCTGAGATTGGAGAGAAAGGAACGATGATTGGCTTGCTTGGCTTTTGTGTATCTAAACTGCATGTCGTCCATCTTGTGATTCAGTTGTAAGATCTGCTCGTAAGCTTTCTTGAACTTTCTCTCGTTATCCAACAAGGAAAACCTCTTACTCGGCAAAGTCTTGGCAGGACTTCTGGACAATTTAGCAGTTCTCATCTTTGTAGCACTTGGTTTGTAGGGTTGTAAAATGCGTTGTGATCAGTTGTAGCACTGGAAAGTGAATACCAGATATTGAAAAGTTTCTCACTTTTATACAGTAACTGGATAGTTTAATGTCAACTGGTGGCATTATGCATATTGAGAAACTCGTGTACGACAGGAGTCAGTTCCTAAGACAACACCCTGCTAATTGCCTCAATCAATCACCCGTGACACGGCACTTGTCTGCTACTGATTATTGAGCTTGGACTAATAATTGGATAATTGACATCGTCCTTCTCCTAATAGAAGTAATATAGTTGATTAAAAACAAAAGTCTTATTTTCAAAAACGGAGAATATATTTGCATATAGATTTTGTGCGCTAATATTAAAGATACAGTGTCCCTGAAAATAAATTTTATTTAAAACGTAAAACTTATTCTAAAGGGTATAGAAAGAGGAAAAAAGGAGCCATAAAAAGTTTTATTTGAAATTATGCAGTAATTACCCTAATATTGTCGATTTTTTTTAAATGAAATCTCCATATACCTCTGTTGTAAAAACTCAATACATTGTAGGTGGCGCAAGTGAAATGAAGTGGAGCTGCGCACCCCAAATTCAAAATAATTATTACGTTTTTATAGGTCTATAACTGCAAATGCATGCGTTAGATAATTTGAATTTATACAAATGAGAATGTATACTTTCATATGAAAAGAAAGATTTAGCATTCCAAAATTTTGTAAAATTAATTAATTTTCAGGGACACCGTCCCTTTAATATATGATTTGAATGAATGAATGTATTTGAATAAATGAATTTGAATGAATTCAAATGAATTTGAATAAATGAATTTGAATGAATTCAAATGAATTTGAATGAATTCAAATGAATTTGAATGAATTCAAATGAATTTGAATGAATTCAAATGAATTTGAAAGAATTCAAATGAATTTGAAAGAATTCAAATGAATTTAAGTGAATTCAAAATTTAAATGAATTTAAATGAATTTGAATGAATTGATAAATGCAACCTTAAAGTTTGAAGTTTGTATATGGAGCTCCATGGTATGTACATTGTATTAGCGAAAAACTCTTTATTTGCCATATGGCAAATAGCGCTCAATTTATTCATATATGCAAATGTATACATATGACGATTATATTACGTCATATACCTATGTTTGAAACGCGCCAAATCTTAAACAAGAATGACCCGACATGCCAGGAAAAGCAACTACATTTTAAATGCATCAGATCAAATAAATACAGAGAGCCGAATGCGCCCTTGCAAAATAAAACTGTTTCTAATCCAATTTAACTTATTTATTACCAAAAAATTTACCCACTCTACGTATGAACACAACATTATCTTTATCCTGTCAAAGCCGATAAAGTGATTCCATCAATATGACAGGCCTATTTCTCAAAATATCGATTTTTCAACCCAAAAGTGACAGAACTTAATTTCATTTAATGATTCTCAAGTTGACCAAATCCGGAATTTTATATCGCGATCTATCCGAAACGATGTGGACAAATACACAGCTCCCTTGATTTCCTAGTGATAAACAAAGTTAAGGTGCGGCTAGTGACAAGTTTTGGGCTTTCTTAACATTGAGGGTATGGGCAGTATCGCCTCGAATTTTCACCTCAAAAGTGACAGAAGTAAAAATTCGTTAATTTATCAAAGATGTGGATTTATAAGTTCAGATTGTTGTAGAGTTTCTTCCTATATGAGGACAAATTTGATCGGTGTCATGAAATCGTGAGTATTCTCAATTTATTATATGCTCCCCATAGACTCCTACAATAAGAATATGAAGCCTACGGAATCCAACATGGCCGCTATGCAAATTAGGAAATTGAGCGCTATTTTGCCATATGGTATTTTTGTATGTACATGTAAACTTTCAAATAATTAATGGTTGCTATAGTAATTTGGCCAAACATTCTAAAAATAAGCATGTTTTGCTGGTTTAATCCCGATTGTCCCACATTTGGAAAAAATCATATCCCGATTGTCCTACATTTTTAAACAAACACATGCATAATGATAATACAAACATTCAGGTTATAGTCTGTTTTATTGTTGTAAGTTTTTTGTTACACGTTTGAAAATTATATATGACTAAATACGATACATTCTTTATTATTACTCATAACCCCCCCCCCCCCCCCCCTCTTGTTAACTTTTTTCTGGCTAAATGTTCTTATGTATTTTTCTCTCTCGAACACTTTCATATGGACGTACATTTACTCTTTATATTTTCGTAAATAAGCCTAATATTTTCTCAAAATAGTAAGTTTTTGCAAAAGAATATTTCACTCCAAAGACATGGACGATCTTCATTTTTGGCTCCATTATTGATTGAATTTAAAGCTATGGGATATAAATAATCAGGGCTTTTTTTAAAATTGTATCTGTACAGAAAATTAATTTCGAAACGTACATGTATATGCAATATAGTGATGAAAAAATCTTTATGTCAATGAAAAGAGGAGTCTTGATTAGTGTAAAAAAGAAGTATGGTCATGAGCTATACTAGTGTCGGTACGGTTTCCGGACAGACGTCGTTCTTTTTGAAGTAATTTGAAGAAACTTATTTTCAATATTCTGTGACAATTTTGAAGTATTTTAAAAATCTTGCATCTAAGTTGCTTAATCACTTTTGACTCCTTTCGTCCCTTTGAATTTTTCAATATTAAAACAGGGATCACCCTAGGCCGCGATTTTGCGATATTCTCGCATTTTTTACTCAAATATCGCATTTTTGCTGCTCTGTCGCGCTTAAACATCGCGTACCTCCTTTGCATAAATCGCACTTAGGTTGATACAATGCGACAGAATAAGAGTTTTGTCTTTAATTTTCAAAATTGTAAGCCGATTATTCGAATTCCGTGTGGGACATCACGTATGTATTTATGAAAACTCGGCAGGTCGGCAGGTATTGCAGACTCTGTATATATACATACCCAATCTTTTCCACGAAATTCCCGTTTCTCGTATTGATCGACGTTTGTATGCGGGCATTTTTTTTATCCGTAGATGCGAGCATTTAGTTTTACATTTTTCTAGCGGTTGTCAGCGGTACGTGCTCTTTTGTCATTATAATACCAAAGACTCAATAGAGTATGAAATATTACAATGCAGTCTCGGTATTGGACTTTTGTTTGCATAGAAAATGACCCGAAAAGAAAATTACTATTTATAGTACATACAAACACAGTTGAAACATTTTTACAGTATAGCGCACGCGAGTAGACCGGCTATGTACTCGAAATGTGTCGGCTTGTGGCCAGTACTCAGCAATAACTACCGGATAGTATCTTCAATGACTTGTAAACAGTTTATTAGTCCTTGAAATCGTCAATGTGAACAATAGCTATACAAATTCCTTAAAAATATTTACAATGCGTGAATTTAAAGTCTTGACGTGCACCCCCTCCCCCCGCAGATTAGACGTTTCCGTAAAATGACTTGTCAAGACGCGATGAAATCCGTTGGAACAAAAAAAAAAAAAATAACATTCACAACACAATGTAATTTCCTTTGAATGAATAGATACCGGTACTTCATATTTAACCAGCGACTGTAAATGAGGCAAGGCCGATATTTTTTTCTCTGAAGTTGTGAAAAAAAACTCGTCGGCGACAAATTATAGCAGTGTATGGTGTATAAGAAACAAAGAATTAATCTTATTTGACCTCATTTGTCATTAAAAATGGCATTCAAACAATGGAAAAAAAATCCATGGCGATTTTCACATTCAAATAATGTGTTGCTAGATGTGGACTCCACGGAAATAAAGGGAAACGGAAGTTTGATTTCTATTTCACTTTTGTTTTCATTCAAAATCTCATTGAAATCGAAAAAATCTCATTGCTTTTTAGCAAATGAGATTTTTATCTCATTACTCTGCAGGGCTAGGGTGATCCCTGTTAAAATATGTGTTCTATAGTACTACTTTTATTGTACTATAGACACGTGTGTTCGGATATTGAATCATCGTCAGTAGAACTTCATATCAAACAGTTTGAATAAAGCCAAAGTGAATTTTCCTAGCGCCATCTACAATGTCGTGCACAGAGGGAAATCGCAGAGAACCGCCCTTTTTTAATCTTCATCATTTTTCAATATCCAAAAATCATCCAGTTTTGTCCGAAATCGATCGAGATTGACAGCTTTAAAATTCGGTGTTCCGAAAATGGTCAAGTACTTTGCAAAAAAAAAAAAATAATAAAAAAATAAGCCAAAATATAGGGTCACAAAAATTGGTCTACAAATCTCATCTTTTAGTATATTTCATGGGCGGATCCAGGATTTTTAGAGAATGGTCCTAAAGTCCGAAAAAAAATAAATGAATAAAATAAATAAATAAAAGCACACCAGAAAGTACAAAAACATTCATACCGTTAATTAAGAAATCATGAATCAGACTTTAACCTTCACCCTTTGATCTCTAAATGACATAATTGCCGCAATTACCTAATTAACCTGCACACCATATCCCGATTGTCCCACATGACTTTTATACCTTTTTTATATAAATGTGGGACAATCGGGATGACACCGTTTTGCTGTTTTTCGAAGCCTTTTCCCCCAAAAACGAAACAGGCTTTCACAACTTTTTTTTACAAATATGAAAAAGCAAAGTCTAAACTTTGGTCTCACTCTCACTGGGCACCTGGTCTCACTCTCATATCGGGAGTCCGCTTCTTTTCATGTGGTGGAGGTTTTTGTTTGTTTGCTTTGGTTTCTGTTTTATCCTGATTTTGTATGCCTTCGGTTTCTGAATTATCGATTTTGTGCTGTATACAGGGATATGGTCATTATCCATATTTGTCATTTAGATCAAAGGACTCAAAGTGGGCCTATCTGCAATTTTACACAATCGTACCAATAGCAACGGGCATTTCTTAATTTTTTTTTTTTTTTAATTTTCTTTCTTTGAATACATTTATTATCATCACTTTGAATAAGAATTCAATGATCTAGGGAAAAAAGGACTCGAGTCCTTCGATTACAGCCAGGCGCAGTCTGAGATTGTAGCGAAAGGAAGGATGATTGGCTTGCTTGGCTTTTGTGTATCTAAACTGCATGTCGTCCATCTTGTGATTCAGTTGTAAGATCTGCTCGCAAGCTTTCTTGAACTTTCTCTCGTTATCCAACATGGAAAACCTCTTACTCGGCAAAGTCTTGGCAGGACTTCTGGACAATTTAGCAGTTCTCATCTTTGTAGCACTTGGTTTGTAGGGTTGTAAAATGCGTTGTGATCAGTTGTAGCACTGGAAAGTGAATACCAGATAGTGAAAAGTTTCTCACTTTTATACAGTAACTGGATAGTTTAATGTCAACTGGTGGCATTATGCATTTTGAGAATCTCGTGTCCGACAGGAGTCAGTTCCTAAGACAACACCATGCTAATTGCCTCAATCAATCACCCGTGACACAGCACTTGTCTGCTACTGATTATTGAGCTTGGACTAATAATTGGATAATTGACATCGTCCTTCTCCTAACAGAAGTAATATAGTTGATTAAAAACAAAAGTCTTATTTTCAAAAATTGAGAAAATATTTGCATATAGATTTTGTGCGCTAATATTAAAGATACAGTGTCCCTGAAAATAAATTTTATTAAAAACGTAAAACTTATTCTAAAGGGTATAGAAAGAGGAAAGAAGGTACCATAAAAAGTTTTATTTGAAATTATGCAGTAATTACCCTAATATTGTCGATTTTTTTTTAAATGAAATCTCCATATACCTCTATTGTAAAAACTCAATACATTGTAGGTGGCGCAAGTGAAATGAATTGGAGCTGCGCACCCAAAATTCAAAATTACGTTTTTATAGGTCTATAACTGCAAATGCATGCGTTAGATTCGCCTGAAAATTTGAATTTATACAAATTCATATGAAAAGAAAGATTTAGCATTCCAAAATTGTGTAAAATTAATTAATTTTCAGGGACACCGTCCCTTTCATATATGATTTGAATGAATGAATAAATGTATGTATTTGAATGAATGAATTCAAATGAATTTGAAAGAATTCAAATGAATTTGAAAGAATTCAAATGAATTAGAAAGAATTCAAATGAATTTAAGTGAAATCAAAATTTAAATGAATTTAAATGAATTCAAATGAATTAAAGTTTGTATATGGAGCTCCATGGTATGTATTAGCGAAAAACTCTTTATTTGCGTATTTTCATATGTACATGTAAACTTTCAATTAATTAATGGTTGCTATAGTAATTTGACCAAACATTCTAAAAATAAGCATGTTTTGCTGTTTTTCGAAGCCTTTTCCCCAAAAAACGATACAGGCTTTCACAACTTTTTTTTTTACAAATATGAAAAAGCAAAGTCTAAACTTTGGTCTCACTCTCACTGGGCACCTACCTGGTCTTACTCTCATATCGGGAGTCCGCTTCTTTTCATGTGGTGGAGGTTTTTGTTTGTTTGCTTTGGATTCTGTTTTATCCTGATTTTGTATGCCTTCGGTTTCTGAATTATCGATTTTGTGCTGTATACAGGGATATGGTCATTATCCATATTTGTCATTTAGATCAAAGGACTCAAAGTGGGCCTATCTGCAATTTTACACAATCGTACCCATAGCAACGGGCATTTCCTGAATATTTTTTAAAATTTCTTTCTTTGAAAACATTAATTATCATCACTTTGAATAAGAATTCAATGATCTAGGGAAAAAAGGACTCTTAATATTGTATGAAATTGCTTTCATTTTTGCGATTTGAGGTCATGTCGCCAAAGCAACGAACACAAACGTTGTTCCAATTTAAATCCTAATGTTTTATTTGCATAAACAACTCAAAAATGTAAGTAACTTATCATTGAATTTTGAAAAAAAATGCCAAAACACTATAATTTTGAAAGGGGTTCCTGTGTTGTTGCTGTGGAAACATATAGATAAGACCATAAACCCAACACTATTATTGCTTATTTGAAAAATCAATGATTGGGTTCTGATATTTCATCAGTGTTAGTTTAAGATTATGCTGCATAACTGATGTTTGAGACTTCTAAAACGCACAAAATGCTTTCAGTTTTCAAAGTATGTTTCCATGGCAACCGGATATATTTATCAAAAATTTAACAAATTTTTACTTTTGGGTCAGACGCAACCTTATGTATACATTTTATGAAAATCTGAGACATTCCGTGCCATGCGCACTTCATAAAAGTGCAAATGCTTACAGAGAATAACTATTAAAGAAAAATAATAAGATGTGGGTATATTTTAAACACACTGAACCAAATGACATCCGGACGGAATGTTTCAAAAGACTTTAACAAAATAGAAATTATAAGATGTGGGTATGAAGCACCCTGCACCGTCAGCTGTTTCTTTATAAATGAAACTATTCACTGACATGTGTTAAAATAAAAAATCAAGTAACCAATTCTCTTGATGGTAACCAATAAACGTGATTGTTAAGATACTGTAGAGGCTACAAGTAGAAAAGTATCAAATCCTTGCGAACACTGTTATTAGTAATCGTCTAGTTATTTCATTCTAAAATATCAACGAAATAACAGAAATTGTGGAGCCGCCAATTCTTTAACCCCCCCCCCCCCCCCAAAAAAAGAAAAAAACGCAAAATTCAAACTAGAGTACGCTTCTAAAATAAATTTGGCTGTTATTGAAAATAGTTTTGACTTCTAGTTCATCTGATGAGAATTTTCTGATTTAGGATCAGAACACGTACCTGGTGCATTAGCATTGATTGGAAAGTATGTTTAATAAGGTTACAATTTGGAGCACTTCGAGTTTTAATATAAATAGCCTGCGGCACGTTTAGCTTGTACATTGTTTCTCAACTTTTGGCGCTTGTCTATTTGATACATGGAATGATATCACCGCGAAAAATAGCAAACTGGTGGCATTTCATAAGTGAGTCTCATATGTAATCATATGAACTTTTCTAATTTTTATGACAGATAATAAGCATTGTTTTATACCTTTGATGTCAAATTAACACTTAGTAAGTGTAATGACCTATCTATATAACTGCTCGGTGTCAAAGACAATGTTGCACAACATGCGAGGTTACTGATGAGGCAAAGGAAATGTGAGAACAAACTAGATACACTGAGATGATTTACACCAGGAATGATGAATGCTGTTACCATTATGAAATGGAGATTAATTGACATTTTCAGTATAAAGTTGCAAGGTCAGTTGACCGCCCTTTAATGATTATGAAATTAATAATGTTGGTTTAAGGCACGGTCCATTTGATATTCTGGGGGGGGGGGGGGGGGGGGCTTGGGTTTTTTGTCGGAGCAAGATTATTTTTTTCGCCCCGGACCAGGGCAAAATTATTTTTTTCTTGCAAAGTTGGAGCAAGGAAATTTATTTTATAACAACTGATGTGAATATTAAGAATGTTTGTGTTTTTTTCAATAGAATTTCTTTAATTTTACTTAAATTAATCTAAACATTACTTTATTTTTATGTAAAACTTGTATTCACTTCTAAACTGAGAGAGATAAAAGATTTTTACAATATGTGATATATAATTTTCAGTAAACAAAATGTATAAAAGGTCATGTAACATGTAAGAGGGCCTGGTGCAAGATTTTTACATGTAGAAATGAAAACTAGTGAAAAAATTATTAAAATTCTCCTTCTAAGCTTGTATATAAAATTAGACACTATGGTGATACATGTATCTATTATTAATAGTAATAATTTATAATTATTATATTGATTATGTATTTAAGCATTTGATTTGTTTCAGTCACATGCATGTTTTTTATATTTTCAAATATGAACTTGCCAATTTACAGAACAAAAAAAGGCGAGCGAAGCGAGCCAAAATTTTTTCATAGAAAGTAAAAACTGCGGCGAGCGAAGCGAGCCGAAAAATTTTCAGGAATTTTAAGAAAATTTTATAGTTATTCTTCAAATTCAGATTACTTGTAAGAGCAAGATTATTTTTTTCTGTCACATCATGAGCAAATTAATTTTTTTCATCAAAATTCAGAGCAAAATTATTTTTTTCGAAAAAAACCCAAGCCCCCCCCCCCCCCCCCCCAGAATATCAAATGGACCGTGCCTAAGTACTCGAAACGTGCATGTCTGGTCCATGCTGTAAATTTATCTGTTCTTGAATGATGCGATTGAATTTTAAAACTTTTAACATTTGGTGAGTTTCACTGCTGGTGAACTAGGAGTCCCCAAGGGCACATGTAGCTAAGTTCGATCAAGTTGATCGTTTCTTCAACGCATTCGAATTTGTCATCAAAAGTTCTTGAATTTTCTAAACGTGGGTCCTGTAGCATCATATCCTGCCAATCCTGCCACGTCTTTTGGTACATTTTTGGACATACTACCTTATATATTCTTTAGTCATATTACATTGTTTAGATTGAGGATCACTGATTAAGTACCCGAAACGTGCATGTCTGGTCCATGTTGCAAATTTATCTTTTCTTAAATGATGCTATTTAATTTGAAGACGTTTAACATTTTATTTTTGATGTATATTGGTGTCTATTGAATATTTGATTCAAGTTTACTCCTCAGGAATTATTGGTTCCATTTTTAAAGTCTAGTTCGAGGGGAAGTTACCTATTTCGATACTTTAGTTAACAAAAATCTTAATAATTACTTCAACCAAAATGAAACGAGGGGATCTCCAACAACATTCGGTTGTAGCACCCACACACCTCATGCAAAACACAGAGCAGACAGGCACAGAAAGAGACACAAAAGGTACAAGAAACAGCAAATCACATCATAGAAACATCTAGACTAAATAATCAAGTCTCTACCGTTGTCGCTACAAGAGACTAAACACCACCATGTTTGTTACACAACGCAGTCGGACGAAACTGTTGCCCAACGATTTTTTTCATTTTTGGTCTGAATAGTTGATTGTGGGTGTGACTAAAGTAAACATTAATCTCACTATCTCTACCCACCTCGCGCTTTTTTTCTCGCTTCGTTTTTGTATTTTTTGCCAATTTTTAGCTCCCTACCAAACCAAAGAGGCAAAGCGAAAGTTCGGAGAAAAAAATGCAATAACGAAGCGAGAAAAAAAAAAACGCAAAGTGGTAAGAGATAGTTAAATAAATGTTTGCTTTAGTCACGTCAACAAGAAAAATCAATATCTCAGACCTTCAAAATGGAAAAATCATTGGGCAACAGTTTCTTGTGTTACTTGCCAAAATTATGATTTACCTGTGATATGAGTTTACCATTTTTCCTGTCCATCTTCTAGGAGTCTATGCTTTACCCTTCTTCCTACGAAAATGTGTTTTTATTTTTGTTTTCGTTGTCTTTGACAATGGCTTGTCTAACCATAATCTTTAAATTTGTAATTAGCTCCTGCAGACTCAAACTTTTCTTTGACTTTTTCCCTTCCTCTGCTTTTGTCAAGTTGAATGTGCTTTTCTCCTCTGGTTTCTGATGCAGAACATCCTTCCTAAACTTTAACTGGGCTTTTAAAGCTACTATTTTTGCGCTATCGCTTTCATAGGATGACAATATGTTATCAATTTCAGTTTTTAATTGCCAGAGTCCATGAAGTAGAATATCCTTGGTAAATTGTTCTTGTTTCTCACGTTTTTCTTGTTGAAGCGCTTCCTATTTTTGAATTTTGCAACGTAAAGCCGTTTTTCTGTTTTCTACGATTTCTTCAAGTCTATCTTTATATTTTTGCATCAGTTTTCCTACTCCTTTTGAAGCTTTCTTTATCAGCTGGCTTCTCTCCTCATCGGTCTTGCATTGAAGCCAGTTCAGGATCTTTTTTTTGTTAAGGAACATGATGCAAGCTTCAGCTGCTAAAGTAGTAATATTTGGTTTGGTGCTGTCCAAACACACTTTCCGCAAAGCAAGATGTTTTTGGTGCTGCGTTAACTTTCTCTCTGATATGGGGGAATAGATTATGCAAATTTCCATGAATTCTCCTTGAATAGTTTTCGACCCAACTGACACAATGCTGACAATAGTAATTGTAAATACAATTCAACTTTGTCATCAAAATCACACATAGTAATGAACACATCATATATCCTATCCTTTTTAATGTGAGTGGCATCGCCAAATGGCGATAGTTGGCCGCGCATAAATGACGAAACATTCGAGATGCATCATTAAAAAATGCTACCAGCAGAGGTATTTCTTATTTATATCCATATTATGGAAACATGCTTAGGACAACCTTAAAAATATGTTTGTTTCCCCGAACGCGACCCAACCCTTGGAGTGTGTTGGGTAGGTAGGTAGGAAAATAATTTTTGTTTCTTGACAACAAGAAACGTTATAGTCAAAACTAATCCATGATTTGTAAGCTGGCTGAAAAAAAGCTTGTAGCAAAAACAAGTATACAAAGATTGATTTTCCTGAAACTCTTTTATTTTGAAGACACCAACTATTCTATAGGTGTACGTTTTGGAATACCATTGTGTAGTTTTACAAACATTGCAGACAGGCAACACAATTTTATATTTTGTGAGGAGGGTAGGATCCCTCTTTGAACCGTCTGTTCCGCAATGTGCACAAACATCCTGTCGACCATGGGTGGCATCGAAAAAGTCAATGCGTTTTTGCTCAGGTTTTACCTTAGCAGATATATAATTCTGCATACTCTGACGGTATACCAGAAGCTTATCTAACTCGATTTGTTTAACCTCGTAATCTACTTGTACGGAAAGCGTCCATGTTATATAGTTGCCATTCATTGAGTTCAAATTGGTATTAGTAGCCCCAGCCTGCATGAAGAAAGGTTATTGAGTATCGACTTTGACCTACATTTCAAAAACTTTAAGCTGTGCTATACCTCTTCTACTATAAGGGGTAGGGCTTTGATATTTCACAAGTAGGTACCATACGACAAGACCTTTCATTTGAGACCATGTCTGTTGACTGAGTGACTTTGACCTTTGACCTACTTAAAAAAAATCAGTTTCGTCTTCATCTCTTTAACTATTAGGGAAAGGATTTTTATATTTCATGCATATATTTATTTATGACCAAGACCTTTAATTTTAGACAGTTAATGACCTTTAACTTAGTGACCTTGACCTCAACCATTGACCTACTTTTTGGCTGGATTGCAAAGCAATTCCGGTCTATAGATTGACGATGTCCGTCTGTCCGTTCGTCTGCCGTCAACATTTTGGTTAAAGTTTCTGGTTGAGGCAAAATATAAGGAACTATATGCCATAGAAACTTCATATTATACATGAAGGTTGCCCATGACAAGACCTTTCAATTTATGCCGTAACATTTGACCTAGTGACCTTGACCTTGGACTTTGACCTAGTTAAAGATTTTGGTTAAAGTTCCTGGTTTAAGCAAAATCTATGGAACTGTATGCAGAAGAAACTTTATATTATACATGTATGTTGCCCATGACGAGATCTTTCAATTTATGCCGTAACATTTGACCTAGTGACCTTGACCTTGGACTTTAACATAGTTAAAGATTTTGGTTAAAGTTTCTGGTTTAAGCAAAATCTAAGGAACTGTATGCAGTGGAAACCTTATATTATACATTTAGGTTGCCCATGATAAGACCTTTCAATTCATGCCGTAACATTGGACCTAGTGACCGTGACCTTGGACTTTGACCTAGTTAAAGATTTTGGTTAAAGTTTCTGGTTTAATCAACATCTAAGGAACTGTATGCAGTAGAAACTTTATATTATACATAAAGGTTGCCCATGACAAGACCTTTCAATTTATGCCGTAACAATTGACCTTGTGACTTTGACCTTGGACTTTGACCTAGTTAAAAATTTTGGTTAAAGTTCCTGGTTTAAGCAAAATCTAAGGAACTGTATGCAGTAGAAACTTTATATTATACATGTAGGTTGCCCATGACAAGACCTTTCAATTTATGCCGTAACATTGGACCCAGTGACCATGACCTTGGACTTTGACCTAGTTAAAGACTTCGGTTAAAGTTCCTGGTTTAAGCAAAATCTAAGGAACTGTATACAGTAGAAACTTTATATTATACATGAAGGTTGCCTCTGACAAGACCTCTCAATGTATGCTGTAATATTTGACTTAGTGACCTTGACCCAGTTGGTGACAAAAACTTACTTTGCAATCCGGCCATACCGTCTTTAGCGGTGTTTTATTAATCATTGCTTATATTTTGGCTGTTTCTCCAAGGAATAAGACTATTATTAGATACATAGTCTCTTAATGACAATGCTTTTTGTGTCGCCTGCGAAGCATAGCGACACTTAAGGGGTAATGAGTGTCTGCTTGTATAAATGACAGAAAAAAAAATAAAAATCTGATTTTTTTTTCAGTTATTTGTTATTATTTACTGAAAATGTGAGTGATTTTGAAGCATATGACAGTAATTTTGATACACCTTTCCATCAATACTTCATCAGAAACTGATATTGAAGATGATGACAAAATTTGTACACCTAATAGAAATCTCAAAAAATTACTGTTGCAGAATATTATTGGGGGGATGCAACTTATGTAATATTCATGTACTGGGACATAAAAAGTAGAAAAAAGCATGAAACACTGAGGTATCCATCAATACTTTTATGTTACAGCTCGGCAAATCTGATCAGCTTCAAAGTTTCAAATACAAAAGTTGGTAGAGTTATCTCCTGTATAATATATTCCTGTGAAGTAAAGGCAATCACACGACATGTAATTTCCTTCTCATTTTCGAATAAAAACCTGATCCTTTTAAGAATTATCTAGACTTTCTAAATGAACGTAATTAGATTTTTTTTCCCAGGCGGGGGGGGGGGGTCCAAGCAAATGAGGGAGGGGGGTGTTCTCTAACCTATTGTTGTTATAAAATTTATACATTAAGGAGAGAAAAATTAAATTTAAGGTTAGGTAAGGGGACTTATACAATTTTGAGGAAATAATCGGGAAAAAGAATAAGTCCTGACGATTTCCACAGATCCAGAGCACCAGACCTGATAAAAACTATGCTATATCAAAAAAAAATGGCCTAGTATTTTGGTTTAACCGTAAAATTTTGAGTGAACATTCCCATTATTTAGCGATCAAGTCATTTGGATCTTATCCTCAATGTTTTAAAAAGTTGTGAGTGCATTCCCTTATTGAACTAGTAAAGGGTTGTCAAATGCGAATATTTCCAGTGCGAAAACGTTTTGGTGCGAGTCAAACCGCAACCTTTTTATGTATCTCTTTGTTTTAAAAGGAGTTCAGATAATTTGAAAAATTTGACTCCGACTTTAACGGGAATACAGTTAAACACGGATTGAAACGAAGTAATTGACTGTACGAGTTAGCTCGCTTACCAGCCACTCGTTACCCCTTAAGGATCACTTTGTCCGTTGTCCGTCCGTCTGTCTGTCACACTTTGCTTTTTGTGTCGCCTGAGAAGCATAGCGACACTTAGGGATCACTTTGTCCGTCCGTCTGTCTGTTTGTCTGTCCGTCACACTTTGGGTGTCACAGCCCATAACTTTTGATTGGTGAGTGATAGGGCTTTGATATTTCACATGTGTATTTCTTGTGACAAGACCTTCCTACTCATACAATAATTTTTGACCTAGTGACCTTGACCTACATATTTGACCTACTTTAAAAAAAAAGAAAAGAATGGATATATCTTTTTATTGGTTAGTGTTAGGACTTTGATATTTCACATGTACAATCCTTGTGGCAAGACCTTTCTACACATACCATAATTTTTGACCTTGACCTAGTTATTTGACCTACTTTTGAAAAAAAGATAAGATTCGCTATATCTTTTGATTGGTAAGTGATAGGGTTTCGATATTTCACATCTGTATTCCTTGTGACAAGACCTTTCTACACAGACCATTAAATTTGACCTTTTGACCATGATCTAGATATTTGACCTACTTTTCAAGAAAAGTAATATTGGCTATATCTTTTGATTGGTAGGTGATAGGGCTTTGATATTTCACAACTATTTTCCTTGTAACAATGCCATTCTACACATACCATAATTTTCTTACCTTGACCTACATATTTGACCTACTTTTCAAAAAAAAATTAAGAATGGATATATCTTTTGATTGGAAAGTGATAGGGCTTTGGTATTTCACATGTGTATTCCTTGTGACAAGACCTTTCTACACAGACCATAAAATTTGACCTTGATCTAGATATATGACCTAGACCTACTTTTATTGGCTATATCTTTTAATTGGTAGGTGATAGGGCTTTGATATTTCACATGTATTTTCCTTGTAACAATGCCATTGTACACATACCATAATTTTTAACTTTTGACCTTGACCTACTATTTTACCTTCTTTTCGAAGGTTGTATATATCTTTTAATTGGTAGGTAATAGGTGTTTAATATTTTTTATGTTGAGACCTTTTTGTTACCAATTTTTACGTAGTGACCTTGACCTAGATGATTGACACTCTTTTCTGAAAATTTGAGAATGACCATATCTTTTAATTTGTAATTAAGAGGTCTGATATTTCAAATGAATTTCATTTGACAAGACTTTTCTACTGATTCCAATAATTTTGATCCACTTCTAGAATAATAATCAAACCGCTTCGCAGGCAACACAAGCATTCCTTGGATTGCTATTTTTGTATCTTAGAAGTTATTTGATTTTTGACAAAAACCTGCTACGGCGAGCTATGTAATCTTTGATTACCCTATGTTTTTTATAGCGGCGGCATTAGGTAATACTAGAAATGCCGCCGCTTTGTTTTGAGTTCCGATAGGTTTTGGCGGTATTATTCATATTTTTGTACACAGTGAAGATGGTGCGTGTTTACCAGAGAGTAAAATGTGATATTTGCCAGAACGAAATGGGGAAAAACAACGGAGACCTGTAAGAAGAATGGTGGGATATGATGCTACAGGACCCACGTTTTAGAAATTTCAAGAGGACTATATATAATTATGCCCCCCTTCGAAGAAGAGGGGACATATAGGTTTGCCGCTGTCGGTCGGTCTGTCGGTCGGTCGGTCTGTCGGTCGGTCGGCGACATCAGTTTCCGTTCAATATCTCTGGAATGAATTCACATATTGAAATGAAATTTGGTATACAGACACATCAAATGAAAATCTAGGTCAAGTTCATATTTGGGTCCGATCAAAAACATTTTGACAGAGTTATGCCCCTTGCATTTCGAAAAATACCAAAATTTCAGGGTTTCCGTTCAATATCTCTTGAATGGAGTTACATATTGAAATGAAATTTTGTATACAGACACATCAAATGAAAATCTAGGTCAATTTCATATTTGGGTCCGATCAACAAAATTTTGACAGAGTTATGCCCCTTGCATTTCGAAAAATACCAAAATTTCAGGGTTTCCGTTCAATATCTCTTGAATGGAGTTACATATTGAAATGAAATTTTGTATACAGACACATCAAATGAAAATCCAGGTCAAGTTCGTATTAAGGTCCGATCGAAAAAATTTTGACAGAGTTATGCCCCTTGCACTTCAAAAAATACCAAAATTTCAGGGTTTCCGTTCAATATCTCTTGAGTGGATTCACATATTGAAATGAAATTTTGTATACAGACACATCAAACAAAAATCTAGGTCAAGTTCATATTTGGGTCCGATCAAAAAAAATTTGACAGAGTTATGCCCCTTGCATTTCGAAAAATACCAAAATTTCAGGGTTTCCGTTCAATATCTCCTGAATGGAGTTACATATTGAAATGAAATTTTGTATACAGACACATCAAATGAAAATCCAGGTCAAGTTCGTATTAAGGTCCGATCGAAAAAATTTTGACAGAGTTATGCCCCTTGCACTTCGAAAAAAACCAATATCTAGGGTTTCCGTTCAGTATCTCTTGAGTGGAGTTACATATTGAAATGAAATGTTGTATACGGATACAGCAAATGACAATCTGGGTCAAGTTCTTATTTGGGTCCAATCAACAAAATTTTGACAGAGTTATGCCCCTTGCACTTCGAAAAAAACCAAAATTTCAGGGTTTCCGTTCAATATCTCTTGAGTGGAGTTACATATTGAAATGAAATTTTGTATATGGATACATCAAATGACAATCTAGATCAAGTTTTTATTTGGGTCCAATCAACAAAATTTTGACAGAGTAATGCCCCTTGCACTTCGAAAAATACCAAAATTTCAGGGTTTCCGTTCAATATCTTTTGAGTGGAGTTACATATAAAAATGAAATTTTGTATACAGACACATCAAATGAAAATCTAGGTCAAGTTTATATTTAGGTCCGATCAAAAAAATTTGGACAGAGTTATGCCCCTTGCACTTTGAAAAATACCAAAACTTCAGGGTTTCTGTTCAATATCTCTTGAGTGGAGTTACATATTGAAATGAAACTGTTACTTTATACCCCATAGGTTGTATCAATGCAAGTATAAAGTTGTGACAGACTTTAATCACAGAAGGGGTAGGGGGCATTAATGTTTTACAAACATGACTTTTGACTTGTTTATATAGTAAAGTGGCCCCCTTTCAGGGCAAAATCTGAAGTTTTCACGAAGTAATGAATTTGTACCAATATTTATTGTATAATGTACGCTACTTATGAAATGATCTATATTCTTTAATTTCCTTTCTCACTTTCATAGAATTTGGCCTTCAAAAATGGCATATAATGCCAAATTTCTGGAAAAACGTCATTTTGACGCTCATTTTCGACAAACTTCCTATTAGTTAGTATCGAGCGGGCTTCTGAACAACTTTTATATTTTGATATGTTGTAACTTTTATACGTTTCAAAGTGCATGCAAAAGGAAAAAGTTGTTCACGAACCCGCTCGATGTTATCTCAATGAAAATAATAAAGAATTATGCTATTTTTCGTGAAAAATTTATAAAATCACCGATTTTCATGATATTTATGCAAAATTTACAATGTCTTACAAATCGAGGAGTAGTTTTTGTAACTAGATTTCTCAAAATACAGGTATTAAATTTTCTTAAAATGACAACAAAATTTAATTTTGGAGAAGTCGATTTTAGGTGGCCACTTTACTATATAAACCATACATACTCCTTTTGTAACAGAAAATTTCAAATGCGTTGAAGAGACAGACGATCAACCGAAGTTGATCGACCTCGGCTACATGTGCCCTCGGGGACTCCTGGTCCACCAGCAGTGACACTCACCAAGTAGTACAAATGTTAAACGTCTTCAAATTCAATAGCATCATTTAAAGATACAGTGTCCCTGAAAATAAATTTTATTGAAAACGTAAAATTTATTTCGAGGGGTCTAAATAGAGATAAAAAGGAGCCATAAAAAGTTTTAGCTGAAAATATGCAGTAACGACCCTAATATTGTCGATATTTTTAATTAAATCTCCATATACCTCTATTGTAAAAACTCAATACATTGTAGGTGGCGCCAGTGAAATGAATTAGAGCTGCGCACCCCAAATTCAAAATGACGTTTTTAAATGTCAGTAACTGCGAATGTATGCGTTAGATTCGCCTGAAAATTTGAATTTAAACAAAAGAGAATGTATAGCTCGTAAAAAAGTTCCCCGCGAGGGGTTTGACAGTAAGTGTTTTGAATATACTTCCCTCACATTGTCGCCATAGCACTTTCTATATAGACATTACGTCAGACATTGCATGAATTTTATATATTTTCATTTCCATGCTTCATAAACATCGACGGCGGGTGCGGCTAGCCAACAGGGGATGCTTACTCCTCCCGGGCACCTGGTCCCACCTCTGGCTTGCTGGGGGTCCGTCGATGTTTGATTTCGTGCTCTATTGTGAGTGCTGTTGAGATTATCGTCAGGATCTTCTTTAACTCGTTTGTGTCACACTTATGCCCTTTGCCGTGTGAAGCTCGTAAAAAAGTTCCCCGCGAGGGGTTTGACAGTAAGTGTTTTGAATATACTTCCCTGACATTGTCGCCATAACACTTTCTATATAGACATTACGTCAGACATTGCATGAATTTTATATATTTTCATTTCCATGCTTCATAAACATCGACGGCGGGTGCGGCTAGCCAACAGGGGATGCTTACTCCTCCCGGGCACCTGGTCCCACCTCTGGCTTGCTAGGGGTCCGTCGATGTTTGATTTCGTGCTCTATTGTGAGTGCTGTTGAGATTATCGTCAGGATCTTCTTTAACTCATTTGTGTCACACTTATGCCCTTTGCCGTGTGGAGCTCGTAAAAAAGTTCCCCGCGAGGGGTTTGACATTAAGTGTTTTGAATATACTTCCCTGACATTGTCGCCATAGCACTTTCTATATAGACATTACGTCAGACATTGCATGAATTTTATATATTTTCATTTCCATGCTTCATAAACATCGACGGCGGGTGCGGCTAGCCAACAGGGGATGCTTACTCCTCCCGGGCACCTGGTCCCACCTCTGGCTTGCTGGGGCCCCGTCGATGTTTGATTTCGTGCTGTTGAGATTATCGTCAGGATCTTCTTTAACTCGTTTGTGTCACACTTATGCCCTTTGCCGGGTGGAGCTCGTAAAAAAGTTCCCCGCGAGGGGTTTGACAGTAAGTGTTTTGAATATACTTCCCTCACATTGTCGCCATAGCACTTTCTATATAGACAATACGTCAGTCATTGCATGAATTTTATATATTTTCATTTCCATGCTTCATAAACATCGACGGCGGGTGCGGCTAGCCAACAGGGGATGCTTACTCCTCCCGGGCACCTGGTCCAACCTCTGGCTTGCTGGGGGTCCGTCGATGTTTGATTTCGTGCTCTATTGTGAGTGCTGTTGAGATTATCGTCAGGATCTTCTTAAACTCTTTCATATGAAAAGAAAGATTTTGCATTCCAAAAATCTGTATAATAAATTTATATTCAGGGACACCGTACCTTTAAGACCAGATAAATTGTCAACATGGACCAGACATGCGAGGATCGTTAAACCTTAGGACCTTTTCAATTCCTTTCACCAAATCAATGTTTCTGTCATACAGAGGAGCCTGAAGATATCTATTTAATGAATGTCTGATATTCTCCACACTTGCTACCTTGTACTTTTCTCCGTCGGACTTTCCATGTAAAAGTGAAACATCGTTTCATTTAATCTGCAAGTATCGAACTGTTCGCAGTTTGATGGCTGATGTTTCTCAATCAAGTAAGAACGCGATATATCAGCAATTCTTCTATTTCTTTTGATGGTGTTTTAGAGCTTTATTTAGTTCTTATATCTTTCTTCCTCTGTCCGTGAAGCAAATCGCGCCGTCATGTTTTATTTACCTCTCGCGATCTCGTCTCTTAATAGAACGTGACGTCATGATACGGAGGAAGTATATCAAAATAATAAACTGTCAGTAGGGATTGATGGGTAATCGAACAACATAATATTCGACACTTCTCAGCCAATTACATTGCGGGAATTGAGCCAGAGATGGGATAACACTGGATCACTAGGTCAAAAGATAGACTAAGTAAAGAGGTGATTATGGTTCGTGGGTTTTATTATAAAGAAAAGCTAATGATTTGATCTTGCTGATTTTTCTCTGCAGCTTGTCCATAGATATTACCCCAGATGAAGATGAACATGTAGAAGAAGGAGATGATGATGATCATTCTCGACTCGAATAATCGACTCGAATTTTCTATGAAAATGAATTAAAACAAAAATACTGACTCGGCGTTTTATTTTCAATTACTATATATATTCAATATTGACCATTTTGATTTGTTAAATACAGGCTAGATGGAACAAATCTTGTGTAGTGTCCGAGATTATCTACATATCTTTCTCTTATTTACCAGACACAGCAGGATAGAATGACACGTCTATCACGTTGTTGTAAACGTCCATATGCCCAGAGAATATACTGACGATAGGCTTGATGGCGATTGACCTTATTGATGACAAATGTCAGCTTCATTATCAAAACAAAATACATCCTTCTTGTATAGTCTTGCTAGAGCCAACACAGCCTCGTCAAGGATGAGATCTTGAAAATCATGCAAAATGTTAAAAACTGTGATAATCATGATTTCAACAAAAAGAAAATGTTCAATACATCTGCAAGACAATTCAACTATGTATTAGGCCAGGTGTATCTCATGCTATTATTGTTGATATATCTTTATGGAGAAAGTAATAGAAATTATTTTACAGGTTAAGGGGAAACATGGTGTTGTTTTCCGCAACATATCCTTTCTTTTTCTGTCGGCATAATCTTACAATTTGTGCATATACACCAGCTTTGTTGTTGTTCTGTAGGCATTGAATGATGGCCTCCATGTTCCTGTCTGGTATGCCTGATAAGATAATCGGCAATATTTAGATATTTTGTAACCATTGATCGACTTACAGCTCTTAACTCATCAGTCGACATGCTATTTATGTCATCCTGAAATAAATAGACATACATGTTTAAAATGATCAAACAATTCACATTTATCTTATCCTATAAAACAGTACATTACCTTTAATTTGACCAATTTTAACTAATTTTAGCTTAAAGGCTCAAAGTGAGCTATTGGTATAGCACTTCCACTGCTTACATGTCTGTATCTTTCACAAGCCAGAACAGAATCTATGAACAGACTTTGATGAAACTTGGTAATCACCCATTCAATGAGTGCATGAAAAGTTATAGAAGAATGAGTTAATGAAGATCCTGACGATGATCTCAACAGCACTTATAGCCGCGGAAACGACCAACGACACTTGGTTATTTATTTGGTAGGGGTGTGTTGGCCGCGGGAATCTACATTGAATAAATCCGGGACTCAAATTCAGGATACGGCCGGCAGGAATCTGCACATTTTCCAGAGGATTATCGACATTGTTTCACTCGAATGAAATAAAACTAAACGATCGGTAATCATATTTACCTTGTAAAGCTTTAATATCGATGATACAGTCGAGATTCTACTTGCCTCCGCTTCGTCTCTTCGAATTAAAGCGCCATGCTGTAAGTTTACACTCATGCGTCAGGTCAAACATGCATAACAACGTCCATACATATGGGTAGAGGTGTCACGATCGTTTAGTTTTTGTTGTTTTTTTTTTTTTTCGAGTGAGACACAGTCAATAATCCCCTGAAAAAATTTGCCGATTCGTGCCAGCCACATCCTAAATTTGGGTCCGGATTTGTTCAACGTAGATTCCCGCGGCCAACACACCCCTACCAACCAAATATCCAAATGTCGTTGGCCGTTTCCGCGGCTACATCACTCACAGTAGAGCACCAAATTGAGCATCGACGGACCCCTAGCAATGACAAATAGGGATAATGAACATATCTCAAGACACAGCACAAAATCGATAATTCAGCAAATCATAAACCGAAGGCATACAAAATCAGGATAAAACAAGAACCAAACAAACAATGAAAAACCTTCACCATTTGAAAAGAAGCGAACTCCCAATATGGGAGTGAGACCAGGTGCCCATGAAAAGTCAGCAACTCCTGCTTGCATGCAACACCCGTCACTTTAATTCGGTATAATTGTCACATCTGGTTACTTCAATTTCGGTAGATACAAGTATATTCGGTGGTTAGATGATTGAAATGGTCTTAGACAGAATATCGTCCACCATTCTGGGGAGTGGAACATCATAATACATGTATATGAAAAGTTCCCCATATCGACCGTAGAACTTCCTCAGTGACGAGGTTAGTCGGCCACAAACGTATCCCTGACTGAGAAGCTTATTTGAAAGACGCCTAGCTCTCTGAACAAAATCCGTATATTTGGTACTTGCTCTGGCATAGCGTATCAACTGAGATATGAACACGCCATAAGCAGGCGATGATGGGATGTTGCTTCTCAGAAAAGGAAAGTTTGTGATGTTGAAATTGAAGTCGTCACGTTTGGTATAGAGCGGGGTGTTCATGTGACCATCAGTGTCGAAGGACAACATTCTGTCCAAAAAGGATGTTGAATTATTTGTCTCTGTGGTTTCTTTGACTTCAGGCTCCTTTCAAGATAAATTCTGCTGAGGTAATCCGCGAATTTTGGATTACTGATGGACAGCACATCGTCTATGTAATCTATAAGTGAAGTTACTGTTAGAAGTTACGTATCTGTTCCCTTCAGAGACCAAAGATGGGTAATTTTAACAAGTCATTGTAACACCATGTATATACATATGCATCGTACGTGCGGTAAATAAGCAGGAGGAATATTACACCCGTTTTCCGTTTTATTTTGATTTGATAAAATGTCAAGCAAGTCCACTTTTATCATTGTAACTAAAACTGGGTTTATTTCAATCAGTTTCAATGCATTTGTATCACACATACCGACGCCATTTTCTATGATTTTTGCATACCTTTGTACACGTGTAAATGTAGGAACAGGTGTAAATTTAGACAGTTGATGCGCGCGCCTCTTGTATGTACGATATATTACGCAAATTCATATTTCCGAAGTTTACCGAGATATTGTGTACCTGAGTGAACAAATTCTCAAAAGCAACATTTTCAGTGAAAATATGTACATGTTACATAGTTATTTCATCAAACGATGGTATTTAAAACCAGATAACGTTATAAAAGGACTATCAATGGATTTATCAACGCTGGACCTTTAAACGCAGCGGCCTTTTATAACGCATATTCTATGTGTATGGATCTAAGAAATTCTATGACATGCGTATAGCTGATGTATGGCTGAAGCAAGCTCAAGATCAATCACCCGAGAAGTCTGACCAACTTTCAGATAGGACAGAAAATAAACACCAAGTCTTCTCTGACGAGATTTCAACAAGGCCCATCATGGAGTCCCGTCGTCACAGTTGACCAGTGTGCAACATGGGAAAGACACTGGTATAAAACTGTAGAATGATCCAGTGTTTTTGTGATGACTTTAGGATCATATCCTCGGTAAAGCAGGCGATCGACTATTTTCTTACATTTTTGGTTGTTTGATCTGCCTTTGATCCTTCTGATTTTGTCTATAAGGTCACCGTAAAATGAAGGCAATGGAATTCCCAATGATACATAATCTGATGCCGGAGTAGAGTTACCAAAAGGATTGTTAAAGTTTATGCTATCTAAATCCTTGACTTTTTGTAATTTGTATATTTTTGTCATGAAAGTCCGAAAAATGGGAGCAAGCTCTTGCGTTTCTGATGAGCTGAGAGAAGTAAATGCCGTAAGATATAATCTTGGAACATCGCCATCAAGCCGAGGAAAAATTAACTATGTTGAAGCCAAAAGTCTTCTCTTTCGTCGTATATCTTTGTTTGAATTTCTCCGTTATTAATTTTGAAATCAAGATCCAAAAATGGTGTAGAAGTACCATTTGTGTTCGCTTTGTTCAATGTTAACTCCGGAGGATAAATTTGAAGTTTTGTAATAGTAAAAATGTGGGTTATCAATATTCAAAATTTAACTGAGGAAAAGAATCCTTTTGTGTCAGAAGTACACATATAAATGTTTTACCCTTTCGATTAAAACACAATTTCACAAGTTTTGATAAGTGATAAGTTTAATATAAAGACACCAGATTATGTGTTATTCAAAATGGATTTTTCTCGGAATTCTTCGAAATTGGTAGGGGCTGCAGGGGGATCCGATATCCCCATCTTTACTTAATATCTGTGTAGAGATTTGGGGCATCTTGATTAGAGAAAATAGATCATTGAATGGAATTTTTCTGGGATAAAAAGAATATCGTCTACTCCAATATGCAGACGACACTTCCTTATTCTTAAATGGAAGTGAAAACAAAAACACTTAGAAGTGCACTACACCTTTTATTTCAATTTTCAGGGCTAAAGCCAAACATCGAAAAACTTCAAGCAATATGGATAGGTACACAGATTGGATGCAAGCAGAGACTATGTAATAATTACCAACTAAATTGGAATAATACTTCTTTCACTGCATTAGTAATAATTTTTTCAGCTGGTGAAAATATTTTTATTTTGAAAACAAGTTCTGTATCATCAGATTAGAGATCACACAATTGTCGAAGCGAAGTTTAACCAAACTAGGAAAAATTACTATTGTCAAATCATTACTTCTTCCAAACTTACGCATTTGTTCTTTACTCTCCCATGTCCAAAACATTCCTTACTCAAAGAAATAAATGATAATTTATTCAGGTATATTTGGAACAACAAAAGGGACAAGGTTAGCAGAAAACAAATGGTGAAAGACTACAATGAGGGTGGCTGTCGTATGATTGATATTTTTGCCTATGCAAAAGCAATAAAGATATCGATATATACACATCTAATACAAAGTGAGTGTGACTGGGAAGCTCTTTTTTCTATAATCAGCAGAGCTGATACAGAAAAATTAGTTAAACTTCGGGATGGTTACCCTTTAATGTGTGCTAAAAGGACATCAAATATTTTATGCCTCCCTTCGAAGAAGGGGGGACATATAGGTTTGCCGCTGTCGGTCTGTCGGTCGGCGACATCAGTTTCCGTTCAATATCTCTTGAATGAATTCACATATTGAAATAAAATTTTGTATACAGACGCATCAAACAAAAATCTAGGTCAAGTTCATATTTGGGTCCGATCAAAAACTTTTTGACAGAGTTATGCCCCTTGCATTTCGAAAAATGCCAACATTTCAGGGTTTCCGTTCAATATCTCTTGAATGGAGTTACATATTGAAATGAAATTTTGTATACAGACACATCAAATGAAAATCCAGGTCAAGTTCGTATTAAGGTCAAATCGAAAAAATTTTGACAGAGTTATGCCCCTTGCACTTCGAAAAATACCAAAATTTCAGGGTTTCTGTTCAATATCTCTTGAGTGGAGTTACATATTGAAATGACATTTTGTATACAGACACATCAAAGGAAAATCTAGGTCAAGAGTATATTTGGGTCCAATCGAAAAAATTTTGACAGAGTTATGCCCCTTTCACTTCGAAAAAAACCAAAATTTCAGGTTTCCGTTCAATATCTCTTGAGTAGAGTTACATATTGAAATGAAATTTTGTATACGGATAAATCAAATGACAGTCTAGGTCAAGTTCTTATTTGGGTCCAATCAACAAACTTTGGACAGAGTTATGCCCCTTGCACTTTGAAAAATACCAAAACTTCAGGGTTTCCGTTCAATATCTCTTGAGTGGAGTTACATATTGAAATGAAATTTTGTATACAGACACATCAAATGAACATCTACTAGGTCAAGTTCATATTTAGGTCCGATGAACAAAATTTTGACAGAGTTATGCCCCTTGCATTTCGAAAAATACCAAAATTTCAGGGTTTCCGTTCAATATCTCCTGAGTGGAGTTACATATTGAAAGGAAATTTTGTTTTCAGACACATCAAATAAAGAAGTTTATTAGAAGAAGAGCTTTAACAAAGCATAAATGCTGTACATACAGGTCCTCCTGACAGTTATACTTCTTTGACTATTTTCATTACACTGTTACTTTATACCCCCGTAGGTTGTATCAATGCAAGTATAAAGTTGTGACTGACTTTAATCACAGAAGGGGTAGGGGGGGGGGGGGGCATTAATGTTTTACAAACATGACTTTTAACTTTAAAAGAATCATTGACCATGCTTCGTGAGTATATGCGAATTATTGACAAAAATAATGTAAACCATCTAAACAAATACTTGCTTTATAATTTAGAGCTTTAACATTCAAACGACGTTAAACATTCGTTTAACATTCAACGTTTAACATTCGACGTTTAACATTCAAATAGATAACAGATCAATACATCTTAATGTACTACTCGAGAAAAGTATTACTTGTGTACGATCTCTTCGATTTCCATGGAAATATACTCACCTTTGATGACTTTAGAGAAAGATTTAATGTGAATATTTGCTTTACTACTTACCTTGGTATCAAAAGAGCAATATTTAAAAAATGGCCATCCTTGAAAGATGGATTTGAAATGGAACAATTACCCATCATACCACATTACATACAAGTTCTATTACATGATGATAGAGGATGAACCCGTTCTATCTATGACGCATTTATAAAAGAACATAAAGTATCTGAAACATATAGGGTAAAATGGGTACAAATTTAAATTATATCAGACATTGAATGGAAGGAAATAAATCAAAATATATTTTTTCTGGAACAGACAGTAAATATTTACAATGGTTTCACATGTAGCCAAGTTCGATCAATTTCGGTTGATCGTTTCTTCAACGCATTCTAAATTTCTGTTATCAAAATTTCTTGAAATTTCTAAAAAGTGGGTCCTGTAGCATCATATCCCACCCATCCTGCTACGTCTTTCGGTACGTTTTTCGACATAGTAACTTTCATACTTTTTGGAATATTATATTGATTAGATTTTAGGATCACTGATGAGGGTTAAGTATCCGAAACGTGCATGTCTGGTCCACGCTGCCAATTTATCTGTTCTTAAATGATACTATTCAATTTGAAGATGTTTACATTTATACCACTTGGTGAGTGTCACTGCTGGTGGACCAGGAGTCCCCAAGGGCACATGTAGCCAAGTTCGATCAATTTCGGTAGATCGTTTCTTCAACGCATTCTAAATTTCTGTTATCAAAATTTCTTGAAATTTCTAAAAAGTGGGTCCTGTAGCATCATATCCCACCCATCCTGCTACGTCTTTCGGTACGTTTTTCGACATAGTAACTTTCATACTATTTTGGAATATTACATTGATTAGATTTTAGGATCACTGATGAGGATTAAGTATCCGAAACGTGCATGTCTGGTCCACGCTGCCAATTTATCTGTTCTTAAATTATGCTATTCAATTTGAAGACGTTTACATCAATATAGAATTACTCATCGAATTATGGCAACGAACAAACTCTTATATTCGATGAATACTAAGGATTTCGCACTCTGCTTTATTTGCAATGCTGAAAATGAAACAATCTTACATTTACTTCATGAATGTCCACATGTACAAGAACTGATATTTTTCCTATGGGTACAAATTGTGCGCCTCTTGTTGCAGATTTATTTTTATACACATATGAAAAAAGAATTTATTCAAAATTTTCAAAAGCAAAGAAAACATGATAATGTGAAATGCTTCATTGGTACTTCTAGGTACCTGGATGATATTCTTACTATCGATAATCCTGTTTTTGAAGAGTATAAAGATGTTATTTATCCACAAGAATTGACTCTAAACAAGGCAAACGTTACAGACACAGACACACCATTTTTGGACCTAAATATCAAAATTGTCAATGGAGAAATTCATACAAGTGTAAATGACAAACGAGATGATTTTGGATTCAACATAGTAAATTTCCATTGGCTTGACGATGATGTTCCTAGATTACCGTCATACGGTATCTACATTTCACAGCTCATCCGGTTTGCTAGAGCATGTACTAATAGTTTTGATTTTCATAATAGAAATTTACAAATTACAAAGAAACTTTTAGCTCAAGGTTCTCGCTTTGACAAACTAGTAAAGACTTTCTGGAAATTTTACAAAAATTATGATCAACTTCTTTTGAAATTCGGACCCATACAAGCAACAGAGTATATTACTTTAGGTATTTCACAACCTGCATTTTATGGTGACATAATTAACAAAATAAGAAGGATCAAAGGTAGACAGCACATTTATCGAAAATGCGTCAGAGTCATCAAACGCCTTTTATACCGTGGATATAATCCTAATGTCACCAGACGGACATCAAGCTTGGTACTTGAACAATCTACAATGTACGAGCGCATTCTTAAGACTTGCACTCTGACTGACTGTGACGACGGGACTCCATGACGGGCCCTGTCCAAACCCCCTTAGAGAAGACAGGGCCCCGACACCCTGTCCTCTCTGAATGTCAGTCGGACTCTTCGGGTGATAGCATATATGAGCTCGCTACAGCCGGCAGAGCAAGGACTGTATTATGCACGTCCTCTTTTTATATCCATTTACATATTCATCTGTGTTGCTTGGACCCCTGTGTTTTACGGTCTTGTTTGTGTGTGGTCATCTAACAGTGAGGAGGTTGTTTAACACCGTAATTGTGCGTTCTTCGAAACCTCTGGGAAATCGGAATACTGGGAGGGTTGTGCGCACGTAATCCAGGATAACCACACTGTCTGCTATTTACGTGGCAGATGGCCGTCCTATGTCGGCACCGGTTGTCCATTGGTCTCGTTGGTTTATGTGTAGTCTTTTATGTATCATGTTTCTACGGTGTGATTTGGTGTTCCTTGTCCCTTTTGCGTCTCTCTCTGTGGGTGTCTGTTCTGGGGTTGTTGTTTTTTTTTTGCATTCGTGTTTTGGGATTTTGCTGTGGGTGCTGCAACCTAGTGTTGTTGGAGATCCTCTCCTTTCTTTTAGAACTAAAACACTGGTTGGAACAAAATAATAGTATAACCATTGATGTAGACAGGAAACATTTTATTCTTGGTAAGTGTGATAACTATGCACTCAATGTAATATTTTACTGCCCAAGGCATTTTGTCTACATCGACATCTTTCTCTTTTCTTGTGACCTTCGTGTTGGTTAAGGCTGTCCTCGAAAAAGTAAAGCCAATCGCAGCCAAGCTTCAAGAACATGATTTGTCAAGCTTTGCATTAGTAGAGCAGCGCATTACGACAGTTAAAGATATGCGCACAAACATCGATGTTCAGTTTGAAAGTTTTTTTACCGAAAGCAAAAAGATGGCTGATGAGTTGGGACTCGATGATAAGGTCCCAAGATTGTGTAGGAGGTAAATACATAAGAGCAACGTTGGTGATGGCACTGATCCTTCACTTTATTTCAAGGCCAATATCGCTTTCCCTTTTCTTGATTATTTACATCAAGAATTAAGTTGCAGGTTCAAGAAAGACGATGGCCCAGGCTATTCAGTATTACCACTGGTCCCTGATCACATGGCCAAACTAAGTAATTCAGATGTTAGTCGCTTAGCAAATGACCTGATGTTTTGGAAGGTGGACTTGGAAAGTCACAAGCCGATGACATCAAGTCTGTGCTGTTTGAGTGGAGGAGGGATTGTGCAAATATGAAAGAGGAAGACAGACGAGACGTATAGAATAACTGAAGGCGACATCTTCCCGGACGTTAAAACACTCTTGCACATAGGCTGCATTTTGCCAGTGACCTCCAGTGAAGCTGAGCGCTCTTTTTCTGGTTTAAGAAGGATAAGATCAACGATGAATGAAGACCGGTTGGCGGCCCTGGCTCTTTTGCACATTCACCATGGCATGAACATTAGCATACAAGCAATATGTGAAGAATTCTCAAGGAAAAATAAGAGAAGGTTATTCAATGACAAATATGGATAATGACCATATCCCTGTATACAGCACAAAATCGATAATTTAGAAAATCAGAAACCGAAGGCATACAAAATCAGGATAAAACAGAAACCAAAGGAAACAAACAAAACCTCCACCATATGAAAAGAAGCGAACTCCCGATATGGGAGTGAGACCAAGTGCCCAAGAAGAGTAAAGCCCCCTTCACACATTCACGGATCGGGCCACGGATAGCTACGGATCGAGAAAATTTTTACATCCGAAGCAATCCGTGGCTCGATCCGGCACTAGTCGTGACAAGTCGTAGCTATCCTTAGCAATCCGTAGCTATCCGGGATGAGACAGAAAATATTTCAACATGTTCAAAATTTCCCTCGACTCCGCTACGGATAGATTTGTCGTAGCAGAGTCGTAGGGGAGTCTTAGCAACCCGTATTGGAGTCGTAGCTATCCGTAGGAGAGCCGTAGTATCCCGTAGCAATCCGGGACCAATTTTGTGATAAAAATAGCAATACGACTCTGCTACGGATTACTACGACTCTCCTACGGATTGTTAAGACTCACCTACGGGTTGCTACGGATAGCCAAGAATTGTGTCTTATATAAACTTCAAATTTATTGGGTTTCTGTGCGTTTTTCGGTCAATATATGAGTAAATACTTCAACTATTCAATTTCAGGTCATGATATAAAGGCATGTATAAAACCTCAATACTGTTATAAAACAAGTGAGACCATCTCAATTTGAAAATATTCGAAGTTTTAGTAAATAATTATGGATTAAAAATGCATAGAAAATTCAAGCCCAGTCCTACCAATCCGTACTGAAGGAGCTATCCTTGTGCGAATCCGTATTCGAGTCGTGGTAATCCTTAGCGATCCGTACTTATCTGTATCTATCCGTACACGTGTCGTAGCAATCCGTAGCAATGTCGGGACGATATCCGTAGCAATCCTTAGCTATCCGTACTCGATTCGTATCAACCCGTAGCAATCCGTACTGGAGTCGTATGTTCATGATTCATCGAACATTTTGCGTCCCGACTCGCCACGGATAGGCTTTTTTGGAGTCGTAGCGGAGTCGTGGCTCGATCCGTGAAAGTGTGAAGGGGGCTTAAGCATCTCCTGCTTGCATACAACACCCGCCGCTTCAATTCGGTAGAACTGTCACAACCAGTTACTTAGGTGTGTAAGTCATGTATTTTGTTTGATTAAAATATGATAAAGACACAAACTCAACTCAATAAAAACGAACCATAAAAAACAACAACGAAAATATAAATAAACACACACAAAAAAAAAAAAAACACTTAGCTATCCGTAATCGATTCGTATCAACCCGTAGCAATCCGTACTGGAGTCGTATGTTCATGATTCATCGAACATTTTGCGTCCCGACTCGCCACGGATAGACTTTTTTGGAGTACTCGTAGCGGAGTCGTGGCTCGATCCGTGAAAGTGTGAAGGGGGCTTAAGCATCATTTTGTTTGATTAAAATATGATAAAGACACAAACTCAACTCAATAAAAACGAACCATAAAAAAAAACAACAACAAAAATATAAATAAACACAAAAAAAAAAAAAAAAAACCCGGTTCTAATAAAAAAAACCCGGTTCTAATTGTGGAAGCATCCTCGTGGCTAAAACTGGTAAGCTTTCAATGGACGGCTAACATCTACTAATTTTCGTCTTTAAAGGTACGGTGTCCCTGGAAATTAATTTAATTTTCAAATTTTTATATTGCAAAATATTTCTTTTCATATGAAAGATTACCTTCTCATTTGTATAAATTTACATTTTCAGGCGAATTTAACGCATACATTCGCAGTTATATCCGTTTGAAAACGTAATTTTGAATTTGAGTTGCGCAGTTCGAATTCATTTTTCTGGCGCCACCTATAGATATTGCTTTTTTACAATAGAGGTATATGGAGATTTAATTATACAAATTCGGCAATATTATGGTCGTTACTGCATATTTTCAAATAAAACTTTTTGTGACTCCTTTTTTCCTCAATCTAGACCCTTCGGATTAAATTTTACGTTTTCAAGGCAATTTATTTTCAGGGACACTGTATCTTTAATGTCTCCCAAATGCCTTTATGTTTATAGTTTTACGTCAGTTTTAGGTCACCGTGGGGTATCACATGATACACAAATGATATGTTCCTCGGGAATCCCCTTTGATTGACCCAAGTAAATACTGTCTAAATCTACTTTATATGAATTTATTTTAGGCCTATCATATGGTCATTATCATAAATTATATCATGGTAAGGAGCTGTTAAGATAAGGGCCGTATTTAGCCCTGAATCTCGTGACTTATTTCTTCCGCATGGCGAATCGTATACAGAAAAACATGAATAATTATTGAAATAGAATGTATTTGCAGACCTTTTACATGTTTTACATCATGTTAGGGAACTCTTAAGGTTGTAAAATTAAGGTCGAAAGAGGTAGGGGTGCTCGGATAGAAAATCCGATAATATCGACAAAAAAACATATAAATTTCTGAATATTTTATCTAAAATGGATAAATATAAGCTAAAAGACATCAAATATGTCTACATTGTGTATCAGCAATAGATTTCGAACGATCTACCTCCTTTAATCGGTAAATAATGAAATCCGGAACTTAAAACACGGTCTTATTCTTCATTCAATGGCTACAATGTACGCCTTTTAGCGCGAAATACACATTGACGGAGAAATGAACATCACTCTTGCTTATTTCGTTTCTAATTCTTGTATCTTTCATTCAATCATATTGAGTACACAATATTTGATGGATTAATGAGGAAAAATAGTCAAATGTGTTATATTTAATGGTCAAAAAGATCGATTCTTATAAAATGCACCACCCTTTCCATTTTTAGTTTTTCGTCTCTGGGGTAGTGTTCCCCCCGGAGATACAGAACCCCACTTTGCCAAAAAGTTTGTATCACGGATACACATCTCCAGTAAAAGTGGCTTTCTGTATATCCGGGGGGAACAATGTTCAATAAAACTTTTCCGTTTTCTATTGATTTCTATGAGAAAAGGATAAGTTTTGACCCAAAAATTAGCAATATTATGCAAAACAGATAAAAAATAACTTCATATTCTGATGGGATGCCGTATAGGTATACATTTTACCAAAAAAGGTTCTTGAAATTTCAGTTTTCAAAATTCCACTTTTCAGGGCTGATTTTACGCCTTTTTTTAACAGCTCCTTTATTCTGGTCAAGAATAGACGTATATTTGGAGAACACTTAAACAGAAAATTTTCTATCTGTCCGTGCACCATATCATAACATGTGGCAAGCATTGAAAATTTTCTAGTGATGCCCCACGGTGATTGTTAACAGGCGATTTCGTGGAAATCCATGAGCTTCCGGGGGCGAAAGAACCCCCCCCCCCTGGTGAAAAAAAGATGGGTCACAGCATGAGAATAAAATTTTCAAAGAAAGAATGCTATATACTAATTTCATGACTGCTCTAATGGCACTTTAAGTCTTGACCATTGTCCGCCTGAAAAAACTTGAATTTGTCATTGTAATTAAGGTCAACTTAATTTTTTCAGACAAATTTAACGAAAGCAGCAAAAACTCAATATTAGAGCGTCACCTACAACTTCCATCGATTTATGTTTATTTCGTTTATAAAGCACTCTCTCGTTTATTTATGACAATCAAACAGTCAAATGCCATAAAATGCAAAAGTTTTATCATACATGTACCTCGAAATCGTTTAAAGAAGCAAATGTGAAGGCTATTTGATAATGACCTGGCGGACTATGAGGGATGAACAGGGTGAAAGGGAGGGGGCGGGAGGAGGGAGGGAGGGAAGGGGGAAAAGGGGAGGGAGAGAGAGGGGGGGGGGGGTAAGGGAAGGATGAAAAGGAGGAGGAGGGAAGAGGGGGCGGGATGGGTAAGGTGAGGGGGATGAGAGGTACCCCCCTGTTCGCCACCCGACTGTGCAGCTTTTGTGTTAAATTCTGCAAATAATTAGCCTTTCAATCAAATTTCCCTGGTCAGATGAACTGACCAAGTACTACATAGTCCATCTGTGGTCAGTTATCTATTCTTTCATCAATTTCTGAAAACATGTGGTATATAAATACAGTATGAATGTACCGATAATAAGTATATTTAGTGCCTAGATGTCTTCAGGGTACATGTACTGGTAACATTTTTCCATTAATTTGAAATAAGGTTGTAAATTGGTTACAAATTGCTTAAAAAATTTGAAACTATCTTCCTTTATATATGGATCTCAGCTTTTATCAAAAGAGATTGGGTATCAGCCCCATGTGTTTATAAACGGAAGAAATGAGGGAAGAAAATAAAGTTGGCGTTATCCCCTTTCCATTTCGATCAGACCTCCCAAAACAAAGGAAAATTGAACATTTGATGAAAATCCGATGACTAGGGGTACTTATTATATCCGTTCCCTTATTAGTTGGATACATTACCTTGTTCACTAAATGCAAACGGATTTTTTTTTTATTAATTTAAATGTGTGGCGACGTCTTCAGAAGCAACTGAACCAACGGAATTTCCAATGATTTGTTTGAAAAAAATCTAGTACATGAAAATGTAACAGATGTAGAGGATCTAGTGCTGCATTATTCCTTATTTTCGAAAAACAGAGTTATTTCCCGTTTGGGACGGTATCTGACGTAGACTAATTGTGACGTCATCAAATTCTATGGAAACGATCCTGGGAAACTCTGGGATATGAGCTTTATCATACCATTTTCATGACGTCATAATAATTTTATGTCAACTACCGTCTCAAATGGGAGATAAGACTGTTTTCCGCAAAGACTCAATATAAAAATTTTAATGTTCTTATTCACACTTCGAATCCCTTCATATGTGTAATTTTATATTTATTCTGGATTAGCATAGATTCGTATCTCATTACCCACTTTAGGCAATGATGACCATTACATTTGTATATCAGGCCGATCTACCTGATCTTAATGCATAATACCGGTGGCTGACCGTACACTTGGACGGATACGGAAAACGTGTGTCGGGTGTTGGGTTAGAAACCATCATGACTTCTTTGGGATCCTGGATGGTTCTTGGACTTTTTTCCCTCTCTGTTACCTTTATTGTCTCTGCTCGAAAAAATGTAGAAAATTCACAGTCGCACAGTGAGTATAGATAATCTTATAAAAAAAATTTTGGCAAATTTATACAAATACACGTAAAGGTAACTGCATATAAATGCCTGTTTTTATTTTCCCATTTCCTCAGCTTTTTGATGCATTTTAAAATGTCTGAATAATTTTATTCCATTTGTTTTATATATTTTGCTATGAAACTATTGCAATTTTATTCAAACTTACATATTTCCATATCATTTTAGCTGCATATTAGTGAGATTTTGATAAATAGATACCTATGCATAGAACTTGATTATTTTTATGATTCATTTTTTTTCTACAAATAAAAAGGGGTGGTACTTTAAAAAAAAATTTCGAAACTTTTTCAACATTTTCATTCAAAATGAAAGGGGATAATGCTTTTTTACGCCTCTACCATATTTTGATATAAAATGCACATGTATTTCGTTCATTTGTTACATGTATATGTCTTTACTGAGTCAATAAAACGATATATTTTTTTGCATATGTAATATTTATTATTCAATTTTCATAAGCTAATAACAAATTCAGGTGATATTTTAAGTATTTTGAGAATTTTTCCATGTACCTTAGCGGTCATTTACACAAATTGATGCTGATGTTGGCAGATCTCAATAGAAAACGTAGCCGATACAAACAGTCGTTGTGAAGGAAATTTGCTTTCATAACGTGTGACATATACTGAATCATTGCTTATATAGAAGGAGCTGTTAAAGATACAATGTCCCTGAAATTTGTTTTATTGAAAACGTAAAATTTATTCCAAAGGGCCAGATAGAGGAAAAACGAGCCAAATGACGTTTTAAATGGTCTATAACTGCGAATGTAGGCGTTCGATTCGTCTGAAAATTTGAATTTATACAAATGAGAATGTATACTTTCATATGGAAAGAAAGATTTTGCATTCCAAAATTTTGTAAAATAAATTTTCAGGGACACCGTCCTTTTTAAGATAAAGCTTGATTGAGCCCTGAAATCACTCGTTTTTTTTCTCGAGTGCTGTCCTTTTATTTTAGGAAAAAGTTGATTAGGATTAAAATATAAGTATTAAAAGATTTTTTGTAGATAATTTATTTAGATCGATTTGGTGAAAGATGTAATTGCGGGTTGAAAAGATAGGGGGTAGTGATAAGAGAATACGTCAAATATCGAGCGAAAATTCACAAAAATGCATTATTTTACACAAATTTGATGTTTATCATGCTTCTGTACATGTACCTTTTCATGTCAAAACTGGATAAGAGAAATTAACCTTGAGGTTACAATATCAATATAATCGGCAAACCGGAAACTGAAAAACGGTAATATTTCGTATTTATCGGCCACATATGTAGCTCTCAGGCGCGAAATACGCACATTGTAGAAATAGACGACTTTCTCATTTATTTCGTTTCTAACGATTAACTATTTGATCGGAATACACTCTGAAAACACTGTTACAAGATACTAAAAAGAAAAAGGGCTATTTTTATCTATTTAACCGCTCTAAAGACTGATTCTAAAAAACAGTCGTACCCCCGCCACATTGTTTCGTTTTTCGTCTATGGGACATTGCCCCCCTCCATTTAGAATCCAACTTGGCCAGAAAAATCAAGACGTAGCAAAATGGCTGGGATATGATGCTACATATGTAGTATTGATACTAAATATTGCAGTAATCAAACTTTACAATCAAATTTCTCCGGTCAAATGAACTAATCAAATACTACATAGGCAATGACCGTGGTCAGTTATCTATGCTTTCATCATCTACTGAAAGCGTTTGGTAGAAATATGGTTTAACATGTATATGAATGTACCAATATTAATTATTCTTAGAGATTAGGTGTTTAGGGCGCAAGTCATGGTTTTCATTATTACAAATATGTTCGAGAATCGGGAGAAATGGGACATTTCACTAGTGTTTTAATGCTCTGAACCGAACAAGAATTTGTTTTGCAAGCAGCCGAATGAAACGAGGTTACATTTTAGATTGTTCAGGTATAGCAGGTTGTAGCGAGTTTCGGCAGGTTTTTTTTTTCTGTACAAAATAGAAAATAAAATAAATCAGTAGGAGGTTAATGTAGTTTAAATGTGAGATTTTGAATTTTTGCGGCACCGCAAAAATCTAATATCTTCTGTTTTGAATGCGAATTTCTGATAATCACTCTAAGTAATTGATCTTTAATATTTCAATACTGACAATATGTACATTCATGATTTTATATACTGATCTAATTAAACATAAAAGTACTGACGTAAAAACTGTGAAAGGCGAATACAGTGTGATTTTTTTTATTGTTGTATTTTATAAAACGAGAGGGCACAAGAATTATATTCTGGAGATATTGGGGAGTCAATTAAATTTTTCAATATTTTAAAAAGAAGGGAGGAGATCTTTTTTTTTTACATTTAAATTATTTTATGTTGTTCGCGCCGTTTTTCAAGTGGTTCTAAGCTAGTTTCCGTAAATGTAGATTGAGTGCTCGTGTATTTCTTTGCCCTTGAAATAATTCGACCTGCCTCTAAATTAAGTCTCTCTTATTTTTAAAATAGTGTGAACAGTTATCCAGGTAATGTCAGAATACTTTAAAATTTGGCGCACAAAAAACGTACATGATTTTTAGGGCTTGTCCACATACTTTGAATTTTGAAGGATTTGCTCGTGATAACATCAATATGTTGACCCTATTTACCGTTATTAGATTTTATTTGCAGATGCTTCTAAATCATGTGCCCTCTTGGACCAGGCCCATCTTGTACAAGTGACAAGGCTACCAGTCGCCCAATGGCATTGTGAGCTTTTTTATGTTCTCATTTACTTTGTCAAGATACTGGGCATATTTGACAACTGTTTGGACCAACTCTGTAACCCCTGACCTTACGAAACTAAAGCGATCCATTTTCATGAATGGTTCCATCAATAAACTGAACAGACTGTCTGCATGTTCTTTTAAAATCTCAAGAAAGGTTAGGTATTCTTGTTTATGATTTGTCGGATTGTTGTACGATATGGAAAGGATATGGAAAGGTCATATCTATTCACCTTTAAATGCTTCAAAAACAGCCGAAAGAGTCAGACCCCTTCCTTTGAATTTGTTTAGATGTGGCAAAACTACATACAAACAATCATAAAGCCGATGTACTAAACTCATACTTCAAAGGAAGATATTTAACGTCCTGCTTTCTAGCACTTTCCATCATGATTGAAAAATGACAAATATGGATAATGACCATATCCCTGTATACAGCACAAAATCGATAATTCAGAAACCGAAGGCATACAAAATCAGGATAAAACAGGAACCAAAGCAAACAATCAAAATCCTCCACCATATGAAAAGAAGCGAACTCCCGATATTGGAGTGAGACCAGGTGCCAAGGAAGAGTAAGCATCTCCTGCTTGCATGCAACAGCCGCCGCTTCAATTCAGAACTGTCACATCCGGTTACTTCCATTTCGGAAGACATGGAGTACAATCTTTTGTTGGATGGTTCAAATGGTTTATGACAGAATATCATTCACCATTCTGGAGAGTGGGACATCATAGTGTATGACGAGTTCCCCATATCGACCGTAGAACTTCCTCAGTGACGATGTTAGACGGTCACAAACATATCCCTGACTGAGAAGCTTATCTGAAAGACGCCTAGCTCTCAGAACAAAATCCGTATATTTGGTACTTACTCTGGCATAGCGTATCAACTGAGATATGAACATGCCATAAACAGGCGATGAAGGGATGTTGCTACTCAGAAAAGGAAAGTTTGTAATGCTGAAATTGAAGTCATCACGTTTGTCACAGAGTGAGGTGATCATTTGACCACCAGTGTCGCAGGACAACATTATGTCCAAATAGGATATTCAATATGAAGACGTTTACATTTATACCACTTGGTGAGTGTCACTGCTGGTGGACCAGGAGTCCCCGAGGGCACATGTAGCCAAGTTCGATCAATTTCGGTTGATCGTTTCTTCAACGCATTCTAAAATTTCTGTTATCAAAATTTCTTGAAATTTCTAAAACGTGGGTCCTGTAGCATCATATCCCACCCATTCTGCTACGTCTTTCGGTACGCTTTTTCGACATAGTAACTTTCACACTTTTTTGGGTTATTACATTGTTTAGATTTGAGGATCACTGACGAGGGTTAAGTACCCGAAACGTGCATGTCTGGTCCATGTTGCCAATTTACCTGTTCTTAAATGATGCTATTCAATATGAAGACGTTTACATTCTGAATTATTTGAGCCCCGAAGAATAGATACTGCTGAGGTACTCCGCGACTTTTGGATTATTGATGGACAACACATTGTCTATGTATCTGTAAGTGAAGTTAAAGTCAGACGCTAAGTATCTTTTCCCTTCAGAGACCAAAGATTGAATGAATTCAGCTTCGTACGAGTAAAGGAAAATGTCGGCAAGGAGTGTGACACAATTTGTCCCCATTGGAATTCCGACACTTTGCTGGAAGACCTTTCCTCATAAACACTAAAAACATTCTTGCCCGATGCATCAGAGACTTCGCATGAACTGTCACCCCTTACTATCTTGAATACAACAAAACGACAATCATAATCTGCATTGCCTTTGTCATTTTATGGTTGGGCTAACCCTAAGATTTTCCTTTTTTAACTTGAGAAATCAAGCACGATACTTCATCTTTGGGAGAGGGAGGATTTAGTGGGTTTATAAATAGTGATGCCCCAAGAGTATTTAAATGAAAATAATCTTTTAACAGAGCACCAATCGGGTTTTAGACCAAAGCATTCTTGCGAAACTGCTTTACACAATATTATTGATAAATGGCTTGAAAACATAGACCAAGGCCAATTGATGGGTGTTATATTTATAGATCTAAGTAAAGCATTCGACACAGTGAACCACAAAGTTTTACTACACAAATTGTCATCCTTTGGTATCTGTGATAAAATGTTATCTTGGTGTTACTCGTACTTGCAAGATAGATCACAATTTGTGAAGTTGAAAGGTGTTCTATCTGAGCAAAGAGAGGTCTCTATTGGAGTCCCACAGGGCTCGATTTTAGGGCCTCTGTTTTTCATTTTATATGTTAACGACTATCCCAAATGTCTTCCAACACTCTTCCGTTACAATATATGCTAACGATATCACACAAGATGTCACTGACAAATCATTAGATGTTATAGAATGTAAGTTAAAAGAAGATTTATTAAACAGTGTGAAATGGATGAGGGATAACAAACTTACAATGAATCTAAAGAAAACACAATATCTTTTAATTGAAACATCACAGAAATTGTTAAAATGTAGAGAGATATGTGTTAAAGTTGGAGAAACTAAGATAGAAAATGTGAAATGTGCAAAACTTAGGTGTTTATATTGATGAATGTCTTACGTGGTCCTATCATACAGATGTTTTATGCAAGAAATTAAGCCATAAAATGGGTGTTTTAAAGAGGCTAAGTACTTTTATGTCCAAAACGGCATTACTCAAAATTTAGAATTCTATAGTTTTTCCACATTTTAATTATTGTTGTACTGTGTGGCATAATGCAAAGAACAAGACACACATAGAAAGGCTTTTTAGATTGCAGAAGAGGGCAGCAAGAATCATTTTAGATATAAAAATACCTAGGTCTGTGTCAACATCTAGTTGTTTTGAACATCTTAAATGGATGCCTCTGTCTGATCACTTTATTTATAGAGAGTCTATTCTTGTTTTTAAGTTTTACATGGGCTCACACCTGAATATTTGAATGTTTTTAGCTTTGTAAATGAAATACATACAAGAAACACAAGACAGAGAGCAGTAAATCTTTATATGTCAAGAGAGCAAGAACAGAATATTTTAGAAGATCTTTTATCATTTCGGGTGCGTCTTTATGGAACTCTTTGCCTGATTTTATTTGAAATTCTACAACATTGTCATCTTTTAAAAACGGGTATCTGAAGCATTACTTTGACTCTTAAATTACTACATGTATATTGATTTTGTTTCACAGGTATGTATTTTTGTAAATGAACTGTAATATTTAGGTTTTATTTCATTAAGGTGATATAATGGACTTAATTTACTTCATATGTACATATTTTTAAAGGCCCGGTCACACTGCGATTTACCGCTTGATCACGGCCAAAACACGTCCAAAAAAGGTCTTTTTTTTCACATTTATTCACATTTTAGTAACTTACAACATAGTGCTCTATTGTGAGTGCTGTTGAGATTATCGTCAGGATCTTCTTTAACTCATTTGTGTCACACTTATGCCCTTTGCCGTGTGGAGCTCGTAAAAAAGTTCCCCGCGAGGGGTTTGACAGTAAGTGTTTTGAATATATTTCCCTGACATGGTCGCCATAGCACTTTCTATATAGACATAACGTCAGACAGTGCATGTATTTTATATACTGTGTTTTTGTCGTGCATTAACATCGACGGCGGGTGCGGCTAGCCAACAGGGGATGCTTACTCCTCCCGGGCACCTGATCCCACCTCTAGCTTGCTAGGGGTCCGTCGATGCTCAACATAGTGCTCTTTTGTGAGTGCTGTTGAGATTATCGTCAGGATCTTCTTTAACTCATTACAAAAACACTAATAATAATGAAAAAAGTAATTGAACAAAAAGGACACACAACTCACACATACTTCATACACTCACTCATATCATACAGTTCTTGCACACACACTTACAAATAACATGTATGTAATGTTGTTAAAAAGTAGATAGTAGATTGCACTGTTATTGTAGAAGGTTAATAAATACATTAATCACTTTCTATTTTCAGCGTTGACCATTTGTCATCAAATTTAGATAAGTTGCCCATAAGTAAGGACAAAAAGGAAACGATGATCAATATTGAAGTGCATATCCGCATCAAGTACACATGGAAACAACTTACACTCACTCATACAAACAAAAAAACAAAAAAGGTCACCCGTAAAGCAGACGTTGTTATGCGCTTTTAAGACAATTTGTAGACGTGCTAGGACGCGGTAAAAAAATCTGAACGGCGTTGGACGCGGAAAGAAGTTTTTAACTGCTCAAAATTTTATACCGCGGACAGTGTATGTGGTAAAGACGTGCAACGCACGCGAAACACACTTGATAATCCGTGTGCCGGCAGTGATTAAGACTTGGAGAAGACGCGAAAGCTAAGCGGTCTATCACAGTCAGAGCACGGCCATTGCACGGATGTTCCGCGTTGGTATCACGGGTAAAAGCGTATGTATAATGTCTTGACACGAACGCGTTTAGTTTTAGACGTGGTTGGACGTTGTTAGCCGTGCTTAGGCAGTGTTTCAGCAGTGGAACAGTCGCCGGCGGTCATAGCCCGTACAAAGCACAGTCATTGCAAAAATTACCAAGTACGACCACGTCCAGCAGATTTTCAACGTGATCTGGACGTGGAGTGCAGTGTGACCGGGGCTTAAGACAGGACCACATTGTAAACTAGTTCATTTTGTAGCTAAATGTGCTATCCTGTATAAATAAAGGAAATAAATAAATAAAGAGCAGAGGACCTTACCAGACCTTGAACATATCGTGAAATGACGACTATGCATCCACTTCCATCATATAGTCCTTCATGAGGACTCTACAAAAACAATTTTTGTTCTCTTCCTCCGCCCTAACAGTGGCGTTCACCACCATGTCTCACTTAAAGGTAGTGTCCCTGAAAATATTTTTTTTTGAAAACGTAAAATTTATTCCAAAGGGTCTAGATAGAGGAAAAAGGAGCCATAAAAAGTTTTATTTGAAATTATGCAGTAACGACACTAATAATGTCATTTTTTCAATATAATTAATCTCCAAATACCTCTATTGTAAAAACTCAATACATTGTACACATGTAGGTGCGCTAGTGAAATGAATTAGAGCTACGTACCCGAAATTCAAATTGACGTTTTTAAAGGTCTAAAACTGCGAATGTATGCGTTAGATTCGCCTTAAAATTTGAATTTATACAAATGAGAATGTATACTTTCATATGAAAAGAAAGATTTTGCATTCCAAAATGTAAAAATTAATTTTGAGGGACACCGTCTCTTTAATAATGTCGAAGGGTTCGAACTCTATATACCTTCTTGAAGAAAATTCCAAACCAATATCCATGCACCAGACACGTGTTTCGAATATTACAGGAGCTGTTAAGGTAAGGGCCGGATTTAGCCCTGAAATCACATGATTATTTCTCGTGCTCTGTCCTTCCAATTTAGTTGGTCAGGATTAAAATATGAAGTATTATAAGATTCATTGTAGGTATTTTTATTAAAAAAATGGTGAAAGATGTTATGATTACGGGTTGAAGAGGTAGGGGTACCGATGACGGATGTCGGATATCGAACGAAAATGAACATTAAATGATTTATTTTACACATTTTTACGTTTATTATGATTGTTCATTTCAAAATAGTAGAAGCGAAATTAACTTTGAGGTAATCATATCAATATAATAGGCAAACACTGCAATCCGGAAACTGAAAAACGGTTTTATTTCGTTCTTCTCAGCCACTTGTGTAGCTTTCTGGTGCGAAATACATACGGTGTAGAAATAGACAACTTTCTCGTTTATTTCCTTCCAAACGGTTTGATATTTGATCGGAACAAACTCTGAATAGATTGTTCTGTGATATAAAATGAAAAAGATGGCAATATAACCTACTTTATCGCTCTTGAGGCAAATTAAAAGATATTCATCCGTCCTCCCTTTTTTTCGTTTTTCGCCTGTGGGATATTGCCCTCCCCCTCGCTTCAGAACCCCACTTGGCCAGAAAATGTGTTTTATTGGTATACACCTTTGGTGAAAGTGGCATTGTATAGCGAGGGGGACTATGTTGTATAAAATTGTTTCGTTTATTTCTTTGTCGGTCTTATTTTGCATAAATTATCCCATCTGACAGCAGATTCATATGTGGACCAAGTTACTTCAAATTTCTACCGAAAAAAATTCTCAAATTTTGCATAAATTTCGACTTTTCAGGGCAGATTTTACGCTTTATCTTAATAGCTCCTTCTCATCACTGATGCTTCTAGCGGAGCCACCCTAATAGATGAAAGAAAATTTAGATATACCCTCTAATTTTCACCCCGGAAGCTGGTGCGAATGAATTCAAAGTGTGAATGAAAGAGCCGTTACGGATTTGCGATGGAATCGGTTTCTATTTTGAAAATTTTCTTTGTTTTTTAAAGTCGGGATTTTTCAAAATCTATGCGCGCGGGGGACGTTAAACATAGAATTTATTTAGGGTGGCCTTAACGATGTTAACATGTATTTATTATTTCACAAGTCTGATGACCAGGTGATGTTTAAGCATTTCAAATATTTCTTCATATCTTACCGGTCAGTAACACATTTTAATGCTGATATTGGCATGTCTCAATAGGAAACGTAGCCGATACAAACAGTCATTGTGAAGGGAATGAAATGTGATAGCATGTCGCATATAATGTATCATTGCTTTATGAAAGGTTAATTCAAAACAATAATGAAATTGTCTTATGAAGAACACAAAGGTAAAATAATTCATATTCTATAGAAACATTTACTGGAGTAACCTCAATCCTGAATACTCAATAAAGGAAAGGTTGCATTTATTACATGCAAAATCAACAGTTAACGTTTGAAATACTTTTCTAATTCTTCACGTATTATTTTGGTTAGATTTTCAATGTATGTTGATACATCGGCAAAAATTAATGACCAAGTAAAATGAAACAAGGAATGAGATCATTGATGTCAAATATCACATATCACAATGATTAATATTTGGTTAAATAATATAGAAGTGTTCCAACTCTATACCTTCTTGAAGAAAATTTCTAACTAATTTTCATGCACCAGACACGTGTTTCGAATATTACATAACACAGAAGTAATTGAATTCATTGTAATATTTTATGATTGATAGAGACATTTGAAAAAAAACCCAAAATGTTTAACTCTTCAAATTCAAAAGTATCATTTAAGAACAGATATATAGATGTGCAGCATGGACAAGACATGCACGTTTCGGGTAATTATCCCTCGTCAGTGATCCTCAATCTAAACAATGTATAATGGCCCAAAAGTGTGAAAGTTATTATGTCCGATAATGTAAACTAAGGGAAGACATCAGCCTTTTCATTTCATTTCTTCGTTTTTCAATGTGTATTTGAGTGACATTGCAAGAGCATGCAACCGTTTTGTTATTATATTTTTAAAAGTATTTATGTTAAATAACGAGAAAGATGAATCCAAAGAAAATTATCTAAAAATCGAATATTAGACTCATTAATAGCTCACTTTAAAATCTCGTTTTCTTTCAAAGTTAGAGAAAAGAGGTATTTGAGGGTGGTAGAAGACGATGGTACGTTACCGGAGGATGTAAATGAAGACGGCGATGACATCAATAGCTCTGATATCAGCTCATACATTACGGACACCGATGAGGTATGAATACACTGCCTGGAATTTTGATTTAAAAGAGTGTCATTTTCTTTGTGATTTCTTTTTATGCTTAATATTTTTCAGTTTTTTTTTAACAAAACGTTATAGCATGTATATATTGCAAGGCGTCTCCAACCTCAAATTAGTGATTGTACTATCAAAGCTTTCAAAAATGTCTTCAATACTTAACTTAACATATAGAATAAGAGTCACAGAAATGTAAGTGCATTACTTAAGATTTATACATGTTATATACAGTATGGTAATAATGCATCCTTATAGAAAATCTGAATTATCCAACATACCTTAATTGAAAAAAAAGCAAGTACCTATGGTTTAAAAGATTAAATAAATTGAGGTAAAACCATTATTATAAAAAAGTTCATAGTCATTGACATTATGAAACATATCTGTTCTGTATATTAATAAATGATAAATCTCCGTAATAAGACCAGAAAATACTGTTTATTTTCAAGAACGACGAAGAAGAAAAGGACGAGGGTAGTGTAAACACAATGAGTCGACTCAGAATGGCTTCACCTTTCAACGGACATGGTGGCGATCTCGTTGATCAAGCAGTAGGTTTATCAAAAGGATATCATGGTCAATTTAATTGCAAAATATGTTCAACAGTTCCTTTAATGCCTATTGAATATTTTATCAACGAAACTTTTATCTTATTTCATATTTACATCAGCATTAAACTTTCATAACAATGTTACAGATTTCAAATGAAGTTAACCCTGATTCAGAAATCGCCCATTTAATTGAAGGGATGTGGGTTGAACATGATGGCAAAGAAATTCACGTAAGTAATAGAGACTACGAAACCGTTCAGGATGACGAAGATTACCACTGCGTCCTGGTACTGTACAACACATAATCAACTATAAGTTTGTAGATTATACTAGTTTTGCAAACACTTAGCTCATTTGCGGTTGCAATTGTTGTAACTCACAGTTGACCTCGTGTGTATTATCGCTCACATACATAAATTATATACGTACATTCCATTGAACATCAACTTTCATGTACCGTTGTTCTCACATAAAATCTCACAAAACAAGTGTTTATGCCATTATGGTTATGTGTACTTTACATTAGTGAAAGGAAAACGAAAAATCTACAGGGAATTTTCTTAAGTAAAATGCAAGGAGTCGAATGCCATGACGTAACGGTTTTATTAAAGAAACATATAAGTAAGGCATCACGATGTTACAAAAATAGTGGTTGTACATAAAGGCGATTCTTAATATATTGTTTTAATAGGGATTAAAGATTTAGTGATAACCATTACTAGCTAAACATTATTTTGTAAGCCTAATGTACAGATGAAAATTGATCTTAGTTCTCAATTCATTGAATTCAAGAATAATCAAAACATCGAAAATGCCCAAAGCATAGAATGTATAAGATACCATAGGATGAACGAAAGCGACAATAAGAAAATCATATGGCATGCAATTGTGTTCGATCACAGTGTCCATTCCAACAACAGCAATACTAATTAATGATTCGTACTAGATTTTTTTTTTGTTTTTCGTAATAATGTTACTAATTAACTATCTGAAGAGAAAATAATATTAGTTATTAGGTTTATATTCATTGGCCGAGTTTTTCCCGATATTGGCTTAGTTGCTTTGGTTGCATTCTTGTATTGTTTGGACAGAAAATCCCGTTTAAGACTAATGTTACTATAGTTACTTAATAATGACTAATATTGTGCATTTGTACTGATTTCATAACCACTTACTATTAAGTATGTGGTTTTTTTTTCAGCCAAATGTGGACGTTTCTAAAAGTGGCAAAAACCAAGGCAATTTACACGATAGTCATATTCTGACACATCACCAGAAAGTTCAGTACGGGTTGGAATCAGAGTTTGTGAGTTCATTACAAGTTTAAGATATCCTGAACCACTGTTTTTGTCTTGAATTATACGGAAGTGTTCCTACTCTTTACCTTCTTGAAGAAAAATTCAAACCCTTGTTGATGCACCAGACACATGTTTTGGATCGTAGTAAATCCTCATCAGTGGTAATTACTAATCGCCGAAGTGATTTTCTGACACAGCCAAATGTATATATTTCAGTAGCTGGAGCCCTCTGGTTTTATTTTTTTTATCTAAATTTGTGCATTTACTTTGCAGAGAGTGCGCGGCTCCAAATTGGGTCGATTCAGTAGCATAGTTTAATGAAATATATGATCAAGATAGCATTGGAGAGAATATCTTCATTTTATGACATATTATTTAAAAACAATCAGAGAGCGTATGTCAAAATTGAGGTTTTAATCTTAATTAGAGTTTTATAGTTTCGTGTCAAATCAACATAATATGATTTATATATTGATTTATCCCGTTGCATGTTTAAATTCTCAACATCACAAAAAGATACAAGGCGTCTCATCCTAATAGCTAGTTTGAGCTGCCAGAAACTCGGGTTTCTTTAAGATTTGAAATATCAAGTTAATGTATTTCTTTTTTGTGATAGCCAGATGAACAGAAAAAGAGGAGAAAGAAAAGAAATTTCCATCTCGGGAATGACTATCTTTGGACACAGGGAATCGTTCCGTATACGATCGCTGATTCACTTAGTACGTATGAATTGTAGGAATTCATGTGTATTTTGTATATCAATATAGTGATATAAAAAAATGTTATAGTTAAACATTTAGATAACGATTATCCTTACTCTTTATATTCTTTGATTTTACCAATAAGGTTCCAGTTCTGCACAGATGATAGAGACAGCCATTACCATGATGAGTAATTTGACGTGCATCCGGTTTACCCCTCGTTTTTCCGATCTTGCCACAAGTACGGTCGGCAACGATAATTATGTTGTATTCCAGGATGGAAGGTAAAGAGTTTCAAACACATACAATGTTACTTGTTAACCATTGCGCTTTCACCTATGCAATTGTATAGATTTACCCTTAATAACTCGCAATAAAACTGCAATTAAAATCATAACTCTCAAATTGAGAGGCTTTTACGAAATACCAAAAGATAGAGTAACTCTATGAGACATCATATTATAAAATAACATCAGCAAGACACCAAAAACAATAAAAGAGTCCCAAGGGGGCCACATCGCTCACCTGAGTTGCAAACAAAAGAATGATAGTGGAAAATTCGGCGTAGGCCCTTTAAGCCAATCGGCACAAAAATAAAAACTATGTAGAGGATCATGAGTACTTGCTTCCTGTAAGGTTTTGCGAAACACTGTGCAGCCATTGCAGAGAAGTCAAAAATGCATCAGCCAATCAGAGCCCTCGGCTGCCATATTTGTTCACCAATCGGCACGAAAAAGACACACTTGGTAGAGGACCTTGACTACGTGCTTCCTATAAGGTTTCATGAAATTCTGTGAAACTGTTGCAGACTTAAAGTCGAAAACGCATCAGCTAATTAGAGCCCTCGGCGGCATATTATTTGACCAATGGGCATGGGAAACACAAACTTGGAAAGAGGACCTTAAGTACTTGTTTCCTGTAAAGTTTCGTGTAATTCTGTGCAGCGGTTGCAGAGGAGAAGTCGAAAATGTCTCAGCCAATCAGAGCCCTCGGTGGCCATATTTGTTGACCAATCGGCACGAAAAACACAAACTTGGTAGAGGACCTTAATTACTTGCTTCCTATAAGGTTTCATGAAATTCTGTGGAGCGGTTGCAGAGAAGATGTAAAAAATGTTCAAAGTTTACGACGGATGACGGACTGCGCGCTCTTGAGCTAAAAACAAAAACGGATAGGATGTTCGGAAAATCTACAGTTAACTATTTTTTACATCTTCATCTGTAAAATATCTCCCCAAAAGCTTAAATCTTATTTTAAGATTTAGATGGAAAGTCTATTTTTCATTCGTTAAACTTTATCCGTGATAAATTGATTCTTTTTCAGCTATTGTGCTTCCTACGTTGGGAGAATTGGTGGTTCCCAGTCAATAACTCTATATGAGCCTTACTGTATTACCGTAAGTGTAGCGTGATTGAGATGGGTTTTTACATTAATAAATTTCCAAAATACCTGTTATTATATCTATAAAAAGAATCTGTACGATTGATTCATACCAATTGCAAACTGTTGGTAAAAATAATCATCAATAACCAAAATCGCCTTTCCGAAAGATTTTCGAATTACATGTATCCATTTTGTTCTCTGTATTGGGATATGTTCTTTTCCATATTTGTTATAATACCAAGGTGGAACAGAGTGCAATCTTTCCATTTAGCTACTCAACATTTATTTGTACTACGAATATTCAGGGTTTCTTGTTTTAAAAGTATTTAATGGGAGGAACCCTTATCAAAGAAAATCCTACAAAAATTATTCACTTAGATATCTGAAGTCGAATCCCAACTCTTATATGACTTGAGATTTTCTCCATATGCCCGTGGTCTATTCTCCAACAAATTCATGGTCAATTAAGCCAGGCCTACTCACGCGCATACTCTGCAATTGATTTTCTGAAAACTACTGCAGTAACACAACTTGTCGTCTGCTATATTCAGAAAATATTAAGATAGAAAAAAACTAGCTCGCCGTTGTTAATTGTCCAGTAATTCCCGAGTCGCGGCACGGTGATAATTTGATTGGTTCATTCGACTCGGGGAATTACTGGACAATAAACCGCAGGTAGCTAGTTGTTATTTCTTAAACGATTAATTCATATACAATTCAAAAGATTTCGGAATTTTTCGCTTCCATGTGATTACTGAAATATAATTTTACAGATCGACACCATTATTCATGAAATGTGCCATGCTCTGGGACAAGAACACGAGCAATCACGCACGGACCGTGACAATTATGTGGAAATGTTATGGAGTAATATCCAAGATGGACAAGGCAACGTCAATATGCGCAAAGAGAACACACGTGACAATCATCCATATGACCTAGAATCAGTTCTACAGTACAGTCTCGGAGTATGTTGTATTTTTTATTGCATAAATTCGAATCTCTTTGTTTGAAAGTTTCTTTTTGTTTTCCCTTTTTTAATGAAATTTAAAATGAACTGGATTTCAGTCTCGTTAAAAGGCCATTTGTATCTTTCTAGTCAATGAATTTTCTATAATATCATATTGAAATATGTATTCTAATATGACTTGATTCCTTTTCCCTATTAAGACAACAGACGCGAGCCGGGCTCTATTCTCCAATATAGGCCCTATAACAATAAGCCACGCCTACCCATTTTCTGAAAGCAGATAAACCGGCAGGAACTGGTTTTTACCAAGAATTGATTGGTCATCATTAGAATAGAAATAAAAAATGACAAGCCGGGCTCTATTGTCTCATAATGCCCGAGCGTCCTCAGCCAATCACATTTATTACCGAGCCGCGTCAGCGGCGAGGTGATAAATGTGATTGGCTGAGGACGCTCGGGCATTATGAGACAATAGAGCCCGGCTTGTCATTTTCTATTCCTTAATTCTATCGTAATAATTTGGTGCACTTTATGGGTATTTCAACAAACAATATAGCATCAGTAATGCCAGAGACGGAAAGAGAGGAAATCAAAATAACAAATAATTAAAGAGCGAAATTTCTTTAAATATATGCCAAAGAGCCAGCTTAGGACAGAGCTTTACCTCGAGGGAAATATTCCTTAGTTTCGGATTATTTTATCATATTAAAAATAAAATACAAAAAAATTCAATAATTTTCGAACTCTTTACCTTCTTGAAGAAAATTTCAAACGAATTTTAATGCACTTGAAACGTGTTTCGGTTAGTAAATCCTCATCAGTGATACTTAATTAAATGCCGAAGTGAATTTCATACACAGCCAAATATATTATAGTAGCGCCCTTGAGTTTTATTTAATTTAAATTTGTGTATTTGCTTTGCAGAGAGTGCGTGACTCCATATTTTGTGTAGGTTCGATTCAGTAGCATAATTGATTAAAACCCTTTGATCATATAGCTTTGGAGGGATGGCGCTATGATGTTAACCTCATTTAATTCGATGATTTTTTTTAATGGAATGACAAGTTTCCGAAATAGCAAAATAATATATGAAGTCAAATTGATGAAGGGTAAATAAAAACTTCTTTCAGGCGACAGTGCTTGAAAGAAGTATAACACTGCAAAAAAAATTTAGATTTGTGCATTTACTTTGCAGAGAGTGCGTGACACCACATTTTGTGTAGGTTTGATTCCGTAGCATAGTTAATTAAAATCCTTTGATCAAATAGCTTTGGAGGGGTGGCGCTAGGATGTCAACCTCCTTTGATTCGATGATATTTATTAATAGAATGACAAGTTTTACGAAAAAGCAAAATAATATATGATGTCAAATTGATGAAGGGTAAAGAAATGCTTCTTTCAGACTGGAAAGAAGTGCATGTACATATGTAAGTATTACACTGGAAAAAAAATGTTAAAGTCAGTGCAGAATATCCTTTGGAGGGACTCTAAAATTAACTTAATTCTTGCCTTCCCTACCATGATCCGAATGTCAATATATTGAAAAATATTTTTCAGGCTTTTGCAATTGACACTAGCAGACCCACTATGCGTGTCCTTGACCCTAAGTTGGCCTTCTTAGCTGACGCTGCTACTGGACTTATGTACTACGACGTGAGGGACATAACTACTGTCTACCAATGTACACGTAAGGACAATTCAAACGCGTATCCAAAGAGTAGGAATTATGTCTCTTGATAGACTCACGTAAATATTAACCATGTCTGTGGTTTAAGCCATTAAACCATGAAGCACACGCATGTAAAATTGAAAACCCCTCTCCGAAAAGAACTTTTGCACCATGACTTTAGTTTTTCCCACTTTTCCAACCACTCCATCGAACTACATCTTGAATCTTTTAAAGATAATAATTTATTGATTTAACTTATTTATGAGTACCTTGTCTCCTTGTATTTCAGGCGGCTGTTCAAATCCACCAAATTGTCTAAACGGAGGATTTCTTAACCATCGTTGTCAGTGTTATTGTCCGTCCGGATTAACGGGAAATGACTGTAGTCAAATTCAAACAGATAACAGTGAGTTAGAGAATATATTTGACCAAATCTGTCATTTGAACAATACTACATAGAACATTGCCGGCATATTTTGCAGCTGGTACTGTTTATTTTTGGAACACTTTAATTTCTGAGTGAAGGTAGATCATCTCTACTCACCGTATTTCGGCCCGAATATCATTGAGTTAAAGAAGATCCTGACGATAATCTCAACAGCACTCACAATAGAGCACAAAATTAAGCATCGACGGACCCCTAGCAACCTAGAGGTGGGACCAGGTGCCCGGGAGGAGTAAGCATCCCCTGTTGGCTAGCCGCACCCGCCGTCGATGATTAAGCACGAAAATGAAAACAATATATAAACTTCATGCACTGTCTGACGTTATGTCTATATAAAAGTGCTATGGCGACAATGTCAGGGAAATATATTCAAAACACTTACTGTCAAACCCCTCGCGGGGATTTTTTTTACGAGCTCCACACGGCAAAGGGCATAAGTGTGACACAAATGAGTTAAAGAAGATCCTGACGATAATCTCAACAACACTCACAATAGATCACAAAATTAAGCATCGACGGACCCCTAGCAATCTAGAGGTGGGACCAGGTGCCCGGGAGGAGTAAGCATCCCCTGTTGGATAGCCGCACCCGCCGTCGATGATTAAACACGAAAATGAAAACAATATATAAACTTCATGCACTGTCCGACGTTATGTCTATATAAAAAGTGCTATGGCGACAATGTCAGGGAAATATATTCAAAACACTTACTGTCAATGTAGCGGTGTGAATTTAATGGTATACATGTTAAATTATGATGATTTCTTTTAACCATGCTATACTTAACCTAGATTGTGGTGGAATAATTGATCTCGTATCTGGTGAGCGCCGGACTATCACTACACCAAACTATCCCTCAAACTATGATGTCAACGCCGTGTGTAATTGGTTGATCCGGGTAGGTGTCTTGCGTCATTATTTATCTGTTTGAAAGACTCAGAGAAATAAATTGTCCTACTTTTACATGTACCAATTCGTTTTCCGTGTTTTATCCTTTTATATGTTTCTTTTTATCGTAATTACATTATGAATTTAGCAGAAAATTTTCCGTGAATACTTCGACCATAAAAGAAAGGGTTTCGATTTTGAAAGATAAACAAATTTTACCTCCAGGCACCAACAGGAATGAAGGTTCAAATGGATATCGATGACATGCAACTTTCGGACAATGGTCAAGCATGTTATCACTGGCTTGAAGTTCGCTATAACTTGATGGGACAAAGAGGACCAGAGTAAGTGTTGACCGGTTGCCTATTTGTCTCGTTGGTGTATGTGTGGTCCTTTGTGTTTGATGTTTCTATGTTGTGAGTTGGTGTACCTTGTCCATTTTGCGTCTCTTTCTGTGTGTGTCTGCTCTGTGTTTTTGCATTGGGTGTTTTGGAGTTTTGCTGTGAGTGCTGTAACCTAGTGTTGTTGATCCCCTCCTTTGTTTGATAGTAACGATGTTGTATCAAGAGTGCTATAATGATATGTTAAATTTTAAGGTCTATAATGTGAAAAAATGTCTCTCTCTCTCTCTCTCTCTCTCTCTCTCTCTCTCTCTCTCTCTCTGTATGAGTACTAAGTTCGAAAAGCTGTCCTTAGCTGGTACTTTGGCATACATTTTAGGTCATATTGAGGATTTTGCTCCTCATATATTCACTTTTTCCGGCCTCGAGTATCACTGTTGATGCATTGTTTGTTGAAACGTGCATATGGTGCACTAAATTATTACAATGGTACATACATTTCACTATGATAATGCTAATGTTTACCATGTCGAGCAAGTAATTTCGTATTCAAATTGTATTACATGTAGACTATTCAAATGATACCATATAGCCTTTAGAGTTCGTAACTTCAATGCTAGTATTATTATTCGGTAAACCTGTGATACAGAAATATTATTTCATTTAATCTGATCTAATATTACTACCAATGATAAATAGATTGTGTGGTACCAGACAAGGAGAAGTTTACACTACAACAAATGATGAACTGCCTTCCCATATGATGCTGAAATTCAATTCAATATTTGCCTCTGATAGGCAACCGCAAAAAGGATTCAGTCTAACGGTGAAAGCAGTTGGCAAAGGTAAGATTGGTTAGGAGTGGGAAAATACTTTTAAATTTAGATATATTGATAGCGTATTTGTTTTAGCAGAAGAAAATCTTTTAGAGATCTCTTTTTTTTCAAGAACCTAGAAGAATAAGAATTTTATAAGCTACCCTGTTTTATCTTACAACAAGAAAATTGAAGTGTGCCGACTTGTTACCGTCTGCTTTGAGCTTGATCTTTAAGTTTATAGAAGTTTATAGAAAATCGAAATAAAACATTTTCCGTTTTGATTCTTGTTTGATTACAGGTTGTTCCGTCGAGCCCTGTGTTCTTGGTATTTGTACGGATTTAGCAGATGGCGCATACTCGTGTGCATGCTCTTCTGGGATTTCCGGTACAAATTGTGATACGGTGTCTGATCAAAGTATGTAATTTTGAAATTAATTGTACGGCAAATTAATAAGATTCAGCTTTAATTGTGAAATATAATTTAGAAAAAAAATATTGCTACATCTGAATAAAACGTATAGCTAAATAGAATTATACATGTTTGTAACCGTTCATTTTATGACAATAATATTGTTATTTGTTTTAACGTTTAACTAGGTCTTATTGTGACTTCTAATTTTGATGGAAATCAGAAAGACTTCTTCGCTAATGCAAATGATGATGTGTTTGACTGGACTCATCGATCTGTGAGTTGTCTTGTTTCAAAACTCATTAAAAAAAACTTATATATTTAGATGAACAATTATGTAGATCTATGTAAAATATAAAGCTAGCTACTAGTATGTTTAAAATTATTAATAGCCATTCTCTGTAAGGACCAAAATCGTTCGGCACGGCATGTCATGGATTTTGATGATTTTCGGTATAATGGGTATATATTAAGTACTGACCATGAAAATAACACTTCTCAGCCAATGTGACCTCTGGTTGCCATAGTAACGACGTCATTCTATTTATAGCACATTTGGGACCATGAAATAAGCCAGCTCTGGAGACTTCGTTGCCATGGATACCACTGTAACAGCTTGTTTATTTTTATATAATCTATTCTTCCTTACTTCCATTCTTACTTCGTACACTTAGTTATGTGATATTTATTACAGGAAGCTTATTGTATTAAGCCAAAATAAGTCAAATGAAGCGAAAAATAGAGGTGAAAATAAGGGCCAATTTAGTGTGTTTTTGACCATTTTCAATTTTAAATATCACAAAAGGCACCAATAGGAGACTAGTGATTTTCATCAATGGAAATGTATGTTTATCGACAAATAAAATGAACGAAAAATTGGAGTGGGTATTTAAGAGTTTTACCTAAATTCTGTCGTCAAAGATCGTTGCCATGGCAACATTAGACCTTTTTGCTTGTTTCATATCATCTTTGAAATTGATTTTATTCCTCTTTAGAGTAACATAAGATTGTCAAAATGTATGCATGTATAGATATGACTTAAATCTTTTACATAAGAACAATTAAAATGTTCAAGGTCATTGGCTTGATGTTCAAGGTCATTTATACTTTGAGACTCAAATTTTGCATAAAATATTGATTTTTTAATATTTTTGTTACCGATTTTGGTGATTTATTTATTTAAATATTTTCATAGGTCATATATATTATGAAAGCACATGAACATAAGAAAGACAAATCTTAGAATTTATTGAATTGTAGAAATTCAATAGGAAAATATTTTTCCGTAAAAAAAAAGAAAAATACAGATTTCTTCCCTTTTTTATCAAAATACTCACCAAGAATTTAGATATTCGAAGATGTGAAGAAACGTAATCAATAGTTCTAAGAAATAAGTGAAACATTTATCATTTTATGGCAAATAACTGTTAAGTTCAATATTTCAAGGTTTCTAAAATATTGACACATTCATTTTATGAAAAATCAGGATTTTTCGTCAAATCTGGTCACTTAAAGTTTAATGACCTTGAAAATTCAATGGGTGACCTTGAAATATTTTCAAGGTCATTTTTATATCAAAACGCTTCTGATAGATGTATACATGAACTTCTGTTCCAATATCATGCGTAGATAGTTTGATAGAGGTTGTGTTTAAATTCATCGTATTGAAACCTTTCAGCCGATTGTTGCCATAGCAAGTAAATTTGATGCTGCTTTGCATTTAAAAGGACAAATTAGCCCAATTAATTTTTTATATTCATGAGAGTTCAAAGATGATACTAATTGGATAACTAGAATTTGGACTTCAAAAAATTGTGCTTTTATGAAAATTTCAACCTTGTAAAACAGTCAAAACATGCAAAAAAGGGTCTTTGAGTGCCCAAAACAAAGCCTTTTGATACCCTGTTTTGGCCCAATTTTTCATCTTGTATACATAAGGCATCCGAGATGAATGTAAAAAACTTTACAAATATGCATAATAATAAGGATTAAAAGAAAATAATCAAAGCAATTTAAGATATAAAATGTACCTGTTTCCATGGTAACGAAGCCTACAAATATGCCTTGTCCTATAGATTTTCCTGATTTTTGAAACTTCAGACACGGTTACCATGGCAACGACAACCTTTTTGAAAAAACTGGGGTTGATTTACATACTAGTACTTCATATTGAACTTCCATACCAAAAATCTCAAAAATCCATGACATGCCGTGCCAACATGTTTTGAAATTCTTTGGTTCTTACAGAGAATTGCTGTTAAGAATTAAATATTAGCATTGTTTCTTTGGTGAAGCCATGTAAAATAAGTGATACAATGTAACATATACAAATGTACTTTCAAGAATACATTTATTTCAATTTATTTATTTCAATATTAAGGGTGAAACACCCTCCCAAGCCACAGGACCATCTCAGGCACAAAGCGGTAATTTCTACATGTACACTGAAATGTCATCACCCAGAATTAGTAGCGACTTTGCCAGACTTAGTACTGTAATCAACTTTCCAAGTATGTATGCCTGAAAGTATGTAGTTCAGAATCTTTGAAAAAGAAACACTTTTACTGATTTAACTGAAGAGTAACCTCAACCATGTTCTGTTTTAAGTACAAACAACTTTTTTTTTAAATAATGGGTTACATTTGCAAATCCTGAAAATATTTCTATTCTAAGGCTTTGAAACATTCTTACCAGCGAGATTTATTACTGAACACAATTTGTTTCTTCATGCATGTACATCCGACTAAAATGAGAGGAAGAATTTCATTTTACTATTGTTGAAAATAAATCTCGATCCAACAATATCCTTTCAATAGACTTTAAAGATGTAGGGTTTTTGGTTTTCATTTAAGACATCGACTATTGCCTGGAATTTTACTATCACATGTTCGGTGGAAGTCTTGTGGGAACCCTCAATGTATATACACAGGGAACGTCTCAAAACATAGTCACCGTAATGACTATTTCCGGTAACCAAGGAGACAACTGGCAGAAAGCGGAAATTTCGATTCAACGAACTGATGGTCTGAAGGTAAATGTTTGCTCATTTGATTAAGTTTTCGCCAGTCCTTTTAAAGTGCTCACTCATCTTCTCTGTTCTGTTTTCGTTCTTTCCTTGTAACGCACTGTACATACTTATTTTCTCCATTCTAGTCTGTTCTTAGTAGCGTACATAATAATTTACTCGGTTCTTCTCTTGTTCTTGTAAAATAAGTGTAAATGTCACCCTCCCTGGGTAATAATGTAGCATTCCAATGATACATGTATATTCCAATATGGTGCCTAAAAACTCATTTTGTCTTCGCTTGTTTTCCATTGCTCTTTTGTAATTTGCACACTTTTGATTTCAGGTAATTTTTGAAGCCGTTCGAATTAATAGTTGGCAGAGCGATATAGCTATAGATTCTGTAATGATGACACCAGGACTTTGTGGTATGTCTTATTCCTCTTTTATTCCATTTATTGTTTATAAGCCTTAATATTATATAGAAAGGAGTCGTTAAAATTCAAGAAAGGAATTGAATGTGTTTTCTTTGATACATACAAAGCTTTCATTTATACAAAGCGGCCTTTAACTCTACAGCTGATGTTGATTCTGTTCATTCCATTATTATAAAAATTAACTTCTTATTTTCACAGTTGACAGAAATAGTTGTCAAACTTTCATAATGATCCCATTTCATTTTAATCTTACCATATGAAGCCTCACAATCCACGCAAAGTACACCTACCCAAACAACAGCTACCTCAACGCAAACACTAACCAGTACAACTAGTGCGTCAACCACTACACAAGTTCCTACAAATGCACCAACCACTACTACAGTGACAAGTCATGCGCCAACAACCACCCAAAGTTCAACCAGAGCACCAACAACCACCCAACGTTCAACAGGGGCGCCAACGACCACCCAAGCTCCATCAAGTATGTCAACTTCATCTCAGGCTACCACAAATGAACCGACATCGACTCAAGCTCCAACCTCTGGCCCAGTGAGTCGAGGTAGAAAATGTTTTTCCCTTTTTAATATAGTTTTTAGGATAAAGCCACATCTAGACAGCCGGAACGCCAATCCCTACTTTGACGGTTGGAAGCATTGTTTCTGAAAGGGGCGGATAACTCTTGACACACAAAGTAGAGGAATAAGAATAAATTGGGCTAAACGACCTTAATTGTTTATCTCAAATTTTAAATATTATTATAAAACAAATAATACTCAGGTATAATTCACTACATATAACTAAAATTCCTCTGAAAGGGATTTTTGATATGTTTCAGCCCTGCTAAAGATCCAACGAAAATTGTGCATACACCGTTGGTTTTAAAAGCTGACACAAATGCTCCCCTTTGCACTTCTGGTCAAAGTTCAATGATAATCTTTTCAACAGAATCCCAATTATGATACCTATATAGAATTTTAGTCAGTAAGTTCTCTATAAATAGGAATAAAAACGCTATACGAGGACCAGATTTTAATTAAAATTCATCATTACGGACTCAAAATACACCAAATTCAAGTGTCAATGGAATTTTTAACATTTGTTTGATGGTTTGATACCTTGTAGATGATTTTGTGCCAATGTCATGTTTCATTTTGGCAAATCTAACCACTTCGCAGTACCGACTTGGGTACATGTGTACCCGTGTACTCTCTGTTTACAAACGAGTTTCCATACGTTGACATGGAAGATGGACGCCCGAACAGCATATCGAAGTTTGAAAGGTGACACAAACCCCTTAAGGCAAAGATCGGCATACTATTTTTGGTTTTGGTGACTTCGGTGATATATGAAGTTTCCATTCAGATTGTTCCCAATCATTCCCAGCCGGGATTTTAAAAGAAAATACGCAATAAAATGCAGGTAAACAGATCGTTGGCGAAAAACTGCCCTTGACAACGCCCGATTTATTTCAAAATGCCACAAAATTTACCTGATTAAGTGTTATGACTTGAAATGGTATCTCTATTGCCATCAAAATCACCTGTGCCATTCTTGTTTACACATGCAGCACAGTCAGTATGACGCGTTTTTGATGACGTGGTACAATGTCGTCATATTCAAAACATTTGTCACGTGACTTCGTTTTTAAACTTCAAAGACAAGTGCCGACTGGCGTTTCGGCTGTAGAACAGATTGAAGATGAATTATTATTTCCGTCGTCGAAACAGTGATTTGAAGGTTGCTTGTTCAAGATCTGCTGACGTGTATACATTTGTACTATGTTTACATGTTTTGAGCGTTAAGGTGGGTCCCTACTCGAACCGTTATAGGTTTTTCCTTCTATGCAGTATGTTTGGAGCGAAATTAATATCATTTATAAAAATGTATACCTGTATGTGATTTTTCTTCATCTATGGACATTATCTTATGAAAATATGCATTATGAACAACTTCCATCAGGTATTTTATGCAAAAAGATGGATATAGTATACCGGTATATTCTTAGTTGAAAAGCGATGAAATTGTAATGGGGTACCCTTTACTTTGGAGCGATATCTTGGTCATTTATAAAGCTGTATACCTGTATGTGGTTTTTCCACAATCTATATACATTATAATATGAAATAATGCAAAATGCAGAACTTCCATCAGGTATTTTATGCAAAAAAGTGGGATATACTATATATTCTTAGTTGAAATTGCGATGAAATTATAAAGGGGTACCCTTATGTTTGGAGCCATATCTTGATCATTTATAAAACTGTGTACCTGTATGTGTTTTTTTCTTCATCTACATAATAATTTCCTGAAATATTGCAAAACGAAAAAAATTCATCTGTTTTTTTTTTTCTGCAAAAAGTTGGATTTAGTATATATTATTGGTAAAAAATGTCATGAAATTATAAGGGGGTACCCTTATGTTTGGAGACTTATCATGCTCAGATTTATGTTTGAATTTTATTTTATGTGTTACATTTCTTCTATATGACTTGTTATCATAAAATAAAACGAAACAAATAAACATATTATCATCATAACTGAATTTGGAGGGTTCAAAAGCATATGCTGGATATTTGATATTTCTCAATCTTAATGTGCAAGGATACCTTTCTATAATGTACTGTATCTTTGATGAGAAAAAAATACGTATCTATGTCTGTGTTTTATTTCTCATTTGGACCATAGTGTTTAGGAAAAAAAAACCCTAAAATACAAATTTCATCTATTAATTTTTGAGTAGGGACCCACCTTAAAAGTAATTTCATCACTACAATTTTTTTTAAGTTTCATGTACCTTTGAGGATGGTGGAACTTGTTTTCTAACCAATATGGCCTCTAATGGATCCAGACAAGCCGCGCTGTTGACAGGGGATACTTTTGATTGGATAATGAACCAACAGGTAAGCGATGAGAGTGGTATTCTAATTCATTTGTTTATTTCTGAAATGTCCAATTTAAAATATAATTATCTTCTATCAATAAAAACGGAAGTTTACCTGTAATCGTTTTGAATATACAAATGCATTTAAAATAGCAGATTATACATCGTAGGTTTATCGAAAATGTATAATTTGATCGGAAATTAGCGATCACATCCAATTTGCTAGGAGTTCTACGTTTAGCAGTTACATAATTTTCGAATGGTAAATGCGATGGATATATTTTAAAAGTTTGTACATTTTCCATGTTGCTTCTTTTTAAGGGTCCTACACCATCATCTAGGACTGGGCCAAATTCTGCATCTGAAGGGATCAAATTTGCTTTCATAGAAGCTTCAAGACCACAGAGAAGAAATGATCGAGCTGTTCTCCAGTCATCCGTTGTATTCGAAGGTGATTTAAACACTTTTAAAATATAGTCCAAACATGGTAAAAGCGTTATTAATTCAAGCAAAGACGATTCTAAATAATTAGATATCTGTGAAAATATAAGAGCCTCTCCAAATTCTGAAAAGTTCATCTTCACTGTCTTGAATTTTCGTTTACGACTTATTCTTTGCAATATCGAAAAGATAAGTCAAAGATAGACGACATCGTAATATTAATTTTATGAAAAAATAAATCATTTTTGTCTACTTGACCATGTCAGGGTCACACGTTCTTTTGATAATAAATTCTTTCAATAATAATTTCTTTATGGTATTCCACAGAGAACATTCGGCATTGTTTGATCTTTGATTACCACATGTACGGATCAAGGGTAGGGAAACTCAATGTCTACATTAAGAGTTCAGATGGAATCACTGCAAAAATATTCAAAGACAATGGTAACCATGGTAATGTGTGGATGAATACGGCTCTAGAAATACCTCCAATGCCAGGATTACAGGTCGATATTATTATTTTATTAATTCCTTTATAACTCAATATGAAAATCAACGGGGTACTTTTGTAAAGCAGTCATCCAATTTTCTACAATAATTATCATTAATATTTAGCATTCCAATATACATACATAAAGGACTATGTACCCTTTTGACTTTACTGTCCAACGGTGTTAATGTTGATACCTTTCTGTGGGAACAAATCTGTCGTTTACTTTCAGATCAATATAGAGGCCATACGTGGACGATCATGGAGGGGTGACATCGCTTTAGACAATGTTATTGTTAAGACAGGACCATGTGGTAATTAAGAACAAAATTGTTAGCTTCATGATATAAACAAACATCGGCAGGTATTTATTAACGATAATAAGCAATGTCAATTGAAATTGCTTTGAAGGAGGTCTAATACAAATGTTCCGTAAGAATTTCCATATTATACTGTTTGTACAAATTCTCTTAATCAAATTGTCTTACGTAAAGACAACAAAAAAGTTCCACATCTTTAAAATTTTGCTTCAAGAACATAAATAAATGATTGATCGATTTAAAGATGTTTCCAAAGAGTTCTAATATAATATTGATGATTTGATATTTAGATGTGTTAGAAGATTGGCTTCGGTTTTAGGTTGTGCTTCCAACCCATGTGAAAACGGCGGGTCATGTACTTCTGCAGCGAATACCAATGGATTCACATGCGCATGTGCGACTGGATATTCCGGTGATATATGTAACACGGTCGGTATGTAATTGCAGCAGTATATTTTTTTACTTTAAAAATAACTTATAGTGAAATAATAAATTAGACTTTACGGCTAGCCAACAGGGGATGCCTACTCCTCCCGGGCACCTGGTCCCATCTCTAGCTTACTAGGGGTCCGTCGATGCTAAATTTTGTAGTCTATTGTGAGTGTTGTTGAGATTATGGTCAGGGTCTTCTTTAACTCACTCACTTTGGAAGTCAAATGCTAACATGTGAGTCAATCTATGACTCTTGAGACCATATTTTTGGAGTTGAAAATAATGATACTGATGTGTTATATGATGTGTTAAATGTGTTATAGCAAATGAAGATTTATAATTATCATAAAATTGTCATAAAATTGCTTATTGATTTAATATAACTTACATGAACAGTCGGCAGCGTAAAATGTACATTCACGAGCGGGGAAAGTTGTTTCCTATGGCAATCAAGGACCGATGATTACAATTGGAGCTTCGGAACAGTATGATTCCTATTTTCTTTAATTTGAATTTTTAAATTTGATTCTCCCAATTTATCTACCTCCACATTTTGAGCATGATGATCGGTAAGCTGTTTGTGTCATCGATTTCAAGTCATCACCAAAAAGAAATTTGGATGATTTAATCTTCTGTCGATTTTTATTGAATTGACACAGAAAACCCCTAGCCCCCGCACAGGACCACAGACCACGTTAGATGGCACATTTGCGTATACAGAAGCGTCAAGGAGGCGTCGAGGGGGGCGATATGTTCTTACCACGGACGGAACACCTCTAGGTAATGTAATCAATATTCACACTTACCGGAAAATGTCACAAATAAATTTATTAAAGATGGGGCCACTGCTTGACTCATATAATTCTTTTCATCATTCTGACTTTCCTACGCAACCCCGTGCGCACATAATAGGATCAATGTGTTTTTATAGAATAACAGTCTTTTACTTTGCGATTACCTCTGATCGGTCGATACCATTTCATTTGAGCAAATTATACGATTTATGGATGTAAAAAAAAGAGGATAGATGTCATTGAAAAGTTTCTAGTCGATCGCTTTCAAATTTAATATCTTGAAATTTCTAAAACGTGGGTCCTGTAGCATCATATCCCTCCCATCCTGCTATGTCTTTCGGTACATTTTTGACATAATAGTTTTCACACTCTTTTGCAATATTACATTTTTTTGTTTGAGGATCACTGACGAGGGTTAAGTACTCGAAACGTGCATGTCTGGTCCATGCTGCAAATTTATCTGTTTTGAAATTACGCTATTGGATTTGAAGACGTTTAATACTATATTCAATTTTTAAAAGAAAATCCTCGAAAAAGTGTTAGAAAAATACTTTTAATCCATTTTATTTTTCAGGAAATCAGGACTGGTGCTTGTCATTTGACTACTATATGTATGGAAGCAAAATTGGTGATCTAGTTGTTCACTCAGGCGAATCAGGGTCGACTTCTGAACAATGGAGGGTGACTGGAAATCAGGGGACGCAATGGTTAATGGCCAATATCACAATACCTGCAGCTGCAAATATTGTGGTAAGTGATGGTAACCCATTAGCTTCATCTACTTAAGGAGGGTTTGAACACCAAGATGGCGGCGGCATTATTTGGTTTCTCGCTTCCTAGGAAAAGTACAGTCTTAACTCCCTTAAAACATCTGATACTCTGATTGATATACGCATTTGAGTTTCCTGATGAAGTTCGAATAATTTCCGGCGTCATTTGAAGAAATTATGGCGATTTTCGAAATTTAGGACTTTGGAAGTTTTATCCATGAGCAAACCAAGACGTCATTTCGACGTTATCGGGAAAAATGGCGTCACAAACCTTCGCATTCAAAATGCAATAAAAACATTATTTCTGAACGTATTGCATTGAAACTTAGCATGTATAGAAAAGAAAATTCAATCTTCATCACACTGTATTCGTTGACAAATTTACGTTACAGGAAAGCGGATGTCACTTTATCGAAAATGGACGATTTTGGAAGAAAAAATTGGAAAATATAAAGCTTTGTAATATTTAAATCCTAAATTCAATTTTTCCCATTTAATCATCTCGGGACATTCTTGATAATTTTGATAGTTTTTGACAAAGATTCATCCACAGGATTTCTAATAATTAACTAGCAACTACAGTAAATTGGTTCGAAATTGCAATTCTTTTAGCGACGGTGTCATCTTTTATTCAAGTATCCTGCCTGTGTTTAAAACACAATTCATATTATCTTTTCCACAAGTAAGTGCAATACATTTATGTATATTTTGGAAGTTAAATCAAAATTATTTTCTAATAGCTTTACGAATGCTGGAATGACACTTTCAATATTATGACGTCATCAAGAAATTCACGAAAGAGTCTATTAATGCATATTTCAAAGTCTCGTAGAAAATTTCCCTGTGGATAGAATCAAATGTGAGTTTGTATAATCAAGGACAGACAAGAAATATATAATTTCAGAAATTTTTAGAAAAATTGAATTTGGCGTCCAAGTGTTCAATACCTCCTTAAATGTCTGAATTTCAGGTTATCCTTTAACTACAATTCATATGTCAAAATTACGATAAAGGCGGCATCACATTTTTGACATGGAATTTTCAAACATCTCTTAAACCAGGTTGCTATACTTATTATATGGCTATTTGTGAAAATTAATCTTGAGAATATGTACCAATTAGAATGTTGTTCATTACCTGATTCAATAAATGAACACCCATTAGTATAAGGAATGACGTTTCTGGGTTTGAAAGACTTTTGAAATTTGACCTCGACTTCAAAACGTGGTTTGAAAAAATGTATCAGTTGATCACTAAAACCTTAAAATTTAATGATTTATAATTTCTCAACAGGTGGAGATTGAGGGCATCCGTGGCCGAAGTTTTACCGGTGACATAGCTATAGACAATGTAGTTCTGTATCCTGGACAGTGCTGATTAATCTCTTAGGTCTACTCTATATATAATTATGTACAACGTTACTTTCTTAATTCATATGTTTACGGTTATGAATCAATATTTTTTAACCATCTGACCTTTCCTTTAGATATAGCTATAGGTTATGTATGTTTGATATCACGATAATGAGTAGATTTTGGTACAATGTACTTTTCAGACTTCACTTAGGCTAGGAAGGGGTGGGGGTATTACTCAGTGAATACATTTATATGGAGGAGTTGTATAAAAATATCATCCGAACTGTCAATAATATTGCTTGCTCATGTTTAGCAGGATTGAACTATCCGTATCACTAGTTTTTAATTATTTCCTTATGTATTTTTGTAATGAAAATGCGTTGACAGTATTTCTAAGAAAATGATCATAATTTTATTGTCAGTAAAAACTCAACCAAAGAATACATATCAAGCTAAGAGAGAAACGCACAAACGAATCCAACTTAAAGATGGTGATTCACATTTTGAATGAAAACGGGTTGGCTACCTGGATTATCTGTGAAGAATTCTCCCAATCTAATTTATGTTGTAGCGCGGATATATAAATACCTTGTAGACACACGCAAGGTAGGAACTGTTTTTCGTGCGACCTATATATGATGTTTTAAATCCATGATTTACAAATTCGTCAGTGTGTTTCTTTGGCCACTACGTATTGCATTCATGTTTCTGTGATTATCTTATAGTAAGAGGGCTTTTACATAGAACAATTGTGTTTCTTCGCAACCACTGGGTCAAGGGGAAACAGAGGAATGCATACACGTAATCTTGATAACCACACCATTTGATAACAATGTTTAACGTCTTCAACTTCATTAGCATCATTTTAGATCAGATAAATTTACAACATGGACCAGACATGCACGTTTCGGGTAATTTAACCCTCGTCGGTGATCCTCAATCTAAACGATGTAATATGACAAACATCTGTGAAAATGATGTCCTAAATATACCGAAAGACGTAGCAAAATGGCTGGGATATCATGATACAGGACCCAGGTTTTAGAAATTTGAGAAAATTTTGCAAACAGAAATTTTCAAATGCCTTTGAAGAAACGACCAACCGAAATTGATCGAACTTGGCTACATGTACCCTCGGGGTGGACAATCAGAAGTGACACTCACCAAGTGGTACAAATGTTTAACGTCTTCGAATTCATTAGCATCATTTTAGACCCGATAAATGTAAAGCATGGACCAGACATGCACGTTTTGGGTAATAAACCCTCGTCAGTGATCCTCATTCTAAACAATGTAATATGACCAAAGTCTGTGAAAATTATGTCCCAAATATACCGAAAGCTTACATCTAAGTCACAAGAAAGTAGTGCTATCAAAATTCCCTTATCAAGACTTAAAAGCGGCGTATAATCAATATTTAACGTCTTTGAATAATGAGAAGCTAGCATAGTAAATAGGGTCCCTGTAAAGTGCGAAACGAAACAAAAACGATACGAAACAAATCGAAACGAAACGAAACAAATCGAAACGAAACGAAACAGATCGAAACGAAACAAAACAAAACATAAACTTTAAAGAATTTGAGAAAAAATTAATGCAGAGAACTAGCACGGATGTCAATATCTGCATATATTATTGCCTTTAACCATTAGTTCTTGTGACTGGAGGGTTTTTAAAGGGTCAAAGTTGACGGTTAAAACATAATATATATGGTATATAACACAATTGCATTTTGAAGGATTAAAGGAGAGTGAGCGGGATGAATAACCTCGTCATAGGCGGGAAAAATATTATTAAGCAGGGAGGAAAAGGAACTGTTCCGTTATGTGTATTTAAAATGAGAACAAATAAGGGGGGGGGGGGGGTACATTTCGTCTGAAAAAGGATGAGATTTTTTTTTCCTGAAATGCCTCCCCCCGTTTTACGTTCTCATTACGGTGTCCTAGCAGGGTTTTCTACCCCCTCCCCTTTATTCCTCTTAAATACATGAATGGCATTTGACATTTACTTTTTTCAAATGTCTCTTTCAAGAAACCCTCTCGGCACTAGTTACAAATGTAGAAATCTTGGATTAAGGCAATATTACATGCTGTTCTTGTCTTTAAATATTCTTTCTTGGCGAATTTTCCTCTTTTTCTCATATTCTTTAATATGGATTCTCTGTAAAAACCTAAAACAGCTGGCCACGGCATGTCATGGATTTTGATGAAACTTTCTGTAACTATCATACTTAATGTAAAAACAATGAAAACAAACCATATTGTTATATTTGAACAACGGTTGCCATGGTAACGGGGTCAATCTATTTGACACCCCCATAAATATGAGAGATAAGACATATTGTGGCATTTTGTTGCCATGGAAACCATGGTCAAAATTTACTTTATGAACACAAAAACTTTTCTTTGTAAGTTCAACTCTAACAAGAATAACTTTTTCGGGGGAGGGGGTTATCAGGTAGTTGTTGATATTCAGTCAAATTATGTGAAAATTTAGCAAAAATAAGGTATAACTTTAGGGTCATTTTTGGCCTGTTTTTGACTATTTTGAAGGTTGAAAACCATTATTTGGTGAATGTTATGGGTATTTAACATTACCTTGCCAAAATAAATGTCTATAACTGGAAAAAATCAAGAAATAAAATTTATGGTGAAACTCACCATTTTGTCATGAATGCCAATCAAAATCCGTTGCTATAGTAACTTGGAATCCATATTACCATATACCGCATATTGTTTTTCCTCATGTTTGAGTCCTATGATTATGAAATAGCATACCTGTATACAAATTATACTTATCATTATCAATTGACCTTCAAATCATTTCAAGGTCATCTGTCCAAATCTCAAGGTCATTTCTAACTTTAGACTAAAATTAAGACAAAAATCAGGATTTCCAATTAATTTGAATTGATTTCTCTAACTTATTTCATTAGATATTTTGATTTTAAATATTTACAATTGAACAACCGATCAAAAGAAATAGAATTCATCTCAATTTTGTTAAATTGTATTTCACTTCTATGTATGACATACTTTCAACAGAGCATAAAATTGAGATTTTCTAAAATTTTCTCGTAAAATATGTGACATTTTTTGGGGTCTTCATTGGACTTTGATAAATGTGATACTCATCCCAATAAATAATACATTTATCATACTTTTACCGATAATTGATTGTTTTGCCAAGGTTCCATACTGTTTACTGTTAATCATGTCTCTTTTTAGTGAAAAACCACAAAATTTGGCCTGAAAATAGCAAATATTTTTCAGTGACCTTGAAAATTGACCAAATGACCTTGACATTTTTTCAAGGTCATGATAGCAATGAATGGTCTTTAATACATCTACATACCAAGTTTTGTAACGATAGCAGGCATACATCTGTAGAAATTAGCTTTTTACTTATGACAGGTATTTACACTTTCGTACCAAATGTTGCCATGGTAACCTATTTCAAAGGCATGTAAACAGAAAAATCTCACTTCTAGATAAATTTCCTTCGATTCTCATGAAGTCCTAGGATAATACTCTTCAGGAGATAGTCAACTGTATTTCAAATCTTGTGCAATTGCATTATTACTCTTGTCAACAGTGAGTAAAACATAGGTAAAATAAGGCCTAAATTGGCCGAAAATGGCTCATTTTGAATAAGCAATTTTTCTTGAAATTGAAGCAAGTTTACATGACACACAGAAAGAAGGAGCATCTAAAAATCAAACTGTATCAACTTAAGAGGATTTAAATAATCTTTTCCGGAAAATTGCATAAACATTCAACATTTGTTTCCATGGTAACGGGATGCATAAAAATGCCTTGTTTAAAGGTGTTTTTATACAGAACCTTGGTTACCATGGCAACGGAACGTCGGAGAAAAAAATGGTAGTTCTGAAGACATCATATTTACCTTATACACAAAAAATATCCAAAATCTGAGACATGTCGTGGCCAAACATGTCTGATTTTTTTAGGTTTTTACATAGAATCCATATTAAGTTGTATGTTTTGTTTCGTTTCGTTTCGATCTGTTTCGTTTCGTTTCGTTTTTGTTTCGTTTCGGACTTTACAGGGACCCTAGAAAATATGCTAACTGATCTACATTTTTATTCCTTTTCCCAGCGTGATTTACTGATAAAACTAGTCATTGGAAGCAGTTCACGCGAGTATGATTGTATTGATAATTGATACCAATTTCAATGCCCTTTATATGCCCCGTTCCACTTTAATGCTACATGGGAAGTTTGAGGAATTATTTTTGCTCACAAGCGAATCTCAATTGAGCTATTGTCATAGCGCTCCGTCCGCTCGTCGTCGTCCGGCGGAACTTTTAATATTGTCGAATCTCCTCTGCAACCGTTGCACAGAATTTCATGAAACCTTACAGTAAGCAAGAACTCAAGGTCCTCTACCAAGTTTTTGTATTTTGTGCCGATTGGTCAACAAATACGACTGCCGAGGGCTCTGATTGGCTGACGCATTTTCGACTTCTCCTCTGCAACCGCTGCATTGAATTTTACGAAACCTTACAGTAAGCAAGTACTTAAGGTCCTCTACCAAGTTTGTGTTTTTCGTGCCGATAGGTCAACAAATATTGCCGCTAAGGGCTCTGATTGGCTTGCACGTTTTCGACTTCTCCGCTGCACAGAATTTCATGAAACCTTACAGGAAGCAAGATCTTTTCCCAGTTTTATGCTTTTCGTGCCGATCGGTCAACAAATATGGCCAATGAGGACTCTGATTTGCTGACGCATTTTTGACTCCTCCTCTGCATTCGCTGCACATAATTTCTTGAAACTTTACAGGAAACATGTACCCAAGGTCCTCTACCAACTTTGTGTTTTTCGTGCCGATTAGTCGACAAATATCGCCACCGAGGGCTCTGATTGACAAACGCATCTTCGACTTCTCTGCAACCACTGCACAAAATTTAACGAAACCTTACAGGCAGCAAGGCATCCGCCAAGGAATTAGAATAAATTTGCAGCATGGACCAGACATGCACGAAGCTGATGTATGTGCACTCATTCTACGTTTTTACAAATATTGGGCCCACTGTGAGAGTAATCATTATATGTAGTTCCTTGCTTTAAAGACACTTTTATAAAAAATAAAGAAATAAATCAAATATGAGTCAAAGTAATTCTTTATGTCAGAAAACTTACAGAGTACTATTGAAAGATATATTTCGCAAATAGAATATAAAAGATATTCCACAGAGAGTGTGAAATATGTGCATGTTCTTAAACAGTAAGGGGTAAAACGTTTATAAGTTAAAAAATAACTAATGTAAATTTTTATTTGCTCTTACGATAGAGTTAACTCCTCTTTTTATCGGTCAATTTGAGACATTAACGTTTTAATTTGTAACGTATTTGCGATTTAAATAACAAGGGGAGGAATGTACATTGCTCTGGCGTCCAAAAATTGCTATTGCAACTCCGCCTGTCTTGTCAATCTTATCCCACGTGATTTGATCAGAAAGACAACGTTGAGCTCTAAATTCGCGTGTAACCTCGAGGGGATAAGAAGTAAAGGTTCGTTGTTACAGACTATTTTTCTTGTGTTGTGTCATTGATTTGGATATTTCTATGCAAATGATATAAGGGATCAACCATTTGATTTTTATGGGGGGGGGGGGGGGGGGGGCAGGAAGACTTTGCAACAATTTTCATTTGATAAATTATGTTTGAGATACATTTTGAAGCAATAAAAATTACTGCACATCGACAAAAAATCACATGATTTGAAGTACATAGGTAAAGGAACGGTCGTTATCAAAAACCATAATAAAAAAAAAATAAACGATGATTTGAGGAGGGTAACCTTTTATTCCTAATAACTTGAATGCGTCAGTTTGAGTGATAACTTTTAAAGGTTACAATAATGACGTATAAAAAAAGAGGGGATCTCTAACAACACTTGGTTGCAGCACCCCATCAGAACCCTAAATCAACTAATGCAAATGAGTTAAAGAAGATCCTGACGATAATCTCAACAGCACTCTCAATAGAGCACCGAATTGAGCATCGACGGATCCCTAGCAAGCTAGAGGTGGGACCAGGTGCCCGGGAGGAGTAAGCAAAAACACATAGCAGACACGCACAGAAATAAACGCACAAAGGACAAGGAACATAATGTCTCTTGAATTTGTTAGTTTTTCTTTTTCAATATTCTTTTAAAAACATTGCATCAGCAGCGTCCCATGAGCCGCCTAAACCAAGAACAGCGTCTTCTTCGGCGACCAGTACTTATCACACCACTTGTCCTTGGTAGGGCTACCGCTACAATACAAAAATATAATATAAGAATTTCAAAATAAATCTGCTTGTTATACGATATAATTTTTTTTTTCTTGGGGAAGAGAATTCAAAATCGCACAGCCGGTATCATACATGTAAATTGCGAATCGTAAATTATACAAAAAATGATATCATAGTTATGAAATGATTTATGCCAAATAAACATTATATAAATACGCCTCTACTACTTGATATGACCCGTGGATTAGAAAAAAACCGTGTATGTACAGAAGCATAATATAAGGGATATGTAGAATTATTATAATGTAATTCCCCACGAAAGTTCAATTATGAATATTTACATTACAAGTAGATTTCCCGCTTTGATCGCCCATTAGGCAACTAGAATTATATATCAATAAATCGAGACGTCATGTCCAAATTTTGAACGTAGGCAGAATTTACCAACGTTCATTGTCCAAATATGTCATTTGATGCTGTAATTCGATGTATAAGCCATGCTCGTACAAAGTCATAGTGTCTAATACTTAACAAAAATGTAAATATAAGAAATGACTTTGGTGTTAATTGGTGTATAATTCTGGTTGGTACCGTGCAAATTCCGTGAATCGCGAAGTGATTTGCACATGTGCTTAATTGACCAAACAAATGTGAAAGACCTTATTTTGAAGACATTGTAATCATAGAATTACATCTTTAACATTAACCACTAAGGGGGAAGCAATAATAAAGTTACGGAATGACATACATGAAGGTCATGTATCTTCAGATATTCGGGTAAAATTTAGGAAGATACATAGGGATATAAGTCATCATTACGAGTTACGTGAAATGAAATTATATGGTATAACAACGTATGCAAAAATTATGAGAGATATGCCATCATATAGCTAGATAAAATGTTCATATAGATAAACATATAAGGTATTAAATTGGTAACGAAGAATTCTGCGAAAACATTGAAATTCGGTGTATTTATCATTCAATATATTTCGGTGCCACATGAAATATATTTTGTCAGAAATTTTTGACCAATCGATATTTGAAGCCCAATCATTCTGTTGAAAATTTCAATAAAAAATTCATACAGTCCCAATGTAATCTTTAAGGGCCTATATCTCACTAGGTAACAATTTTTTTTTAAATTTCCAAATTGGTTAAAGAAATGAATTTCTACATTATAACATTGCTGTGATTTTAGGTCTTAGGATTGCATAGATGGGTGCCCCAATTACCTCTCATTACCCATTAAAAACCTAAAATCAAAATCTTTTTTTTTCCTGTATACCAATCAGAAATGAATATAACTGCAGTACGTTCTTAACTGGTATATGAGAAAAAAAGAATGCTTAATTTTTCATTATTAATTTTGACTTACGTGCATTCATGTTGCTCCGACGTCGTCTTACAGATCTAGCCTGTTCTAAATTGAATTTAGGGTTGTCAATCAGAAGACGACACAAGGTGCTCGAACCTTTGTTGTTTTGGCATGGAGCTGAGTACAATTTCATCGGAACGCCTATCGAACCTGAAATGAATTTTTTACGATACTATAATCTTTTGTATTTGGAGAATACTTTTACAAATGTGTATATATTTAGAAACATATATGTCTTCTTTTTTATTTATCATTTTTGCTAATACAAGCTGTTAATTTGTAGTATTTATATCAATGAACGAACAACTTATTACAACTTAAACGCGAGTGTAATACCTTCTTAGTTATCCCAATTTAGAATGACCTGCTGCATCTTGACAGTAAGTGTTTTCAATATATTTCCCTGACATTGTCGCCATAGCACTTTCTATATAGACATAACGTCAGACAGTGCATAAAGTTTATATTTTGTATTCATTTTCGTGCTTAAACATCGACGGCGGGTGCGGCTAGCCAACAGGGGATGCTTACTCCTCCCGGTCACCTGGTCCCACCTCTACCTTGCTAGGGGTCCGTCGATGCTTAATTTGTGCTCTATTGTTAGTACTGTTGAGATTATCGCCAGGATCTTCTTAACTCATTAGAAGAAAAAAGAAAGGAGTGAATCTCCAACAAAGAAACATGTAGATCTTGGTGAGTGTAGATCTTGGTGAGTGTCGCTGCTGGTTGACTAGGAGTCCCCGAGGGCACATGTAGCCAAGTTCGATCAATTTCGGTTGATCGTTTCATCAACGCATTCTAAAATTTCTGTTATCAAAATTTCTTGAAATTTCTAAAAAGTGGGTCCTGCAGCATCATATCCCACCCATCCTGCTACGTCTTTCGGTACCCTTTTTCGACATAGTAAATTTCATACTTTTTTGGCATATTACATTGTTTAGATTTGAGGATCACTGACGAGGGTTGAGTACCCGACACGTGCATGTCTGGTCCATGCTGCCAATTTATCTGTTCTTAAATGATGCTATTCAATTTGAAGACGTTAAACATTTATACCACTTGGTGAGTGTCACTGCTGGTGGACCAGGAGTCCCCGAGGGCACATGTAGCCAAGTTCGATCAATTTCGGTTGATCGTTTCATCAACGCATTCTAAAATTTCTGTTATCAAAATTTCTTGAAATTTCTAAAAAGTGGGTCCTGCAGCATCATATCCCACCCATCCTGCTACGTCTTTCGGTACCCTTTTTCGACATAGTAAATTTCATACTTTTTTGGCATATTACATTGTTTAGATTTGAGGATCACTGACGAGGGTTGAGTACCCGAAACGTGCATGTCTGGTCCATGCTGCCAATTTATCTGTTCTTAAATGATGCTATTCAATTTGAAGACGTTAAACATTAAATAAATTCATTTTATTTTTCTCCGAACTTAGTACTGTCCAAGAATTGTTTGAATAATTCAATAACTTTTTGAACAAGCCTCGTATTTACACATGGATGCATGGATTCTGCGCATCTCACTCTTGGGTATACCTAACTTACATTTGTAACAATAAATATCAAATTTAGCATGTAAATATTAAACGTCTTCAAATTCATAGCATCATTTTAGTATTGGACATACTCCTAATACAATTAATTCTTAAAGATATTGAACAGTTTGAGGCGCCCGCAATTGTTTGAATGATATGAATTGTCTCGCTACTAGCAGTATAAAAGAAGATAATGGAGATGAACTTTTCAATCTTCAAAAAAATAAATGTGACAAATTATGAAGCAGATTCCGTTCACCAAGACGAAATTGGATGTAATATTTGAAAAAAAATCAACGATTTAGTTGAAGCTTCTTTGGATAAATAGTATAAAAGGCCGAGTCTCTAAAATTATCGTTTTCCGGACAAGCATCAATTAATATAGTCACTGTGCCTTTAAATACCGGAAAAAATCAGTTGGGACCTTCAAATATTTATGTACAAGGTTAAATGAAAGGAATAATTCAGGAAGATATTTCGAAGAAGCCTGACCTAAACCCAGCCTTTTACGGTTAATTAGACCGGGGGACTGGGTCAAAATAAACGTCAAAGACTGGATTTAGGTCAGGTTTATCGGACTAGAAGAAGTCGAGCAAAACTCTTCATTCTAATTAAAATTTAAAAAAAGATGAAAAAATTAAGACCGAAAAAATAAACCGGACTGAACTATAGTGCCTCATACATTATCATTTCCGATGCAACGGCGGCCGCGTTAAGTTAGATATATTCGTTGTGCTGGATTTTGTTAACTCCGAAAAAATAGCAAAAATTGGAATAATCAGCACTTCAATACATGGAATTCTTGTCACGTGATTTCTAAATAAGGATTGTAACGGGTGTCCTGTAGATGCCAAGGTATATTTACCTATGACAGTCCAATATTAAATCTAGGTCGCGTATATTTTGTTTCTAATAAACGTGACCTAGATTTGATATTGTACAGTCAAAGGTAAATTTCGGACTCTTCGAACACAGGCATGACGTCACATCAATGTTTTAAGAACAGATAAATTTGCAGCATGGACCAGACATGCACGTTTCGGGAACATGACCTCGTCAGTGATCCTCAATCTAGACAATGTAATATGTCCAAAGAATGTGAAAGTTATTTTGTCAAAACATGTACCGAAAGACGAAGCATGATGGGTGAGATATGATGATTCAGGATCCATGTTTTAGAAATTTCCAGAAATTTTGATAACAGAAATTTTCGAATTCGTTGAAGAAACGATGCAATTATAGATAATAAGACGCCCTAGTGAAGTTAGATAAAATCCATACCTTTCGTTTCTATTGGTTCGCCGTTATTTGAAGCATCGGAGTAAACTGTCAACACAAGGAGAAGAATGAAAGCACTAAACATGTCAATGTACGCCATGTCACTTTGAGCAGTAATTTGATAATTGCATGTAATTGCTACCTATGACTGCCGACAAATTATGTTGATTATGGTCATTTATATATATGCTCGCACAGTCCTGATTTTTGCCTCCCTATTTGTATATAAGTGTTCTTTGAAAAGAGGAACGGTGGGGATTTTTATTATCTAATGAATGGCTAGTTCAAGTATGCACTTGGAGTGGGCGTATTTTAACTTTGAATGTTCAGATTTAATATTTTCCAAAACACCACGGCGGGTTTTGATTTCCAAGTGAGAAAAACATAGAGACAGTGAACATCTAGAAAAAAAACCAAAATAGACATTTTACATGAGCTACTTTTAATCGGAAACTTAACACGCTCAACATGTCGAGATATCAATAAGGACAGAAAACTGTTTTCTGTTATTTTGTAGATAATCATTGTCGAAATGACAATCAAAGAAGTGAACATCTATGGAGAGCGATTAATGACAAATATGGAAAATGACCATATCCCTGTATACAGAACAAAATCGATAATTCAGAAAATCAGAAACCGAAGGCATACAAAATCAGGATAAAATAGGAACCAAAGCAAACAAACAAAAACCTCCACCACATGAAAAGAAGCGAACCTCCGATATGGGAGTGAGAGTGAGGGAGGGACCGATATGTGCAACACAGTATATCCCAGCTAATACTTTTTAATGATCCCGGTGTTGTAGCATAGAATCCCCCGCATAGATGATCTTAACCCCGAAAATATGGGCCCGGGCCCATTTTTCCCCAACAAACGTTGCATAGCATACATTCATAGACAACGCAATTTAAGGAAAGATCTGGAGAATTTGATAAAAACCATGTTGATTTCCTTACATTACGGATAATTTTGAATACATATACGAATTTTCATTACGATTGGTCAATAACAACAAAAACCCATATTGAACAACGTACGGTTCTAGGTCACGGAGCAGCTAACAAAAAGTATAACGACGTCGTCAGATTCCCAGAATAAATTTGACATTTTAAAAGAAATAAACACCTATCATCTGTACAGAATTTAAATATCTTTTCATGGATTTTCTACTTCTATATCATAATGTACTCCTATCTTTGAATCATTCAAACTCGGTTCACCACTTAGGGAGACATCGGCATCACTTTACTTATTTTCGTTTACTTATTTTGCCAAAAAATTGCGTGTTTATGTGTCTGTTCATAAAAAAACACAATTCTATTTTAACAACATTAGTTTTGATGTATTTGGTCCATATCAAGATGTATCCATCAGCTGTTGAGTCTCCGTCTGTTTTTTTCAACCGAAATTCATGACTAATTATAAGTGACTGTCTGGAGCTCCGTAAAGATCTCTGACGTCATCAGTTTTTGGTTTTTTGATCAATAATACCATGCATAAATCCTCATAGAATTCGTAAATCTGGTCCGCTTTTGTCACGTCACAGTGGTCATGACCAATAATAGTATTAATGATATAGAAAGTTTAATTGATAGTCGAGTATACTCTCTTATTCTTTTTTGCAATGTAACGAAAGGGATGGGCTCATTTCAACAACTAAAATTGCACTGCTCAGTAACCTCTACCCTTCATGTTTAAAGGCGACAAATATGCCCTTTTAGTAAATCATTTTAACCTGATATTTTTTATTTTCTCTTTCTGTATGTATCCCTTTTATTTTCTCATTCGCATACGACTTCAAATGTGATTTTTAAGGCATGTGTCGACACACTTTCGGATTGGCCCCCGTGTACTTTCCCCTTTTAACGGCTGTCTGTATGGTACTTCCCCCAGGCGGAAAAAAAACGTAACAGTACAGAATTTCCCCATGTAAATATCCGGATTTTCGTGTTTCGATTTTTTTGTTTTCTTACAGTCTCAGAATCGCGCCTTTGTGGAGCCTGTATATTAGGCGAAAATAGTCCCAAAGAAATAGAATGCCTACGCAATTGAATTCAAACATGAGTTGAAATAGTCATCCCTTTCCCTTTATCAAGCTCGTCGGACTTCGAAACAATACATAGAAAAATTGCAATAAATCCAAAAGTTATTTACACAATGACCAATTGATATTCCTTACGAATCTTTCGATTAGCTATCTGATTAAATTCTAGTATTCGATCTAAAACGGGTTACCAGCTCAATTCATGAAAAAAGGGGGAAGCGTGGTCATTTAGGGGGAAATTCTATACTGGGCGATTTTTTCTATACGGGACTAGGGCCTGGGGCGATTTTTTTCTAGGGGGAAGTTGGGCCTGGGACCATTTTACCGGGGAAAAAGATGGGTTCAGGTCCGTTTTTCCGAGGGGAAATTCCATACGGGGGAGTCTGCTACAACACCGGAATTAAATATTCGGGGCATATAGTTTTTGGTCCGTCCGTCTGTTTTTCTGTTTGTCCACGGCAAAAAACTTTAACATGAGACGTAACTTAAGTTTAGAATTTAATATTCGAAAGACGTGTCCGGCGCAGAAAATGGGTTTGGAATTTACTTCATGGAGGTATAGAGTTGAAACACTTCTGTATTATTTTTAGAATAGTGATTGATAATGCTTTGATATTTCACATGTGTATTCCTTGTGGAAGACCATTCCAGTTATACTTTTTGACCTCATGACCGCGACCTTTCTGAAATTCCTGTTTCATAAACACCGGTTTTATTTGTTTTTGTTTTTGTTTTTTTTTGGGGGGGGGGGGGTACCTGAAAATAATCTTCACTTAACAATCAGTGTATGGTCCTAAATAGCAAATAATAGAAGAAACATGTGTAATTCATCTTCAAGAAAGTTAGGAGGTGTAAAATAATTTTCCCACGCTGTAAAATAGAGAGCTTCTATTCCGATTCCGAAAACTTATGTACGCCCACTTCAAGTACTTGATACAATTGACTTTTCAAATGAACATCCTTAACAACCAAAACTTCCTGTGTGATGGCGTTTAGAGGAAATGAAGCCTTCCACTTATCAACAAGGATGCTTAAAGTTGACATTTATGACATCAGGGACATTTACCCCTATTTTGATGTCCAGAGTTCCCAATTTAAGTACGATTTTCAAAAACAATAAACTCGACTTGATAATAATTTGAACATACAATACCCTCAATATTGAAGAACTGCAAGGAAACAAGCCCAACATAATGTCATACAAGGACGAATTTTCCTTAACATTTGTAGGAAAAAAGTTTCAGATACTGGGGATATTTACCAGAGATTAAGAGTGGAATTCTTGACATCAAAAAACCAGTAATTATATAGGTAGCCTATATGAATAATAAGACCATACAATAGGCCCAAGGGGAGGGGGGCACATCGCTCCCCAGAGTTGCAAATAAACATTACAGAAGTACCCATCAGTTATTCAGTCTCATAGTCGAGAAGGCAAGGCAAAATAATAAGATTTTCCACGGGAACGGTTGCGAACCTCGGAACGAACAACATTCCGAAGGAAGACCAGGTACCCGGGGAGAGTCAGCGTCTCCTGATTGCATGCAAAACCCGTCGCAACAGCTCCATGGAAACCTGTCAAATTCGGTGATTGTTTCTATGTACATTTTGATGTACATATCAGGAAAGTGATGATGACAGCCATTGAATCACAATGTAGAATGTCACTGATCATTATGGAGAGGGGGATCTCATATGTTTTTATTACATCTCCGTAGCGACCGAAGAACTTCCTCAATGATGATTCCAGCCGTTGTGTAACATAACCCTGAACAAGTAGCTTACTTGCAACCCGTCTGGCTCTAATGTTGAAATTTTCATATTTTGAACTTGCCATGGCGTACCGTATCAGTTGAAAAACAAAAAAAAAACCATAAGCAGGAGAAGACGGAATGTTGCCACTCATGAAAGGGAAGTTAGGTTGCCCATTGGTCTCGTTGGTTTATGTGTAGTCCTTTGTGTTTGATGTTTCTGTGTTGTGCGTTGACGTTCCTTGTCCCTTACGCGTTTCTTTCTGTGCTTGTCTGCTTTGTGTTTTTGCATTGGGTATTTTGGGGTTTTGCTGTGGGTGCTACAACCTGATGTTGTTGGAGATCCCCTCCTTTGTTAGCCATGTGGAAGCTGAAATCGTCATACAGTGAGGTGTTCAAATGGCAGTTTGTGTCGAAAAATAGGAGTATATCCAAGTACGAAGCGGAACTGTCACTCTCTGTTGTTTCCTTGATCTCTAGTTCATGAGGATAGATTTAATGCAGATGATCTGCAAAGTTCGGATTATTAATGGACAACACGTCATCTATGTATCTGAAGGTAAAATTAAACTGAGATGCGAGGTGCTTTCGCCCAGTCGAGATCAAAATCTGGATGAAGTCAGCTTCGTATGAATATAAAAATAAGTCCGCAAGCAGTGGGGCACAATTGGTACCAGTGGGGATGGCGACTATCTGGTGGAATTAAAATTCTCCAAACACAACAAAAAGTTGCCAATCAAAAACTCAAGCATCCGGATGATATCGCCTTCGGTATACTTTTTGTTTGAATCAGAGTGTTCCTTCACGAAATAAGTATCATCCCACCCAATTACGAGGTATTTGTATCTTCTATTACCATTTTTTGAAAGAAAGGTAATGCAAATAATAGTGGCCAGTCTGTTTTTGAGCGTTTGGTGTCGAACGGTAGTGTAGAGCGCAGAGAAGTCGAAAGATTTTATGCTGGTAATATAGTTGAAGTTGGTGGCTTTTAAATTTACCAAAAGTTCTTTAGAATTCTTTAGGATCCACATCTGATTGATTCCATTTCTGGAATATGCTGTCTCGCAGTATGTTTGAAGACCTTGCTTGATGCGAGTTAATATTTTCGTGAGCAAAATGGAAAGAGGTTTTGTTGAGCACCTGGACGAACCGGCAATGAATCGATGTTTGTAAGGATTTTTGTGCATTTTTGGAATCCAGTAGATTTAAGGCAGCTCAAGATCAGGATGATAGTAGACGATTTGGTGGAGGCCCTTGAGTACTTTCTTCCTTTAATGTTTCGTGAAATTATGAGCATCAGTTTTGAAGATGTCAAAAATGTGTCAGCCAGTCAAAGCCCTCGATGGCAATATTTGAAAGCCAATCGGCACAACAAACCCCACATGCTTCCTGTAAGGTTTTCACGAAACACTGCAGCCGTTGAAGAAGAGAAGTCGAAAATCTCTCAGCCAATCAGAGCCCACAACGTCCATATTTGTTGACCGATCGGTATGAAAACACAAACTTGGTGCAGGCCCTTAATGCGTCAGCCAATCAGAGCCCTCGGTGGTCATACTCGATGACCGATCGGCACGAAAAACATTAACTTGGTAGAGGACATTGAGTATTTGCTTTCTGTAAGGTTTTGTGAAAATCTGTACAGCAGTTGCAGATGAAAAGTCGAAAATGTAAAAAAAGCTTACGTCAGACGACGGACGACGGACGGTGCTCTATGACAATAGCTGACTTGATCTTCGCTCGTGTGAGCTTAAAATGGAATCAGATGGTGACAGATACAACAGAAATTTTATGCATATGAATATAATCTAACTGATGAAAGGTTGCTGAAAATGTCCTCCTTCCAAATTACCTAACTTTCTACTTGTCATACACTATGCTGTCCCACTCTCCAGAATCAGAATGGTGGATGATATTCTGTCATAGACCATTTGTACCGTCCAAACAAAGATCATACTTTATATCTCCAAAATCGAAGTAACCGGATGTGACAATTCTACCGAATAGAAGCGACGGGTGTTGCATGAAAGCAGGAGATGCTGACTCTTCTAGGGCCCCTGGTCTCACTCCCATTTCGGGAGTTCGTTTCTTTTCATGTGGTGGAGATTTTCATTTGTTTGCTTTAGTTCCTGTTTTATCCTGATTTTGGATGCCTTCGGTTTATGATTTTCTGAACTATCGAATTTGTGCTGTATATAGGGATATGGTCATTTATCCATATTTGTCATTTGAGATATATAATAGAATTCACCTTCCAAAATTTGCATTATATATATGTAACAGATTTTACTATAAAGTTTTAGCTGTTGTCTCCCGTCCTAAAAGAAACGCTACCACTAGATGGAGATGCTTAATTTTGTGCTCTATTGTGAGTGCTGTTGAGATTATCGTCAGGATCTTCTTTAACTCATTTGAGGGTTGAGAATAGTACACGTCTTGCAAAACGGTGGTTCCAAATTGACTTTAAATATATATATATATTTCTGAATTGTGATAAAGGACAAGGGGCGTTTTGAACTAAACGTACTCTGAAACTAATGATTTTACTCTTTCAATACATAGTTACATTCTTCGGAGTCTCTTTGGCATAAAAATTGGTATTTTCTATGAATTTGCTTTTATAGGGGTAGGGCCACGAAGCCCCTAAATCGGCCCCGTAATTTTATTTTAGATCAAACTCAATGAGATATACTTGATATATCACATAAACACTAAAAAATGTTTCCCGCTTTAAATGAAAGGGGCAAGAAAGAAAGGAAGGCAACTCCAAGAAAATCCGGTCGCAGCAACCACAGCAAAACCCAAAAACATCCGATGCAAAGACACAAAGCAGACACCAACAGAAGAAGACACATAAAAAAAACAAGAAAAACCAACTCACACCATAGAATCATTAAACACAGAAGACCACAAATAAAATCACAAAACTAAGCACCATAGGAAGTGCTGTGACGTTATCAAGTGATTTCCTTTATGTCGGCCTGGTGCATTACTGATTTGGCATTATTTGCTGAAATGAGCATTTTGTTTTATTATGTATTTCCATAGAACATATATGTCTTTTTTGACAAATAAGCACTTACTTTTACAGACGAATTTCAAAATTGAATAGAGGAAATGTTTGTAGTAAAAGATCCTCGAAGGTCTATCTTAATCTTAATCGACAGTTTTATTTGAATTTTCTTCAAGTGCTAACATATTTAGCAAAGTGGTCCGTAAAACTCAAGATGAATTAAAATCGAGTTCCGCTTATATTGGAAAACTTTTTTGAGATTTAATTTTCTAAGCGTTTTACTTTAATTATTGCCTTTACAATGATGCTGATGTGAGTATTGTACTGAAGCTAATAACGAGGAAACAGAAACTATTGAAGTGTGTGTCAATCCAGGGACCAAGGAGGTAAGTACTTCAAATAAAAAAGGGAGTTAAGTATGGGTTAAAGGTGGCACCAGAACAATCGTGAAATTGTTCAAAACCATTTCCAATTCGTTAACTATGAAGTTTACAAGAGAGGAAGTACCAATCATAGCTCAGGTGTCCCTAGAATTAGTCTAAATGACATTAGAGACGAGACATTTGTAGTGAGTAGTAACCATGAGTTTTGGTACAAACATGCAGATGGGTATATTAAAATCAAGCCCTGTAAGATTGAAGTGGTCGATATTCTAAAAGAGCACCAATTTTCACCAAGCGATTGCTCAGTTTCTAAGTGCGGCACGAAGAACTGCAAAACTTGTAACATCCTAATAACAGACACTTCATTCTCAAGTAATCTCACAAAACAAACATTTAACACGCATAGTTTTGAAAACCTTAACTGCATGACATCTAATGTTGTGTACGGAATAGAGTGCTCACTTTATGGATTGATTTATGTGGGTGAAACCAAAGGTAAGCTCCGAACCAGAATGTCAGGACACCGGTCAAAAATAAATAATAAAGGAAGTCAACTCCTTTACCGACATTTTGACCAGGCCGATCATTCGGTTTTATCTATGAGAGTCAGAATCCTGGAGAAAATATATCACCCCACAAACAATCCCAATTTGAGCACACCTTTCCGTCGCAACAGAGAAGAGTTCTGGATAAAAAATCTTAACACTGCAGCGCCCTATGGGTGCAACGATAACATCAGCACTATAGGAAACTTAACAAGTCCCGGTTGTCAATCGGTAAATGTGACTAGCTTATTCAACAGACAACAAAGAAGACCTCGAAGTCATGGCATTTGAAAATACAATAGGCCTGAGATACATAGTTTCTCCTTCGATGATCTTCTTTAACTCATTGGTTCCATTTTTGAATGAGCCTCTAGGCCTGCATTATATTTGTACCAAATTATACTCTGTTCCTTTACGGAAGTTGCACGAAATCTACGATTATACGAAGGACCTCACATATACACGATACACGTTCCCCAGAATACAGACTACAAGGAGTCATATTGGACATTTCTACTTTTCGTTTATTTCAAGCAGTTAGATCAGATAAATCAGAGGAGAAAACAAACCGCCCTTTCATTAAAGTAAGATTTGCAAACAAAGGTATTGATAACTTGAATCTTGGTCAAATTTTGAATCGCAAAACTGTCACAGAAAAAATCCCACCATATATCAAAAGAAAAGAAACTCCTTGTATTTCCTATAGCTACACACCAACAGTTGCATCTAAAATTTACAATTACAAACGATTCCTGCAGTGTATTGATTTAAGTAATCCCTCACTACATCCACTTCCCTGCGAATGTTCTTCATCGGATTTCAACTACTCTCCTTGTGGACACGTTATTACTGGTGACCTTAGTATAGTCAAGAACGACAAGTTGAGAGAATTGTTAAAAAAGGGTCCCAAATACAGAGAAAGTATGTCCTTTACATGGAACCAAAATGTCAAAATTATCATGGACTCTTGTGAGGAATATGCAAGACGTTGGGAAAAGAAAGAGGATGTACAGCTCGACACCCTTTCCGAATGGAGAAAATCAATCAGAGGGTTACTTTTATCTAGAATTAACCGATTAAAATCAACTGTGAACACCAGATTCGTGTCTACATTTAAAGACCCTAATGTTATCACAGAGCTCACCTACCTCCAAGAACATTATGTCATCACACCAGCGGACAAAGCCTCAAATAATTACACATTTACTTGCAAAAAGTACTATTTCGACAGTCTAGTTAAAGAGTTGGGTTTAAATTCGACACCTGGAAATCCCACTTACACCCCAACAAACCTTTCTGCCTCTGAAATAATAGATAACCACAAATCAGCTCTTGCTTCCTTTGGCTTCGACACTACCAATTTAGATTTAGATTTACCTTACTTGTACTGCATACCTAAAATGCATAAGAATCCGTACAAACAACGTTTCATCGCTGGTTCCTCAAAATGTTCTACCAAATCTGTATCGATCTTACTCACCAAAGTTTTATCTGAAATCAAATCTGGGCTTCAAAAATATTGTTCGACAGTATATTCTCGCAGTGGTATCAACCAGATGTGGATTTTAAAGAATTCGAAGGAACTTTTAGAACATCTGAAATCCTCTCATTTTAGTAGAGTCCATTCGATCAAAGCCTTTGATTTTTCGACACTTTACACTACAATTCCACATTCTAAATTGAAAGAAAGACTCGCAAAAATTATAAGTAATGCGTTTACAAGTAAGAACGGTAATCGCAAATACAAATTTATTGTTGTTAACTATGACAAAACCTACTTTGTAAAAGAAAAGTCCGATTCTGAAAATAAGTACACTGAAACAGACATTATTCAGATGTTAAACTTTCTGATCGACAACATTTTTGTGGTGTTTGGAGGAAAGGTCTTCCAGCAAATTGTCGGAATTCCAATGGGGACCAGTTGTGCCCCACTCCTTGCCGACATTTTCCTTTACTCGTACGAAGCTGAATTCATTCAATCTCTGGTCTCTGAAGGGAAAAGATACTTAGCTTCTGACTTTAACTTCACTTACAGATACATAAACGATGTGTTGTCCATCAATAATCCAAAATTCGCGGATTACCTGAGCAGTATCTATCCTTCGGAGCTTGAAGTCAAAGAAACCACAGAGACAAATAATTCAGCATCCTATTTGGACATAATGTTGTCCTACGACACTGATGGTCACATGAACACCTCACTCTATGACAAACGTGACGACTTCAATTTCAGCATTACAAACTTTCCTTTTCTGAGTAGCAACATCCCTTCATCGCCTGCTTATGGCGTGTTCATATCTCAGTTGATACGCTATGCCAGAGCAAGTAACAAATATACGGATTTTGTTCTGAGAGCTAGGCGTCTTTCAGATAAGCTTATCAGTCAGGGATATGTTTGTGACCGACTAACATCGTCACTGAGGAAGTTCTACGGTCGATATGGGGAACTCGTCATACACTATGATGTTCCACTCTCAAGAATGGTGGATGATATTCTGTCATAGACCATTTGAACCATCCAACCAAAGATTGTACTCTATATCTTCCAAAATGGAAGTAACCGGATGTGACAGTTCTACCGAATTGAAGCGACGGGTGTTGCATGCAAGCAGGCGATGCTTACTCTTCCTGGGCACCTGGTCTCACTCCCCTATCGGGAGTTCGCTTCTTTTCATATGGTGGAGGTTTTTGTTTGTTTGCTTTGGTTCCTGTTTTGTCCTGATTTTGTATGCCTTCGGTTTCTGATTTTTGAATTATCGATTTTGTGCTGTATACAGGGATATGGTCATTATCCATATTTGTCATTCAAAGATCCAAGGGAATATGGCTTAATTGGCAATTTTTATATCATATTGTATATCAAAACGGTTTTTTTTCATATCTGAAGAATAGAAAAGACGCTTATGCAAGTATTAGATACACTTTTAAAAATAGGAGAAATCTCATGAATTTTGAACAATTATAGATTATATTTTCGTCATACAAATATATTTACTATAAAGCAGGGCATGCTAATGCTCTATTCTTTAGAAATAGGGTACGAAACACATTGAACTCGCTTAGAAAATAATGAAATCGATAGTGGAGCTAAGCTGTTTTTTTTTTCAATCTACAATGTACAGAACACCTTGGTTATCCCTTTGATAAAGAAATAAATATACGCATGTCCTTCTTAATTGTATGATTAATCGTATTTAGAATCTAAATAATGCCATTCAGAATCCGTAAGCTTTTCCCCTTTTCGGAAGCTATAGTGTGTTACAACATAACAATATTTCCATCAAATTGGCTAGATTTTTCTTCCTGTATGTTATGTTTATGTTATGGGTGAGAATTACCAACAAAAGGTAGTCAAAATGTTATATACATAATGTCTTGATGTGAATTACAAACAAAATATAGTAAAAATGTTAATGATGAAATTTGAAAATTGATGATTTTACAGTGTATAGATTCTTTTATGTCAACGTTTCGCATGTTGGAAATGAATACAATCCGAGAAATTTAATCCAATATGACGGTTAACTTTGATGTATGGACAAATATTATATTCAATACTCAAGTATTCAAGTACTGGACCAATCTACACCCTTGTACCAGCGCATTCTAAAGAATTGCACTCTACCTGACTGTGACGACAGGACTCTATGACGTGTCCTGTCCATACCACTTTAGAGAAGACAGGGCTCCGACCATCTGTCCTCTCTTAATGTCAGTCAGACTCCTCTATTGATCACATGCATGAGCTCGCTACAGCCGTCTGCTACTCGCGTGGTAGACGGTCGTCCAAAGTCGCCACCGGTGCCCATAAATCTCGTTGGTTTATGTGTTGTCTTTAGTGGACCATGTTTCTATGGTGTGAGTTGGTGTTCCTTGTCCTTTTTGCGCCTCTTTCTGTGGATGTCTGCTCTGAGCTTTTGCATTGGATGTTTTTGGGATTTTGCTGTTGGTGCTGCAACCGAGAGTTGTTGGAGATCCCTCCTTTTGAACTTGTTCTGAGTCAATCTGTGTTCCTTAAATTTTAGATTTAAGCATTTTTCAATGATAAATGACTTTGTGGCAACCAAACGTGAATTATAAGCAAAGAAATGAATTAGAGATCTGGTGCCAAAATAAATCAAATGTTAAACGTCTTCAAATTCAATAGCATCATTTAAGAACAGATACATTTTCAACATGGGCCAGACATTCACATTTCAAGTACTTAACCCTCGACAGTGATCCTCAATCTAAACAATGTGATATGGCCAAAGTGTAAAAGCAATTATATCCAAAAATGAACCGAAAGACGTAGCAGGATGGCTGGGATATGATGCTACAGGACACATGTTAAGTCGATGCTATCTGAATTTGTACGGCACAACTATTTATAATTATTTCGTTTCTACATGGCTTTCTATCTAATTTGTTAATATCTATTCGTGTGTCTATGGTGTGATGTTGCTGTCTTGTCCGTCTGTCAACTTTTTTTCTCATCTCGTGAGTGTATATTCCGCTGTTTTCACTGTCTCATGCTAATCTTCATTTTGTATTATCAAGGCAATGCTTTCCTAAAAACAATGATTTATGGATTCTTAATTTGGGTTTGTGTCCGGCGTTCATTTACTGACATGCCATTAGACCATGCCTATGATTTTCCTCGCTTTGTTTTCTACTTGATGCACTTTAATTAAATCAATGAAATAGGTTAGATTCGTAGAAGCATTATCCACAAATGATTTTATATTCCCATTAACAAGCACTTTATTTTGTGTATTGATTGCTGATTTTTACTGATAAATAGCTTTTTTTTCTACTTTTTGAACCCTACGAGAGTAATCATGTCGAAGGGTTCCAACTCTATACCTTCTTGAAGAAAATTCCAAACCAATTTCCATGCACTTCTGTATGAAAAAGAAGTTTCTGAAAACTTAAGTTGCTCAGTCTTAATCAACAGCTAGTTTTTCGTATCAATATACAGCCCATAAATGAACATATTATTTTCAGGTATAAATAGTACTGTATCATAGCAGTGGTATGATTTTATACAATAGGACAAATTGATTGGTTGTTCATTTCATTATGAAATTTAATCAAAAAACAAAACAAACAAAAAAAGAACAATACATCTAATATTCACCCATTCTAGTTACAAGTATCCATATACATGTATTGAAAATAATAAAAGCGTTCAGGAAAGACAACTGACACTTTGTAATAATCATCATTAAAAGCATGCCGTTCGATATATAACAAACCATTTGTACGGATATCTTATATTATTTACATTACTAGTCTCCATGTTAAACGCATATTAGGCAACTACAATTATATTCCAGTAACTTGGGTTGCTATTGTGACGTCACGTTCAAGTTATGCATACAGGGAGAATTTACGAACATTAAAATACATTTGACGTTGTTACAGGCAAAATGTGCGATGTGCAAACAAATGAAAATGACCATAATTTGAATAAATATAAATGACTGTTCATGGGTGTATAAATCTGGTTGGAAACGTGCAATATTACCGAGAATCTCTTCGCACCAAAAGTAATACAGTCATTTCTTAATTAAATTGTAAAATTGGCCTTCCTCGTCACTTCGGTGAGGATTTAAGATCCGAAACACGTGTCTGGTGCATAATAAATAGGTTTGAAATTTTCTTCAAGAAGAAAAGGGATGATGTTATGTCGCGATTTCTCTCCGTTATGTGTACGATTTACATTGAATTTATCGAACAGAAGAATTCTTATGACAAATTACATAGTACTAGAAGTTGAAGTCAAATTTTCTTAGAGTGAATCCTCCTTTAGAAAAAAGTTTCTCCTTTTTTACATTATTTTGTTCTCCTTTTCTTTCAATGCGAATATTCATGGACCTTTTTATGAATCATTGATTTCAGTATAATTGCCTAAACCCTCTCCCCGATAGTGAATTATTATTAACGGAGGATGCTTAGTATACGTGTAATATAGGGATGGAGAGTACTTAGACATTTTTAAATTATCAAAAGGTGATTTTAACCTGAGTAAGTCACACTGACCTTGAACACTGACGTTCTTCCAGACCTCTGGGTAATTGGAGAATTGAGAGGGTTGTGCGCACGTAATCCAGGATAACCACACCAATTGCTAATTGCGTGACAAATGGCCGTCCAAAGTCGGCACCGGTTGCCCATTGGTCTCGTCGGTTTATGTGTAGTCTTTTATGTTTGATGTTCACATGTCGTGTGTCTCTTTTCCGTCTCGTGCTGTACTCGTCTTTTGTGTTTTTGCATCGGGGTGTTTTGCTGTTGATGCTGCAATGGGGTCTTGTTGGAGATCTCCTCCCTTCTTGAAGATTACCTTGACTCACGTTGGATGTCATAATGCTGGAAATATCCCAGCATGTTTGATGAAAAAAGACATATGCCGACGGGCCTACATTATATGATAAATCCGAAAATGCAAGGCATGCTTCTTTTATCGTCTTCTATTGTACATGTAAAATTATTTTACAGTCAAGAAAGAATTTTTCATCTAACGACTATAATGGTGACATGAAATATGTGCAAGTAGACCAGTAAAACAAAAAGAAACGATATTGAACGTGAATTGTTTTACTGTGATATAAACCAGCTTGCCTTTCATATTGTCTAAATGAATTAAATGTACTTTTCTTTGTTATGATTTTTTGTTTTTGTTTTATTTTTAAATAAAAAAACATCCTTTTAAATGTTTTCTGTTTTGAAAACCAGATTTTTATCCCTATTACTATAAGGTGACGTCGTAATGTATACCGTTTTCTTGGCTTAATTCTTAGAAGAAAACAGATGTTTACAAACAAATTAAATATGATTTTTTCAAAAATATAGGAATTCATTTTTTTTTTTTTCATTTCAAAAAGATATTCATAAGTCACTAGGCCGATTTTAGCCCTTCCCGGCTTTTCTCCTCTACTAAACCTAAAATGGATAGCAACACACTAATCATATTGTATACATATATAACGTGTGATTGAAGTATTAGTAATTTTCTTTGCGTATTCATTTGTCTGAATACATTCTATACAATTCATTTATAATTCTATTCATAAGATAAACATCTTGTTTTCATCACACTATTTCATTCGGGGATGTTTTTCTCTATCAACTTTATGTTTTGACGTTTAAATAGCCAAATGCACCCTGTGACGTCATTTGCGTAACACTGTTGCAGGCGTAAAATATTACTGATATTATAGGTAAATATTATATATAAAATGGGTTACAGATTTCACTTTTTTATCAAGTCTATTTTTCAACTTAAAACTTTGCGCGATGATTGCTACATTTCATTTTATTTTTGAAAGATATGTTAACTTTGATTAAGATAGCAAATTTTCTTTTCATTGGCATGTTAACAAAGTACTTAAACCCGTCATTTACCAGTTGGACTCTAAAAATAATGACGTCAAGAAAAGAGCCTAAAATGGTACAATATTTACTATTTCATAGAATTTGACGTACCAGCATTGTTTTATTTCCTTTTTTTTAGACCTTCTTGCGTTATTAAAAGAATGACCATATACATTCATGCATCAAGTTTAAAATAACAGGGGTCTATTGATGATATGATGCAATTTGGGGAAAATTCTTGAAAAAATGGATATGTACTTCTTTGGAATGTCATAAATCCATTGGTAGCTCGTTGACATATACTTTTTCATTAAAATACTATACATTTCATTGTTTTCTGCCAATAAAGTCAATAAAACTTAACCTGTGATGTTAAACAGTGTTTTGGGGAGTTTCGGAAAGGGTGTAATTTTGATTCGATATTAATTGGATTCTTAAAAGATTAACGGATAGTTAAAACAAATGTAAAGGGATACACAATTCTTCAAAATGATATATCTAAAACACATAAAACTAAACAAAACGTTCAAATAAGTACATGCACTCAAATCATATTGGCAGATTACCTTGGCAGATTTGAAGACGTTTACATTGATACCACTTGGTGAGTGTCACTGCTGGTGGACCAGGAGTCCCCGAGGGCATATGTAGCCAAGTTCGATCAATTTCGGTTGATCGTTTCTTCAACGCATTCTAAATTTCTGTCATCAAAATTTCTTGAAATTTCTAAAAAGTGAGTCCTGTAGCATCATATCCCACCCATCCTGCTACGTCTTTCGGTACGCTATTTCGACATAGTAACTTTCATACTTTTTTGGCATATTACATTGTTTAGACTAGAGGATCACTGATGAAGGTTAAGTACCCGAAACGTGCATGTCTGGTCCATGCTGCCAATTTACTTAAATGATGCTATTCAAATCGAAGACGTTTACACTAAAGACCAATAATAGCCCTCAGCGGACATGCTTGTTGACCGATGGGATTGATGGCCACCAGTGGACCTTGAGCACGTGCATTATTGAAAGTTCCGAGAAATTTTGTGTAGCAGCATCTCCCCCCCCCCCCCCCCCGACGGATGTCATGCACAAATTGCGTCTCCGATGTGCTTATCGGTGGAGGCTAATTACTGTCCTGTTCACTAAATCCAGAGCACCCTGTTTTAGCGATTTATTTTGTCGTCTGAAGAATTTTGCTATAAATTATTGTTTCCGAGAATTGACCTCCTTTAGTCGTTACTGGAAATTAACTTCAACTTACCATATCAGCTGCCTATCAAACCGCAATATGAAAAATAAAATGTCTACGGGAAATTCCCATGTTAATTTCAAGCCACCGCCATATTGTTCTCCGTGTCAACAATAGTAAACAGTGACGTCAAAGCCTCCGACGTCACACATTTTCAACGATTTTACTATAGAAAATCCTCGTAGACTTTTTATTTTCCGTCCTATTTCTAACTTAATTGACTCACAGCCAAAACAATGGTAGTTTCTGTTACGACTAAAGGATAAATATTAAATTGATATCTTTTTGGAAGATGACATTATCATATTTAAGGGAAAACAGGGTGCTCTGGAATTCGTGAACAGGACAGTAGGCCAAAACGTCCAATTAAGTACTAGCACTTTAAGTGCTTGTTTTAAATGTGTGTGAATTATTTTACTATCAAAATTGCTTGTATATGAAAGTATACTCTTCATAAGAAGAATCATTATGTATCATTATTATTCAATATGAACAAGCTATATTAATTGTGTGATCTTATTTGTTTGCATTAATAATGGTATAGAGCTATGGGACAAACACTTCAGGGCTAAAGTAAGATTAATAGAGCTATGGGACAAACACTTCAGGGCTAAAGTAAGATTTTTAGCTATTCTCTGTAAGCATTTGCACTTTAATGGAAGACACATGGCACGGCATCTCTCAGATTTTCATAAAATTTATACACAAGGTTGGGTCTGACCCAAAAGTAAAAAAAATTCCAAAATTTTCTTAATATCACATCTGGTTGCCATGGAAACGAACTTTGAATATTGAAAAAACGTATTTTTTGAAGTTACATACATCATTTATGCAGCATAATCTAAAACAAAAACTGATGAATTATCAGTACCCTATCATTGCTCTTTCGAGTTAAGTAATAATAATGTTGGGTTTATGGTCTTATCTATAGGTTTCCATAGCACACAAAGGTACCCTATCATAATAGTGTTTTGGGCATTTTTTCAAAATCCAATGATAAATTACTTACATTTTTGAGTTGTTTAAGCAAATAAAACATGAGCATTCACATTGGAACAAAGTTTGTGTTCGTTGCTATGGCAACATGAGCTCAAATCGGACAAATGAATGCAATTTTAGACAATATTAAGAGTCCTTTTTTATTAGATCATTGTATTTTAATTCAGAGTGATGATAATCAATGAACGCATTCACGTAAATCTTTCATTAAATGAAAGAAAAATTTTAGAAAATATTCAGGAAACAGGCCGTTGCTATTGGAACAATTGTGTAAAATTGCACATAGGCCAACGCTGAGTCCTTGGATACGGGCATCCAAAATTAAGTAATCTGAAAAATTGTTAACCCAAAATAAAGTTTAGACATTGCTTTATCATATATGTAAGAAAAAAAAAGTATAAGCCTGTTTCGTTTTTTGAGGAAAAGGCTTTGAAAAACAACAAAGAAATGCTTATTTTTATATTGTATGGCCAAATTACTATAGCAACCATTAATTATTTGAAACTTTTTTCTTGTATTTTAATAGAGGCTTACTTGATATTTATAAATATTGACACATTACTGTTTCATAAAAATAATAAAAAGAAATGTTGCCGTGGTAACATATGTTCTCAATAACTTTTTCACGGTTTTTGAGAGAGCTCTTTGTGTTGGATATATTCCAACAATTTTTATCTGTCCATCATGATGCAAATGATTTAAAATAACTCTGAAGCTAGTAATAAGAAGTAATATTATAGACCATAGTAACCGTTGCCAAGGTAACTTATGTACGCAGCAACAAGTGGGTTTACCTTGAATTTTCCCATTTTTAAAAAATAATTTCCATTTCCTTATCATATACCCATCAAGAGAGTACGGAAATTGGAAAATCGAACAGCATTTTGAAATCAAGATATTAAAATTAGCTATTTATGTTGTCATGGTAACCACCCTTTTTGACAATATCAGACACTACTAGTGAGCTGATTTAAAACTTTATTTCCTAATCTTTATGATGCATAAAAATCTTACATTACGACTACTAGTGAGCCGATTTAAAATTTTATCATATACTCTAATTTGCATAACCGTTTCTAAGCTTTCCCATTGGCCAAAATGCGGTCACGTGCAATGCGATTAATCGTCGTATTGAACTGCCTCCGGTCATATTGACGCGTTTCCTGTTTTGTGTATTAGAAGAAAATTGTAGTCTGCAGCAAACTTGAGTGTTGCCGACATAACTGACCGTGATATTTTGCAGCACTTTTAGATAAAAAGGAAATAAAAGATGAAGGATAAAACATTTTACTATCATACAAAATCTTGAGTACATCTATCTGAGAAAAAAAGTGAAAGTGAGCAGTGTTATAGAAGCAAAACGGAAGTAATAATTTTCTCTTCAAATTTTCATGTATATGATAAAACAGTTATAGCACAGATGATTCGGTCGATATGATGATTTATGGAGTGATAAAACCAATAACAACCTCGGCCTTCGGCCTCGGTCAATCTTGGTTTTATCACTCCATAAATCATCATATCGACCTCATTGTGCAATAATTGTATAGTATTTCCCAATCTTAAGGATGCATAAAAAAATCTTCTATTAATGTTGTATATAGACCAAATTATAGAGCTTCAAAGTAGCTCAATTTTGCCAATTTCTCATCTTTAAAGGCCATTGCCATGGTAACCAGATGACCTAGAACATACATTTTGATCAAATTAACCTTTTTTATTGGTCCCTTCTTATGTGTGAAATTTTATGAAAATCTGAGACCATGCGCGCCGAAATTTATCAAATGGTTACAGAGAATTGCTTTTAAAAGCATCTTTAGAATTTTCGACTTTTCATGTTTTTATGCATTTACAATGTTTATGAGGTATATGTATTTGAATTTTATCCAAGTCAAAGTTTATTGATGCCCATGAAAAATTTTGGACTTTAACTTCTTCGGGTTACTTACGCTTCATTGCAACGCATGCTTACAATTTTTGAACACCGCAACGTGATCGAATGACTCTCTCTTGTTAGTAAGTAATACTCTGTATAGGGCACATATAATGTTGGAAAAATTTTGCCCAATTCCCATTTCTGCATTTTGAGAAATAAAATATGTTTTAACTAAATAAACTATTTAAAGTACAACGGTCAAACTTAGAGGCTCTTTCCTCCTTATGAAACAAATTTCTCTCTATAAAAATAATTCGCAAATTCATGAAATGCATCGAACTTTGGCAGTAAGCGTTTTGAATAATTTTCCCTGACATGGTCACCAGAACACTTTCTATATAGACAGAACCTCAGACAGTGCATGTATTGATATATTGCTTTCATTTTCGTGCATGAACACCGACGGCGGGTGCGGCTAGCCAACAGGGGATGCTTACTCCTCCCGGGCACCTGATCCCATCACTAGCTTGCTAGGGGTCCGTCGATGCTCGGTTTTGTGCTCTATTGTGAGTGCTGTTGAGATTATCGTCAGATTCTTCTTTAACTTACTTGAATGACGTCATAAAAAATAAAACCTCATCATGCGTCTTTATATCGCCATTATGAGGTTGTTACTGCTGCGTATGCTGCATCCGTTTTCCATCGAATCAACAGATTTTCAAATTTTACGAAAAACGACCGCATACGGATCTCCGAAAAATACACAATTTGGCCTCTAAAGAACATCGAGGGTATATTGTTTTTGAGCCATTTTAACTAACATTTGAACACACTTAGGAGTTTCCCGTTGAAAGCATACCATTATGTCCATTTGGTTTCATTTTGTCGAATAACGTGGTGAATGTGTTTATTCTATATGTGTACTAAGGATGAAATAAACGATACTATGCGTTACTTTTTATGAGTATCTAATTAAGAAATAACAACTAGCTAGCCGTGGTTTATTGTCAAGTAATTCCACGAGTCGCATGAACCATTCAAATTATCACCGAGCTGCGAAGCGGCGAGGTATTAATTTGATTGGTTCATGTGACGAGTGGATTTACTGGACAGTGAATCACGGCTAGCTAGTTGTCATTTCTATTCTAATATAGCATGTGAATGGGCGGAGCTTAACGCACTGGAAGTTTGCTGGAGATTTTACATCAGGCGAGTTCTATAGTACATATAGGGAGAAAATTTCAAGTCATAATATTAGAATAAAATATAGACTGATCTTTTCGTACTCTACAAGCGAAACCGAGACACAGTTTGTGTGTGACATCCAACAAGGGAGAGTAAGGTATAACGCACACTTGTCTTGAGAAGATGGTTTAGCCGTTACGGAGAAGAAGTCGAAAATGCGTTAGTCAAACAGAGTCCTCGGTGGCCATGTTTAATGACCGAACGAGTGGGAAAACATGAACTTGGGAGAAGACTTCGTATACTTGCTTCCTTAGGTTTCGTGGAATTACAATTGTGGTTGTTTTGAAATTAGAAATGTGTAAGGTATCGACGGCCGTGTTATTGACTGATCAGCTCAAAAACCCAAACTATTTTGGCCTCATTCCATTGTTTAGATTGAGGACCACTGACGAGGGTTAAATACCCGAAACGTGCATGTCTGGTCCATGCTGTAAATTTTTCTGCCCTAAAATGATGCTAATGAATTTGAAGACGTTAAACATTGGTATAGGATCTTTATATGCTTTAGTAGTTGTTTCCCTTATAAAGTTTTCGTTAAATCATGTGCAGCAGTTGATAGAGAGAAATCGAAAATATGTCTGTAATCAGCTTCCAAAAATTAACGAATTAAAAATTCCAGTAATTAAAAAGCCAATACAAAATAAAAAAGAACTTTTCTGTATTGAACCGTAGTTCAAACGATGGATGACAGGTCTTTTTCAGTAACATGGGAAACTGGTACTCTATATGATATTTGGATTGGATCTTAAAAAAGAAATATCGATTTTCCGATAGACGAATTACATCACACCATGGAAATAATTACTTTTCTGAAAATATGTTATTTATGGAAATTTCTATCTAGATTATATCGTGGGAATAATAGTTTCATATTTTATAATCTTCTATTTTATCGAGAAATCGACCATGAGCTTGTGATAAATTCTGACTGAAAATCAGCATACACATGAGTATAGAAGATATTTTACTTTTTAAAGTAATGTTTCAATCATGGCAAGTTTTGAAATTTAATCATTTTTGATTTTATAAGTCAAAGATTCAAAGCGTCTATCGTATCTACATTAATGATAATAATACAAACAAGTTATCTGTCTGAAAACAAAAACAGGACAGCTATTCTGTATTTACCTGTAAGAAGCAAAGTCAACAAAATAGACGATTTTCACATTACCGCAGTTGACTTGTATTTTACACATCCTAAGACCCGACATGATAACATTTAAAGTAACTTTTAACTATGACGTCGTATCTGAAATATTACGTCACAATTAGAAATAACGCCAAAAGTAGTGATGTCGGGTCTTGGAGTGTCTAAAATGCAAGTCTAATGGTTATATGAAGAAGGCTTATTGCCCTTTAAAGTCGCTTCCTCGATACAGAGTTAAAGAAGATCCTGACGATAATCTCAACAGCACTCACAATAGAGCACAAATCATCGACGGAAGACCAGGTGCCCGGGAGGTTTACAATCGTAGAGTACATGTCAAGTTACCAGTGAGAATGAAAGATGTAGCAAATAAAACGAAACATTTACATTACTAGTAAATTTCCAACGTTTAACTCCCATTTGGCAACTAGAATTATATTCCGATAAATCGGGTTGCTATTGTGACATCACGTTAAAGTTTTGAACGTAGGGAAGGTTTACAATCGTTGAAATACTTTTGATGCTGTAATAGACCACTTTCCGATCTTGTTAGAGAGCGCAAAATCTCCGAGTCAACATCTTTTGGCGTTGTTTTTCATTATGACGCAATTCCATAGTGAAGTAACGATGTTTTCGTCATTTTGTCAGCCATTATGAATTTTCGGCAAGTGGCCTATTCGGTGTATTAGCGTTATTCGTGCAAACATAGGGTCTCTAATATTTAGAAAAAAATGAAATATAAGAAATGACTGTCTTACTTTTTGTGGTCATGGGTGTATAATTCTGGTTAAACGTGCAAATTTTCCGAAAGTCTCCTCGCGATACATAAAATTTGCACCTGACCAACCAGAATTATACACCAATGAACACCAAAATTATACATCAATGAACACCAAAAGTAAGACAGTCATTTCTCCTCTTGAGACTTAGAACCCCCAAATTTTCCTTAGGTGAATATAATAGAATCTATCCCCAGATGTGATCAAGGACTAGGAAATCCACCCCGAGTGTTTTTGCTTGTACCACGACGAGGCTCTCAGTGCCCAAAAGAGCTCAGAATTTTAAATGAGTTTACATGTATTCATTTTCATATTTTGACCGGCAAAGGCAGCAATCATGTATCACGTCACAATGACGTTACAGTAAACATTACTTCAGGAATGAACTTATCTCACCCTGCAGGGTGAGACAACATTTTTCCTGACACCTAATTTCGCGGACAAATCAGTCTCAAATGAGAGAAAAATCGATATCACTCACTGACGTCATCGATCTCACCCTCTGACGTCATCGCTACCTAAGCGACGTTATAGAAGGAATGCAACAAAAGGTGATTATAACATAAACTATAAGTAGTTTTTCTTAGTAGACGACATGGAAGAAAAACAATCAAAAACCACCGTGAGGAAGGGATGATTTAACCCTTGTGTAAAAAAGGCAAGCCTCTTCATGGACTTGCAAAATTTGTCCACTCGGTTTGAAAAATCGCTATCCCTCCCTCACGGCTATTATTCTTAAATAATAATAAGAAAATGAAGAGATCCCAAACTTGTTAGCATTGTAGTGATCACAGCGGAAAAATACGAGAAAAGGTAAACAACAGTAATATTACACCACTAATACTATATGTATAAACAATAATCACTGACTCAAAGTCAGAAAGTATAAAATCGAGCTTCATTGAAGGTGGCGCCACGCCTATGAATTAATGCGAATATGCACAAACTTAAAATGGCTCAACTAAACACATATAAACAAACAAATGTTGTCGCAGTATGATGATCGTATCAAATCTAGCGCAATAGATCTTCAAACATGTATTCTGGCTGCGTCGGATAATAATATAGAGATTATATTCTGACACCATTAATTACAACATAAGAAGTGAAGCATACTTTGACTTAACTTAGTTACGTAATAGTTGGAAGTTTTAATTGAATGTGTATCAAATTATATCTCGAGCAATTTCCAACCTTTCTGTAAGGAGAAACAAATCAGAAGCTTACAAGTACATCATAACATTTCATCTGCCTATATAATATTTCCGTTAAAGATCTACTGTTTATAATTAGTAAATGTAATTGATATATGTTTCCATAAATAATAATTAACAGGAGGCATTATGTTCTCTGTTTACTGTAATTGTGATTATTGTAATCAAAGAGATGCAAATTCACGCAAAGAGCATGTGTTATGTATTTCTTATATATTTCATCATAATTCTATTTATAATGTAGTTAATGGTCGGGAACACACGGCATCTTCACCGCCCTTCTACGTATAATTGAAGGGCAATGGGCTGCGGGTTTCCGACGATGAATGTAGTTGCCAGAGCATGTACTGATGTTTCGGATTTTCACAGTACGAAGAAGCTTTTAGGTCAAGGATTTCGCTTTCACAAACTACAACTACAAAAATTATTGTCAACTTCTTTTGAAATTCGGACCAATACAAGCAACAGAGTATATTACTTTGGGCATTGCACAACCTGCATTTTATGGTGACATAATAAACAAAATAAAAAGGATCAAAGAAAGACAGCATAACCATCGAAAATGCGTCAGAATTAGAATTTATACCGTGGATATAATATCACCAGACGGACACTAGGCTTGGTACTTGACCAATCTACAGTATTGTACCAGCGCATTCTTAAGACTTGCACTCTGACTGACTGTGACAACGGGACTCCATAAGCGGACCCTGTCCAAACTTCTTTAGAGAAGACAGGGCCCCAACCACCTGTCCAATCAGAATGTCAGTCGGACTCCTTGGGTTATAACATACATGAGTTCGCTACAGCCGGCAGAGCACGAACTGTATCACGTAGGCCCTCTTTTTATAACCATTTACACAATCATCTGTTGTGATTGGACCCCTGCGTTTTGCGGCCTCGTTTTTGTGTTGTCATCTAACAGTGAGGAGATTGTTTTACACCACATTTCTACGTTCTTCGAGACCTCTGGGTAATCGTAGCAATGGGTAAAAGTAGGGGGTTGTGCGCACGTAATTCAGGATAACCACATCGTCTGCTACTGACGAGGCAGATGGCCGTCTTAAGTCGGCACCGATTTCCCATTGGTCTCGTTGGTTTATGTGTAGTCATTTATGTTTGATGTTTCTTTGTGATTTGGCGTTCATCGTATCATTTGCATCTCATTCTGTGCGTGTCTGCTTTGTGTTTTTGCAGTGGGTGATTTGGCGTTTTGCTGTCGGTCCTGCAACCGAGTGTTGTTGGAGATCCCCTCCTTTCTTGGAGTTAGCGATGAACCATTTGTCGCCGACAATATATTGTCGATATCTAAAAGTCAATTATCGATTTCAATTTTTAACCATCGATTATCGCTGAAAGGGAGATGTTGTATGCTATGGATATTTTTTCCCTAAATCCAACCTTACTTTTACAGTTACTTGTTGTTTTGTAAGTAAAAATTGTAAAAACACAGACAAGTTGAAAATGAAAACTTTATACTTTGATTTCAGCAAATGTTTCTCAAAACTTTTTGGAATAAGGTCTTTTGATCAATGAAAACCCAAGAGAATAAAGGAAATATCAGAACCCCAACCCATAAACACTGACTTCTTTAAACCAAGACAAATTTTATGCTAATTTGAAGATTTTGATCGTAATTTTTGAAATCTGATTTCTGGTTTTATGTTTGACTTTTATTCACTGAATGGAAATATATTTAAAACAATTCTGTCTTTTCGAAATACAGAGTTACTTCCCATTTGTGCAGGTATCTGACGTCAACGCATTGTGACGTCATCAACTTCTATGGAAACCAGCATGAAATTCAGGGAAACAGGGTTCCAAATATGACGTTTTCAAAGGAATTTAATGACGTCACAATACTTTTACGTCAGATACCTGCACAAATCGAACATAGGCCTGTAAAATCGAAAAGACGGAATTGAGAGTCTTGTTGTATATCTGAAAATTGGTATAGGATAACTTGTCAAATGATTAATTAATTCTCAATGTACGAATACTCTTATTTACATACCCGTATAGTTTGGCGTGCTCCTGTTTCTATTTGTCAGATTGTCCGAATATAATTAAATCTTTAATCTTGGCCATGATTTTTTTTGGTGTAAAAGTGAGTGATGTGGCTTTCATTTTTCAAATGCAGTCCTTCAACCGAGGCGTTTCTGTTGATACCAACAAAATTGGTCTTGTAAGCATGAGTAAGTAACATGCAAATAAGAGTATTCATGAGTGAGTAACATGCAAAATTAGAGTATTCATGAATGAATTACATGCAAATAAGAGTTTTTATGAATGGGAAAGGAGGGGATCTCCGACAACCGTCTGTTTCATTACCCACAACAAAGCCCTAAAACATCTAATGCACAAAAAAAAACCCAGAGAGCAGACACCCATGAAAAGAGACGCAAAAGGGACAAGGAACACCAACTCACACCATAGAAACATGAAACACAAAAGACCACACATAAACCAACGAGACCAATGGGCAACCGGTAAGAAACATGAAATCTAAAACTTCACAAGCCTTTGTAGCGGAAAACCTTCTTGACTTTTTCAGTGTTCTAGTATTACCCGTACCTGATTGAATTCATATTTGGATTGTAAAAGACCCTTTAACCTTATTTGTGGTACCTTGATATGTTCTCGCTTTGTACATGTAATTTGTTCTAAAAGGTTCGAGCGTATTTTGAATCGATACGAGCCGACGTAAATGTATTAAGTAGTCTTCTATCTATAAAATGTTTCTAAAAGTCTATCATTTTTTTCCTTGGAGACTGGGAAAGGGTTTATAGACTTGGATTTTATTGTTCATACCATGTGTAAGGAAATCTCAAAGTGTTCAAGAAAATTGAAACAGCTTTCTAAACTTTATTTTCTGAATAAATTGCTCACACGTGCATAATCCAGATTATAAATCGTCATTTAAGATTTCAATTTTGAATTCAAATGGACCGATCCTTCGAGAGGAACGATCTTTGGACTGTCCTTTTCCTTTCAAATACTGGAACATTGTTTTCGACTTTTATCATGTCTATATCAACTCATTCTGCATGAGCGTTGGTCTTTGGAGGCAACATCATGTAATATGCATTTGCACTCTAAAGTAAATTTCTTCATCAATGTATATTCTAATTCGCTGTATTTCATCATTTCGTTTCAAATAATTTCAAAAGTTTTAAAAATTAAAAAAAGTTGAAACATGATATGTTTTCCGAAGATAGTATTCATTACTGTATGATTAGATACTTATTATTCGGTAAAATATTACCTATTAAAATGAACAGACGGAATATTAAAATAAACTGAGCCAATTTTGTCCGACAGAAACTAAGGAACATTCTAATGACTGCAGATGTCTTGCAATTATTACGGACATTAGAAAAGAGAGCACAGTTTTTAGACGTTTCAGTACCTATTATCTAATGCTTGAACGTAAACAAAATCATATATCAAAGGAATTTGTCATTTAGTTGTCATTTGAAAGCAGTAAACATCGGAGATAAATATATATACATGTAGATACTATTTAATTTATGGATCCCTTGATAATAACAACATCCATGATTAGGAAATGAAAAATGACATTGTTAAATTCGTATCAAGTTTTCATACAAGATAAGGAGGAGATCCCAAACATAATGACGTTGCAGGGATCACAGCTATAGAGATATATAGAAATGTCTCCAAGAAGGAAAAAGAAACCCTCTTATCTACACCATTTACGTACCTCCATTACTGCACACTATGCTACCCCAATTTCGTCTCTGTGGGAAAGGACGTATTTAAAATGGTTGAGGGCACATATACATATGAATAAGGTAATTCAAATCCTGAAAAATTCCCATAGACTTCCACTTTAAGGGTTATCCCAGTTGGGCTTCCATACTTCTGTGAAAATCGGCGATTTCAAAAATGAGTCATTTATCATAAGACAGAACAATAATTTATCTACCATTTAATGTTACAAAAGATGGGGGTTACCTTTTCATCCTCTAAATTTAGAATGCATCAAAAGGTGAAAAATTTAAATTTGATAGGTACCCCCATTATAAAACCCATATAATTTCTGTTCATGTAATAATTAATAAGAAATTAATATACGACTTGAAAGTATATCTATTGTACTTTCACTCATGTGTATATTAGCCAATCACAAACGCGCGTTCATTCAATCCGAACTCCAGTTTTGGGTAGCCAAAAACGGCCCATTACTCGTTTCAAATCAATGGTATATTCATACCTATATGCGTATGGAAATACAGTTCGGATTTGAAATAAAGATTCGAGCTAACCCGTTATAATTTTTTTTTTCATTGAAAGAAAATTAGCACTCCTGAAGATAGGTTTTGCCTATGTTCATATTAAACATTATTATGTATAAAAGAGAAAAGAGAAAGAATCAGACGGTGACAATACTATCATGAAAAAGAGAAGGGAAGGATCTCCAGCATGACCACCGTACACACACCAAGCCAAACAAACCCACAAGAAAGTGACACATAAATGATATCAGACATGCACTATCAGGTACTTCACCCTCGTCAGTGATCCTCAGTCTAAACAATGTAATATGGCCAAAGAGTGTGAAAGTAATGTCCAAAAATGTACCGAAAGACGTAGCAGGATTAGTGGGATATGATGCTACATGACCCACGTCTTAGAAATTTTAAGAAATTTAAAGATGTCATACATGGTGTTCCTTGTCCTTTTGCGACTCTTGCTGTGTATGTCTTCTTTGTTTTTTCACTCGGGTGTTTTGATGTTTTGCTGTGAATGCTACAACAGAGTCTTTTTTGGAGATCCACTCCACTCTTTCACTGTAGTTTACGACAAATGTTAGGAGTTTTCGTAATTTTCATCGTCAAATAAAAGCTTAAATTGCTTTTCAATTAAGATTTTATCGTGCGTTCTAATATCATTTTTACATACTAAATATAAATTCAGAGATAATTCACCGCGATTTAAAGAGTAAAAAAAAGAACAACGCGATCAAAAGTTACGAAAATTCCTATTTTTAATTGGGCACTAATTATGATTGTTGTTGTGCTTCACTTATTCGAAATGGTCAAAATATTGTAATGTAAATAAAAGAAATAAAGGAGAAAGAACAGCCACACTGCCAAAAAATCCAAAATGTTTGGTATATAATAAGTGTCTTATTTTGTGTGTTTATGCAGAAATAAATTACAATGGCTGATGCATTTATTTTGATATAATGCGCGTTAGCGCATTTTATCAAATAAATGCATCAGCCATTGTAATTTATTTCTGCATAAACACACAAAATAAGACACTTATTCTATATATATGCGCTTTCAAAGCCAAAAATAGAACAAAGGAAGCGCCCGATTCTATTTATAAAGCGAATACGTTCACCAATACAGAGGGGAGTTAATTTTAGAAAGGAACAGCTGGAGTTTCCCATGACAACGTCACGCTTATTTACTATGACTGAACTGTCATAAATTAATGCATTATGATATATCAAGTATTCCAAATTAAACAATTTAACAATGGAATCATGACAAAATATGACCAAATAAGTTGTTTATTACTCTCTAGATGTTGACTGTTTGGAACTAGTTTTGTTGGCGGAATGAATTCCCATCATAGTATCTGTTTGAGTCAGTTGCAGCGCGGTGAAATCATGAAATGTTGACAGCGTTAGTTCATGGATTTTTCTTATACTATGTACTGCTTATATGGATGGTTTATTTTGGAATTATCACAAACAACACCGAATGTGACAAGAAATCTTCATAAGTTCATTCGAAATATTCCGTTGAGTGAAGGATGTGACATCAATCGACAGAGAGCTATTGTAGCTGCGCCTGCCTCTGTTGCTTGTTGATGTCGTATTCTGTAATCGTCAAGACAAAGTCGCTGAAAGAGGTAAGGGATTAATGGGGAAGATTTTAGATATGAATTCGACTTTCTATATGATGATGTTCCTAATTTCTGTATAGGAAAAGATTTTATACTTGTTGATATTCAATTCAAATTCATCCGCGATGCTTGGCGGCGTTTTGACGTCACACTGTTATTGATACAGAAATCAATAACAATCGTCCTGAAAGCTTTATCTCGGGCAATTACAGTGGTTGTGTATATATAAAGTTGAATCTCGCTCAGAACAATTTTCAATCAAATACTTCAAGGCATAACTCTGAATACATAAACTGTAAAATTAAGCCTTTGTTTTAATTTGGAATAATTACAACGGAAATATCAGGTGGCACTGAACACTTGAATGCCACATTCATTTTTTGTTTTCAGTGCACCATACCCTTGTTTCAATGAGTAACGTTTCATTGTTAAACATGTTCGTTATTATTATCAATTCAGCTTGTTGATGGAACACATTTACATTTTTGGCTTAAACATGACTGACAAATAGAAGAAGATGAACAAACCCACTAAAACAGTCTCTTAAATGTCGACGGGGGATATATATTTTCATTTATTTCCTCACTAACCGCTGTAGGGTTAACATCTCTAATTGGTATCTGATTGGTTCATTTAAATCCTTTTACCCCTATCAATTTTTCAAATCAAATCAAATCAAATCAAATAACATTTATTTAGAGTCGGAGTTGTCAACAATACAACATTAGCTATTTTGAGCTATTTACCGACTAAAATTTTTAAAGATTTTTGATTGACAGCTTAAAACAGATGAAACTCGGGTATCTTCTTAATATGATGTATGTATGTCTTTGGTGTAACACGCCGCGTACAGACGGCGTAACCTTCAAAGACGGTATACCACGCCTACCAAACCTATGTCACTCAGACATGCATATTGATGAATGGTTGGTTGCCAATATCGGCATTTTGTGTTTGAATTTCACTGACTTAATCTTCGTTAAATTTGGAAACATTGTGTCGATATGTTTGTCTTACCTCCTCACCTTATGATAATGATATTACAATACTTTATTTTTTACATATTTTCGAAGTCAGATAATCTTTTTTTTATACCTGCCTCATGTGAATTTTACATAATCAAGTTATTAAGCAGATGTCTAGATTAACAAAATCTAATACAGCAATGCCATCGAATTGCAATAGTAACGCCGTCGATATGATCTAACAAGAAGTGTAGGTCATATACAGAGGGAAAAGATGAAACGAACTTTTTTGGTTGATAGACGGACAGACACTTACTCATTGGAATAAAGATATGTGCTTCGTCTACGTTTTAAAACTATCAATATTTAAATTTTATCTAAAATTTAGTTTAAATACTTATATGCGCATTTTATTAATATATGTTTCATCGGGGAAAATAGAGGACATCCAAATCGTCCATTTTCCAGATAAAAGATATATATAACCATTCCTAATCTTGATTTCATACACACAGACACCAGACATCACATCATCTTGCAACACTTTCCATAATGACATCACATTTGATCGCATCGTCTTGTAGCACCTTGATGTGTTGTCATGCTTTTTATTTTGATGTCACAATGAAAATATCGCGAAATTTTGTGATATCTTATGTTTGAGTGTCTCACAAGTTTACTGGAAAACCAGGAATTATGAATATATAAAGAGCGAAATGGTAAACATAACGTTAAGGTCCCTCAGGTCCGAATTGCTAGAATTTGTTTGCCTGGATATCCTGGATATTATTTTTTCTCTTCAGAATATTGTTCAGACTATTGAACAAATATGGTTTTGGGAAAAGAAACTTCTATACAGAAAAGGGGATGATTTTCAGCATGACCACCTTGCACCCACCTAGCAAAACAAACCCACAATAAAGTGCATGACACGTAAATGAAATCGGACAAAACTACAAACCACAAACTTACACGACAAAAATCACTAGAACATCATACAAAACAATCGAAATAGACGTACAAAAACATCAAACATTGATGACACCACATAAAAGGAAGGAGACCAATGTGTACCCGACGCCGACTGTGGCTGGCCATCTGCTATAAGCAAGTGGTGTGGTTATCCGGATTACGTGCGCACAACCCTCCCATTTATCAGGAAACACAGATATCTCAATAGACGTACAATAGTTGTATAAACATAAAACTTATCACAGTAAGGTGACGTCACAAACAAGACAGTTACATTGTATCACCTCTATAAGGGGGTTTTACTTACTTTTCCCATATTGTCCAGTGTTAGAGTTCAAACGGCTTATGTTCTCGGTACTGTCATGAAACCACGAATTATATTTTGTTTTTATATCTGGTCTAACATACGCTTTGGATATACGGAAATGAAAATATTGTAAAGTTGTTATTTTGAAAATATGAGCATCTCAGACTTGCGGTATGCTCTACCTTAAATGTATGCCAGATTAGGGCAGATCTATGACTTCAGCAAACATGTAAGAAGTACCGATCAGTTATTCAGTCGAGAAGGCAAGGCAAATTCAGTGCCATACCCCGTAGTTACACAACGATTTATCAACATATCATAAAAATGTCAAACTAAAATTGGTCTCGTTGCTTTATGTGTAGTCCTTTGTGTTTGATGCTTCTGTGTTGTGCGTTGACGTTCCGTGTCCCTAATGCGTCTCTTTCTGTGCTTGTCTGCTTTGTTTGTTTGTTTTTTTTTTTTGCATTGGGTGTTTTTGGGGTTTTGCTGTGGGTGCTGCAACCTGGTGTTGTTGGAGATGCCCTCCTTTGTTTTATTAAAAAGCGACAATCGCAAATATAGATTTATTGCTGTTGATAATGAGAAAACCTACTTTGTAAAGGAAAGGTCCGATTCTGAAAATGAGTACACTTAAACAGATATTATTCAGATGTTAAACTTCCTGATGGACAACATTTTTGTGGTGTTTGGAGGAAAGGTCTTCAACAAATTGTCGGAATTCCAATGGGAACCAATTGTGCCCCACTCCTTGCCGACATTTTGCTTAACTCGTACGAAGCTGAATTCATTCAATCTTTGGTCTCTGAAGAGAAAAAAATACTTTAACTTCACTTACAGATATATTGACGATGTGCTGTCCATCAACAATCCAAAATTCGCGGATGACCTTAGTAGAATCTATCCGTCAGGGCTTGAAGTCAAAGATAATTCAGAGACAAATAATCTTATTTGGACATAGTGCTGTCCTACGACACTGATGGTCACATGAACATCTCACTCTATGACAAACGTGACGACTTCAGTTTCAGCATAACAAACTTTCCCTTTCTGAGTATCAACATACCTTCATTGCCTGCTTATGGCGTGTCCATATCTCAATTGATAAGTTATACCAGAGCAAGAACCAAATATACTGATTTTATTCTGAGAGCTAGGCGTCTTTCGGATTAGCTTCTTAATCATGGATTCGTTTGTGATCGACTACCATCGTCACTGAGGAAGTTATATGGTCGATATGGGGAACTCGTCATACACTATGGATGATATTCTGTCTCAGACCATTTGAACCGTCCAACCACAGAATATACTTGTATCCTCCTAAATGGAGGTAATCGGATGTTATATTTCTGCCGAATTGAAGCGACGGGTGTTGCTTGCATGCAGGAGATTTTGACTCTTCTTAGTACCTAATTTTACTCCCATATTGGGAGTTCGCTTCTTTTCATGTGGTGGATGTTTCTGTTTGTTTGCATTGGTTCTTGGTTTATCCTGATTTTGTATGCCTTCGGTTTAAGATTTTCTGGATTATCGATTTTGTACCGCGTATTCGGATATGGTCATCGTCCATATTTGTCATTAAAGAATCGAACACGCTAATCTAACATTGCCGATGAAGCTTGATCTTACTCTAATGCCTTCTTACAATGTCTTAGTTAAATCTTAGCATCAGTTTTTTAGGACAAAAGATTTTCATAGTCACATTTGATATTCGGCTGAAAGCATTTTTGTATCAGAATTCTTTCATGATTTTTAAATCCATACTTCCTGGCTTGAATGCTTTTGTACTTGCTTTACCTACAGAATGTCGGAATGTAAAGTTTTAAACAGATAACAACATTCAAAAAGAAAGGAAGCCAACTACAATGTGTGTTGTCTAAATAAATTGAAATGTAATATTTGAATAAATACAGTATTCAAAAAGAAAGGAAGCCAAATACAATGTGTGCTGTGTAATATTCGCAATGTTAAGCGAAGAGCACTGCTAAACAATTCGCTGTTTTCTACAGTATTGAAAATTTTCCAAAATCAAAAATTGGAAGAGGAGAAAACGAAATAGACAACTGATTTTGTTCGCCCATTGGTTGATGAAAAAAGGCGTTGAATCATTCTGTGGACAAGGCATGATATAAAATCAATGATGTTAAGCATATAGAGCTTAAAGAGAACTCAAGACATTTAAACTGTTGGAATCTGTTTTCAAAACAAATTCTAGAAAATGTCTGAATACAGTACCACTGGAAACAACTTGGATATAACAAAAGCCATATATCATACGACAGGAATGGAGAATACATCTGTAGATGCTTTTTATGATGACATTACGGAAAAACCATATCAAGACTTGAAAGATCGAACTTACTTTTGGTTAGGAGTTCTGAGTGTCACGATAATTCCTCTTCTGTTTGGAGGGAATTTCCTCGTTTTGCTATCCTTATGTATATTTCGGAAGCTGCGGTCAGTCCAGAATTTGTTCATCGGCTGTTTGGCATCGTTTGACCTTTTACTCAGCGTAATGGCATTGCCAACATACACCGTGGACTTTTGGTTCAACGATATATTGATGAAATACAAGTACCTTTGTCTATTTAAATATGCCTCTGTTTTGTTCTCCTTGACGGGGTCACTTTTGAGTCTCTTGGCCATTGCCGTTGACCGCTACATCGCAATACTACATCCCCTACAGTACCCACTGAAGATGACAAAAGGAAAAGCTAGGAAAGTCATCATTGTAATTTGGACCTACACAATTACCGTTGGAATCATTCCTTACTTCTGGCATGAGGAGGAAGAACTTGCAAAAAAATGCGACTTCTTCGAAATATTACCCAGAATTTTCGTGATCTTGTCCACTTTCTTCGTAATATCAGCTGTATTGGTCGTATCGACTGGACTATACATTCGGATCTTCCAAGTAGCCACACGACAGAAACTGAAGATGCTCAACATGAAAACAAGATTCCACCCGACCAGCAGACGACAGCTTGAAAAGGATACAAAGTCGGCGTCTGCAATGGCTATCGTCCTCTTCTTCTTTGTTGCCTTCTGGTTTCCATTCATGGTCTCTGGTCCATTGAAATATCTCGACATTGAAGAAAATATAATCGAAGTAATTAAAAGTATTGCAGTATTCCTGGCACAGAGTAATTCTGGAATAAATCCGTTCATATACTGTTATTTGAAAACGGAATTTGCAGTCGCTTTCAAATTAATCCTAGGGAGGATAAGAGGTAAGAACAAACTGAATGCAGATGCCAGTCTTTCGTCTTCAAGTAAGGACCGCTACAAAAGCAGGCATATCAGAGACGATAGCTGTCTGAAAGGAGAAATAAATCCAGTTTTCCAGACATCAGTACGTGTTTAAAAAAGAAACACATTCATAATCACCTTGGAAATATTGTGAGATGAGCATTCATTGTCCTCTATTCATATCCCTTTTACGGAAACTCGTTCAGAACTTTAGATTTATTTTGCGTTCATCTGAAACAGCGGATGCTTTTAAAATGCCGTTTACAGAACATGCCATGTTATTTATTGAATGTCCATTTTGTTGTAACGATCTATACGATACATTGCTTACAAGTTAGAGCATTGTAATGAAGCGTGTCTATCATTTTTTGTATAAAGTTAATCGTCGAAGCTATATATGTTGTCAATATCCAAAATAAAGTACATTTCGTCATAAATTTCATATAGATTTCTTCATTAATATGGTCTGTTAAAAATACAACAGACCAGCACAACAACAGGTAAAAAGGGAAAATGAAGGGGCGGGGGGGGGGGGGGGGTTAACTACAGTGTTCTAAATAAATCATACATATCTAGCAACATAAGCTTTTATTCCCGTTATTGAATACATCTATATATGAACTAAATTGTCTAGAATTAAATAAATATAAATTGAAATAATGCATTGTCCTATATGTTGCCTATTGTTCAAAATATTAGGCAAGTCCTGACAATTATTCTCATTTACTTCACATGCACTACGCAATGAGCTGTAAGAATAAGGGCTTAGTTTAGCCCTGAATTCATATAATTACTTCTAGCGTTCGATGTTCTTTTTGGAGGCAAAAAAATTGGCTAGAATAGAAATACAATGTATTATGGGGTTTCATATCGGTAAGTTATTAAAAAGGATTTGTTGTAAGATATTATAATTAAGGATTGAAGAGGAAGGGGTTACTATTGTCGGAAAACATCAAATAGCAAACTGGAAACTGAAACCCGTCTTATTTTGTACAAAATAGCCACGTTGTGAAACGAACGATACATTCGTACAATTCATTCAAATACTAAGATATATTCCGAAACGTTTTCATCATATCAAAATCATTACCAGTCCTTTTTATAATGAATTATGAACAATCATTAAATTTTTTATCAATTTTGAGGGACAGCGACCCTTTTATTCTATATCTTTTGGATGCAATTGATGTGAAAAATTGAAAATGTCGTAGTTTATCTAATTAAAACCACTAGAACATTCATCAAAGGGTCTATAATATTCTATAATGAAATAACTAATAGATGCACTTTTGTAAAACTGCGTTTTTCTTGTTTTTGCGCAACTTAAAAGTAGATCGACTCTCTTCAGGTTTTTGATTAATGAAGCTTTGGCTTATTTTTTTTTTTTTTTTTACATTTTGAGATACTGGAATAACTTCTTAACTGTAATTTATATGTACTCAAAATACCTGGATGGAGATAAAATTACCTTCCTTCGCCGTTCGCACGAAGAATAATGAGAGAAGATACCCCAAACTAACTTAAATGAAAACGTCTTAACTTATCATCGTCGAAAGCTTAAACTTTAAAAAAAAAACCTACATTTGGATGTAACTGAGGCAAACAAGAATTTTTTTAAAACTGTTATTATTTAAGGAGCTGTTAAAACGTAAAATTTTGCCCTGAAAAGTAGAAATTTCAAAATGCAAATATTGAGAAAATTTTTCGGTAAAAATAAGAAGTAACTTGGTCTAGATATGAATCTTCTGTCAGGTTGGATAAATCATTCAAAATAAGACCAATGTTTGAGTCAAAATAATCGTTTTCCCATATAATGTTAAACTTCTTCAAAGCCATTAGCATCATTTAAAAGCAATTTACAGCATGGACCAGACATGTACGTTTCGGTTATTTAACATTCGTCAGTGATCCTCAATTTAAACTATGAAATATGGCCAAAATGTATGAAAACTATGTCCAAAATATACCGAAAGACGTACCAAGATGGCTGGGATATGATGCTACAGGACCCAGTTTCAAAAATTCTAGAAATGCGTTTGAAGAAACGACCAACCGAAATTGATCGAACTTGGAAATCAATGGAAAACGGACATGTTTTTCTACAACATTGTTCTCCCCTCGGTTCAGAATGCCACTATCATCAATGTGTGATCGAATCAAATATTTAACCGTTTTTCTATTTCTGAAAACTACATATGTGGCCGATAAGTACGAAATAAAACCGTTTGCCAATTCCCGGATTGCGGACTTTTCCGATTATCTTGATATGATCACCTCAATGTTAATTTCATTTATCCAGGTTTGACATGAAAAGCTACAGAAGCATAATTAACATTAATTTGTCTAAAATAATGCATTTTTTGGTAAATTTTTTGCTCCATATTCGACGTTTTCTCTCATTAGTACCCCCTTAATTCTTCAACCCGTAATTATAAAATCTTTCCCCAAAACTATTTAGATAAAATAACTAATATGCATCTTCTAATACTTTATATTTTAATCCTGACCTTTTTACAAAAATGGAAGGACAGCGCACGAGAAATAAACGAGCGATTTCAAGGCTAAATCAAGCCCTTATCTTAACAGCTCGAAGTCGGCGCCGCGGTCTAATGGTAAGGGCGCCAGGCCAGAAACAGAATGTATGCTGGATAGAGCCTCACTAGGGCCGCGTGTCGGGCGATATATACTTTTCTATGTTCTTTGTTTATATACTAAAACTCCCTTGTATGTATATTGTTTATCTGTCTGTGGTGTTTTAATGAGTGCCTGACAGCAATCTCAAAAGCACTCACAATAGAGCACCATATTGAGAATCGGCGGACCCCTAGCAAGCTAGAGGTGGGACCATGTGCCCGGGAGGAGTAAGCATCCCCTGTTTGACTAGTCACAACCGCCGTCGATGTCTATTCATAAAAATGAAAACAATATCTAAAAAGCATGCACTGTCTGCGGTTATGTCTATATAGAAATTGTTATGGCGACCATGTCAGGGAAAGACATTCAGACAATTACTGTCAAACCCCTCGCGGGGAACAGTTGGTGTATGATGAAAAACACTCTAAGAAATTTCACATTGCAAAGTTTTAAAGTAAGTTCAAGAACAAATAGTGCTTGTGAAACCTGAATGCATCAATTTATTTGTCAGTGAAAGGCTATAATCTGAAAAGTACATTACGATGATATCAAAAAGACATCGATTATATCAAAAAGACCTCGATAATATCGAAAAGACCTTGTTACAAGGAATACAAATGTAAAAGGAGAAAACGACATCACTTACCATGAAAGCTCTATGTCCTATATATATGGTAATTTATGTTTGCTACAAACAGACTGACGATCAGAGAGGCAGACTGACGATCAGAGAGGCAGTCAAAAAACCTTAATTATCCAAGAATAAATGTGTGCGTAGCCATTGTGAAGACGTATACAAAAGCATGTCAACATAAAATAAAATGATTGTGAACAGGGGTACACTTAGCTACCTGTCTTTGTAGAACATGTATGCGGTGTTCAGTATCCTTTGCTTTGGCGTTACAATGTTTGTGGCTTCCTGATCACATGCCATGAATGATGTTAAAAAGCGAAGACGACTCACGGAGATTGAACAAATGTAATAAATCTTGAATTCACTTTATTCTATAAACACAGAAAAAATCAATTTATATTGCACTTGAATTGATCAGATTCTCACTGTTCAATATAGTATTTCATTCCATGAGTTTTATCACTTGTATACCTCACTGAAGAATTCCACTAAGAAATCGCTGATAATGGCTTTATCGGGAATGGTGGCTATCATACCATACATGGCAGCTGTACCCTTCTTGGCAAGCTGTTTATTATTCTGTAAGTGAAGAATATCAATCAGAACGAAACATAGTGTAATCAAATCTTCTTGAATTTGCAAATCCATTGAGTACTTAGTTGTGTACAGGTAATCCGGATTATAACACCATTTGCTACGTGCGTGGCCTAAGTTGGCACCAATTGCTCATTGGTCTAGTTGGTTTATGTGCACGGTCTTTTGTGTTTCATGTTTCTATGCCGTATGTCTGTTTGCGTCTCTTACTGTGTTTGTTTACTCTGTGTTTTCACATCGAGTGCTTTGCTTTGTGTTCAGCAACCGAGTCAGATTGGAGATCCTCTCATTTCTTTTGTGAAACTGAGTGCTGAAGAAAGTCTTTACAGATACCCTCACTCGTACAGGAGTGAAACCAAAAATTTGCGATGAGTCTTTTTACATGAATATGCCATTTTGAGTATAACTAATCTCAGAGTTCCATGGTTAATATGATGAGCTTTGGGATCAATGGAATTGCACTTATGAATATTATTATACACATCTAATTTCTTTATTGAATTTATTCTAGGTGAGCCACCAACAATGATTTTGGTTATTTCCTTATTTTAAATTCTAATACCAGGATTGTATTGTAAACCAGGGACCATCTCGGGATACTTACTGACTGATTATCCACGTCCACGAGTACCTATGGTTTGGAGGGTTTAGAACCTTCTAGCGCTCAATGAGAGGTTTATGTGTTACATAGCATAGTCCTCTTGGTGTTTGTTGATTAATTTGATTGAACTATATCAGATACTGATGAGTAAAATTGATACATGAATTTTAATGCCCTTTGAGAAAGTGATTAACTTCATACAACTTTTAGATTTTGCATGAAATAAACATCAAAGATGTACCCTTCACTTATTAAATTTCAAAGTATAGAAGGCAAGGAAAAATTATTAGAATTTCCATTGGAACAGTTGCGAACATCGGAATAAACAGTATTCTGAAGTGAGACCAGGGGCCCGGGAAGAGAAAGCGTCTCCTGTTTTCAATAAAGCGAAGGGTTCCAACTCTCTACCTTCTTGAAGAAAATTCCAAACCAATTTACATGCACCAGACACGTGTTTCGAATATTAAATTCTCATCAGTGATGCTTTCAGCGAAGCCACCAAAAATAATCGCAGTGGCGCCCTCTTTAATTTTTTGAAGTCAGATTACAGAGAGCGCGCGGCTCCAAACCTGTAGGGTCGATTCAGTAGCATATCCAAATAAAATCTATGTTCAAAATAGCATTGGAGGGATACTAAGCATCACCCGTCGCAACTGTTCCATAAAAAATTGTCAAAAACCGTGATTGTCTCAATGTACATATTGATGAAAAATAAACGCCAAACCCTTGTTGCTTGGTACAAATTAGACTTGCTACCTTCACTTCTTTCGTTGATTCAGCCAAATCGTCCAAAAACTTATCGGCCTTTGGCATATGATGTGGAAGGATTGAACAATGAAGTGAACTAGGTTTCTGCTGCCGTTCCATTTTCCATCCTCCTAATAGCAATAAAATCATTCTTATTAAAATCATAATAACGTCTGGCAATTATACTGACAAAGTGCTTTGATTTAAGCAAACATTAGCTTGGACCACGCGATGAAATTTTGATAAGTAGTTTACTTAACATGGTGATTTAAATTATTCTGTGAGATATCCCTATCCGATTTTTTATCCTATGCACATTCCATTTTCTTATTTCATTGTTATTATCTTCGTTTCTTGTTCCAATTAAGGGAAATCGCATCTTTTCGTACTATTACTACAAAAATATTACTTTTAACACTATAAAAGCATACTTCTATATTGTTCTCGAAATTGTCACCCCCCTCCCTTTCCTAACAATTCTTACAAAAAAAGGCAAAGAATCTCAAAAACAAAGGAAACGGAAAGAATATTTGTTCCTTGACAAAGTTATCTACCTTTAGTCTCCATTACGTCAGCAACGGCTTGAATATCAATTTCTGGATCTGTTGATCCTATTGCAAAACAGGTCATATGGGGATTGCCCAGAATTTTGAGGCCGTCAATTTTTCTTACTCCCTCTTTCATTGTGTTTGTAGTCTCCATAAGTTTCTGGGTAATCTCTTTAAAACCCTCTTCACCCAGAATTTTTAACGAAGCCCATGCTGCGGCGATGTTGCCTCCTGAATTAGAGAGTGGTTGATATCTTTTTTTTTATTTTGCATTATGGGAAGATATATGCATGTTAACAATGAAAGTTTTCCAAAAAAATGTTTTAAAAGAAAATTTAGGAGATAATTTTGGAAATTGCAAAGGTTATTTCTTTCCTCTGATATTCTATATATCTTACATCTATATGCAAACGTAACGTTAGAAAACCCACACCATTGTCAGTCCATTTCTGAAAGGATTTTGAAGGAATAACCTATGTATAGATCTACTCGTATCTCTATAAATGTAATCTAATATATCAGCAATAATTGTTTTTCCTTCGAAAGAAAAAATTCATAATTTTGTTTCAAAGTTTCAAAGATTAGGGTTCTTTTTACTCTACTTTTAAACTTTTACTTTTCATGAACACTGATAAGAATGATACCTGGTCGCGTTCCAGCCATACTCGGTGAGCCATATAGACCGCCAGGCCATTCGGCGTAGGCATATATCTGATGTTTCCTGTAATCATTGTTTTTGTAAAGCACTACACTCGCTCCCTGTTTAAAACAAAACAAAAGAATATATAGATATTTAGGAATACTAAACGAAAGGAGGGGATCACCAACAACACTCCGTTGCAGCACCAACAGCAAAGCCTCAAAACACCCAGTGCAAATACACAGAACAGACACCAACAGAAAGAGACGCAAAAGGGACATGAAACACCACCTCAAACGATAGAAACATGAAGCACAAAAGACTACACATAATCCAACGAGACCAACTCACACCATAGACGCATGAAACACAAAAGACCACACATAAACCAACGAGACCAATGGGCAACCAGTGCCGACTGCGAACGGCCATCTGCCACGCAAACAGCAGACGGTGTGGTTATCCTGTATTACGTGCGCACAACCCTGCCACTTTTCCGATTACCCAGAGATCTCGAAGAACGTACGATTCTGGTGTAAAAATAACCTCCTCGCTGTAAGATGAACATACATACAGAAAGCATGACACAGGGGCCCAAGAAACACACAGATGGATATGTAAATGGATATAAAAATCATAAGGCGTACGAAATACAATCCGTGCTCTGCCGGATGTAGCGAGCTCGTGCATGTGATCACCCGAGGAGTCTGACTGAGACTGCTGGTGGACCAGGAGTCCCCAAGGGCACATGTAGCCAGGTTAGATCAACTTCGGTTGATCGCTTCTTCAACGCATTCCAAATTTTTTTTTATCAAATTTCTTGAAATTTCTAAACGTAGATCCTGTAGCATCATATCCCACCCATCCTGCTACGTTTTTCGGTACATTTTTGGAAATATTTCATTGTTTAGATTGAGGATCATTGACGAGTGTTGAGTACCCAAAATGTGCATTTCTGGTCCATGCTTCAAATTCATCTGTTCTTAAGTTATTCTATTGAATTTGAGGACGTTTAACATTCAGAGAGGACAGGTGGTCGGGACCATGTCTTCTCGAAAGAGGTTTGGACAGGGCCCGTCATGTAATCCTGTCGTCATAGTAAGTCAGAATGCAATTCTTATTAATGCACTGGTACAAGGCTGTAGATTGGTCCATTAAGGTCAAACAATTTTTTCTTGTTTGACAAAATAATATATAAATACCAATAATGAGTACCCCATCTAACACTTAAAGAAAGATAATATCCCTACCTTTACACAATATCCATATTTATGTACGTCTGCTGACATCGATGTCACACCTGGATTCCGGAAATCAAATTTGGGAACAGCGTAACCTAGTTTCTCGACCCTTGAAATAATAAGAAAAAGTGTTCCAACTCATAAAACATTCTTGAATAAAATGTCAAACCAATATCAATACACCAGTCATGTGTTTCGGATAGCAAATCCTCATCAGTGGTACTTTAATCCATTCTGATTTTCATACACAGCCAAATATTTTAATGGCGCCCTCTAGTTCTATTTTTCAATTTAAATCTGTGCGTTCACTTTGCAAAACGTGCACAGCTCAAACATTTTGTAGGGTCGATTCAGTAGAATAGTTTAAAAAATATCTATGAACAAAAGAGCATTGGAGGGATTGTGCTAGGATGTTATCAGAAAAGGGGGGATTCCAAACGTGATGACGTTACAGTGATCACAACGGAACACACACTCGCATCGTGAAACAATGAAAAGGTGTCAAACACAGAGAGGGCGTGTTTTCTTCATGTTCTGACCTTTATATTGTCCAGAGTTTTTAAAAATGAATCAACATATTCGCATTATTTTGGTCTTGTTTAATCAAACTTTTGAAAATCTTTATCTAATAATTAATTTTCTATTATTTATACTTTAGGACACTTTAGTTAGTAGCAAATGGTGTGGTCATCCGGATTATGTGCGCACAACCCTCCCACTTTTCCGGTTACCCAGAGGTCTCGAAGAACACACAATTGTATGTACAACTTTCTCTAAAGTCCATTTCAGTGGATGATAAAGAACATATTTTGTTTTTATCTTTTATCATTGTCTCATTCATTCCCAATCCAATGTACATAATATTTCATTTGTTTTGTCAGAGCCATTCCAAAGTCAACACTAAATTGTTTCGTCTACTTTTAGTTATTATGGCTAAAATAAAGGTGATTAAGCATCCGAAATATGTCTGACTGGTCTGATTTGTTTTGGGGGGTTTTTTGTGTCTATGAGGAAATATTTACATAACTAGTAGATTCCCCATGTTAAACGCCATTAGGCAACTAGAATTATATTCCAATAACTTGGGTTGTAATTGTGACGTTACGTTCAAGTTTTGCATGTAGGGAGAATTTACCAACGTTAAAATACATTAAAACAGTTAAAATGCGCAATGTGCATGCAAATAAAAATGACCGATATTTAGGATAAATGTAAATATAAGTAATGTTCGCGATTCACGGAATTTGCCCGTGTCCTACCAGAATTACACATCCATGAACACCAAAAGTAAGACAGCTATTTCTTAATTTAAAGGGGTAGGGCCACGAAGCACCTAAAACGATCCTTCAATTTTCCTTAAAATTAAACTTAATGAGAAATACTTGATATACCACATGAAATAAAATGAATGTTTCCCGATTTTAGCGAAGGGAACATAACCAAACCGAAGCAACATAGGAAGTCTTATGACGACATTTAGTAACGTCATTTTGACGTTATTGACAAAACATGGTTTAAAATCTGTCTTGAGTTGAAAATTTCGATGTGGCCATTTGCGTCGAGAAACATACAACTTTTATACAAGATGGTAAAAGGATAATCTTTCATTTGTAATTTTTTCATGTTTATCGATGCATGTGGTCAACAAGGGAATAACTATAGCTTTTGACGTAATGTTTGCGGACGGTAAATACTGATTTTACGATCGCAAAAACGGATGTTTGCATCGTAAAATCAGCATTTACCGTCGGCAAACAAAACGTCAGTATCTAGTTATTCTCATTCTAATGCAATCTAGTTTTTTGTGAATATAAGGCAAAATGTGACGTTAGCGGCGTCTCGTTCTCGTTCTCGTTTTCCTGTCGTAAAACTAAGGAGTAAACAACCAATGAAATTCGACGTTATAGGGACATTACAAAAAAGATTCAGTCAATCCAAATGTTAAGAAACAGGGCCAATTAAGGGCTTCGTGAAAATGCCACTTTAGATATTTCGGGGTTTTTTTTAATTATGTTATCACGTGATCAACAGTTGACTGAGTGTTTTACTGAGTGTTTTAATCATTCGCAGTGTAATGTCAATATTAATTTGTGCAAGACGATGAATCAAGAAGAGAAGATAATGTTGCAATAACTTGCATGCCTTCATGCACAACAAGAACTTGACAGTAAGTGTTTTGAATATATTTCCCTGACATTGTCGCCATAGCACTTTCTACATAGACGCAACCTCAGACAGTGCATGTATTTTATATATTGTTTTCATTTTCATGCGTGAACATCGACGGCGGGGGCGGCTAGCCAACAGGGGATGCTTACTCCTCCCGGGCACCTGGTCCCACCTCTAGCTTTCTAGAGGTCCGCCGATGCTCAATACGGTGCTCTATTGTGAGTGCTGTTGAGATTATCGTTAGAATCTTCTTTAACTCATTTGTGTCACACTTATGCCCTTTGCCGTGTGGAGCTCGTAAAAAAGTTCCCCGCGAGGGGTTTGACAGTAAGTGTTTTGAATATATTTCCTTGACATTGTCGCCATAGCACTTTCTACATAGACGCAACCTCAGACAGTGCATGTATTTTATATGAACATCGACGGCGGGTGCGGCTAGCCAACAGGGGATGCTTACTCCTCCCGGGCACCTGGTCCCACCTCTAGCTTTCTAGAGGTCCTCCGATGCTCAATACGGTGCTCTATTGTGAGTGCTGTTGAGATTATCGTCAGGATCTTCTTTAACTCATTTGCATAACACTAGTAAATGAGAGTAAACATTAAGAGATAATCATAATGTGCTGGCAAAATAAGGAACGAACCATGGCAGCATGAATCCACCGAAGCAGGCATCCACGTGAAACGGTAGACCTTTTGTCAGAGCTAAATGAGAGATTTCTGGTATGGGGTCCACGATTCCGTGACAGAACTGTGGTGCTGATGCGCACAGCAATACGGTATTTGGTGTTATCGCCTGTAAAAGGTAATTCAATCACAGAACATGATCATATTCGCTGATATTGGCGATAATTGAAGATTGCATAAGGCCCAGTATTTGTTTTTAATTCTTCAATATTAAACACCAAAACAAATCGAAACAGAGTTTTAAAAATATATAATATATGGTGCATGAAAAGTTGTTTGAAATCTTCAAGAAGGCATAGAGTTGGAACACTTCCGTATACCTTATAAAATACACAGTACTCACAGGATGTTCAACATACCAAGAAGAGTCCCTTAAGAAGATTATTGTACCTTCTGGATAAGAACACGAAGTTAACAAAATAGAACATTTGAAAAATGAGTGTTCCTTGATTTTTATTTTACAATTAAATTGTTTTTCTGATGCTCGTTTAAGTTTAAACTTTTAAAATTTTAAAACGCTTAACAAATAAGTTACAAATTTATCTGAATGCCTCACGTTGTCATGGTGATCTAGATGGAGATCCTTTCTTTGTCCTTCTTTAAAACGACATGCAATGCCGAATAGACGAAGAAATAAACGATGTAAAGTATATTTTCAGTATTTTTCTATCTGCGAGGAAAAAGGCAGCTTTTCAGACACTAATGTCAGGAAGGGGAACATTTTTACAGTATTAAGAAATTAAGCAATGAAATGACAAACAGAGTTATGCACGTGCTGGATCGTGCTCCATGGTAGGTAACATAATTTCTTTGTGTCAGACAATAGCATTGAGATTCGAGCCTTTGTTTCGAATGAGGAAGCAAACAGAAAAAATACTAAGTAAACCAAAACTACAACGCCTCTTTTAAATGTATAAAACTTTTAAACTCTTGATTTCAGTTGAATACCTTGACTTTTAATATTAGGAATGCAATTACATGGTTTATAAAAGAAGTCAAATATATTCACGGATGAAATTTCTCATACGGTATCGTCAGAATATGATATTGGCTTCATTGGCATTGTCTCATACAATGTACGCCTTAATACAGACAAAACAATGTTTGCTTTAGAAGAGAGGTATAGGATATGATTGCATCTACGTTTTTTTTCTATCAAACATTTTGAAATTGGTATATATAAGACTTTAGCACTTACATTCCGTTCTCAACTTTACACTCTGTACTAAGACAAAAGAACAAATTCTATAGACTACGCAATGGAATAGTGTGAACAATTAAAGGAAGAAATATTGTCTGTTTCCGAGAAAGGCCAAGAATGAAATAATCAAAACCGATAATCTTATAAGATAAGGAAAATGTAAATTTCTTTGAACTCTACAAGGGCAAAACGCTGGTCTGTTTCCTGCACTTTTCATCAAAAGTCTATTCGATTTTTGAGTTAAATGATGCGCGTTTCATGTTTTGACAGTAAGTGTTTTGATAATTTTCCCTGACATGGTCGCCATATCGCTTTCTATACAGACATAAACTCAGACAGTGCATGTATTTTAGATATTGTTTTAATTTTCGTGCGTGAATATGGACGTCGGGTGCGGCTAGCCAAACAGGGGATGCTTACTCCTCCCGGGCACCTGGTCCCACCTATAGCTTGCTAGGGGTCCGTCAATGCTCAATTTTGTGCTCTATTGTGAGTGCTGTTGAGATTATCGTCAGGATCTTCTTTATATCATGTATGATACATGTACTTGCTTAATGCTGCATGTCCGTAACAAAACACTAAACAGTTACTCTATAAATGAGACTCATCGGACAGAAGACTTATTGGCATGAAATAAGAAGAACGATTTTTCAACTGGTCAACAATACACAAGACGCTAATTTATAAGCGATTTGCTGTTGACGCAAGGGTCCACTATCGCGAATACAGCAGAAAATTAACTACGAATAGAGCGTAATATGCATTCGTGTCACATTCTTGTTACTTTTTACTTGAGAAGACAATGATGCGAAAGCGACACGAATGTGCCACCAATATAACACGGCAGTAAGGCGAATGAATACCCATGAATGCGAGAGAAATGAGCCACGAATAAGAATGTTCAACAATTCGTAGCTCACTTATTCCCCTCTGCATTCGCGACAGTGGAAGCCGGACTTGAGGAGCTGCTCTGACAGAGTTTTAGTAATTTAATCGGACCAAAAACTTCTTACATTGGATGGGAAAATGACACTCAAGTGCAACAATACCATATTACCTTATAATATGAAATGTTATATATGAAAAAGCAAACGTTTGAAGGCAAAAAAAATGAAAGAAGATCAAAATACAAAAACATATAAATAAAGGGCTAAGCTACATTGTATTAGTTTGAAAAATATTTAATAACAGTAAATAAAAATCTTACCTTTTCCATGGCCTTGACGTCAGCCCTGAAGTCTGGTCCTACTGGGGTATGAATGACCTTTAACCCAAAATAGTCGGCAGCTTTGTCAATCGTTGGATGAATTGTGACGGGTGCAACCTTAAAATACATTTATCTTTTTTATCAATAAGGTTTTTATTTTGTATTGATTTATTTGGTTTGGATTTTTCTTTTGCTTTGCTTTTGGGTTTTGTTTTGTTTTGCTTTGGGTTTTCTTTTATTTTGCTAAAAATGCTTTTGCTTGTTATTTGCATTGCTGTTCTTTACTTTTTCTTTGATTTGGTTATTTTCATGTCATATTATGTAGCATCCCTGCTATTCATAATTTCTAGGATAGAAGATGATCACAGAACACATTTTGGCATGCCATGCGCTTGAATTTCCTCTAGCTTCGAGTCCCTGCCTTCAAAATCGCAGCTTAATCATATTAATAGACGAATATTGGAGTTTCAGTTATGTATATATATCTCTTACAGCACGAAAAAGTAATGCTGTAATATACAGATAAAGTTAAGTATTTCAAGCAATTTGCATGAAAGTACCATTTATAGATAAGCCTGTAATCTTTTAACTTTTGTATAAATTTAATTTCACTTACAATTTCAGGATTTTTGATGTGTGGAAACAATTTTGAAATCCGAGTTTTATACGCCTTTACAGCCATAAGATTACTTTCTGTACCACCGGAAGTTAGAAACCCAACTACGTCATCGTCACCATTCAACATGGCGGCAGTCATGCTCACGACCTCCGTTTCCATTTTCCTACGGGTGCCAAAGACAAAATCGTACTTTTCAAGTGAAATCAGTTATATATGTATCATGAATGTTCAGATCTTAAAAAATAAATATCGTCTCAGCTTTGCTACCAGAGGGCACTCTTTTGGACAAAAAAATAGAATTATTAATAGCCATTCTCTGTAAGGACCAAAATAGTTCGGCACGGCATGTCATGGATTTTGATGATTTTCGGTATAATGGGTATATATAGAGTACTGACCATGAAAATAACACTTTTCATCCAATGTGACCTCTGGTTGCCATGGTAACGAGGTCATTCTATTTATAGCACTTTTGGGACCATGAAATAAGCCAGCTCCGGAGACTTTGTTGCCATGGATACCACTGTAACAGCTTGTTCATCTTTATTAAATCTATTCTTCCTTACTTCCATTCTTACTTAGTACACTTAGTTATGTGATATGTATTACAGGAAGCTGATTGTATTAAGCCAAACTAAGTCAAAATGAAGCGAAAAATAGAGGTGAAAATAAGGGCCAATTTAGTGTGTTTTTGACCATTTTCAATCTTAAATATCACAAAAGGCACCAATAGGAGACTAGTGATTTTCATCAATGGAAATGTATGTTTATTGACAAATAAAATGAACGAAAAATTGGAGTGGGTATTTAAGAGTTTTACCTAAATTCTGTCGTCAAAGACCGTTGCCATGGCAACATTAGACCTTTTTGATTGTTTCATATTATCTTTTAAATTGATTTTATTCCTCTTTAGAGTTACATAAGATTGTCATAATGTATGCATGTATAGATATGACTTGTATCTTTTACATAAGAACAATTAAAATGTTCAAGGTCATTGGCTTGATGTTCAAGGTCATTTATACTTTGAGACTCAAATTTTGCATAAAATATTGATTTTTTAATTTTTTTGTTACCGATTTTAGTGATTTTTTAATTTAAATATTTTCATAGGTCATATATATTATGAAAGCACATGAATATAAGAAAGACAGATCTTAGAATTTATTGAATTGTAGCTATTCAATAGGAAAATATTTTTCCGTCAAAAAACAAGAAAAATACAGATTTCGTCCCTTTTTTATCAACATACTCACCATGATTTTAGATATTGGAAAATGTGAAGAAACGTAATTAATAGTTCTTAGAAATAAGTCATACATTTATCATTTTATGGCAAATAACTGTTAAGTTCAATATTTCAAGGTTTCTAAAATATTGACACCTTCATTTTATGAAAAATCAGGATTTTTCGTCAAATCTGGTCACTTAAAGTTTAATGACCTTGAAAATTCAGTGGGTGACCTTGAAATATTTTCAAGGTCATTTTTATATCAAAACGCCTTTGATAGATGTATACATGAACTTCTGTTCCAATATCATACGTAGATAGTTTGATAGAGGTTGTGTTTAAATTCATCGTAATGAAACCTTTCAGCCAATTGTTACCATAGCAACTAAATTTGATGCTGCTTTGCATATAAAAGGACAAATTAGCCCAATTAATTTTTTATGTTCATGTAGAGTTCAAAGATGATACTAATTGGATAACTACAATTTGGACTTCAAAAATTGGTGCTTTTATGAAATTTTCAACCTTGTAAAACAGTAAAAACATGCAAAAAAGGGTCTTTGAGTGCCCAAAACAAAGCCTTTTGATACCCTGTTTCTGCCCAATTTTTCATCTTGTATACATAAGGCATCCGAGATGAATGTAAAAAACTTTACAAACATGCGTAATAATAAGGATTCAAAGAAAATAATCAAAGCAATTTAAGATTTAAAATGTACCTGTTTCCATGGTAACGAAGCCTACAGATATGCCTTGTCCTATAGATTTTCCCGATTTTTGAAACTTCAGACACGGTTACCATGGCAACGACAACCTTTTTGAAAAAACTGGGGTTGATTTACATACTAGTACTTCATATTGAACTTCCATACCAAAAATCTCAAAAATCCATGACATGCCGTGCCAAAATGTTTTGAAATTCTTTGGTTCTTACAGAGAATTGCTGTTAATAATCAGACATACAAGTATCGGATGTTCAATAATTATCAGTAGTGCGTACATGTTTCGAGAAACTATGACACAATTTATCATTAAGTTTTCGAGTAACATTCTACTTCAAGATACATATAATATATGTATTTTTTGTTATTTATATTCTTGTCTGTTGATGAAGTTGAAGTTTCTTTTTTTCCAAAAAAAAAAAGGGGGGGAGTTACATCATATAACAATGAAACAATACAATCCTATTATTGATCTAATCTGCATGATTGCATCAAATCAAATCATCAAAAAGTTTCTCTCACCTTAGACTGGGGAAAATCATTGGATTTAGCGCATTTTCATGTAGAAAGGCGCTGAAAGCCTCTTGTACGAGAGCATCGTGTTCGAATGAATGTCCTGATTTTTCTAGACAAAAAAAAATCAAGTTTGATATGACTATATTATCGTATTCATGCATTCAATATTGTAATCGGCAAAAATAAAAAGGCGAATATGCCGAAACCGATATAAGATTTCAACACTTTTATTCTGGAGATTATTTTCAAGAACAGCACGTACGACTCCGTTGCAATTAAGATCCATAGTGGCCTATATGTAGCAATTACCGGGTTTTAAAAAGGATATGACAAAGCTGCCGAAAAGCGTCCGACTATAGGAACTTTTTGCATTTTTTTCATTGTTACCTCTCGATGGATATGATGTAATGAGATATTTCACCACGGATATTCTAGTTCAATATCTAAGATGGGAAAATTCTCCCTCAGACTTACATCGCGCACTTGGAATTAAACATTCATGTACCTTGAAATTCTTCAAATGCTACTTCTTGGAGGTTTGAGTGCTCACTCCCTACAGTGTATACGTATGCAAAAATATTTCCCTCCTCTGGATTGAAGTCTTTGCCTTTCATGTCTGCAATTTCTTTCTGTAATTCTTCCTTTGATAAACCTAAGATAAGAATGAAGTAAGGGATAAGTGTCTAAAATGGCCGAAATTTATGGAGAATCGTTAATGTCGATGTGGGTAATAAATTGATACAATCTTCGGTAATTTTCCCCTATCCTGCTACGTCTTTCGGTACAATTTTGAACGTAATATTTTTCACACTCTTTGGTCATATTTCATTGTTAAGATTGAAGATCACTGACGAGGGTTAAGTACCCGAAACGTGCATGTCTGGTCAATGCTGCAAATTTATCTGATCTTAAATGATGCTATAATATTGAATTTGAAGACGTTTAGCATTTGTACCACGTGGTGAGTGTCACTGCTGGTGGACCAGGAATCCCCGAGGGCACATGTAGCCAAGTTCGATCAACTTTGACGCTTAAATGATGCTATTGAATTTGAAGATGTTTAGCATTTGACGATGACGGCATTTACATATCACAGCTCATCCGGAACGCTAGAGCATGTACTAATGTTTTGAATTTTTATAGTTGAAATTTACAAATCACTAAGAAATTTTTAGGTAAAGCTTTCCGCTTTCATAAACTAGTTTTAGACTTTTTGGAATTTTTTCAAAAAACATTGTCAGCTTCTGTTAAAATTCGGACATAAACAAGCAACAGAGTATATATTACTTTGGGTATTTCACAACCTGCCTTTTATGGTGAAATTAACAAAATCAGAAGGAGCAAAGAAAGACAGCATATATAACCATCGAAAATGTGTATGAATCATTAAGCGCCTTTATACAGTGGATATGATCCTAATGTCACACTCAGCATGCATGGTACTTGACCAATTTACAGCCTTGTACCAGCGCATTCTTAAGACCTGCACTCTAGCTGACTGTGAGAACGGGACTCCATGTGACAGACCCTTTCCAAACCTCTTTAGAGAAGACAGGACCACCTGTCCTCTCTGAATGTCTGTCGGACTCCTCGGGTGATAACATGCATGAGCTCGCTACAGCCAGCAGATCATGGACTGTATTTCGTACACCCTCTTTTTTATATCCATTTACATATCCATGTGTTGCTTGGGCCCCTACGTTTCGATATCTTGTTTGTGTGGTCATCTTACGGTGAGGAGGTTACCATATCTTACACTATACAATTGTGCGTTCTTCGAGACCTTTGGGTAACCGGAAAAGTGGGAGGGTTGTGTACACGTAATCCGGATAACTACACCTATGCTACTTGGCAGATGGCCGTCCTAAGTCGGCACCGATTGTCCATTGGTCTCGTTGGTTTACGTGTAGCCTTTTGTGTTTTATGTTTCTACGTTATATATGTCTATTTTACGTCACTTGCTGTGCTTGTGTACTCTGTGTTTTATGTTTCTACGTTATATATGTCTATTTTACGTCACTTGCTGTGCTTGTCTACTCTGTGTTTTCGCGTCAGGCGTTTTGGTGATTTGTTGTGGGTCCTGCAACCGGGTCTGGATTGAGATCCCCTCCTTTCTTCAGTATAGTGAATATGTTTTTGAGACATATAATTGAACAATAATAATTTAATCAATATAACAGTTTTTCTATAGTTAGAATAGACAGAATTGGACAATTTCAGTCGAAATGAAGCGATAGGGTTTGTATGAGATTCCCTTTGGACATTTTATCTCTATTCTTTTTTTGGGGGGGGGGGGGTTGCTTTCTATTTGTATAATATTTTGTCTGATTTAAGCTTGTTTTTAATGCTCTTGAACTTATGATTTTGTTTTTGGAAATGCAAAACATTTATAATAGAGCTTTACCAATAACATGCGGTCGTTGGCCGACGATGTACGCCCAAACGAAACGCGACAAAACTCACCATACCTAAAGGATCGTGTATGAAATAAATCATGTTATGTCTTTCAAAAACTTAAAATAAAACTCTTTAAAGACAAATACATATATAACATATTACTATATATGTATTTATTTATGTTCTATGCACGACCCCTTGTGTTTGGTAAGTTTCGTCGCGTTTCGTTCGGACGTACTTCGTCGGCCAGCAACCGTCTGTTATTGGTTAAGCTCTAATAAGACGAATACGAGATATATGTCTACAAATAGATTTAAGTCTAGACGGATTTGCAGTTGGAATACATGTAGACGGATACTAGTATGCTACTTTGTGCGTGTAGATGAATATGCGGTTTTATAAATGTCTGAAGATGGGGTATGCGGTTTGCATGTAGATGCATGGTTTATGTAGTTCTGTGCTCATATGCGACTATGCGAATATTACCGTAAGCGTGTTGACGGATATCCGATTTTATATTTTATGCATGCAAACGGATAAAATTATAGAGTTGCAAACATATAAAGTATTTTGCTGTTTTATCCGTATTCTGTTAAGGCACGGTCCATTTGATATTCGGGGGGGGGCTTGGGTTTTTTGTCGGAGCAAGATTATTTTTTTAGCCCCGGACCTGGGCAAAATTATTTTTTTCTTGCAAAGTTGGAGCAAGGAAATTTTTTTTATAACAATTGATGTGAATTATATTAAGAATGTGTGTGTTTTTTCAATAGAATTTTTTTATTTTTACTTAAATTACTTTAAACATTGCTTTATTTTTATGTAAAACTTGAATTCACTTCTAAACTGAGAGAGATAAAAGATTTTTACAATATGTGATATATAATTTTCAGTATACAAAATGTATATAAGGTCATGTAACATGTGAGAGGGCCTGATGCAAGATTTTACATGCAGAAATGAAAACTAGTGAAAAACTTAATTAAATTCTCCTTCCAAGCTTGTATATAAAATTAGACGCTAAGGTGATACATGTATGTATCTATCAATAGTAATATATTATATTGATAATGTATTTAAGCATTTTAATTGTGTTCATTCACATGCATATACTTTTAATGTTTTCAAATATGAACTTGCCATTACAGAAGAAAACTATGGTGAGCGAAGCAAGCCAAAAAATGTTTATAGAAAGTAAACACTGCGGCAAGCGAAGCGAGCCGAAAAAAATTCAGGGATTTTAAGTGAATTTTATGGTTATTCTTCAAATTCAGATTACTTGTAAGAGCAAGATTATTTTTTTCTGTCACACCATAAGCAAATTAATTTTTTTCATCAAAATTCAGAGCAAAATTATTTTTTTCGAAAAAAACCCAAGCCCCCCCCCCCCCCCCCCAGAATATCAAATGGACCGTGCCTAAACATTTGTTAGACAAGAACGGTGTTGACATACCTTTCTGGGGCAAGGTCACCCTAGGTACCGATCTTTTAGATTTATCCTTGGCGAGGCTCGTATTTTGTACAAAACCAGTAACTTCATTGTGTAACACGAGGCCAATGATCAGTTCAACACCGGGAAATTGTTTCAATCCCACGACAAGCACTCTGAATAGCTCTTCTTGGCCCTTGTTGATATATAGGAACACAAGAGAGGCAAATACCAAAGAGAAAAAAATATGCTCCAGCGTATAAATCCAGTCGAACATTTTGATGGAGGCTTTTTTTTGTGCGGATTGGAGTACTTCGATCTTTAAATTTGTCGAGTTAAGGACTTGTTGATGGTTGAACATGTGATAAGATTGCGATATGGATTGTTTATTTTTACATAGGTGAGTTGTGTAAATACCAGTACATGTACATAAAGCTCATTTAATCTACACCGGTTCTGATGTACGCAGTCCGTATCAACACTGTGCAGTCCGTATAATCCAGACAGAAACTGAGGACCTCAAATAGTTACGAAACTCTCGACCTTTATCGTGCAATATTTCAATTAGACTGCAAATCAAATGAATTCGATTTATAGAAATACCTTATATAAAGCGATCGTCTTGGAACCGGGTAGGTAGGCGGAGTAAAACTTTCTGAACGTAATCCGGATTACTACACCATTTGCTATTTTAAAATTATAAAGCAAATTGGTCTATAACTTCCTCAGATTATGTAATATATTCATTTATTTAGTGTTTCATCATGTTTTTTTTTTTGTGTGTCTGCTCTAATTATGTGTAGGGCCGTTCAGTATAGGTATTGTTGTGTTTCTTGTTGTTTCCTATATTTAATTGTTTGTTGAAGTTGTCTTGTTTGATTTTTGTTCCATCCTGAGGGTGTGTTCCTCTGTGGAAGTCAGATGGCATCATAAAGTCTTACTGGAAATTTCTTCCGTGTTTAAATCTTTTAGATTAGACGGCGCGATCATCGAATTTTACCGCCCTTAAAGAATGTGAAGAGCTCTTCAGTAATTGTTGTGAATGAATATTAAAAATATAGTTCAAGGCATGTCATTTCTGAGTGAAGGAATTTCACCGATTTTAAGAAAACCATATGGAATTATAGGATTCATGTTAAGGGAGGCACTGATTTCAAATTTTGTATGAAGATCCAGTAAGAATTAATCTATAGAAATATACCAAAGAAAAATGAGTTTTGACATTGATTCTATATCTAATAGCCTATTTCTGAAGACTGAAACGATAACTTGACGATTTTTCGATCGACTCCGATTAAAACCTTTTACAGAACCCATAGTACATCAAGCAACCAGGAAGCGCCATAAATCCTTGTGTATGGAAAACTGGGGAAAAAAATGCTGGAAATTTGTTGCTAAAAAAAATACATTTGTAAAGAAAATACAGTAAAGAAAATGTTGACATGCACTCATTTGATTTTTATATTAGTTTTGTTTGCTAACATATATACAATAAAACAGGTTGGGACTTTGTATAAAACTTTTTGCTCAAGCTTTACCGTAGATACCAAAACCGATCGTATAAAATTTTCTCGATTTTACACAAAAATTACGAAAAATCATCCAAGTTAGGGTCAAGATATAGGAGATACTGAATATCAACAATTTTTTTTCTCTCAAACACAGTTTAAAATGTGCCCATAAGAAAGACTTTCCAAAAATGTATATATCCTTGTTGTAACAAAAGAAAACGAATGCTCACAAAACGCGTGCCATTTTGTGGTTGTCTTGAAAAAGTATAGATCTGCGCGGTAAAATATGGCTTATTTGGGGTAGAATTAAAAAAAAAAATGTTTTAATTTTTCTGTATACCCCGGCCAGCTTTACCTTATAAAACACTGAGCTAAAGTCGATAGAATTTCATACGTAAATCGAAATTCAGGGGCTATTTACGTAAGAGAAATCCGAACAGTTCAAACGAGTACCTCCGACTTCTATTTTTTTCCCCTTTTTTTTTCATTGTTGTTGTTGTTGTTTTTTTTTTTTTGGGGGGGGGGGGGTTGCGCGCGCGCGTATTTCATTTAGTTAAGGTAAAATTTTCAAATTGATCCTTTTTTGGGTGTGTAATGAATTAAAGTAATGAAGTGTTCAATAGAGTCGGGAATGATGCGTTGAGTGATAGATCGTAAAAAAAAAGGAAACATTTATATGAGATCAATATTTACAATAATGATACAAAATTGTGACCAATAACGCTCCTTCTATCGAGCGCCGATACCCCATAAATACTGAACATATAATAGGCTCTGTTAATATTGTGTCAGCGTAGAACGCCATGGGCGATCGACTAATGAATGAATTTCCGGATTATGATATCCGGTTCAATTTTGGATAGTAGAAGTGAAAATCACGCCTTGATCAGCGCGGCGCGGTCACCGTTCACCACTCTGGTTAGGATCCTTCCTTTCTCCTCACATTTTAACGGGTGCGTGTAATTTTTTGCAGAATTCCTTACACTGCTTAGTAATATGATGGTCCATATGTAAAGGAAATGCCCGTACATGAAATTTTACTTTCATCTAGAGTTTCTACTTTCGCTTTTGAAATTTTGCAAATAAAATGGTCTCTTACCCCTTTGAATGGAACAGGGGTTTTTCAGGGTATTTTACTTTGGGTCCAGGGTCCGGTAAAATTGGGAAAAATCGCGGCGTTTTAATGAAATTGTGAATTTCCAACAGTTTAATTTGATTCTTAATGGAATAAATCCTTACACAGAGATATAACTCCTTCTTCAATTCAAAGTGTATTCAATAAAATAAACAAAGTACTAGTAAAACCATCTCTACTTTAGATTGTACTTCAAAGGACATAATGATAATCTTCTAGGATCAGGAACAGGCATGCATCTGTCAGATGGGCTACTTTAATGATCATGATATTCAAAGTCACTGTGTTTGATGGGGACATTCCCACTGTCCGAGTCGCCCTATTCTGTTTACTGAACATGAACTACTTTCTGTTGTTTCTTCTAAGAACATATCTCTCCTCATCAAAGAAGATGTACTCCCTTTTGTCATTTTTTGGTATCAAATTTGCTGTTGTAAGACGACATGGTCATGGGTTCCCAATACTGGAGATAAGATTTGATGATTAAAACGTAAACCTATACCGGATATAAGATGTCTGACCAGTTTACACATCGATCATCAATGTCGTATTTCTGCAATGTATTTCAGTCGTCATTATGTTGCTCTTTATTGAAGAACATTTCAAAAAAATTATGAGGTTCAAATTGGGAAATTTCAACCATAAATTTGGAAAATACAGGCCATTTTGGCGTTGGGAATGGGTCCGATAATCGGACCCAAAAACAGACTTGAAAAATCCCTGTGGAATGGTCTTTCACTGGTAGATCACAACCTATGGATCCATAGAGAGGGATGGTCTGGGTGGCCAGTGAATACCCCCCCCCCCCCCCTTAGGCCTTACCCTTTACTCACTGCACTGTTGGGATGGACCTGCCCATAGTCCCATTAATTTGCAAAATGACCCATTGAACATGTTGAATTCTCAGTACTTAATTTAAAAAAAATGGCCCACTGAAATTTATTAAAATCATGGCAAAATTGGCCCATTCACAAAGTTTCCTTCCCAATCACTGTAAAGTACAATGTATGTGTATGCTTATCATTTATTGGTATATTATCTATACTTTTTGCCTTGATGAAAGCCTAACCCCACCCACCTCTTGAATGTTCTAGATTTGTAATGGATTCATTTACTAGTTATAACTCTGCAACAAAGGTGATAATTAATTGTTTTACTATGTATTCATTTGATGCATCAAATTCATACATATATATTTTCAGTCTGATTTCAATAATTTTCATTGAATTTTATATACCGGTATGCTTACCGTAGTTTGATATTACCGTAATTACGTGATGGCAAATATTCCATTTTCAAGCTCTCAGAATCAACTGTTAAAAGCCTTGAATTTTCATAATCAGACTATGGACATCAAGTACCTTGGCAAACTTTTGAATAAACCATTTTCCTATCTTGTTACAAAGCACAAAATGTACGAGTCAACATCTTTTGGTGTTGTTTTACATTATGACATCTGTGACTGTTAAAAGATGCAATTCTATTGAGACTTAACAATGAAAAAGTGCACAAAAATTGCCTACCTCGGACATTTTTCGTCATTTTGTCAGCCATTATGAATTTCGGCAAGTGGCAAATGGCCTATTGTTACATGTACGTCATAATAAATCGAAGGTTGTACATTATGTTTCCAGTGTTTCGTATGTGACGTCACAATGGAAAACGTCGCCAAAGTATGTGATGTCTGTAGTCTAGCTATTAAATGAAACATCTCGGAAATGACGTCTATTAAATGTCAGACATCACACAATAGGTGGACTCAAACTGTATGATATTGCAGTCAATTGCCAGTCAAAGTATCATTTCATGGGCCATTAATTGTGACATCATAAGTGTTACAGTCCTCTAGCAGTTGCAATTTGTCCAACATTTGGTGATCCCTCAATTCTTTGCAGATCATTTTATTTTGCTAATTGCCATTTGAAAAAGTCCTCAATGCCTGTGACAGTGTGGAACTTTCCTACTTTGGGTAAAATTGCCGCCTCCTTTCCGTAAAAAAATTGTCGTATCTCAATTTCTTTATGAAAATTGAACATGCACTAAAGGAAATTATGTCGTCCTTAAAAAAAAAAAAACACTGTCACTATACACGTTACGCATTAAATACTTCCGTAACCACAGTGAGTAAATATTGATTTCAATGCAGCGTGACGGGTAATTTTACGGCAAGGTTTATTAAAGAAGTACAATAGGACGATTAGATCTGGACTTCTCATGCCTGTAAATAGATTTTAATACGAAAATTATATAGTTATTGACCACATGCCTCCATGTGTCACGGACAATCAACGGCTGGTCTTTTGCCTGTAAACTTGACATGCAAGTTTGTACATGTATACTTTTCTACCTAGCTCGATCTATTTTCTGTATGTAAACAACATACTAGTAATTCTACGAACAATATCAAGAATTAATTGTTATATTGAGTCTATTGATGCATATGACAATAACTGCTGAGTGCGTGATCTCGCTCGCAGAATTCAAAACGTCTCATGTTCGTTTTATATTTTGCATCAAACTACTCAATGCTCTCAAAAATTTCGGGAGGAAGATTTTTTTTTTATTAGCTCACCTGAGCGAAGCTCAAGTGAGCTATTGTCATAGCGCACCGTCCGTCGTCCGTCCGGCGTCCGTCTGGCGTAAACTTTTAACATTTTCGACATCTCCTCTGCAACCGCTGCACAGATTTTCACGAAACTTCTCAGGAAGCAAGTACTCAAGGTCCTCTACCAAGTTTGTGTTTTTCATGCCGAACGGTAAACAAATATGGCCACTGAGGGCTCTGATTGGCTGACACATTTTTGACATCTCCTCTGCAACCGCTTCACAGAATTTCATGAAACTTTACAGGAAGGAAGTACTCAAGGTCCTCTACCAAGTTTGTGTTTTTCGTGCCGATCGGTCAACAAATATGGCCGCCGAGGGCTCTGATTGGCTGACACTTTTTCGACATCTCCTCTGCAACCGCTTCACAGAATGTCATGAAACTTTACAGGAAGGAAGTACTCAAGGTCCTCTACCAAGTTTGTGTTTTTCGTGCCGATCGTTCAACAAATATGGCTGCTGAGGGCTCTGACACATTTTCGACATCTCCTCTGCAACTGCTGCACAGAATTTCATGAAACTTTACAGGAAGGAAGTATTAAAGGTCCTTCAATAAGTTTGTGTTTTACGTGACGATCGGTCAACAAATATGGCCGCTGAGAACTCTGATTGGCTGACACATTTTCGAAATCTCCTCTGCAACCATTGCACAGAATTTCATGAAACCTTGCAGCAAGCAAGTACTCAAGGTCCTCTGCCAGGTTTGTGTTTTTCTTGTCGATAGGTCAACAAATATGGCTGGCAAGGGCTTTGATCTGTAGAAGTATTTTTGTGACTTTTAACCCTTTGTCTGCAACTCAGGTGAGCGATGTGGCCCCCTTGGGCCTCTTGTTTCAAAAATAAAATTGTTCACACAGAGGAGAGCGCCATAAAAATATATCAAAGTACCAATATTATGATCGATAGTTCAAAGCTTCCATGGCCGAAAAAGGGGTGGGGGTGATTGGCGAAAAAAGGGTGGGATTGGCTAAACATAAGATTTATTTTTCATGTACATGATGTAGGAATCAGAAAGCTATTGAGTTTTTACAAGTTATTTGGATAGAAAGAAAACAAGTATTTGCCAGTTCTCTATACAGTAAATTGTTAGAAATTGATCACAAAACTTGTTATAAAAGTACTATTGAAGGAAAAAATCTACAGTATTTTTTTACTGTCTAGATGACTTTTGCCTTGTAAATTTCATAGATTAAATACTTAATTTTATGGCATTTCATAGAGTATAAATGGCGGGAAATGCCCTCAATTGCCTTCTAAATTTCAAAAAATTCACGGGGGAACATGCCCCCGGACCCCCCTAGAGGACTCACACATTCGGCGCTCTCATTCTTTGATTGCCTCCTACTTTTTCCTGATTCACCTCCTACTTCAAAACTTAATGAGAACCCTGCTAACTTTGTTTAAACATATTTATTCATGAGAAGCAACATGACATGTAATATGTACAAACATATAAATACAGGATTGGAAAAAAAAAAATGGTTATTTAAATTCCTCTCCTTCAAATTTTGTATTTCGTATCATCCTAGATTGATAAAAAATTTGCGGCTGATCAGGTCGACGCTTGTGCACACTTTCCTGAACTTTCTCAAACTTTTACAAACATGTTTAGAAAATTCACACATCATTTCATAATTTACCTTAAAAGCAATAAATGAATACCCTCTCACTTGATTTATAGTGTTTGGAACCTTGAATCTAGTCAATCTACCCAGTTATTGATATTGCTTGTATCACTGATCATTTGTATCAGATCTATTCAAAGCAGAAAATTCATAATATTAATTTCACTTTTATGACTTTTCCAAACTCTATCAAATGCTTGACCCTAGGTACCATGAAAATGTATTTACATGTAGTGGAGTTTGCACTTGCTATTTTGAAAGATCTATGCAATGGGTAAAATCTATAATCATGATAATTGTTAATGGTCATAAAAACAAAGTGTGCAGCCAGAATCATAATAAATTAAGCTGGTCACATATGATACATGTGTGAGATATATTGTTAAAAATGTGTACATGTACTCACTTATGTTCGTGTAACATAGAAAAATTTCAAAATGGATAAATTACGAAATTATATGTATTTTATAGTGAATGAAGAATATATATGAAACTAATGCTTCGATTTCTCATTTTAGGACTGAAACAGTAATGAGTGGTACCGCCAGGGGAATGACAACTAGGTCAAGGAGTAAGGGAACGGGCTCTCCTTCACTCAGGGAACCTGATGCACTAGACGCAAGTCGGGATAGTAGTGTAAGTTATCGCACTGATGATGAAGATGAAAGTGAAGATTCCTCTTCTCCCATGTCTAGAAGAAAAAGGAGAAGCGATGATACCAGAAGTTCACCAGATCCATCACCCCTACCTAGGAAAAATCTTTATCCTAAGTTATCGACTAAAGACACTCCTGAAAGTAAACCCACAAAGCGTACAGGAAGGTTATACCCAGAAATTCATAAAGAATCAGAAAAAGAAAAAAGACTTCAAGAGGAAGAAAAGAGAAGTCCACCAAAACGAAATACAAATCAGGCGAGTGAGAATACCGGTAGTAGTGGAAACATGTTTATTTTTGTGATCGTAATAATAATGCTTTTTGCTGCTTATTATCTACAACTACATGAAAAATTCATCAGCCAGAATAATGTGTCGAACACTTATTCAGGAGTACCAGAGAAAAATTTATATGACGATTTCAGATCCAATTTAAAAGAGTTGCAAAGTGCATTTGCAGAACAGGACAGGCGATTGTGGCGTGTAATTCATGCACCAATAAGACGTATCTTGATGGAAGAGGAGCCCACTTACCCAGCAGTCCTTTTATTTGTGGTGCCCAAAGAACAAAGTAGCGAAAAAACTGCTACTTGTCTAGCACAAAAAGTCCTCGCAGCAGTCAACAGTACTTACGATATTGAAGGTTTGGCATACATAAACGGTAACAGTGTGAGGAACAGGGACAGTGCCAAGGAGAAAAGAGATTTGGATGATAGACTTAAAGGAATTCTAGAGGAAAAATATCATATGGGCGTAGTAGTTGATCATATTGAGCAGTTATCCCCCTTTGCTATGCTATTATTTCACGGTTATTGTGACGGAGATAATGCACCGTATAAAAAGTCTGTCATTGTTTTGGTTATGCATACAGATCAAGATTTTCACGTTCTTCAAAATGAAGATACGGTTGATGATCTCCTCTTTAAGAATTGGAAGATTGGATTGGAGGAAGATAAAATTCCTCCTCTTATAGCCAGGGTTGCCAATAACAAAGTAGTGGTGAAGGGAGAACATCCAAATGTCCTTGAAAAATATTGCTTATAAAAGTGTTTAATATAACGATCATGGTGCTCTAAGACTTGATTATGTATTGAGCTTTGTTACATTTATCTTGAATTATAATTGTTGATTACAACTCTTATACTCTAATCATGCTATAAATTTAGTGAAAGATTAAAGAAAGTGCCATTTGACATTTGCAGAAATTAAACATTTCTTAAATCTTAGGTTCTATTAACCTATTGAAATAAAAGAAAGATTAACAAATGTTTTAATCATTTTTTAGAAAGTTTCAAGATTATTGAGGTAGGACTCTTGCGAGGCATTATATATTATGAAATATGTTTGTGTGATTGTGTAGAGCCCTGTGAAAGCACATTATCGGAAACCCATGGAATGGGAGGGACAGGTGGGTACCTCTCTCCCCCCTCCCACCCCTTTACCTCCCCCTCCTGCCATCCTCCCTATCCCTCCTTTTCACCCTTCCCTTACCCCCCCCCCCCCCCCCCCCTCTTCCTCCTCCCACCCCCCCCTTCCTCTCCCTCCTTCCCCTTTCTCCCCCTTCCCTCCCTTCTCCCTTACCCTCTCTCCCTCTCCTGCCCCCTCCCTTTCACCCTGTCCACCCCCTCTGCAATGGCCATTCTCAGCTTTTTAGTTTCCTGGTGATGTTTAATACAATGCAAGACAAACTAAACAGTTTAGCATATCGAAAACCTTACATGTACATACTACTATTTAGAGATCAAGTATCTAGGTCAAAGTGGGCAACAGTTCTGTGAACCATATAGGTAATGAAAATATATGGCACAAGTGAGATGAATTGTCCTTGTGCTGATAATGACCTATGACACTGGTATGGGGTCATGAAACATCCTTAAATTCTGTGCAACAATTTTGTGAAAGATTATTGAAATTCATAAAGGCAGTGAAAAGTGCAGTTATGACCATGGCAAGGTTTATCTTATCATATGCACTGTGGCCTTGACATTTACTCTATGACCTTTGCCTTCATTCAAGGTCATGACGCATGCTTAGGTCCTAGCCATCAGTTCTGTCAAATACTGAAGGTTATGGCCCAGACCAGGTTTATTCCATCAAGTACACCCTCTTGACCATGTTGACCTTTTGCATTGATTCAAGATTACAACGCACGCTTTCGTCCTAAGCAACAAGTCTGTTCAGACACGGTACGATGATCTCCTATTATATTTTGGCTTTTTTCTTGATTTGAATTGTGGTCATCGATCAAGGTCATGACACATTCTTGAATACATGCAACAATTTTCAAAAATAACTTGAAATTCATACAAAGGGAATGCGGTAATGAGTCTAATGATCAGAAAAATGTTATCAATATTGCACTGTGACCTTGACCTATAACCTTGCTTTAAGATAATGCATGTAGAAGTTTGGGTTCAAAAGGTCAAAGTTCAAGGCCAGTTATTGAAATAGCATTTTAGAGCATTGCGCACTGTAACTCGAATGCAAATATAATCCTGGAGCTACAGTAAAACACTTGACTCACATTGCATATCCAAGAAGGAACCCTATTTATTTTGCGGTCAATGGGTCAATATTAAAGGTCTTCAAATCCATTAGCATCATTTAAAGACATTCGCATTTCGGATATTTAACCCTCGTCAGTGATCCTCAATCCAAATAGTGAAATATGGCCAAAATCTGTGAAAATTAAGTCCAAAATACTAGTATACCGAAAGACGTAGCAAGATGGCTGGGATATGATGCTATAGGACCCAGGTCAAAGTGAAACATGATATTTTTCAAAAACAGCATTTCAGAGCATTTAGCACTGCAACTCGAATACAATGTAACTGTTGATCATTAAAATTTGACACACAAAATGATCTTGCTGATCAATGACCCAAAGACGAACACTATTGAATTTGGGGTCAAAAGTTAAGGTCAAACATAGCATGTATTGAAAATAAGGTTTCCAGACCTTAACTTAGATATTCTTGACCTAGAACACAATGATTGTCCAAGGAGGATTCCTTTTGATTTTGGGGTCAAAACATCTAAGGTCAAGGTCATCTATAAGAAAACAGCATGTAAGAGCATTTCTGCACCATAACTGAAATAATTCTTGACCTACAGTGATAAAATTTGATACACAAATTGCTTCAATGTTTCGCCCGTCTCCCACGTTGTTCCTATTCGGCAAACTCCCCGGTCGAGCTCCCTTCTGAAAGGAATGGTTTTTCGATTACTGAACCAATCGCTGATAGAAGTTTGGCTATTCGGTTATTTTTGTGAGTGAAAAAAAAATGAAAAAAAATAACCCAATAGGAACAACGTGTGAGACGTGCGAAATGTTTAAGCTAATACATGTATTGCTAATGGTCCAAAGAGGAACCCTCTTGATTTTGGGGTCAAAAGAGGAATTCCTTCTTGATTTAGAGGTCAAAAGAGGAACTCTCTTGATTTTGGGTCAAAATTTTTCCTGTCAAGGTCAAAATTGACATGCAAGAACAGCATGCATCAAACAACATTTCTATACCATTACTCCTACAGTGACGAAACTTCACTCATGTATCACCAATGCTTCAAGAAGGAGCCCTATCGATTTTGAGATTAACAAGTCGAAACATCGATTGCAAGGTCAAACTTACATGAAGAAAGTACGAAGAAAAGTGTTTCCGTAGCATATTGAATTGCATTGATTCTTGTCATTCTGTCTAAATAAATGTCTGGAAAATGTTGTCTGTGAGGAGAAGAAGAGCTTTATTGATTTTGCAGTCAAAAGGTCGAGGTCAAAGCCTTACTTGAATTGCATGGAAAGTAGCGTTTCTACACGTTACATTTATGTTTACGGACATATTGCCTGAGATTAAAAGTTGGTCCTGGTTGAGTTCTTTGTCAAGAAACAAAAGTCAGGGGTGTTCCAATTAGCAATATGGAAAACATGTTTTCTTGATGAAACTTGGGTATTCTTGACCTACGTAGATGACATTTCATAAGAATTTTTCTCGAAATCAAAGAGTACGTGGTTCGCATTGGCATTTTATTTTATTTGTTTGTCAAAAGGCAATCAATTGGTAAATGTTTTAAAAGTTTGTTTTGCTAATGCCTTGGAAGTGAGTGGATCTCCAACAGGACTCGGTTGCAAGCAGTTTCTGTGCAACAAAACGTGCACCCCTATATGAAACAAAGAGTATACAAGCACAACAATCTTGAGTTGCAAGGGGATAATTAGAGCTTTACCAATAACAAACGGTCGGTCCGCGACGAAGTTCGTTCATGATATATGAAACACAACGTAACTCGCTTACATATAATGATGAAAAAATTTTCACTTTTTACTTTAGTAAACATGGGGCATCTCGACTTCCTCATTTTTACAGTTTAAGCATGTTAAACAGAATACCTTATAAATCTAGACGATTTTCACTTTGAATCGATCCCTCATTTTTGAACTTTCCGTCTGCACTGGTTTCGTATGTACGAAGTTCGTTTGGTGACAACCGTTTGTTATTGGTAAAGCTCTATTAGGAACACCATATACCCAGGATTACACCAAAACACTAAATATAAAGACGTATACACATTTTAAACGAACGAGATCAATGGGCGATCGGGGTCGACTTAGGACGGTCATCTTCCGCTTACTAAGTACCAAATGGTGTAGCTATCCGAATTACATGTGCACAACCCTCCCCTGACTAATGTCCGGTTACCCAGTGGTGTCGAATGACGCACAATTAATTGTGTTATATATAGTCATGTGCAGCATTGACAAATATTCTCCTTTAATTTAGGGCAGTTCTAGTTGTATCAGAGCGTAACTTGTAAAAAAATGATCACAATCAAAGTATGCGTATTTATAAGTGTTATGGACATATACATAGATAAACATATCTGAACGTTTATAAAATACTTAAACGCCTGTCTATAATGACTGGCCAATGAAATATGGGCAGAAAATAGCTTCATTTGAGGAGAGGGCCTAGAAATCCGGATTTTTGATATTTTTTTAGCCGAGTTGCAAAACTCGGCTCATAATTTGATGTGAGACGGGCGGGCGTCAACAATTGGTTTCCGGACTATAAGTCAAATACGATACGAGCTAGTGCAATGAAACTTCATACACTTACTTCCCGTGAGTCAAGGATGACCCCTATTGATTTTGGGATCAAAAGGTCAAAGCTCAAGATCACAGGATTCAGATGATTGAAATTGGTTTTCGGACCATAAGTCAAGTACGATACATGCTAGAGCAATGAAACTTCATACACTCACTCCCCATGAGTCAAGGATGACCCCTATTGATTTTTGAATCCAAAGGTCAAAGGTCAAGGTCACAGAACTCGGATGATTGAAATTGGTTTCCGGGCCATAAGTCAAGTACGATACATGCTAGAGCAATGAAACTTCATACACTTACTCCCCATGAGTCAAGGATGATCCCTATTGATTTTGGGGTCCAAATGTCAAGGTCACAGGACTCAGGTGAATGAAATTGGTTTCTGGACCATATTTAAGCATGTATTGCACATATGATCATGAAACTTGTCAGAAATGTTTCCCATGAATCAAGGATGACCCCTATATTGATTATGGGATCAAAAGATCAAAGGTCAAATTCGTAGGACTCAGATAATTGAAAATGGTTTCTGGTGTATCAACCTGAAACATTTAAGTAATGCCTCCCATCTGTCGAAACCATATATTTATACAATTCATGTATTTTTTAAGTCTGAATATTCATACTTACAGTCAAGTTTTGCAACTCGGCACTTTGCATCTTTGCATATACATGTAGTGTCAAATATTTGGTGCACAGTGTAATGATTCCATGTTTTTCAGTTTTTTTACCCTGCCAAGTATGGTGTGCAAGCGCGGATCCAGAGGGGTGGGGTTTGTTATTAATATACATATTTCATAAGATTAAGTCCCAATTCCCCTTTTGTTGTCATAATATTTGAAAATATATTATGAATTTGTATTAGAAATCTTTCATTTTGATAATATTGCCGTCAGTATTTCAAAAATTTTCACTGGCTCGCTTCCGGTCGCCAGAATTTATTACATATATGTACGTTATTTTCAAATATTATATAACCAGGATGTAACGTCGATTCTGATTGGCTGGAGCGCGAGTTATTATTTTCCGATAATGACCGCTGAAGGAAGATAATGACTCGATGTGGGATTTGTCCTGATTTCAGTATTTACGATAAAAATTAAGATAGTTATTTTGTTTAATTTTAAAAGTTTAGATACACTTTTCACAAAAAAGTGCTATTAATTTTTATGTTCTGAACTAGATATTATGTGTTTATATTGATTTGAATCATTATTTTAATCATATGTTGTCTTACAATTCGTTATATAATATAACAAATAAGGACTTGGCCTCTGTCATTATGCCATTATAATGACCCGATGAGATTTATAATATTGACCTCGGCCTTCGGCCTCGGTCAATATTATAAATCTCATCGGGTCATTATAATGACATAATGACCTCGACCAAGTCCATATTTGTATAATAATGCTGCGCTTTCCTTTGAAAAGCACATATATATACATTACAGCTAGGTCAATAAACAAGGGCACTAAGGAAACGAAAAGAAATTGAAAAAGACACGAATAGTGGATTTTATGCCAATTCTTGGAGAAAAAAAATTCGCTGGCTCGCCATCGCTCGCCATTTGTTGTATTTACATATTAGAACTGACAATCAATTTAATCAATTACTCTATAATATGGTGTGAAAGTTCAAAATTTTAAGCTGTTTTCTCGCCACTGCTCTCCAGCCACCTGTTTTATTAACAATTAGAGACAGAACTGACAATCATCAATCAATAACTTTATTTTCTTGCGTTTGCGCTTCTTTTTATTTTTTATTTTTTTTTTATTTATTTATTTTTTTTTTTTGGCTCTTCGAAAAATTCGGACTTTAGGACCTTCCCCCCCCCTTTTGAAACAACTTCTTGGATCCGCCCATGGTGCGGTCTGTCTCAAATATACCACAGGGATTTATCACGCTAATACCGGTTGCTGTATAAACTATATATATATGTAACACATATATATAGTAAATACTGCAAACGGTAGTATAAGCGTGATAAATCCCTGTGAAATATACCATATACCGTAAGGCATGTACTTTTATAGTGATCATCGGGGGGGGGGGGGGGGGGGGGGGGGTAGGCTTGGGTTTTTCGTCCGAGCAAATTTTTTCAGGACTTTTAAGCGAAGATTATTCTTCAAATTGATATTATTTGTAAGAGCATTAAGATTATATTTTTCTATCACACCATAAGCAAATATATTTTTTTCATCAAAATTCAGAGCAAAATTTTTTTTTCGAAAAAAAAAAAAAAAAAACCCAAGCCCCCCCCCCCCCCCCCCCCCCCCCCCGAATATCAAATGGGCCGTGCCAGTTTATGAACTTCGGTTCATGATCAAGAAGTTGGATTTCATTGTGTCATTTGTGATCCGACTGAAATTTGTGCCGGTTTTATAAATTGCTCTGGACAAAGGGAGTGCTTAGCTTCCATCACGGTCGTTTATTTGATTTCCATATTCATATTTCATAAAGACTTTCTTTGTATATATATGTACATATTTTGACTTTTAATTAGATCTACACAAATAAGACAGGAAAGATGCGAAAGTGAGCACCAGAGAAAAAAAAATACATCGAGATTTAGAACCCATTTTTGTAAATCCTTTCTCGCAGTCGCTATTTGCAATGGCGTAAGGTCCCCTATGCAAAAAAATAGATTTATCGGTTATAATACAATAGTGAGGGGACCTTACGCCATTTACTTTCGTGTTGACCATAGTAAAGAGGGAACCTTACGACATTGAATTTAATAAAAAGGGATCCTTACGCTTTTGACTTTTCATAATTGGAGGAGGGGGCGACAGAACTGGGCGAAGAATATCAGAAAGGGATGAGGGGGGGGGGGGGAGGAAAGGGGCGGAAAAGGGAGAAAAGGGTGGGAGGTGGTAGGAGGAGAGGAGGGGACCTTACGCCATTGACTTTCTACATGGACCATAATAATGAGGGGAACCTTACGTCATTGACTTTCTATATGGACCATAATAAAGAGGGGACCTTACGCCATTGACTTTCTTTATGGACCATAATAAAGAGGGGACCTTACGCCATTGACTTTCTCTATGTATTATAATACAGAGGGGACCTTACGCCATTGACTTTCTATATGGACCAAAATAAAGAGGGGACCTTAAACCATTGACTTTCTACATGGACCATAATAAAGAGGGGACCTTACGCCATTGACTTTCTCTATGTATTATAATACAGAGGGGACCTTACGCCATTGACTTTCTATATGGACCATAATAAAGAGGGGACCTTACGCCATTGACTTTCTCTATGTATTATAATACATAGGGGACCATACGCCATTGACATTCTATATGGCTTATAATACAGGAGGGGACCTTACGCCATTGACTTTCTGTATGGATTATAATACAGAGGGGACCTTACGCCATTGACTTTCTATATGGATTATAATACAGAGGGGACCTTACACCATTGACTTTCTACATGGACCATAATAAAGAGGGTACCTTACGCCATTGACTTTCTCTATGTATTATAATACAGAGGGGACCTTACGCCATTGACATTCTATATAAACCATAATAAAGAGGGGACCTTACGCCATTGACTTTCTCTATGTATTATAATACAGAGGGGACCTTACGCCATTGACTTTCTACATGGACCATAATAAAGAGGGGACCTTACGCCATTGACTTTCTCTATGTATTATAATACAGAGGGGACCTTACGCCATTGACTGTCTATATGGACCATAATAAAGAGGGTACCTTACGCCATTGACATTCTCTATGTATTATAATACAGAGGGGACCTTACGCCATTGACATTCTATATGGATTATAATACAGAGGGGACCTTACGCCATTGACTTTCTACATGGACCATAATAAAGAGGGGACCTTACGCCATTGACTTTCTCTATGTATTATAATACAGAGGGGGCCTTACGCCATTGACTTTCTATATGGATTATAATACAGAGGGGACCTTACGCCATTGACTTTCTACATGGACCATAATAAAGAGGGGACCTTACGCCATTGACTTTCTCTATGTATTATAATACAGAGGGGACCTTACGCCATTGACTTTCTATATGGACCATAATAAAGAGGGGACGTTACGCCATTGACATTTATCTATGTATTATAATACAGAGGGGACCTTGCGCCATTGACATTCTATATGGCTTATAATACAGAGGGGACCTTACGCCATTGACTTTCTGTATGGATTATAATACAGAGGGGACCTTACGCCATTGACTTTCTCTATGTATTATTATACAGAGGGGACCTTACACCATTGACTTTCTACATGGACCATAATAAAGAGGGTACCTTACGCCATTGACTTTCTACATGGACCATAACAAAGAGGGGACCTTACGCCATTGACTTTCTCTATGTATTATAATACAGAGGGGACCTTACGTCATTGACTTTCTATATGGACCAAAATAAAGAGGGAACCTTAAACCATTGACTTTCTACATGGACCATAATAAAGAGGGGACCTTACGCCATTGACTTTCTCTATGTATTATAATACAGAGGGGACCTTACGCCATTGACTTTCTATATGTACCATAATAAAGAGGGGACCTTCCACCATTGACTTTCTACATGGACCATAATAAAGAGGGGACCTTACGCCATTGACTTTCTCTATGTATTATAATTCAGAGGGGACCTTACGCCATTGACTTTCTATATGGATCATAATAAAGAGGGGACCTTACGCCATTGACTTTCTCTATATATTATAATACAGAGGAGACCTTACGCCATTGACTTTCTATATGGACCTTAGTAAAGAGGGGACCTTACGCCATTTACTTTCTCTATGTATTATAATACAGAGGGGATCTTATGTCATTGACTTTCTATATGGACCATAATAAAGAGGGGACCTTACGCCATTTACTTTCTCTATGTATTATAATACAGAGGGGACCTTATGTCATTGACTTTCTATATGGACCATAATAAAGAGGGGACCTTACGCCATTGACTTTCATATGGATTATAATACAGAGGAGACCTTACGCCATCGACTTTCTATATGGACCATAATAAAGAGGGGACCTTACGCCATTTACTTTCTCTATGTATTATAATACAGAGGGGACCTTATGTCATTGACTTTCTATATGGACCATAATAAAGAGGGGACCTTACGCCATTGACTTTCTCTATGTATTATAATACAGAGGGGACCTTACGCCATTGACTTTCTATATGGACCAAAATAAAGAGGGGACCTTAAACCATTGACTTTCTACATGGACCATAATAAAGAGGGGACCTTACGCCATTGACTTTCTATATGGACCATAATAAAGAGGGGACCTTAAACCATTGCCTTTCTATATGTACCATAATAAAGAGGGGACCTTACGCCATTGACTTTCTCTATGTATTATAATACAGCGGGGACCTTACGCCATTGACTTTCTATATGGACCATAATAAAGAGGGGACCTTACGCCATTGACTTTCTCTATGTATTATAGTACAGAGGGGACCATACGCCATTGACATTCTATATGGATTATAATACAGAGGGGACCTTACGCCATTGACTTTCTACATGGACCATAATAAAGAGGGGACCTTACGCCATTGACTTTCTCTATGTATTATAATACAGAGGGGACCTTACGCCATTGACTTTCTATATGGACCATAATAAAGAGGGGACCTTACGCCATTGACTTTCTCTATGTATTATAATACAGAGGGGACCTTACGCCATTGACTTTCTATATGGACCATAATAAAGAGGGGACCTTACGCCATTGACATTCTATGTGGATTATAATACAGAGGGGACCTTACGCCATTGACTTTCTACATGGACCATAATAAAGAGGGGACCTTACGCCATTGACTTTCTCTATGTATTATAATACAGAGGGGACCTTACGCCATTGACATTCTATAAGAACCGTAATACAGAGGGGACCCAACGCCATTGATTTTCTATGTTCACAATAATGCAGAGGGGACCTAACACCATCAACGAAATCTGTATGGACCTTAATACAGAGGGGACCTTACAACATTGACTTTATACATCGACCATGATACAGAAGGGACCTTACACCATTGACTTTCTATATGGACAATAATACAATGGGAACCTTACACTATTGACATCTATATGTATCATAATAAATAGGGGACCTAACTCCATTGACTTTCTATATGAACCATAGTACAGATGGGACCTTACTCCATTTACTTTCTATATAGACTATAGTACAGAGGGGGCCTTTTGCCTTTGACTTTCTATATGGACCATAATACAGAAGGGACCTTACGCCATTGACTTTCTGTATGGACCAGAGTACAGAGGGGACCTTACGCCATTGACTTTCTATATGTATCATAATACTCATAATGCAGAGGGGACCTTACTCCATTGACTTTCTATATAGAACATAGTACAGAGGGAACCTTACTCTATTGACTTTCTATTCGGATCATAATACGGAGGGGACCTTACTCCATTGACTTTCTATATAGACCATAGTACAGAGGGGACCTTCCGCCATTTACTTTATATATGGACCATAATACAGAGGGAACCTTACACCATTGACTTTCTATAAGGACCGTAATACAGAGGGGACATTACGCCCTAGACTTTCTATATGGACCATAGTACAGTGGGGACCTTACATCATTGACAATCTACATCGACATTATACAGAGAGGAACTTACGCCATTGACTTTCTCTATAGACCATAATACAATTGGGACCTTACACCATTGACTGTCTATATAGACCATAGTACAGAGAGGACCTTACGCCATTAACTTTCTGTATAGACCATAATACAGAGGGGTCCTTACGCCATTGACTTTCTACATCGACCATAACACAGAGGGACCTTACGCCATTGACTTTCAATATATACCATAATACAGAGGGGACCTTACGCCATTGACTTTCAATATATGCCATAATACAGAGTGGACCTTACGTGATTGACTTTCTTTATGGACCATAATACAGATGGGATTTTACGCCATTGACGTTCTGGATCAAAATACAGAGGGGACCTTACGCCATTGACTTTCTATATAGACGATAGTATTGAGGGGACCTTACGCCATTGACTTTTTATATTGACCATAGTGCAGAGGGGACCTTACGACATTGACTTTCTATATGGATCATAAAACAGAGGGGGCCATACTCCATTGACATTCAATATAGACCTTAGTTCAGAGGGACCTTATGCTATTGACTTTCTATATGGATCATAATACAGAAGGGACCTTACTCCATTGACTTTCTATATAGACCATAAAACAGAGGGGACCTTACGCCATTGACTTTCTATATAGATCATAATGCAGAGGGGACCTTACTCCATTGACATTCTATATAGACGATAGTACAGAGGGAACCTTACGCCATTTACTTTATATATTGACCATAATACGGAGGGAACCTTTCAATATTGACTATCTGCAAGGACCGTAATACAGAGGTGTTATTACGCCATATGACTTTCTATATAGACCATAATATAAAGGGGACCTTCCACCATTGACATTCTACATCGACATAATACAGAGAGTACCTTATGCCATTGACTTTCTCTATAGACCATAATACAATGGGGACTTTACACCATTGACTGTCTATATGGATCATAATAAAGAGGGAATCTTACGCCATTGACTGTCTATATGGACCATAATACATAGGGGACCTTACGCCATTGACTTTCTATATAAAGACCATAGTACAGAGGGGACCTTACGCCATTGACTTTCTACATCGACCATAATACAGAGGGGACCTTACACCATTGACTTTCTATATGGACCATAATACAGAGGGGACCTTACACCATTGACTTTCTATATAGACTATAGTACAGAGGGGACCTTACGCCATTGACTTTCTGTATGGACCACAGTACAGAGGGGACCTTACGCCATTGTCTTTCTATATGGATCATAATACGGAGGGGACCTTACGCAATTGACTTTCTATATTACCCATAGTACAGGGTGGATCTTACGCCATTGACTTTTTATATGGATCATAATACAGAGGGGACCTTACGTTATCGACTTTTCGTATGACCATAGCAGAGAGGGAACCTTACAACATTGACTTATATAAGAACCGTAATACAGAGGGGACCCTACGCCATTGACTTTCTATGTTCACAATAATACAGAGGGGAACATAACACTATTAACGAAATCTGTATGGACCTTAATACAGAGTGGACCTTACACCATTGACTTACTATATGGACCATAATACAGATGGTAACTTACACCATTGAATTTCTACACGGACCATAATACAGAGGGGACCTTACACCATTGACTTTATACATAGACAATAATACAGAAGGGACCTTACACCATTGACTTTCTATATGGACAATAATACAATGGGGACCTTACACCCTTGACTACTATATGAATCATAATACAAAGGGGTCCTTACTCTATTGTCTTTCTATATGAATCATAGTACAGAGGGGACCTTACACCATTGACTTTATATAAGAACTGTAATACAGAGGGGACCTTACACCATTATGTTTCATGGAAGAAGAAATAGATTCTATCACTTTCTACTGAGACATTAAAAGTTACACTCTATGCTGTCCCACGACTCTGATGGTCACATGAACACCTCACTCTATGACAAACGTGACGACTTAAGTTTCAGCATCACAAACTTTCCTTTTCTGAGTAGCAACATTCTTTCAGCGCCTGCTTATGGCGTGTTAATATGCCAGATAAAGTACAAAGTATATAGATTTTGATAGATGCAAGCAGGAGATGCTGACTCTTTCTGGGCACCTGGTCTCACTCTCATGTAATGGGAGTTCGCTTCTTTCCATGTAGTGGAAGCGCAGGGATCACTTTGTCCGTTGTCCGTCTGTCAGTCAGTCCGTCCGTCTGTCTGTCTGTCACACTTTGGGTGTCACACCCCATAACTTTTCATCGGTAAGTGATAGGGCTTTGATATTTCACATGTGTATTTCCTGTGATGAGACTTTTTTACACATACCATAATTTTTGACCTAGTGACCTTGACCTAGATATTTGTCCTACTTTTCAAAAAATTAACATTGGCTATATCATTTGATTGGTAAGTGATAGGGATTTTATAATTCACATGTGTATTCCTTTTCATAAGACCTTTGTACAGATACCAAATTCTTTTTACCTAGTGACCTTGACCTAGATATTTGACCTACTTTTCCAAAAAAAAACATTTGCTATATCTTTTGATTGGTAAGTGATAGGGATTTTATAATTCACATGTGTATTTCCTGTGACATAACCTTACAACATGTACCATAAATTTTGACCTAGTGACCTTGACCTAGATATTTGACCTACTTTTCCAAACAATTAACATTGGCTATAACTTTTGATTGGTAAGTGATATGAATTTTATAATTAACATGTGTATTCCTTTTCATAAGACCTTATTACAGATACCAATTTTTTTTACCTAGTGACCTTGACCTAGGTATTTGACTTACATTTGAAAAAAAAATAAGAATGGCTATATGTTTTATTTTATAAGTGACACGGCTTTGATATTTCAAACATGTATTTCTTATGATGAGTCCTTTCTTTTATTCCCAAAAATTTGTACCCAGTGACTTCACCTAGATGATTGACCTTTTCTGAGAGTAACAGATTGACCAAAGCTTTTAATTGATAAGTAAGAGGTTTTATATTTCACATGCGACTTCATTTGACAAGACTTTCCCACTGATAAATGTACAAATATTGAACCAAGTGACCTAGACCTACATATTTTATAAACTTTTTAAAAATAGGCCGCTTCGCAGGAGACACAAGCATCTCTTGGATTGCTATTTTTGTTTGTTTGCTTTGGTTCCTGTTTTATCCTGATTTGTATGGCCCGGTTTATGATTTTCTGAATCATCCTTTTATTACTGTATTTTGGGATATGGTCATTGTCCATATTTGTCATTTGTATCGTGGATATGATCCCGCTGTCAGTGAACGGACACTCGACATGGTACTTGACCAATCTACAGCCTTGTGTCAGCACATTTGTAAGAATTGCGCTCTGATTAAATGTGACGATGGGAATCCAAGCCGGGTCCTTTCCAAACTTCTTTAGAGAAGACTGGGCCCGATAGCTCCTCTGAATGTCAGTCGGACTCCTCGTGTAAAAAAAAGCATGAGCTAGCTGCAGCCGGCAGAGCACGGACTGTACCGGTATTACGTACGGGCCCCTAACCCCATCCATTTATATACTAGTATTAATCTGCGTTGCTTTGGCCTCTGCATATAACTGTCTTGTTTGTGTGGTCATCAAACAGTGAGGAGGTTGTTTTACACTACAATTTTGCATTCTTCGAGATATTTTGGCAAATGCAAACGTGGGAGGGTTGTGCGCACGTAATCTGGATAACCACACCATTTCTGCAACTTGCGTAACAAATGACCGTCCTAAGTCGGCACCGGTTACCCATTGGTCTCGTTTTACACTACAATTTTGCGTTCTTCGAGATATTTTGGTAACTGCAAACGTGGGAGGGTTGTGCGCACATAATCTTGATAACCACACCATTTCTGCTACTTGCGTATTAAATGGCCGTCCTAAGTCGGCACCGGTTACCTGTTGGTCTCTTTGGTTTATGTGTAGATTTTGTGTTTCATGTTTCTGTGTCGGGTGCTCGTCTTTGTGTTTTTGCATGGGATGTTTGGCGTTTTCCTGTTGGTACTGCAACAGAGTCATGTTGGAGATCCCCTCCCTCCTTTCATATGGACGCTGATACCGAGTCTTCTTGAATACCCAATCATTTCTTTTGTTGCGTGAAGTAACAAATGTATTTAGTCAATATAGAAAGAATTTGGAGTATAAGGGTACCCTCAGTATTACAGACAATATGGAAAGGAAATGTCAAAATGTATCCTCTGAACAATAATCGTCCATATAAAAAGTCAATGCCATAAGCCCCCCTCTATATTACTGTCCTTCTAGAAAGTCAATATAAGTGTCCATATAAGAAGTCAATGGCGTAAGGTCCCCTATCTATTTAAGATTATTGGAAGTCGATGACGTAATGTCCCTCTGTAAATTTTTTCAATGGCGTAAGGTCCCCTCCGTATTACTGCATATCGAAACAGAAGTCAATGGCGTTAGGTCCCCTCTGCTCAGTTCAGTTTGATAGGCGTACCGTCAGAAATAAGCTGTATGTTGGAATTTTGACCTATGCAACGGACCTACCGAAGCAGTGAGGGTTCTTTTACGTTCCTACGCCTATCCGAGACAGGGGACCCCCGTTTTATAGTCCATTCAGAAAGACTAGGCTGGGTTACTTGTCTATATACAAGGTGTAAGCCCACATCACCTGGCGAGGCTCTAAGTTGGTAATCGTCCCTTCACCTGGCGCTCGTCGGATTCGAACCTGTCAGTCTCATGCTTCACTGACCACGACGTACTTAACGCTTTACCAACTTAACTTATCGTCCAGACAAGGTCGGAAGGTCCCTCTGTTATGGGGGTGGGGAGAGAGAGACAAGGAGGTACCACTTCTCTCCTTTCTCGTCCCTTTTCGACCTTAGGAAGTCAATGGCGTAAAGTTCCTCTTGTAAAATTGTCCGTATAAAAAGTCAATGACGTAAGTTCCCCTCTGTATTATAATCCATAGAGAAAGTCAATGGTGTAAGGTCCCCTCTGTATATTATTGTCCATAAAGAAAGTCAATGGTGTAAGGTCCCCTCTGTATATTATTGTCCATAAAGAAAGTCAATGGTGTAAGGTCCCCTCTGTATATTATTGTCCATAAAAAAAGTCAATGGTGTAAGGTCCCCTCTGTATATAATTGTCCATAAAGAAAGTCAATGGTGTAAGGTCCCCTCTGTATATTATTGTCCATAAAGAAAGTCAATGGTGTAAGGTCCCCTCTGTATATAATTGTCCATATAGAAAGTCAATGGCGTAAGGTCCCCTCTGTTTATAATTGTCCATATAGAAAGACAAAAGCGTAAGGTTCCCTCTGTATATAATTGTCCATATAGGAAGTCAATGGTGTAAGGTCTCCTCCGTTATAATTGTCCATATAGGAAAACAATGGCGTAAGGTCCCCTCTGTATTATAATCCATATAGAAAGTAAATGGCGTAAGGTCCCCTCTTTATTATAATCAATAAAGAAAGTCAATGGTGTAAGGTCCCCTCTGTATATTATTGTCCATAAAGAAAGTCAATGGTGTAAGGTCCCCTCTGTATATTATTGTTCATAAAGAAAGTCAATGGTGTAAGGTCCCCTCTGTATATAATTGTCCATATAGAAAGTCAATGGCGTAAGGTCCCCTCTTTATTATGGTCCATATAGAAAGTCAATGGCGTAAGGTCCCCTCTGTATCATAATACATAGAGAAATTCAATGGCGTAACGTCCCCTCTTTATTATGGTCCATATAGAAAGTCAATGGCGTAAGGTCCCCTCTGTATTATAATACATAGAGAAAGTCAATGGCGTAAGGTCCCCTCTTTGTTATGGTCCATGTAGAAAGTCAATGGCGTAAGGTACCCTCTTTATTATGGTCCATGTAGAAAGTCAATGGTGTAAGGTCCCCTCTGTATAATAATACATAGAGAAAGTCAATGGCGTAAGGTCCCCTCTGTATAATAATCCATATAGAAAGTCAATGGCATAAGGTCCCCTCTGTATTATAATCCATATAGAAAGTCAATGGCGTAAGGTCCCCTCTTTATTATGGTTCATGTAGAAAGTCAATGGTGTAAGGTCCCCTCTGTATTATAATCCATATAGAAAGTCAATGGCGTAAGGTCCCCTCTGTATTATAATCCATATAGAAAGTCAATGGTGTAAGGTCCCCTCTTTATTATGGTCCATATAGAAAGTCAATGGCGTAAGGTCCCCTCTGTATTATAATACATAGAGAAAGTCAATGGCGTAAGGTCCCCTCTTTATTATGGTCCATATAGAAAGTCAATGGCGTAAGGTCCCCTCTGTATTATGGTCCACATAGAGAAAGTCAATGGCGTAAGGTCCCCTCTTTATTATGGTCCATGTAGAAAGTCAATGGCGCAAGGTCCCCCCTGTATTATAATCCATATAGAATGTCAATGGCGTAAGGTCCCCTCTGTATTATGGTCCACATAGAGAAAGTCAATGGCGTAAGGTCCCCTCTGTATTATAATCCATATAGAAAGTCAATGGCGTAAGGTCCCCTCTTTATTATGGTCCATGTAGAAAGTCAATGGCGTAAGGTCCCCTCTGTATTATAATCCATATAGAAAGTCAATGGTGTAAGGTCCCCTCTTTATTATGGTCCATATAGAAAGTCAATGGCGTAAGGCCCCCTCTGTATTATAATACATAGAGAAAGTCAATGGCGTAAGGTCCCCTCTTTATTATGGTCCATATAGAAAGTCAATGGCGTAAGGTCCCCTCTGTATTATAATACATAGAGAAAGTCAATGGCGTAAGGTCCCCTCTTTATTATGGTCCATATAGAAAGTCAATGGCGTAAGGTCCCCTCTGTATTATAATACATAGAGAAAGTCAATGGCGTAAGATCCCCTCTTTATTATGGTCCATGTAGAAAGTCAATGGCGCAAGGTCCCCTCTGTATATTATTGTCCATAAAGAAAGTCAATGGTGTAAGGTCCCCTCTGTATATAATTGTCCATATAGAAAGTCAATGGCGTAAGGTCCCCTCTGTTTATAATTGTCCATATAGAAAGACAAAAGCGTAAGGTTCCCTCTGTATATAATTGTCCATATAGGAAGTCAATGGTGTAAGGTCTCCTCCGTTATAATTGTCCATATAGGAAAACAATGGCGTAAGGTCCCCTCTGTATTATAATCCATATAGAAAGTAAATGGCGTAAGGTCCCCTCTTTATTATAATCAATAAAGAAAGTCAATGGTGTAAGGTCCCCTCTGTATATTATTGTCCATAAAGAAAGTCAATGGTGTAAGGTCCCCTCTGTATATTATTGTTCATAAAGAAAGTCAATGGTGTAAGGTCCCCTCTGTATATAATTGTCCATATAGAAAGTCAATGGCGTAAGGTCCCCTCTTTATTATGGTCCATATAGAAAGTCAATGGCGTAAGGTCCCCTCTGTATCATAATACATAGAGAAATTCAATGGCGTAACGTCCCCTCTTTATTATGGTCCATATAGAAAGTCAATGGCGTAAGGTCCCCTCTGTATTATAATACATAGAGAAAGTCAATGGCGTAAGGTCCCCTCTTTGTTATGGTCCATGTAGAAAGTCAATGGCGTAAGGTACCCTCTTTATTATGGTCCATGTAGAAAGTCAATGGTGTAAGGTCCCCTCTGTATAATAATACATAGAGAAAGTCAATGGCGTAAGGTCCCCTCTGTATAATAATCCATATAGAAAGTCAATGGCATAAGGTCCCCTCTGTATTATAATCCATATAGAAAGTCAATGGCGTAAGGTCCCCTCTTTATTATGGTTCATGTAGAAAGTCAATGGTGTAAGGTCCCCTCTGTATTATAATCCATATAGAAAGTCAATGGCGTAAGGTCCCCTCTGTATTATAATCCATATAGAAAGTCAATGGTGTAAGGTCCCCTCTTTATTATGGTCCATATAGAAAGTCAATGGCGTAAGGTCCCCTCTGTATTATAATACATAGAGAAAGTCAATGGCGTAAGGTCCCCTCTTTATTATGGTCCATATAGAAAGTCAATGGCGTAAGGTCCCCTCTGTATTATGGTCCACATAGAGAAAGTCAATGGCGTAAGGTCCCCTCTTTATTATGGTCCATGTAGAAAGTCAATGGCGCAAGGTCCCCCCTGTATTATAATCCATATAGAATGTCAATGGCGTAAGGTCCCCTCTGTATTATGGTCCACATAGAGAAAGTCAATGGCGTAAGGTCCCCTCTGTATTATAATCCATATAGAAAGTCAATGGCGTAAGGTCCCCTCTTTATTATGGTCCATGTAGAAAGTCAATGGCGTAAGGTCCCCTCTGTATTATAATCCATATAGAAAGTCAATGGTGTAAGGTCCCCTCTTTATTATGGTCCATATAGAAAGTCAATGGCGTAAGGCCCCCTCTGTATTATAATACATAGAGAAAGTCAATGGCGTAAGGTCCCCTCTTTATTATGGTCCATATAGAAAGTCAATGGCGTAAGGTCCCCTCTGTATTATAATACATAGAGAAAGTCAATGGCGTAAGATCCCCTCTTTATTATGGTCCATGTAGAAAGTCAATGGCGCAAGGTCCCCCCCTGTATTATAATCCATATAGAATGTCAATGGCGTAAGGTCCCCTCTGTATTATGGTCCACATAGAGAAAGTCAATGGCATAAGGTCCCCTCTGTATTATAATCCATATAGAAAGTCAATGGCGTAAGGTCCCCTCTTTATTATGGTCCATGTAGAAAGTCAATGGTGTAAGGTCCCCTCTGTATTATAATACATAGAGAAAGTCAATGGCGTAAGGTCCCCTCTTTATTATGGTCCATGTAGAAAGTCAATGGCACAAGGTCCCCCCTGTATTATAATCCATATAGAATGTCAATGGCGTAAGGTCCCCTCTGTATTATGGTCCATATAGAGAAAGTCAATGGCGTAAGGTCCCCTCTGTATTATAATCCATATAGAAAGTCAATGGCGTAAGGTCCCCTCTTTATTATGGTCCATGTAGAAAGTCAATGGCGTAAGGTCCCCTCTGTATTATAATCCATATAGAAAGTCAATGGCGTAAGGTCCCCTCTGTATCATAATCCATATAGAAAGTCAATGGTGTAAGGTCCCCTCTTTATTATGGTCCATATAGAAAGTCAATGGCGTAAGGTCCCCTCTGTATTATAATACATAGAGAAAGTCAATGGCGAAAGGTCCCCTCTTTATTATGGTCCATATAGAAAGTCAATGGCGTAAGGTCCCCTCTGTATCATAATCCATATAGAAAGTCAATGGTGTAAGGTCCCCTCTTTATTATGGTCCATATAGAAAGTCAATGGCGTAAGGTCCCCTCTGTATTATAATACATAGAGAAAGTCAATGGCGTAAGGTCCCCTCTTTATTATGGTCCATATAGAAAGTCAATGGCGTAAGGTCCCCTCTGTATTATAATACATAGAGAAAGTCAATGGCGTAAGGTCCCCTCTTTATTATGGTCAATGTAGAAAGTCAATGGCGCAAGGTCCCCCCTGTATTATAATCCATATAGAATGTCAATGGCGTAAGGTCCCCTCTGTATTATGGTCCACATAGAGAAAGTCAATGGCGTAAGGTCCCCTCTGTATTATAATCCATATAGAAAGTCAATGGCATAAGGTCCCCTCTGTATTAAAATCCATATAGAAAGTCAATGGCGTAAGGTCCCCTCTTTATTATGGTCCATGTAGAAAGTCAATGGTGTAAGGTCCCCTCTGTATTATAATCCATATAGAAAGTCAATGGCGTAAGGTCCCCTCTGTATTATAATCCATAAAGAAAGTCTATGGCGTAAGGTCCCCTCTTTATTATGGTCCATATAGAAAGTCAATGACGTAAGGTTCCCCTCTGTATTATGATACATAGAGTAAGTAAATGGCGTAAGGTCCCCGCTATATTATGGTCCATATAGAAAGTCAATGGCGTAAGGTCCCCTCATTATTATGGTTGATGTAGAAAGTCAATGGCGTAAGGTCACCTCCTCTCTTCCTACCACCTCCCACACTTTTCTCCCTTCTCCGCCCCTTTCCTTCCCCTCCCTCATCCCTTTCTAATATCATTCGCCCAGTTCTGTCGCCCCCTCCTCCAATTATGAAAAGTCAAAAGCGTAAGGATCCCTTTTTATTAAATTCAATGTCGTAAGGTTCCCTCTTTACTATGGTTAACACCACAGGGATTTATCACGCTAATACCGGTTACTCTATATACTATATATGTGTTAAAGGGATCTAACTCTGCGTTTAACGAAAAGTGGACAAGTCATCGTTAAGTCTTCAGAAATAGGCTAATCAATGTCAAAACCTATTTTCTGTGGTATATTTCGATAGATTAATTCATACTGAATCTTTATACGAAATTTGAAATCAGTACCTCCCTTACAAGCCGAGATATTCCCAATACCGCTCTCTTATGAGCGCCGCCTTTCTAGGTCGGACAAAAAGGTGTCTGGTGATAATCAAGCAGTGTAGTCAAAATTTGGTTACTGCTTGATCGTTTCTAGGTCCGAACACTTCAAAGACATACAACTGCATGATATCTCCTCTTCACATTCTTTGTACCATCTCAAACATTGCTGGTATATGAAAACCCCTCATACAGCTACCTCTTTGCATGCGCGTATATGTCATTCATAACTCTACACATGTTGAATCTAATCTCACTTAAATCCGACGCTTTTCTTATTTCAAAGTCGTTAAAAGAGACTTTATTTGAAATTGTACTAAGCATATATGGGACTATTCCATGCAATGTTATGTATTTGAGATGTTCGCATCAATGAATGGTCAAGCGGTGCCTCATGTTGATCACTGATGCCAGATTATCATCGGACACCTTTTTGTCCGACCTAGAAATGTGGCGCCCATAAGAGAGCGGTATTGGGCATATCTCGGCTTGTAAGGGAGGTATTGATTTCAAATTTCGTATGAAGATTCAGTATGAATTAATCTATCGAAATATACCACAGAAAATAGGTTTTGACAATGATTAGCCTATTTCTGAAGACTTAACGATGACTTGTCGATTTTTCGTTAAACGCCGAGTTAGATCCCTTTAACACATATAGTAAATAGAGCAACCGGTATTAGCGAAATAAATCCCTGTGGTTAACACGAAAGTCAATGGCGTAAGGTCCCCTCAGTATTGTATTATAACCGATAAATCTATTTTTTTGCATAGGGGACCTTACGCCATTGTATTTAGCAAAATCGCACCTTGTGCACTCTCGACAGGTCGGTCAATCTTTCTCAAAGACAATTTGATCTGTTTATTATCGCTAAATAATCTCTCTGTTGCGCCAAAGTAACTAAGTTTGATATATTCTTGTTGTAAACATATAAATTTTGTACAAACTTGTCGATTTTTTAACCCAACGTACATCTATTTCGAAAAATCTCTGATCAACAAAATATGCAAAAGTTGACATGATCCAAAGGCCTTGAGAAATTAATGAGTTTGCACCCTTTGAACATGCTAGATGACAAATGATTAGAAAGAAGAATATGAATTATAGGATTCTGATAGTATGAGTATCGTTGAAGTACTAGTATGGTAGACATAGCTTCAATATTTTGCCCTTCTTGCACTATGTGCAAGGCCTCCAATTCCTTATATGGATGTGGCACAAGCCAACAGACAATTTTCACATTTCCGCAGTAGACCTGCGTTTTATTCATGCCAAGACCAGACATTGCAACAATTGACAACATTTCTTGCTGTGATTTCGTAACTGATCTATGATGTCACAGTAAGAAGTAACGTCAAATGTTGTGATATTGTGTCTGTAAAATTAGAACATCTAAAATGCATGTCTAGCTGTAATATGAATATGGTCAATTGTGTATTGCATTTAGAGAACACTTAAACAGAAAATTCTCTATTTTCATTGATTTTTCTGTTACTGTTACATGTATGATGCACGTAAATATTCAAAGTTTGCTGTTTTAAGTGTTCTCTGGATATACTAGTGATGAGCAATCAGGAAAAATCTATTATCCATTATTGGGGCACTATCAGAGACCAACTATCAATAGATTATTGAAATGTTCAAAGCAACTTTTGAACATACCTACATGTATCATGAATTGCTATTCGAATAAATTATATTGACTTAGAGAAAATTCAAAAGATCCTGGCAACAATCACAATGAGTTGCATTAACAATGATATTATATGATAGAATTCGGCAATTTTGTGGATGTGTTTTGCACATAATGAATTTGACCACTTTTCTTCTTCTTTTTCTATTTCAAGCGACAATCGATTAAGAATTTTTAGTCCCCTACCGGCAGTGCTGAAAGGGACTCTAATACTATTGATAATTGAAAATTGAAGGGGTTTCTGCGATCGACTATTGTCACATCACTAGAATATATATATACCTCTATTTTTGACCAGAATAGATTACCATCATACAAATGATAATGATGCTCATGTGATCAGATAAGCCTAAAATAAATTCATATACATGTAGGGTAGATCTAGACAGTATCGGTATTTCAATTTACCTTGTTTAATCAAAGGAGATTCCTGTGGAAGAGGTCATTTGTGTGTCAGGTGTAATGCTACCTTGATTACTATTATCTTGTCTACACAATAGGCCATTGCAATATACAGGAAGGAATTGAAGCCCTTGCACATAAAAATAACAAAATAGAAATAACTTGTTGGACAGGCGAAATATTGAAGTTATGGTTGACCTAGCAAGATTTAACCTGCGTGGCAACAGTTGTTTCTCCATCCTTCATTTCACCTCCTGAGTGTGATACCCAGCAGTATACTGTAGCATTTCTCTTTGACCGTATTCCTCTACCTTCTAATATGAAAAGAGGGATACATGTAGTAAGTGAATTCAGATAGTAAGTCTTATACAGTACTAGGGCAGGTTATTTTTTTCTCAAATTCAGCGATTTCTAATAATGAAAGTGTCAATAAAATACATGGTCTGGCAACATGAACTATAAAGGGTGGGGCTTTTATATTTGGCATATGGATTCCCCATGTCTAAATCTTTCTTTTACGACCTTGACTTTTGACCTGGTGACCTTGACCTAGGAGTTCAACCTACTTTTTAAAAGCTTTAACATGGTGTATATCTCTTGAACTCTAAGGGGTAGGGCTGTGAAATATCACATGTGGATTCCTCATGACCAGACCTTTCATTTGGGAACTTGACTTCCAACCTAGAGACCTTAACCTTGGAGTTTGACATTCTTTAAAAATGTTAACCTGGTTTTTATCTCATTTACCATAAAGGGTAGGGCTTTGATATTTCAATCACATGTTGATTCCTCATGAGTCATGACTAAACTCTTTATTTGGGACATTGACTTTTGACTTGGTTACCCCGAACTTGGAGTTTGACCTACTTTTATTAAACTTTAGTACAGAATGTATTAAAAACTTTAGCTTGGGCTTTATCTAATTTACTATTAAAGGTAGGGTTTTGATATTTCACATGTTGATTTCTCATGATTAGACCTTTCATTGGGACTTAACATTTGATCTAGTGATCTTGACCTAAGAGCTTGAATGACTTGTTAAAACATTAATCTTCGCTATATTTCATGAACCATTGATATTTCACATGTGAATTCCTTATGACCAGACCTTTCATTTGATTCCTTTTCTCTTGACCCAGTGACCTTGACCTTGGAGTTTGACCTACTTGTAAACTTTAATTTTGCCATAACTCACTATTAAAAAGAATCTATATCAAAAAGCCAGCCTGCACAGCGAGCAATGTTGTGTTCTGTCAAGTCTTACTCTTATCTTAATCTTCCAAAAAATTAACAATTTACATCTACAATTTTATATGTATTTTACCGATTTGCACAAAGTCGGCATGGTTGAAGTCAGAGTTTCTGAAGAGTGTCAGTTTTATCAGACTTGCCGATAAAATTAGTTTGGTCCGATAAAATCTCACTTTGTAAACTATTATTTTGACCAGTCCTACAGAAATCCACAAATGTCCGATACCTCATAGAAGTTTTCAAGAACTCTGGTTGAAGTGCCATACGTATACTTCAAAAATTCCTTAATCTTAGAATTTTTTTCTTGACTGATTACAGTAAATGCAAAAATATAAAGATGTGTTTATTATGATACTTTTGTATTGCTTATTAATATTATACTGTTTATTATTTATGTATTTACTACATATTCTTTTCATATTTCTTGCAATTTTTTTTAAAGGATTCCACAGTTCCAGTCATTTTTTTTGCCCGAAGATTTTTTTTCCAGTGGTCTTTTACAAGAGGTAACTTTCCCAAGTGTTTATTTTTTTCATCATTTTGTCTGGGTTTATGATTAGACAACTATGCGATTACCTTATTTGCTCCGTTATTGTATATCATGACGATGAACAGATAAGTACCCAATACATGTATTCATGAGTAATTATACTTGCACACTGGTACTGTTCATGTTAAAGTTAACATAGTACTGTACTAGAGGGAGGGGGTGGTAAGAACCCTCCTTGAAGTTGATAAACCCCTGTGCTGTATACACTTAACAATTCTCATATCAAAGGTCACCATGCACTACCTTTGCACATCAAGGTCACATTTCCCCAAAATTTGTCAAAGCTGATCACATGTAGATTTTCAGGATAAGTTCTATTATACATAAGCATTTTACAGTATATGTAGAATCGTGAACATTCACTACTTTCACGGTCAGCCTCGTACTGCAAAAGTTTGTCTCAGTGTGTAAAAATAACAAATACATTATTAAAGAAAATACATGTACTATCCAGCAAATGATTCTACTTCTACAGTATTTCTGATTGAGTCTTTATCAGACACAGTGGCGGATCCAGCGCCCCCTTTGCCGGGGGGGGGGGGGGGGGGGGGGGGTCGTGTGGCGAATTTTGCCGATTTTCACTGAAAATTTGCCAAAATATAGGGACTTTTGGAAAATTTTGGGTCAGTGCCGGGGGAGGGGGGAGGCCCCCTCTGCACCCCCCTGAATCTGCCACTGAGACATGTATTGATGTCATAATAGAAAAAAAAAACAAAGATAACATGGAAAACCTGATTTAATGCAGTAAGCCTGGTCAGTGGATTACTTAAAGCCAGTAGACCTTCATTTCTTGTGTTTTAGCTGTATACCCTTCTGCAAAGCCAACGGCATCATCTGCATCCCATAGTTGGCCATGCTTAAATTCACCTCTAATTGGTTACAGGAATTTACTAAGTTTTTACAAGAATACATTACAAGAATCTAATGCAAAATTTTATTCAGTTAACCAAGAGAGATTTGTATTATTAGTCCCCTACCGGCAACGCCGAAGGGGACTCTTAGTTTCCTCTCGGTCTGTCTGTCTGTCCGTCTGTCCGTCTGTCCCATTTTCAGTTTTCCGGACTTTTTTTTGCTGTTGTTGCATATATTGAACTCATTTTTGGTATGTGGATATATCTCAATGTGATACAGATCAAGTTTGAGTTTGCTTTCGATTGACCTAATTTTACAAGAGTTATGGCCCTTGGACTTAGCCAATTTTATGTAAATTTCAGTTTTCCAGACTTTTTTCCGCTGTTGTTGCATATATTGAACTCATTTTTGGTATGTGGATATATCTCAATGTGATACAGATCAAGTTTGAGTTTGCTTTCGATTGACTTAATTTTACAAGAGTTATGGCCCTTGGACTTAGCAAATTTTATGAAAATTTCAGTTTTCCGGACTTTTTTCCGCTGTTGTTGCATATATTGAACTCATTTTTGGTATGTAGATATATCTGAATGTGATACAGATCAAGTTTGAGTTTGCTTTCGATTGACCTAATTTTACAAGAGTTATGGCCCTTGGACTTAGCCAATTTTATGAAAATTTAAGTTTTCCGGACTTTTTTTCTGCTGTTGTTGCATATATTGAACTCATTTTTGGTATGTGGATATATCACAATGTGATACAGATCAAGTTTGAGTTTGCTTTCGATTGACCTAATTTTACAAGAGTTATGGCCCTTGGACTTAGCAAATTTTATGAAAATTTCAGTTTTCCGGACTTTTTTCCGCTGTTGTTGGATGAAATTGAACTCATTTTTGGTATGTGGATATATCTCGATGGGATACAGATCAAGTTTAAGTTTGCTTTAGATTCACCTATTTTTACAAGAGTTATGGCCCTTGGACTTAGCAAATTTTATGAAAATTTCAGTTTCCGGACTTTTCTATCGTTCTATTGCAAATAATGCACGGATTTTTGGTAAATGAATACATCTCAGTGTGATACAGACCAAGTTTGAGTTTGGTTTCTATTGGCCTATTTTTACAAGAGTTATGGCCCTTGGACTTAGCAAATTTCATGAAATTTTTAGTTTCCCGGACTTTTTCATACCTGTTATTGCAGATAATGAGCTGATTTTTTGTATGTGAATACGTTATAGTGTGATGCAGATTTGAGTTTAATTTAGATTGACTAATTTTCACAAGAGTTATGGCCCTTGGACTTAGCAAATTTCGTGAATTCGGTTTCCCAGACTTTTCTTGGCTGTTGTTGCAGAAGATGAACTGATGAACAGGGATGCAAGTCATAAATTTATGCCGCCGGTAGGGGACTTACATCGCACAGCGATCATTGCATTTTTTTTTTATTAAATTTTATTTTGAAAAATTACAGATCATGTTTGTTAATTGATTGTTGTTGACCTAGTATGTGTAAAGTAGCGACTTTGGTGTGGCAGATTTCTATAAACATGAGAGCCATGAAACTGCAAAACTTCATACATGAGCTTATTAATCAAGTTTGATTTGATATTATTGACCTTCCACTGGGCTTTCAATTATTTGACCTAATTTGGGGCTGGTATTATTGGGCCCAGTCGCATGCAAAATAGCATCTTTTTTCCCAATTCAATAAGCATATTTCCCAGTTTGACACCTCATGGAAATTTCGAGCAAAACAAGTTAAAAAACTAATTTTCAACTAATTGTCAAACTAAAATCTGACAATGAAATTAAGCATGGCAGACTTTGGGATTGCAATGATGAGCTGAAGGGAAGTTTTTCTTCTTGTTTTTATGTTACATATGTATATTGATATTTCTGTTGTTATTAATTTTGTATATTGATATAATAGTACATATATTGCATTTTTGTTTTTGAATCCAAATCATTATTGATTTTGTTAATTTTTTTGGTCGCTACGGTAATATGGATTAATGATATGTATAATTTGATTTTATTTTGTATGCAAGGCTATGTCCCAGGCAACCAAAAACAACATTGCTTTATCAATTTTTCCTTGTAGAACCTCGATCCATAGGAGTTTGAAAATTGTTCGAGTTATGAATTCTTTTCCTAATTTTACATTGAATTCTTCATATAAACTTCAATCTGTTATCAGTGCACCAAAAATGAATCAAACATTTATATGGTACCACCTTCTTATTCAATTCCGTCTTTTCGATTTTACAGTACTACGTTCGATTTGTGCAGGTATCTGACCTAAAAGCATTGTGACGTCATTAAATTCATTTGAAAATGTCATATATGTAAGCCTGTTTCCCTGAATTTCATGCTGGTTTCCATAGAATTTGATGACGTCACAATGCATTGACGTCAGATACCTGCACAAATGGGAAGTAACTCGCTATTTCGAAAAGACGGAATAGTTCAAACAGGTGCAGTGTAGATACCATAAGTGAAGAGTGAATTCAAATGATTGCTTTTGAAAAAAAAAACCTTAAGCCCTGGTCACAACCCGCCGTGCGTGCTTTTAGGACGTGCGTGTTTAAGGAGGCTACGTGCGCTACGTTTTTCTGAAGACGTAAGAAAGGAAGTGGCAAGAGTACGGAAAGAGTGCGTCACGCATGTCGCACGCACAGTTATATGGATGGTTACATGCATCATATGTAGCGCATAAAAGTAAGTGCATTGCACGTACTTTTGACTTGCGTGCAACTTGCTTACAACGTACTTTCTCCGCATGTCTTCTACGTTAATGTAAGGATGTCAAATTGACACGTACCGCTAATGCACAGAGTTTCACTTCCTTGCGTCAAAGGTGCGTTGCATGTACTTCGACGTACTTGCAACGTGGGTGTCGTACTTCTTGTTGAATTCTTAGGCAGTACGCAAACACGACGCAGTGAAAGTTCTGTATGCACTAAAACTGCTACGTCCTGTCTGTGTGTTACCAAATCCTCAACGAGGACGTACGGGACACGTACTGATAACGCACGGACACCGTACGGATACCCAAGGTTTGCCTATGTTTTTGCATGCAGACAGCACGTACGTGCGCGTACAGCGGGTTGTGACCACCGCTTAACGTATCCAATGTACAAATGAAGATCTCGCGGACGTCTTGCCATTTAAACAGTGTTAAAATGATCTCGGTAAGGCCATACAAAATTAATGTTTTGTTTGACGGGCACTTTTTGAGAAAAAAAAGTGAGGGAGGCAGGTTTTTTTTTTTTTTTTTTTTTTTTTTTGCAAACATGAAATTTGATCTTTTAACCAAATTTCTAATTCAAGTGTTTTGATGCTGAAAATACATTAAAACTTAGGTATAGTATGAAGTGGTGATGTTTAGTGCATTGATTAACAAGATAACCCAACGTCTTCCTGTAATATAGTAATTGCATTTCCAAATCTGAAGTTTGCTAGATATTCTGTGATTTGGGCACACTTATTATATCATCATATGACGATGTCCTATGACAGACCAGTATGAAGATATAGACTTAATACATGTATGTTGTACATCTAAATTATGCATAAAAAAGAACACCAATCTCTAACTGTTGCCCTGTGTACGGTTAAAACTTCAAATGACGTTAACATTTTGTGAACTACTTCTTTTATGTGCAACTAAGTGAGTGAAAATCGTAATTGTTGCTCAGTGCTTAGACCGAAATTTGACCCTTGGCGTCGGCAGAAGAGTAGGAAAAATACAAAGAAACATGTCCAAGGATTGGGAAGGCCCATTCTTAGAAAATGGCCCATAAAATCGGCAACTCGCTGCGCCCTGGTGCCATTATTCTACGGCGTCCATTTTTGGTTTTTAAATCTTAAAGTTCTGTTCTCGTATTTACGTTGTAACGTAGATCTACACCAGGAACAATAATACAGAGATCGCAGCTTTTTGTACCTGGCCAGTCAGTCAGAAGCACAAAATTCTTCTGTCCACTGACAATTGAAAGATTCTTTGCTATTTTGATACAATATTGATTTTTCTCTGACATTCTTTTTTATCCTCGTCCGAGATTTAAATCTCCAACGTCCACTTACGTATCTTATCTACGTTAGGCACGGTCCATTTGATATTCGGGGGGGGGGGGGGGGGGGGGGGGGGGGGGGCTTGGGGTTTTTTTTTCGGAGCAAGATTATGTTTTTCGCCCCGGTCCGGGGCAAAATTATTTTTTTCTCACAAAGTTGGAGCAAGGAAATTTTTTTCTAACAATTATTGATGTGTATACCCGGCATTAGGAATGCTTGTGTAATTTTCAACAGAAATTCTTTATTTTTACTTAAATTGCTCTAAACATTACTAAATTCTTATGTAAAACTTGTATTCACTTCCAAACTGAGAGAGATATAAGATTTTTACAATGTGATTTAATTTTCAGTAAACAAAATGTATACAAGGTCATGTAACATGTAAGAGAGCCTGAGGGGAGGGTCTCCTTAAAGAAAAAATTTTGAATTTAGAAATGTAAACTAGTGAAAAACTTAATTAAAGTCTCCTTCCAAAATTGTGTTTACATTTAAGACTCTATGGTGATACATGTATCTATTAATAGTGATAAATGAGATTGATAATGTATTTAAGCATTTAAGGAAACCCCTTTTTTCAGTCACATGTATACTTTTGATATTTCTAAATATGAACTTGCCATTAAAGAAGAAAAGCATGGCGAGCGAAGCGAGCCAAAAATTTTTTATATAAAGTGAAAACTGTGGCTAGCGAAGCGAGCCGAAAATATTCAGGAATTTTAAGTGAATTTTATGGTTATTCTTCAAATTCTGATTACTTGTAAGAGCAAGATTATTTTTTTCTGTCACACCATAAGCAAATTAATTTTTTTCATCAAAATTCAGAGCAAAATTATTTTTTTCGAAAAAAACCCAAGCCCCCCCCCCCCCCCCCCCCCCCCCCGAATATCAAATGGACCGTGCCTTAAGGTACTTGTGTGTGCGTTCGTCCGTAAAATTAGCAAGTGGTCTGTCAATGGGCACAAATTTAAGTAAAAAAATGTACTGTAAATTACTCATTGGAAACGGTAAAATTGAGAATCTCGCGACAAAAAATGTGCTATCGTCTAATGTATTATACATACATGCATATGCAAAGCTTTTCGAAAATTGATCATTTTTGGAATGGCCCTTTCGTGAGGAAAGATGGCCCATTGTTTTTGAGAATGACCCATTGAAGTCCAAATGGAAGGTGCCATAGTCCCATTGAGCAAGTTTGCCTTCCCGATCACTGCATGTCTGACAATTTAGTTTGAATTTTAACAACGATTACACAAGGGTACCCTGATCGATACGTCATCCCTTTTCACTGTCGGTCTGAAAATTTGAATTTCTATCCCGCGGAAATTTTGAAGTTTCTGCGATGTGCTAAGGGTTTAATTGGCCAGTTTATTCGTAACGAAATTAGGATCGCGTAGTATTTCTGCCCCTCCACTCGATCCCGTTACCGGCGTTCCCGGCTGATCAATCTGACGTAAACTGTGAGTTCTAAGCAAAAAAGTTTTCAAATTTCAAATAAATTAAATAATTTAACTAATAAAGAAGTATATAATGCTCTTGCATATTATCACAACAAAGTACAGTATCATTTTACGTTACGTTACCTCGTCCGTGATATGGAATATACGCGTGGTCGCGATTACCGTACAACCAACAATTGAATACGGTAGCTTGGGTAAATAATACTATTTTATATAAACAAGTATTGAGTTACAGCTTTACAATTTATATATTTAGTGAAGTAAAGAATACGTAAACAAACAATTTTTATTAGCACGGCGATGTTCAATTGACTACTTTAAAATTATGGTAAAACACGCGATAAAAATCGTAAATGCGGCGGGTTTTTAGGCAGTGCGGCGATGCCCGTCAAACGAAACTTTAATTTTTTTTGGCCTAATCTTCGGCAGTGTCTCGATAGTTTCCGTGGTTTGAGTGACGGTCGGCATGCTGACCTTTGATGATAGAAACCATTATCTATGTTGTATTTGGTTTATTTAGGTAAAAATATGCCATGATTATAACTATATAATACACTTGATATTTATTTGTACAACGGATACCTTAAGTTAACTACTTAGAACCTTCAGTAGATGCAAATGTACAAGGTTTCAAATAGATATTTCATCCTAATAGTTTGACAATAATACCCTTCAAGATATATCTTACATATGTTACATTATTTTGAATATTATAATTATCTTTACGTGTATCATGATAAATGTATACAGCACAAAAATGGTGCAAGTGACCCGATGCATGAAACTTAAAAGATTTACCCTTCAAATTTTCAAAGCACTACGGCATTTTCATCTTACACTTTTACATTAATTTTATGTAAAGATTTATTAAAAGTAACATGAAGTTTGGATCTTGATAGAAATTAATGAAGTGGGAGGACAGTATGTAATAACCATGAACAAAGGTCAAGGTATCAAGGTCGTTGTGAAAATGATTGGGGGTGGCATAGAACTTCAAACCCTGTACAAAATAATTAAAGTATGGAAAAATTTGGTATTTAACAAACTTGAATAAGTGGGTCATAATTTCAAGGTCAAGGTTATAGCTTAGTCAAGATTATAGCTTTAATACAGTGCTATTTGTGTTAAGGTCAAAGTCACTATGGTATATAAATAGTGTCTTGTAGAAATTTATTTGACTGTTTGTTTGTCCAAGTTATAGGGGAGAGGGCATAGAACTTCAAACCCTGTATAAAATAATTAAAGTATAGAAAAGCGTGGTATTTAACAAACTTTAATAAATGGGTCATAATTTCAAGGTCAAGGTTATAGCTTGGTCAAGTTTATAGCTTTAGTATGGTGCTATTTGTGTTAAGGTCAAAGTCAGTATGGTACTTGTATATAAATAGTGTCTTATAGAAATTTATTTGACTGTTTGTTTGTCCAAGTTATGGCCAGGAGAATGTTATGAATTGTAATTTACTATAAATATTACGACGGTTCAGATTTCCCTTTACATTCATATCGAACATGCGTCCTCAATAAACAGTATATGATAAAATAATTTGATTCGAAACAAAAAACTATATTTGCATGATATTATAGATATATCTTACCTTATTGTTTTGTATATTCTTAGGAACCTGGTCAACTTTTTAAACTTTTTTTTGCCTATTTTCATTTTTTTCACCATGGAACCTGAAGCTGTTGGTGTAGAGGATGGCGAACCTAGACGGGGCCAAAACAAATCTGATCATCAACTACTTACCACAGACCCTGTCTGATGAAGATTTCCGTTCCATGTTCCTGAGCATTGGACCAATCAAGTCATGCAAAATCATCCGTGACAAGAACACACTCTACAGCTATGGGTTCGGGTTTGTGGATTATCAAAGCCCAGGAGACGCTGCACGGGCCATCACAACTCTGAACGGGCTAAGTATGGAAAACAAGAGGATCAAGGTCGCTTATGCCAGACCTAATGATGAAAATAGCAAGGGAGCAAATTTGTACGTTTGCAATCTTCCGAAACACTACAGAGAGGAGGAGCTTATGGATCAGTTTCAAAAGTACGGCAGTATTGTACAAACAAGGGTATTGGTCAACCAAGTAACTGGACAGTCAAAAGGAGTCGGCTTTGTACTCTTCCATAAGAAATGTGATGCTGAAAGTGCCATGGCGGATATGGACGGTAAAACGCCCCCTGGTGGCGATCAACCATTTTCCATCAAATTCGCAGATGATAACGCTAAAAAGGTGCGACCACCTCCTGGATCACAGAATTTTCAACATCCGGCGTACTCTCAGGGTCCGAGATTTCCCTACAGTGGGGGGATGGGAAATCATGGCCCTATGAGGAATCCTGGGAACCGTTTCCGCTATAATCCGATGGGAGGAGGTGCTGGTAATTTCGGAAATAATTATGGAAACTACAACAATGGGTATGGATCTGGAATGGGCGGAGGTGGAATGATGAGCCAACAAAATCAAGGTCATATTTTATTCGTCTACAACATCGGGTATGACGCAGATGAAAAGACACTATGGCAGCTGTTTGCACCATTAGGAACGGTTCAGAAAGTCAACGTTATCATGGACCATGCCAAGAGTCAGTGTAAAGGTTACGGGTTCGTTACCATGACGAATTATGACGAGGCTCAGCATGCGATAGACTGTTTGAATGGGTATGTCTTCAATGGAAAGCAGCTGTCTGTCTCGTTCAAAAGCTGAATAATCGTAAAAAAAAAAATAACCAAAATGAGGAGGAAAATCTGGAACAGTGTCATTTACGCATTTTGATGAGTTCAGTGAAAAAGGTCATTATTACATTTTATTTAGTAGTAGGCTTAGTTTCTTGATCTTAGTATAGATACCATGTGTCACATTTTGTCATTGGTCATAATTTCTATGCCTCTTTTTGGGAGATCAGTGGGTATTTTGATGTTATTTTGTCTGTTTGCCCCTTTGTTAACAGTTTATCTAAACTTTGCATATACCCTGTAACTTTGAATGACAAATTTGAGGTCTGTTAAACCTAGTTTTCATATTTCACATGTATATTCCATGTGACAAGGCTTTACTTTTGGCTCCAAGAGTTGACCTCGTAACCTTGACCTTGTAACTGTGAACTTGCTCCGAGTTTGCCTTCACAAAAAATGATAACTGCCCACGTTTCACAAACCCATCTTGTTAGCTCTACCTGTTGATCAGATGTTTTGCACTTACATGTAGTCACATATTTTTTGTAAACACTTCAAAGGGATCAGTATTTTCATTTCACTCCTCAGGAAAAAAAAATAGAGCATATTGTTTTACATCTGTACTCTGTAGGTATAGAGTAGACTGTTTAGCACGAAACAAGGTTGTCACTTTGGAAGTTTGCAGAATGCAGAAGCAAACCAGGCATATTTAGTAAACATTATAACTTACAGAATATTGTTCAGAAATCCATTCAAACTTTTGTAAGTACATTAATTAGTACAATATAACAAGGAAATTACACAAATTAATTTAGTACATGGATGTATATTCCACAGGAGCATGATATCAGTGATCCACAATAATATCCATGTCTACTTTCCTTTCTTTGACTAGAGAGAGATGGGAAGGGGTGGATGTCATTGAGGGTTGTTGGTGTTGAGCTCCTGTTGTAAATTCAGTCTATTATATTCATTATATCATTCATGATTCACATATGTATAAAATTCATGTTGCACAAATTGTTGTCTTTGTTGTTACCTGTACGAAATATTCCGCCCTGACTCTAGGCGTTATATTTTCTATTTTCCAGGCGGATTCTGTGTACTCTCCCTATATGGCACACATTATAGGATAAGGCGGTTTCCGCCCGGTATATGGCTCGAAATATTTAAATGAGGACGCCTAAGATTAGGCGGATTCCGCCTTGACCTAGGCGTACTCCGCCTAATATTATAATTAGGCGGAATACGCCTTATTAGGCGGAATTAACGCCTTTCTTCATATTATTCACTATAGAGAGAATTTAAGGCGGATTCCGCCTATCAAACACTTACACATACAACCCTCTTTGTATTACATTCGTTATATTGATGGTAAAACTGGGAATCCTAATTAAATTACACATGCATGTGTATCATCTTTTTCTGAAGTACAACTCAGGGATAGAAAAAGGTACAGAAAAGAATAAATATACTTCTTTATTATCTTTGTTCAACATATGTTCTATAAGTGCATTATTCAGCAGCTTTCAATAATTTTTTTATGTTATAATTCAGAGAGTGTCAGTTTTAATTGTTTACATTTTGAAAACATTTATATGTTTTACATATTGAAAATATTACTATACATCTGTTTGAAGTAATTTAAGTAACCTTCCTCTATAATTATACATGTATATGACCTGTATAACTTTTATAAAAATTGATGATTTGAAGTTGGTCAGAGGACAATCAGGCTACTTTTTCATCTTAATAATTGTATACTGAAAAATTTGAGAGAATTCGTGCAATTTACATCTTGCAAAGACTCTACAACTTATTACTTACTGTGTGCATCACTTAAATTCCAAATCTATAGTGATAATATTGGAAGTCGATCATTTTACATTCTTCTTTCCCACATTTTCTTAGGAACTTATAAATTTGAAATTTTATCTGATGAGTCAGATAATTCTCCCAAGATGCAACATTTTCACCCTAGTTTGTATTAGACGGAATTTCTTTATCTACATTTGTAAAAGTCCGCCCTAGCCCTAGACGGAATCCGCCTCTATACCATGTACATTGGCCGGAATCCGTCTAAGAGAGCTTAGGCGGAATTCTTAAGAAATCCGGGTACGTCTAAAAATTGCTAAGACATAGCTGGTTTTATCCAGAATCCGCCCAGATTCTAGACGGAATCCGTCTTAATTTTTCGTACGGGTATTATTATCTACATGTACATGTATTGTCATTCACATAGTTTATTTCAAATTCAGGCAGAATATGTAATTGTATACATGTATGTGGATTTGAATTTTTTTTCGGAATGTGATTATTGAAGAGAAAGAACAGCATTTACATTTTTCTGCTAGACACTGTTTCGTGTTGCTGTTTGACTGTATTGTATGCCATACTGTAACATATTAAATATACATTGTGGACCCTTTCACGTTATTCCGATTCTGATTTTTCAGTCTTACGTTCAATTTGTGCAGGTTTCTGACGTAAAAGCGTTGTGACATCATTAAATTCCTTTGAAAACGTCATATATGTAACCCTGTTTCCCTGAATTTCACGCTGATTTCCTTAGAATTTGATGACGTCACAATGTGTTAATTTACGTCAGATACCTGCACAAATGGGAAGTAACTCTCTATTTTGAAAAGACCGAATTTTCTGTACTAAATTTGAAACTCTCTCCTGAGGAGCAACAATAGAATGTGCATATACCTAAGCAACAATTTAAGACATTTTTTGCGGGACAAATGAAATATGATTCTACACATAAATTTTAAAATTGTATAATAATCAAATGAAGTCACTTAGGCATGCACAATCTATTGACTTTCAGAACAGCTTCTAAAGTTCAGCAGAACATGAAAGGGTCTAAATCAAGAATGTATTTTGAAAAAAAAAATTATGCCCTGTTTCTTTGCAAAGTTTAGAATTTCTATCTGTATTCTGTTGTCATTAACAACATAGATTTAATTGGCTCAAAATTTGAAACTATGAACACTACTTGAATTTATTATTAAAAATTCATCTTAATTTTATTTCAAACAGCAATCCTTTTGATGATCTGAAAATTAAGGCATTAGGGGTCTAATACTCTACTTCCGGCAACAGAAAAATTACTTGCCACGAAGTTGGCCGAAGACACACAACTTCGGCAATGTTCGTGACCATACAATTTCGTGGCGAGTTGAATATGAAACATTGAAAAAATAACAAATATCTAAAAATATATTAGATATGGAAGTACATAGTTTCTAGCTTTTCCACGATATTGCTATTATACCCCTAATACCTTAATACTGAATTTTGAGGTACAGTCCTTTGGAAAATCAATATAAATTCTAATGTGTTGGTATTGTATTTGTATGTGTGTTGTTGTTGTTTATTTTTGGGGGCTAGACTTTCAATACACAATATACTCAATGTGTAATGTATTATTGAGATTTAATACTAAGTTATTACACTATCAGCTTTAATAATAAGAACTTTTCAGTAATAATGTTTGCCAAGATTACTTTTGCATTTTTCAATTGCATCTTTTTGATACACAGAGCTTAACTTGCCATCTGGGACATATCTATTAACATAAATGGATTGACGCAATGCTATTTCTACAGAAGTTTCATATTTGAAGTCTCTTTTTTTTGCAGAATAAAAAAAAAATTATGCTTGTTACAATAAAATTTGATTGCCATCACAATTTGTTCATGTCAGATGTTGTCCCAAGTGGGGAGTATCTCTTCATATCGAAAAGACCAAATTCCTACTAGATTGTTCATTTTCCCTTCTTTTCACGTTAAACATGTTAAAGTCAATTGTTGACCTAAAACACATATCAATTTAACAAAACTTCAATTATCATACATTTCATGTGAAATTTAATGAATATTTTCTCAGGAGGGTTAAATTGTATTGTTTGTCCGACTCGGCTAAAATTAAGCACCATTCCTCCACTGATTCTTGAAAGTCGGTTTCTAGACAATTTTTACGATTTTATTGTTTTACATACGACAACTCCTCTGTCAGTTAATGATAATCAAGCCACAAAACTTCTTCAAAATTATGCTACATCCTTATCAGAAATAATAACCCATCTTACAAGAAAAACATGTAAAGGCATTTCCATCAAGAAGAATCGTTTCTGGATGGATTTAATAAATACCCTATATTTTCGCAATTTCTAGTCCCCTACCGGCACTGCCGAAGGGTACTCTTATTTTCACAAATTTCTGTACCAAATTTGTAAGTGACTAAAAAGAGGATTGTCTGGAAGCTGGCCTGAGACAACAATGATTGCAAGTTAATAATTTCACAATTTTGAATGTAATTTGTCAAAACTAGAAATTGGTTTGTCGATCTTGAGTATATTTTTATATGAATATTATGTAAACAACTACAATCGGTCTTCTATGTACATGTATGCAGTTCTTTACCTCTGATATCTCTATATTGTTCCCGATATATAAGTCATGGATAAAATGTTAATTATGAATAAACTTTATGAGAGCTATGTGATTCAAAACAAGAAATATTTTACCAGTTTTTGATCAGTAGATAAATTAATATAGAAATTGCTAGGAAATCTATTGACATTTACTTGCCAGATATTGGTATTAACCAACAACTTTTCTTATCATTGCTTCACTGAATTTTAGGAAGTGCTTTACTTATCATGTAAAAGTTGATTAAGAATTTTCAAAGGAGGACAAAATACTTAAAGATGATTGAGACATAATTCTTTTATTAGTGATTGTATATGGATTAAGCATTAAAATATAAATTCACATGTGTAAAAAGGATATTTTTGTCTTTGTTATAATACAATGTACCAAAAATAAAAATCCTAAATGTTCAACCGAGAAAATAAATGTATGATACATGTCATTTGTTTATGTACATTTTATCCATAGAAAACTATCATATTTATCGATAAAGTACATGTCCACTGATGAACTACTGGTATATGGATTATAGGGCTTGGATTTCTTCATGACCAGAAATTTCATCTGATACCATGATGTTAGACTTAGTAACGGTGACCTTTGACTTTGAGTACTTGTTATGCTGCTTATTATGTTTACAAGCATTTAAAATGCTCACTAGCGAGCTATGGTGTCTTTCTGTATATGTTTGTTGTAGGAGGTGGTCAAAAGAGGTCATAAAAAGTTTGCTATTCACAGATTTTCAATTACATTGTATTTCACTTTTGAATTTATTGAGAAAATATTTGATGAAACTTGTTGGATTATATGAAAAATTATTACCTCAATCAATGAGATAGTTTAGATTCTATGGAATGTCTTATGAATAATGGTACCTGGCATTCAGTTTTTGATTTGATTAAAAAATTCTGCAAATGTGCAACATGCAAGTGTTTTACAATGTACATGTACATCAAATAATGTTAAGGTCATTAGGTTGAAGATAAGGTCGAAAGGCTGCATTAGAAATCTGATTTCATTGTATGTTTTATGAGTGTCAATCTTGTCACCAAGAGAAACCATTTTAAGGTATCTGATGTGCAATAGGGTATTTTTCCATGCCTGGTAAGTACGTACTATAAACTGTTTATTTTCTGAAAGGTTATAAAACCAACTGCTCAGAAATAATAATTTTGGGGGACAGAAAAGCAAAGGGGAATAACTGATGAGGCATTAAAATAGTCTATTTTCTCTATATAACATATGCAAAATAACAAAGTTGTACAATAGATTTTTCCCCTTTGATTTTTAAGACCTGGGAGTCTTATATTTGTACTCGGGACATCATTACCTTTCAGAAAATATATAGTTATAGTACTATTCATTCCAGGCATAAAATTTACCATACTTTACAGTGGAGATTATTAAAACGCTATGTAAAACGACTCGATTGTGCAACACATACCTTAATGCTACTGCCATGAAAAGGCAATGTAATATTCAAGAGTTTGATTTGTCTGTCCTTCAGTTACCTCACTAGGTTTCACCATATCTAATGGACAAGAATTTGTTCCTTCATCATAATTTGAGTATTGACCTACAAAAATGAAAGTTTTGACCTACAAGGATTATATGTATATACTCGCACATCATGGCTGAACCTTTTTGATTTTAGGGTCAAAGGTCAACCTTGGCATGCAAGGACAGTATTTCCATTTCTTAAATTAAGACGCTTGTTACAACAAGACAGTCAATACATGTACCACATGATTTTTTCAGTTCAAAGGTCAAGGTCAAACTTTGAATATGTTTCCACCATGTAACTGGTTCTCGCTCCTCTTGATAATACATCAAGAGAATACCAATTGGATCCATTAGTCAGACTTTCAAAGAAAGGAAGGAATCTCCAAGAACACTTGGTTGCAGTACCCATAGCAAAACACCTCATGCAAAAACACAAGAGTTGACATGCACAGAAAAAGACACAAAAGGGACCAGGAACATCACACACAAAAGACTACACATAAACCAACGAAACCAATGGGCAATCGGTGCCGACTTAGGACGGCCATCTGCCATGCCAGTAGGAGATGGTATGGTTATCAGGATTATGTGCGCACAACCTTCCCACTTTTCTGATTACCCAGAGCAGAGGTCTCTAAGAACGGACAATTGTGATGAAAAATAACCTCCTCTCTGTAAGATGACCATATACAAACATTTGAGTGTGAGTATTGAGCAAAAAATGTGATTTGGCACATTGACTCTCAATACATTAGTCTGAAGACAGGTGTGTTATGTTACGGTGCTGTCTGTCCAGTATATCTAGTCTGTGGATTCTAATAATAGTTCACAGAATTGTTGACAAGGACCAAGATATCATGCTCTATCTTTAACCAAGGTCACAGTTCCGTTCATGGGCATAACCTTGTCCTGACCATAATTTCTTCGGATCCCCTCTGAATGGAATCATAAACATTTCTCGGATTGATTGCTGAGGTGTGGCATTATTTTGAACCAAGGTCATAGTGCACTATATGGGCCAAACCCTGTCCCAGACATATCTTTTTCCTGCCTATAAGGATTTCAATAATAGTACAAGTATTTCATGAATAAAGAGAAAATTTGTTGAAGTTTTGGTGAGGCTACGATGATGGATCGATATTACACAGGATTGTTGCCCCAACCAAAGGATGTGTCATGACCTTGATCAAAGGTCAAGGTCACAGTAGATCCTGATTGAAATACCTTATTAGGACCATAATTTTCCAATGCCTTCATGGATGCGAGTAATTAAAACTTCACAGATTTTTTGGCCAGGCTTCAAGGATGTGCCACGACCTTGATCAAAAGTCAAGGTCATAGTGTTTTTCCCAGGACAACATTTTCAACCCTCGTAATGTGACATAGTCTCCTCTGACCTTGGATCAAGGTCATGACACATCCTTTTGTCCTGAGCAACAATTCTGCAAAAGATTGATATTTCGCAGAATCATTGCTCAGGACAAAAGGATGTGTCATGACCTTGATCCAAGGTCAGAGGACTACGTCACATTATGGAAGTGGAAAATGTTGTGCTTGGAAAAACACATCTTGCAGTTTTGACCGATTTAAATATATTTCAGACTTTATGCCCAGGACCAAAAGGTATCTCATGACATTGAACAAAGGTCAAGGCCACAGTGCACTTGTTTAATAATATTGGAGATGTATATAGATCAAATTTTAGACTAGTTTAGTTTTGTTGCAAGTGCTCCAGGTAGAGTTGCATGGCTTCGATTTGTGCTGGTAGGGGACATAATCCCCCAGTCATCAAATATGTTTTCCATGCTGTCGACAAGGTTTTTTAAAGACAAGTCCATACTGACATTGACCTTGAACATAAATTTCATCACCCTATGGAACATTTGCAAGTTTAATGATGCAAGGCGTTCATGATGCTTTAAACCCGAGTCCATAGTGACCTTGACCTGAACATGCCTTGCAATTATATACAATTAGGGTTCATCCTTATTGACCCCAAGGGGAACGTGTGGAATGTTTGATGTTTCCATGATGGTTGATCTTCCCCTTTGCAGTTCACAAGTCCATAGTGATCAATCTTGACCTTTGACCCTTATGATGAAAACTTATGGAAGGATTTATCCTTCAATGTTTGCTTTTACTTCCACTGTTCAGAAGCTTAACCTTGACAATCAATAGGGTTCAACGTTCAACCTCTACCCACAGGGAACAATTGTGGAATATCTAATTAATGATTCTATCATAATACTTTGCCTTTTACCCTGTTCATAAGGTTTTTCAACCCGAGTCCCTTGTGACCTTGACAGTCAACAGGGTTCATCCTCTCCCTACGGGGAAAATTTGTGAATTTTTGGTTTCTTTGATGAATTGCTCAAGTGTGGAAATAAAACGCGTTTGTGGACAGAACAACAGAAAGATATGGAGTGACCAATAATTCCCCCTCTACTTCGTTGACAGTGATTTATAACAAAAGGCCCATGGGCCACATCGCTCACCTGAGAACATTGGAAATCCAACAGTGATGTTGTACTTGGCTTCTGATACACTTTCAGTAAGAAATGTACCAGAGATGGAGATATTCAGTATTTTCAAAATGAAAATTTTATACAGTATCTCAAAAAATCATACCAAGGAATGCATGTATTGCCTGCGAAACATAGAGACACTCGGGAATCACTTTTACAGGGCGTGACAGACAGATCGACAGACGGACAAAGTGTAGCTATGCTTCCAGGCGACACAATAAAAACACTGTCCAAAATTTGTGGTTGCTTCCGGTCCTGCCTCTGGCTCAGGTGAGCTAAAAACCTGAATACACTAAATCTATGATCCTTCAACACACAGACCCACACTACATGCCTAGAATATTTGAATCCATGGGCATTAAAATCAGTAAGCCTCTAAAATGAAGTTGCTATAGATGCAAGGATAAGAGGTTTTTTTCCATATACTGTCCACAAACTTTTACTGATGTTATCTGTTGTGACCTTGACTTGACCTTGAAAACACTCGAGAGATCGTTTCTTCAGCTCATGTTTATCTTCACGATTCTTTCTCATGCATGATGGAAAGTTTGAAAAATCTAAGTTTAAAAATTCCCCTTTGTACTCTGCTCACTAGTGAAGTTATGTTCTTGGCAAAAGTTGCAAGCTTGACCTTTATCATATACGTCATCTTCATCAATGGTTGTGATAGAGAACTACTTTAGCTATTGGTAAGTTAGGCTCAATATTATTTTTTCAAATTTACATTTAAAAATTCTCCAAATAAAAATTTATAATGACCTTATACAAAATAGACTTTGTGAACTATGCACAAAAACTGGTACTCATGGGTTAGCAGGTCAATGCTCTAACCACTCTCAAAAGAGCAAATGAGTTGAGTATGGTTAACTTTTTTCAACCAGTATATTCAGTAGTAAATTCCAAAGTGATATAAATAATCACTGATTCTGTCAAAGCTAGTGATACATATGGAACCAATACATGGCTTCGTCAAGTCGATGTAGTTTTGGATCACATTCTACTGCACACTTGAAGATGAAGAAACATGTGAGGCAGATTACATTTTTGTAACTTTTTTTGTCATGAGATGTTATAAGACTTCATTAAAAACTCACATTGTTTAAGAACATCAGTTTACTTCTAAATGAAATCCAGAGAAAAAGTGATCAATCATTAAAAGATGTGACAAAAATATGTAAGTATGTTAAACGTTGTCAGATGAAATATGAAGTGAAGTGAGACAAGATTGCACTGTTCAAATGATAAATACATGAAACATGCTTTATTACGATGAAAATGAATCTCGAACCTAGTACTTGACATCAGTGTGACAAACGATACTGAATATATTAAAGTTGATAAGTTTGGCACCACTAAATTTTACTGCAGACTGACAAAGAAAGGGAAAATAAAGCTTTATTGACCCTTCTAATCGAGCAAAAATTTCAGGAAATTCATTAATTGTGCCATGATGCATCTTTATGTAATCTGAACTTGAAACTAATGTCACAAAATTTAGCACTTTCTTTTCTACATGCAGAAAGACATATTTCCTATCACTGTTAAATGCACTTAAATATTATGTACTAGAATATTGATATCAAAATATATTTTTATTATAATAATAACTCTTAAGATTGGTTTTAACTGTAAGATGCAAGTCCAAGTTTAACATAAATCCCACTAAAATATGTACATGTTCAATGAAAATGATTATGACTACTGTAAACGTGATTATTTTAAATGTGTTGCTAGAATGCAGTGGGGATATTTTCACGCGGGGGAAACTTTCGTGAAGTTCCTTGATTCGCAAAAAAACTCGAAAATTACCCCCACACGAAAGTTTCCACGTTTACAGTAAATGAAATACAGATGTACAATGTATGATGGCTGGCATTCTACAAGTATTAAAACTGTAAACAACAACAATTTCTTAATTGTACAATACTGGTAAATAATAAAGGTATAATCAGACAACAGTCTCCACAACAAATAACATAATGTTGATGCCGATTGGAATCGTCAAACACCCAAGTCTGTCTCCTTCTGACGTCCTAAATGTATGCACAATTCAGTACATGCCCATGAAATGTTTCTTAACTTTAATTTTGTGAAAAATGCAAAAAAAAAAAAAAAAAAAAAATCTTAATACTCAGATTCTTTCATTTCCAGCCTAAAGCTTCACCAGAACCAAACTATTGTCAAACGCTAACGGTACAGTTATGTTTTGAATGAGACCGACAACTGTCGGCCATTGTGCATGTATCCATTCATGCATTCGATCGCATACTGGGCTTCTTCTAGGTTGGGCATTGTGACAAACCCATACCCTTTACACTGACCCTTAGCATGGTCCATGATAACATTGACTTTCTGAACAGTTCCTAATGGTGCGAACAACTGCCAGAGTAATTTCTCGTCTGCATCATATCCTATGTTATAAACAAAGAGGATGTATCCACTCTCCATGTTTTGAAGGACTCTGCCTCCACCTGCTCCTCCTCCTCCTAATCTCTGATTGGACATAGCTCCACCCCCATAGCCTGAAGCTCCTCCCATTGGATTAAATCTCCCGCCTCCAAAACGACCTGTTGGATTTCTCAATGGCCCTCCGCTATACATATTTCCAGCGCCTATTTTTGGTATGGGTTGATAAACATTCTGCTGCTGACGGGCTTGGATTTCACGAACCTTTTTTGCCTTGTTATCGGCAAACTTGATCAAATATGGTTTTGATCCTCCTGGAGGCGTTGTGCCGTTCAGGGCATTCATAGCTTGTTCAGCTTCTTCTTTTGTAGAGAAAAGCACAAAGCCGACAGATCTGGATTGTCCCGAAGACTGATCGACTAGGACTCTGGTCTGGATGACATTTCCGTAACTCTGAAACTGATCCTGTAGTTCTTCCTCTCTATACTGCAGAGGGATATTTTGTACGTACAAGTTAGCTCCCTTTGAGTATTCATTGCTGGGGCGAGCCAATGCCACCTTTATGCGTTTGTTCTCTAGCTGGAAACCGTTTAGCGTCGTAATTGCCCTCTCAGCATCAGCTGCACTTTCAAAGTCCACAAAGCCAAAGCCATAGCTGTATCTGTAGGAATGAAATTGATCATTACATTTAACAAAAAAAAAATTAATATAATGTGAAAGTTGATCGATAAAAACAAACTACTCTGTAGAACAATTGTCAGAGACTAATTTTCCTACTGATGACCTTGACCTTTTAACCTAAAATTCAATAAGTGTCTTCCCCTACTGACAATTGTCAGTATAGCTAAGTGACCTTGATATAATGTTTGCCAAGAAGCTTCAATTCCATATAAGTGACCTTGTTTCCAAATAAAGTTCAAATGCATGTAGGCTGAAAGGTTCACGAGTTATCGTCTGGAAAATGAAAGTTAGAAAGAAGGACGAAAAGATTAAAATGACAAAACTAACTCTGAATATCTGCAGAATTATATGAACATTATGGAATTGAAAAAAGTTGGCTGCCTAATCATTTACAATTTAGTCAAAACATTGTGATTCTTCGAAATATTTAATGGGTCAGGGGTCTAGAATTCCCATTTCCTGTCTCCCGGGGCAAGTGAAAAGTTAGGTTGGGAATTAAAGTGCAAAGCAGGTGTTCACTTGCCTGACGGTATGTTGCCTTATTGAACTTTTTTTATTACTTTCCATTCAGATTTCTTTCTAATCTCCATTTAGATTTCTTTCTAATCTGTTAATTCTAAGACAGGATTTTAATCTATTCTGAGGAATCAAGCACTTGATTTGCTAATTACTAGTAAATATGCCACAATTAAACAACCGAAGTTACGGAAGAATTGTAAAAGACCTATCCTTCTCTACATATAATTTTTAATTGGCAAGTGATTTTGAGGGTCGGGCAAGTAAATTTTATGTCATAAGTTGCCCGTGGAAAGTGGATTTTGAAAAAAAAAATCTAGACCCTTGAGGGTAAGGACTCTAATCATGCGGACATACATTTATAAGCTGTACAATTACAAATATGTCTTTTAACAGTGATTTTTTTACCTTTTTTAAAAGCCACCTGTACCTTTTCATTTGGGAAAATATGCGACATTTTGGACAAATTGGGAAAATCTAGAAACAAAATTTCGTTAAAGAAACGCTCAAATTATTGGTTCAAAACAGAAATTTTCATTTCATAACCATGTTACAGATCAAACATTGCCCCCCCCCCCCTTAACTGTTGAGAAGTAAAGCCATTTGTATGATGCTTCATACTTTGGGGTACGAATTTAAGAATGTCAGGTACTGGGACACTGTTGTCCTCATTTGAGATGTCCTTGACTTCTTTATTGGAAACAGAGGCCTGTTCGGGTCGAGAACCGACGCTGTCGGCGACTTCATTTACATTGGATATTACGGGAGTGTTACAAGTACCTTTATTATCGCAATCCTTTTTAAAAATAAATGAATGGATTTTTGGTAGATCTCTTGTATTTTTTTTATTTAGTTTTTTGACATAGTACTAAGAAGTCTTAGACCGTCCCCGTAGCATCCATCAACAAGTAATCAACGTGAAGCCATCGTATGCTTAAGAGTTTTTGATTACTTTTGTGCACTTTCCGTGTCAAATTCAATTCAATTTTGAAACAAAAAGAAGGGAGGAGATCTCCAACAAGACCCCGTTGCAGCATCAACAGTAAAACACCAAAACACCCGATGCAAAAACACAAAAGACGAGTACAGCACGAGACGGAAAAGAGACACACGACATGTAAACATCAAACACAAAAGACTACACATAAACCGACGAGACCAATGGGTAACCGGTGCCGACTTTGGACGGCCATCTGTCACGCAAGTAGCAAATGGTGTGGTTATCCTGGATTACGTGCGCACAACCCTCTCACTTCTCCAATTACCCAGAGGTCTCGAAGAACATACAATTGTGGTGTAAAACAACCTCCTCACTGTAAGATGACATCACACAAACAAGACCGCAAAACGCAGAGGCCCCAGAGACACAGATGAATATGTAAATGGATATCAAAAGAGGGCATGCGTAATACAGTCCGTGCTCTGCCGGCTATAGCGAGCTCATGTATGTAATCACCCGAGGAGTCCGACTGACATTCAGAGAGGATCCGTGTATTGGGAAGATATGAGCCGATTTTTGGGAAAATAAAGCTAATTTTTACGAGGGGAAGCCGCCAATATTCGGCGGCAAATCGGGCCAAAAAAAATCACTGTTTAATCTCTTACCCCGAGGCTTTATCTCGGATTATTTTGCAGGATTTGATCGGTCCAATACTCTGGAACATACATCGGAATTCGTCGTCCTGTAGGGTTTGTGGGAGATAATTGATGATCAAGTTGGTTTGACTTGTCTGTTCCTCCATATCCAAGTAGCAAGTGTCGGGTCTGAATCGGGTAGTCTAGTGGTCCCCATGTTGCCAAGGGAGAAAAAAACAAACAGGCAAAAAAAATTAAAAGTTGGCCAGCAGCCTGGGCTTTTTGAAAAACATAATAAAACAGTGTATTAGTGAATTTGGTAAGTGTTATCTATTGGTACATGTATATATACAGTATAATCATAATCATTTATCAGTACGTGTGTAAATTGAAAAATTATATTTTCATTTTCATCTTTTGTTATTTTTATATTTGATTTAATGATTCGATAATTCCATTTTTTTTACTGCACTTTTCAACATTTAAGTTCCAAGTTGCAAAGTTTACATATAGAAGGTTCAAGTAATGTTTTATACATTGTGGTATAAATATTTAGCTGTTTCTCTTTCACCAAAACAAAAGTATCTTCAAGAACTTTTGCATTCTTGAAAGGACATAAGATGGGAGAGACCAGATGCAGATTTTTTTTAAAAATCTATGAAAATAGTTCTATACAAATTTGTCAAAAGCCTATAATTTCTAAGCCTTGGATGGTTTACATTTACCTTTTCAACTATACATACAGTAAATGTATGACCTATCATTTATAGGTCACTAAATGTGCCCTAATTTTGAAAAGTGAAATAAAATTTCAAACTTTCATAAAATACAGAGGGTACTAACTGTTGCAAACTAGGCAACAACATAACTTAATATAAACGCAACAAATCATAAACAATGAACAAAGAACTGAAGAACAGCTTAATGTCTTGCAGCCCAAAGGTCGCTGCAAAATTAGCAAAGGAACATACCATCTGAACTGAGCGTCTGGCTAAAATAAGCATATGCTTGCGCATAAGTATAAAACTTCTATCAAAAACTGGATCAAAAGGTGTACATTTTACTAGTGTCAAATTAAAAAAAAAAAAGATAAAGAAGTAGGTGCGGTAACCTGCCATATCGGCCCTATTTTCAAAATTGTTCATATATCCATATTATCACATGATACATTCGTTATGCAGTTTCATAAAGCCATTTCATAATCAAATGTTATGATAACACGTTACATATCACTCTGCTCGTATGCAATTGGTCAAGTTTAGAGCCTCATCACCTACACTATGACAAGTGTGACCTTTCAAATATCAGTCATATGTTAAATTAAGACGCAAATTCAATATCAATGATTGAAATTGTTGTTGATGAAATAATTATTGCATTTAATTACTAAACAAAGTTGGAATATTTTTCTCTTTACGCACAGAACATCTACGATGGGAACTTCTTCTTATAGCGTAGCAGACGACTTCTATAGGTCATGGCGTGATTCGCCTCTAGTTCTCAGAATCGTTGATTTCACGTTGGAAATAAACATTTTTTGGCAGAGTCATGTGATAAAAAGAATCTCAAATGAATTTTCATTTCATACGATGTATTATGAAACTCGTTGTGCGTTTTATATCCCCTCGCCAAGGCTCGGGGATATAAAACACACCAGAAGTCTCTGACAAGACTGTAGCTCTTCTGGCTGTTTTGTTATTCGCTCATTATCAATGGTAAAATATACATACACATAAATATCAGTTTTCCTTTTTTTTAAACACCACAGACCCATTATATTGCAAAAAAGAATTAAGTCTACATCCTTTATAGTGTCAGAGGAGTTGCGAGCACAAGTACCCGGTATATAGGAAAAAACAAAATGACCACACCCATTTTCTAAGACCCTGGGGGTCACAGGCTCAAACAAAATATCAGGTGCACAACTAGACCTTAGACCCATCATATTGCAAAAATAATTAAGTCTTCATCATTTATAGTGTCAGGGGAGTTGTGAGTATAAGATTACATACAGTTGTATAGGAAAAAATGACCACACCCATTTTCTAAGACCCTGGGGGTCAGAGGCTCAAACGAAATATCAGGTGCACAACTAGACCACAAACCAATCATATTGAAAAAAGAATTAAGTCTCCATCATTTCTAGTGTCAGAGGAGTTGCGAGCAGAGGATTACATAGTTATATAGGATAAAATGACCACACCCATTTTCTAAGACCCTGGCGGTCAGTGGCTCAAACAAAATATCAGGTTGATGACAAGACCACAGACCCATCATATTGCAAAATGAATTAAGTCTCCATCATTTATAGAGTCAAAGGAGTCACGAGCACACGATTACATAGAGTTATATAGGAGAAGATGACCACACCCATTTTTTAAGACCCTGGGGGTCAGAGGCTCAAACAAAATATCAGGTGCTTAACTAGGCCAAAGACCTATCATATTACAAAAAGAATTTAATCTCCATCACTTATAGTGTCAGAGGAGTTGCGAGCACAGGATTACATAGAGTTATACGGGAGAAAATGACCACACCTATTTTCTAAGACCCTGGGGGTCAGAGGCTCAAACGAAATATAAGATGCACAACTAGACCACAGACCCATCATATTGCAAAAAGAATAAAGTCTCCATCATTTATAGAGTCAGAGGAGTTGCGAGCACAAGACTGCATAGAGTTATATGGGAGAAAATGGCCACACCCATTTTCTAAGACCCTGGGGGTCAGAGGCTCAAACGAAATATAAGGTGCACAACTAGACCACAGACCCATCATATTGCAAAAAGAATAAAGTCTCCATCATTTATAGTGTCAGAGGAGTTGTGAGCACAAGATTACAAAGAGTTATACAGGAGAAAATGACCACACCCATTTTCTAAGACCCTGGGGGTCCAGGGTTTTTTTTTTATTTTGGGGAAGGTGCCTGTGCCTGTCCCATTTTGGAAAATTTGCGACATTTTGCTAAAATTGGGAAAATTTTGGAACAAATTCTCACCAAAGTATAACTCTAAACTAAAAGTATCATTTATACCACTAATAATCTATTGATTTGCTTGAACTGAACAAGGGATGAATAAAAAACTTTAAAAAATGCACTTCGAAATAGGACATTTTGTGCTGACTTCCAGGTTTTGAGTCTTATTTTCTCAGGTGATTTTTTCATAATTCCTTTTTGGGAATTTCAGGGTGATTTTTGGGAAAAATAGAGGAAATTTGGCATTGGGAAGGGGCCGAAATTCAGCCCCAAAACAAGGAAAAAAAAAACCCTGGGGTCAGAGACTCAAACAAAAAATCAGGTTCACCACTAGACCTAAGACCCATCATATTGCAAAAACAATTAATTCTCCATCATTTATAGTGTCAGAGGAGTAGAGAGCACAAGATTACATAGAGTTATACGGGAGAAAATGACCACACCCTTTTTCTACGACCCTTGGGGTAAGCGGCTCAAACAAAATTTCAGGTGCACAACTAGACCACAGACCCATCATATTGCAAAAAGAATTAAGTCTCAATCATTTATAGTGTCAGAGGAGTTGAGAGCACAAGATTACATAGAGTTATATAGGAGAAAATGACCACACCCATTTTCTGAGACCTTGGGGGTCAGAGGCTCAAACAAAATATCTGGTGCAAAACTAGGCCACAGACCAATCATATTGCAAAAAGAACAAAGTCTCCATCATTTATAGTGTCAGAGGAGTTGCGAGCACAAGATTTCATTGATTTTCATAACCATGCCCATTTTCTAAGACCCTGGGGGTCAGGGGCTGAAACCAAATGCCAGGTGCACAACTAGACCACATACATAGGATGCAAAAAGAATTAACTTTCTATCTTTTATAGTTTCAGAGGAGTTGCGAGCACAAGAATTGTTTACGGACGGACGCCGAACGAAGGGTGATGACATAAGCTTGACTGGTCAGAGACCAGTAGAGCTAACAACTCGTTTCATAATACATCGTATGAAATGAAAATTCATTTGAGATCCTATATATATTCTAGTTTATAAAATGTCAAATGTATGGTGAATCCATATCACGAACGCTTATTTTGATTTCACAGTCCTATACTGAATAATACATCGCTAAAAACGTTGAAATCATTGAAAATATCAATAAATGAGCAAAACTTTGATAGAAATTGATGAAATTAAGTATCGATCCAGGCCTTGCCCATGATCATTTTAATACCAATTGATGGATTTCTGATCGCCCTTTAAATTTGCATAAAAAACATTGTGGGCGAGGCCTGGATCATAGATGAACTTTAAAGATTTGTATGTAAAATACGATGATTTTCCTTTGTTTTGCGTCATTGAGGGCAAATGACGTCAGAACATGATGTCATACTTCACGCGCGTGATGTTACGAGGGCTCAGAGTTATGACACTGTATTTTCTCAAACATTCAACATTGCAAAATGTGATAATTAATAGTTCGTTTATCAAAAGCATTTTTCATCAAAATTATAGGGCCGATATAAGGGGTTAGCGCACCTAGTCCTTTGAGAAAGTTGGGATTTTTCAATTTCCAAAGTGAGCTCAAGCAGACATCATGTACATGTATAGGTCAAGACTGACTTGACAAGATTGGTTGGATACAATGGACAGACAGACTGATGGACAGACAGGCAGTGTGATTCCTGTATAATCCAAAACTTTTTTTGCAGGTGTATGATGAACAAATTTGTCACAGTGGACCCCACAGTAAAACAGTCTACACATCTTAAGATTTATACTTTTTAGTATGTAAATCTCACCTTTTGTTTCTTTATTATATGCTTGAGATCTGTTGAAGTGTACAGCGTTTCACCCTAAACTAGAAATAAAAATATATAATACTGAATGATTTGGTGTCAGAGAAAGAATTCTACATGCATCATAATTAAACCATTACCTGTACATGCTGTAGTCCGAAATACCTGACCAACCTACCCTTTGACGGTTATTTGGGCGGTTGGAGGCTGTGTTACTGCCCAAATAACTGTCAAAGGCTGGGTTTGGTCAGGTATTTCGGACTACAATACCTGTAGCTATTCAGTTCTTAGATTTGTGAAACTTATTTTTCAGGTTTAAACAGCAGGTGAAATTCTTAAACATACATACATTTTGTACAGATATTAATATCTTCTAGCCTTGTACATGTATATATATCAATTATATACTATTTGCTTACTAGGTTATAGCCATTACATAATCACTTGAGGATGAATTGCTTTATTGAATAACAGACTAAAAATTAAATGTCATTTTAGTGTTTACTTGTTCTAACATGTCTAAGAGGTCTGATAAGTGTGATACCTAAAGGTAAAACTCTTTTGTGAAGCATTTACAAATGTAAATTTGATCTTAACCCATAACTATCTTATGTTAAATGTGGGATAAAAGGTCAGTGAACTGATGAATCCAGAGCACCCTGATTTCACAATTTCCTTTTTAATGGAGTCTACTGTTATGGTATCATATCTTGGACAGTTGCCCACAACAGAACTCTCCTAGTTAGAATAAGGGTTGTAAAATTGGATAAAACTTACTTTCTATTAATCAGACACAATGCGAGAAGTACTTTCGAATTATAATAATTTTTCAAACTTTTAACCATTTTAACCTTAATTCAAATGGACAGTTCCTTTATTTCTGTATGACTTTTGACATAATTTGAAAATAAAGTTTGACATATCCAGATTTTCCTGGTTACAGTGGTTAGCATTGTCGGAAACCCACGGCATCTTCTCTGTTATACTATGTAAGATACCATGGGACAGTCATTTGGGAAACCCTCGTATTCCAAAACCATTTGAATAGGGAATTAATGCCAATCAGAAAGAGCGTTACAAAATTCTTCCAACACAAAAGAGCTGAAACTATTCAAAATGAATGTTTCATTGGCTAATATAATTTATAAATAAACATATGACACATGAAAGGAAAATTCCCGGACCATAGCGCCCATGGCCTATAATCGTACGGCAATAGGCTGTACATTTCTGACGATGAGTGGTTAGAACTTAGAGATATACGTTACTCTTCTTACATGAATGTGCTACAAGTCCGTAGCCACGTCTTCCATTCTGCCAAGAGTTATTTTAATTTCAATAAATCAATTCTCGAAAATAGAATCGATAAGTCAGTGACTTTGATATCTTAGTGACGATTTCGGCGACTATCATTACAGCACTAGTTAGAATACAGTGTTCTCCCCAGAAATTTCAGATAGCATGGTGTCAAGTCTTTGCGGCAGACCATGCATTTCAATGTGTCATTGTGTGCTGTGTCTGTTTTGTAACTTTTGTTGCTTTAAATTAATTAGCTCTTTAAATAAATTTGTTAATCTTTCTTATCAACATGCCAAACATATTCATGCAGGTATTAACTGTTATTTTCGCAGAATTTACGAAAAGTGCCGGATTGCCGACGATGGATTTTTCAAATGACTGACAGTCTCTAGTATCGAGCCAGAAAAAATACTAGATTTATGGTGGGTGGGTGGGTGTACTGGCCACCAAATCTATCCTCTAAGCATATGCATGGGGGGGGGGGGGGATTCAGGATATGCTACCTGGATGACTCATATAGGTTTTTCAATTTCAATTATTTATTGATATCACCAAACATGTTGGCATACATCAAAGTAAAAGTAAGAAAGTGACGAAGACAAAACAGTGGGGGGGGGGGGGGGGGGGGGGGGGGGGGGAGGAATTCAGGATATGCTACCTGGATGACTCATATACTAGGTTTTTCAATTTCAATTATTTATTGATATCACCAAACATGTTGGCATAAATCAAAATAAAAGAAAGAAAGCGACCAAGACAAAACAAAATTAAAACTAACTACATGATTATAAATGAACTAGTAAAGAGTGATAAAAAACTCAATCCTATGAATGGGTGAGGCAGGGTGCCAGCATATAACATTGGGTCATTAATTCAGTCTTTACTGAGTCTGATATAATCAAAACATACTATTATAAAATATTGACAAATATTAAGTCTGAAAATTGCCTGAGTTTTTTTTTTTTTCTTAAATATAGTCTGCATAAGAAGGAACCACCGGAGCACCTTAAGTTTTCTGTCTTCTTTGCCATGTTTACTGATGGAAATAGGAACATAAAATCAAAATTGAAGTGTAAATCATATAATCATCATCATTCAAAAGCAGAATACACATAATTATTTCAGAAGAGTCAAGGAATAAGACTTGAAGAAACCACTGAAATAACAAATGAAGATCGTTTAGTGGTTTAAATCATATTTTATTCAAAACAATTCAGTGAAAAAGGATTGGGCAAAAGTTTTCATATCATTATATAATGCCCTATCCTAAGATCCTTACTGAATATTTAAGTTTTTATGTGTCAGACAGTCAATCCCTCAATCTGCTTGCCTTCAGTTCAACAACATACTGAATTGAGCAGGACTCTCAGACTCTGTAAGGAGACACTGAGGCAACAGTAGCTTCAATATTTTGTCCATCTCACATTCGGTTATACGGAATAGAAATAACGTGTGAGATGGGCGAAATATTGAAGCTAAGGCAACAGGTATATGAGGTATAGTGGCAGATGTAGAAAACTTGATTTGTCCATGGTGGTCCAGTCGTCAGTCATGTGTTTCCAGCTTATCAATTTGAAAAGAATCATACATAAAAAATCCCGGAAAATTAAGATTTTTAGCAAAATCCAGGGGGGAGAGGTTCCTCTGTGACTGTGAAAAGATCAGGATCTGGCTTGGTTTGAGTGAGTAGGAATGAGATATGCATGACCAACACTGTTATGTTTTGATGTCTTTGAAAAGTAGTGCATTGATAATTATATAATATATATATATATACATACTTTACAAAATCATGCAAATTGTAAATGTACTAACTTATCTAAGCTCTTGGTTTTAACAATATTTATTTAAATAAAGCCTGTGTTTGTGAAACACGAATGCCCCCGGTGGCATCTTTGTTAGTATAAACACCTATTTTCTGTTAAGTACATGTATGTGAAAGGTCAAGGTCAGGGTCAATTGGTTAAAAAGTTTTGGTATCGATTGAAAAATCCTGTAACAAGGAATATACATGTGAAATATCAAAGCCCTACCACCTACCATTCAAAAGTTATTCCCAATGTTAAAGTTTTTGTAAAGTAGGTAAATGGTCAAGGTCCAGATCATGCAGATCACGAGGTTACAAAATTTTGATATCATTGGAAAGGTTTTGTCACAAGGAATATACATGTGAAATATGAAAGCCCTATCACTTACCATTCAATAGTTATGCGCAATGTTAAAGTTTTCGAAAAGAAGGTCAAATCTCAAGGTCCAGGTCACGAGGTCAAAAATTTTGATATCATTGGAAAGGTCTTGTCACAAGGAATACACATGTGAAATATGAAAGCCCTATCACTTACCATTCAAAAGTTATGCCCAATTTTAAAGTTTTTGAAAAGTAGGTCAAAGGTCAAGATCAAGGTCATGAGGTCAAAAATTTTGGTATCATTGAAAAGGTTCTGTCACATTAAATGCACATGTGAAATATGAAAGCCCTATCACTTACCATTCAAAAGTTATGCATAATGTTAAAAATTTTTAAAAGTAGGTCAAAGGTCAAGGTCAAGGTCACGAGGTCAAAAATTTTGGTATCATTGGAAAGGTCTTATCACAAGGAATACACATGTGAAACATGAAAGACCTATCACCTCCCATTCAAAAGTTATGTCCAATGTTAAAGTTTTTCAGACAAACAGACGGACAGGCCAAAAACTATATGCCCCCAAACCTTAGATTCTGGGGGCATAAAAAAGCTCATTATGACATTAACACACAAAACGCATTTCTTCAGATTGGAAAACAAGTGAAAAAACACTTATTCTAATTCCTCTCGCTTCTTGTATAAGAAGAGTAAACCCAAAATGTCCAGGGTGGAAAAGCTGAAATAGGGGAAACTGAGTGGTTTTGAAAGGTGGGTTGAGAAGACCATTATGAAGATAGTCTATAATGGTAAGATGCATATTGTAGAGCATGCCTGCCTTGTGTAAGAGCAATGAAAATTTTAGGTCACATGACTTATTTAGTCTAAATATAGATATTTTAAAAGGCGTACCGGATTTTCCCTGTTTAACAAGACTTCATAAGGGAAAATATGAAGTTTTTGGGTTTTTACACATTTTTTGAGTTACATGTGTTGGAAATTTTTAAAATTTGGCTAGAATGGAGTATAAGATAATAGCTTTAAGGAAATATAAGCATTATTTCTGAAATTTTTCCAGGAGACCAGAAACAGTACACAGAAAAATGGCAAAAACCATGAATTTCAGGCCAATTTTCTTAACCTTTTTCAGCAAAATTGTATGATATTTATTATGTATAGCAATCTTAACATGACCTTGAGACTAGTATCATATAAAAGCTGTAGATATCATGAACAGATTGATATATAGTATAATAATGTGAAATATATAGAAATAAAATGAGATGACGTCAAATTATGTATGATTGCGCGATATTTCTGTGCCGCATGACCGGATAAGAGAAACTGGTGAGCGGACCCTAAAATATTCTTGATGTGGGACTGGTCACATGACCAAATTTCCGCCATGTTTACAGGGGGGTGTGCCTCTAGATTTTCACTGTGCCCTATAAAAAATCCGTAATTTTGTTTGCTCCTTCTTCAAATCTCGTTTTATATTTGGGTTTGAGGAACTAAGAGCTAATTCATCCATGGTTCCTTCAATGAATTCTAGTAGATTTTTCCTAGATATAAACCTTAGATTCTAGATAAAAAGCAATTTCCATACACTATGCTCTATGATAAACACCGAGTTTATCCAACTATTTTCGGAACTTCTCTGTGCTTATCTCTAATTGAACCTTTGTGTGACATCACGCCGACATAGAGAATAGCTTACAAATCTGCCACTTACCAGGGGCAGTATACAACATGTACATGTACATCAAGTTGTAGTTCTTGTATGTACCTTTTTGTGCTGTTTATGTATACATTTTTTCTTAAGTATTTTTTTCAAGTGATGTGCATTGAATTTGATGAAAGGCGAATGTATGTCACTTTAGATAAGAAAAAAAAAACAGTGAATGTGGTTGTTTTACCTTTTCACGGTGCTATTTATAACTGGAGTTATGTATATATTTTTCTTATTATAACAGGGCTCGAAATTTGCGGTCGTCCGATCGTCAAAAACAACCTACATGTACATACCTGTGGGACGACCTAGAATTGAGACCAATTCATCCGACTGACGATCTATTTTCAGACATTCAGTGTATGCTTACCTCGATGAAAAAATGAATAAAAAGTTTAAATCATCTTTGCTCTAAGTCAGAATCAGAAAAACTAGGATTTTTCAGATAGCAGATTTCATGATCGGTTTAAAGTTTCCGTACGACAGTCCGTTATCAGCCCGAATTTTATAATACGGTTGTAGATTTCTTGCATGTTAAATCGTTTTTTAACTGTGAAGTGGATATCTATACAAGGTGTTGAACAACCTAAAAAGACAACAAAAAGGGACTATGAAAGTCATAGGTATTAAACCAAGGTCGCTAAAAGAGACCTTGAAAATGAATCTGCCTTGGCTGGAGTTTAGGGACAATGAAGGTGATGCGCCGGGGCCTAAATGATTTGTAAATTATGCACAGAGAGTGGCAAAGTAAAACTTAAAGCAAAGTTTGTCAAACGATGTAAATCATGGAGAGTGGAATCTGTAAATATTCACGAGTCCTCTAGCTGAGGCACACAAGCATGATGAATTAAATGAGGAATTGGTTGAAAAAGAAATTGAAAAAGAAATGGAATTTATGTAAAATGTTCAAACTAGCGGAAATAAAGAATGACAATTTAGTTTTTCAGTTCGATGATTTCGGGCAAGTAAATGGTTTCGGGCAACCTGATATTCAAAGCAGGTTGCCCGAATGACAACCAAAGATTTTCACGAGTTTCAAGGCCTGTTATAATATATATATTCTTAAAAGTATACAATAGTGTTGTAACGATTATCGCCGACATCGGCGACATCATCGCTAATATCCTTCGATTTCGATTAATCGATTATGTTTTCAAGAATCGATTATAATCGGAAATATACAACATAGAAAAGAATGACATAGTTCTCGGTCGAAAACGCGTGTGACAAGTACAAATAAAACGAAAGTAGATCGACGATCGTTTCCATGACTTAAAGTTATGGTTGTAGCATAAATAATTTGAAAAGTCAAAAGAATACACTTTCTAAGGTATACAATAGGTGGAATTATGATTCTCATTGAATTTAATAGTAACGACAAGTACTCTAATAGAAAACTTCAAAGTCAGATGCGATACGTCAATATCTACTCATCAAGAAAAAAAAAACACAACTTTTTACGCCGAACTCCAGAGCTTTGTAAGAAGGACAAAGCCAGGTCAGTGAAGTTCACAGTACACTAAACTCCACAAAGATATTGTTTGATTCCACATTGAATGAGCAAAAACCTTACTCTTGGGTCGAATGGAGACCCCCCCCCCCCCCCAAACTCTGCATCTGCCGTGTAAAGTGGCCGACTATTAGTATTACAAACACATACTTGTTTTGGCTCCATTTCTGCTGTGATTTCATTTACTAGACAGAATTTTTCATTCTGTGGTTAGAGATCTTTCTAGACATTTTACGATATTTATTAGCATATGATTTAGTGAAGTTTTATCATTACTTGTCATATTCTTTTCTGTAAAGGCATTTAAAATTTATTTTCGATTAATCGAAATAATCGATTAAAATCCTCTCCGATTATAAACCGATAATCGATTATGAAATTTGTCCGTTTATACAACACTAGTATACAATCAATTATCAATTTACATATCGGCTAGTATTCATCTAGAATTTATCATTTAACTAGCTGGCGCGCGTTGATGGCTTTGCCATGTTTCATATTATATAGACCCTTTCACATTATCTGCCGTACTGAATTTGAAGGCCAATTCCGGGGGACAAACAATAGATTGCGCATGCACCAGTGACGTAATTCGATTAATCCAAGATGTTTTCCGCGGAACAAACGAAACATGATTCCGCGCTAAACGTCCCAGAACAATCAAATGACGTCACTGGTGCATGCGCAATCTATTCGTTGTCCCCCGGAACTAGCATTCAAATTTAGTACCGCAGATAATGTGAAAGGGTCTATTATGGACATGTCAGCATGTGCACAAATCTCAAACAAGACCAAGTGATGGGACAGTAATTTATGATTTTCCCGATTTATGAAGCGAGCTGCATACAAATGTTGAATTTGTAGGTCAAGCATCTCAAATTTTATTAGAATGTGTACAAATAACAAAGTCGAAACAGAACAGAGGAAATTCTATCCTTTTGGATTCGGGACCCTCTAAATGTCAGAAACGTTCATTCCATTGGTTTAACGATAAACAAATTTCAATTCTAAGTGATTTTACCATAAAAGCATATAATCTTTTTTCAGTTTTCAGCCTAAATTCTCACTTCGTTTGTTTCTTTCGGCACGCCGTTATCATCTTCTTTCGACCTTGAACAAATTCGATCCAGGTCAATTCGATCTTCTTCTTCCAGAAAGAAATGAAGGGCTGCTTAGTCAGTGGCGGATCCAGCGCCCCCTTTGTCGGGGGGTCACGGGGCGAATTTTGCCGATTTTTACTGAAAATGGGCCAAAATATAGGGTTTTTTGGCTAATTTTGGGTCAGTGCCCCGGGGGGGGGGGGTTCGCCCCCTCCGCACCCCCCCCCCCTGAATCTGCCACTGTTAGTACTGTGGTTTTCCCTCATTCGCTCGTTTAGGCGCGTAATCAGGCGTACGCTTCCACATCGCTATGCAAAATAAAAACAAAATGACAAAGAAAGTGTACACATAATAATTTTTATGTAAAAGTGCCCCTGAAATGTGTCATTTTAAACCCTTTAGCTTCCAGGGCTCCACCTCCTGAGTCTCCACCAGGGCTTCTCCACCATGGCTTCGACCTGGAACCATTCAGAGCCCAGTGGCGGCTCCCAAAATCCCTGTCCGAGAAAGAGCTTCCACGAACTCTGGCTATACGCGCCTGTCGTTGAACAAATTTATGCTTGTAAATGCCATAAAGTACTTCAGGAAAAACTATTGTAGTTACATGAAAGAATCTAGATTTCGTCGTAGGCAGGGGGGAGGGGTCGGGATGCCCTGACCTCTCAACCCCTGTAACCCTTCTGATTGAGTTTAATCTTCTTTGATGAGGATCTAGAAAAGTACAATTTGGGAGGTCAGTAACTTAATGGTTGCATCTCTTATTTTTGTTAAGAAACATGAGGGGTGGACAGGATGAGAGGCAATCTGATTAAAACCAGATCTCTACAGGGGTGGGAGGATGGAAACATTGGAAAGAGCGGAGGGAGGGGGAGAGAGGGGAGGAAGGGGTTAAGAGAGGAGGGAAGGAGGGGAGGGGAGAGAAGGGTGAAGAGGAGGAGGAGGAAGGAGGGAGCAGGGGGAGGTAAGGGCGGGAGGGGGAGAGATGTACCCCCTCAAATATGATCGTTTTTTTTCATTATTTTGTTTTCTTACCGTTTCTTATTATCACACACTTATTCTCTTTTGCAGTGAGGGACAAAACACGATCCCCGCGGTCATAGCTGTAAATTAATTATGCTAATGAATCAACCTTGCAGGAGGTTTGGAGCCGAGCACACTTTACAATATAGAATTTATTTATTTGATGCACGAATTAGGAACACGTCGTTTTTCAGTGAGATTTCGCCTCCTAATGAAAGGTTCATTATGTGATTTAGGTTCAATGAATGTTCAAAATAGAAAAAACTGTTCCTCTAAACTTACTTTAAATAAGTCAATTAATAAAAGTCCATACATTAATTTATGAAAGTTAACATCTAATTAAGTTTAAATCTCTAATATTTAATCAAATAGATAATAAAAATCTTGATTACATTACTTTTTAATAGTTTAAAATATACTTTGCTTCTGTGTTTACCGGTATACAGCGTATTATTTACCTTAGCGTACCACGTGACTGCAATTGAGCTAGGACCGTTTGCAAGTAAAATGTTATATCAATCATATATCATGCATTCCTAATCCAGTACAAAATGTAAAAAAAAAATGGAATGAATATATTTCATTAAAATATCCACCCTTTTTCAAACGTGTACGTATCATTGGGGGATTAATTTTGTAATAATAAAAAAAAACTTTCAAATTTTACAATAGAATATGAAGAAATCAATTACCTTTTTTAAAATCTCATTTTCCATTGACCATTGATAAAAAGATGTTATCCCTTTCAGATCTTAAATATAATTCAAACAAACCAAACATAATTTCCTTTTGTTAGAATTCTATTTCTCATATTTCAGGTGGGCATTTTTGTTCATGAGATACGACGTGTTCCTTTAGTCAGTGTTTCCGGATCTCTATTAAAGCTTATATATATATATATAGTTTTTTTCCCCACAATGACGTACATAGCCATATAATATTATTTCCTCCAACTTTGCTAGAGTCATCCCCCTCCTTGGATTACAACCCTCAGACTTTATCCATCTCTGCTATGTTGAAATTTCTTTTCTGATGTTTTTAAATCGTTTATAATGTAAACATCAATGTATTCTTACTTTATTAGACCGGATGGGCACTATAAAAGGTAAATTTTCTGTCCGACATTTCCTCACCGACCATAATATGATTATTAATAACATCTCTTATCGCGATCTGATTGGCCCTATACGGGCTCATCTCGATTTTTGACTGACAGCGGGTATCTAGTTAAATTTGCCTCTCGGTATCTCTTTGATGTCGCACACCACTCGGTACTCTAGATAGGAATTAAGGACATATCCGACACCCAAAATTTTGAATCTTCTCATCGAAGAGTATTCTGTATTTCTGACGTACAAAGAAAGATAACTCCGATTTACATTGTAAAGTTCTTTGAAAAATATTTTAAAATAAAAGTTTTTATTTTATTTTACAGAAAGGTTTACATGTACGGAAAGGGTTCAAATTCTTCGCTTCAATCAATTAGTAGAATATGCAATATATTGTACTCCAAATATGAAGGAAAATCATACAACAATAAAAAAAAAAATGTTGAATATAATTTTGAATTTGCCATAGTTGGTAATGGAAAATGTCTGCATGAGTCTATTTGGGGAGTTATCAGAACTTCAATGTTTCCTATGGTAACCCCATCAAGTGTCACTACACATCAGTGTTTCCGGATCTCTATTAAAGCTATATATATATATAGTTTTTTCCCCACAATGACAATCACTTTTACATACAATAAGATAAAATTGATTCAAATATAAAGGATATCTATCCTAAAACTGAATAAACAGTATGTGATTTTAAACCAATATTATGTCACGCCTACTGGTACCAAGCCTATGTCACTCAGGTATGCATATCAATGACCACCCAGTTGAGAAACCCGGTCTTTACGAGAATTGCAAACAGTAGACATTTTTAAGAAAAGTCAGAAGTTAAGATACGAACTCTCTTCTGAAAATTTATTTATAAAATCTTCTGTGTCAACGCGTTCTCATTGGTAGAAATCGATAAAGCCCGCGCCCGAGAGTTGTAATCCAGTTTTAATCTAGTTGGAGTCCAAGTAAACCGCCATAACTCTCGGGCTTTTCTGAGGTATCATTGATCAGAAGTCAGAACATCATGGGAAGACACAATTCTCTCAAAATTTCCTTGCTGAACTTTTTGGTTCATACTCAAATGTAAAGTCGACATGTTGGTCGTTTCGAAGTCAAACGAGTTGAACAAGATATTGGGTCGAGATGGCCTACGTTAAATGTAAACCAATCAAAAGCAGCAGATTTGTCTGCTCTGCGACAAAACGGTTTACCGCGATGTTGACAGTTGCAACTGGATATCAAACCTAACAGTATCTCTCTTTCACCAGATTTCTTGATTGTTAATGAAGAAGAAAGGTATTGATCCATAGTATATGATCTTAAATTCACGCAGAAAGCGCCATCGAGGGAAACAATCGAAGGGTAGCTAACCAAGGTTCCATTGCATGCAAGTCTGGACAGATGTTGTCATGCAAAATTAATGGCCCTTTCTCATTTGATACTGCTAGCGTAAATTAATTCCTGTTTCGTAGTAAAAATATTTCAGTTTTATCTCAGTGAAGATTTTTGTGAGTATTATCTTAATCAAGTAAGATTTTTGAATTCAAACATTTTTATGTGATTAAACTTGTTACAACATGTTGTCAAATGGGTAAAGACTGTCAATGTGAATGCAGTCATTGTCCTAGGGGTGTATTCAGGAATCGGGGTATATTAAGATCAGAATTAATCTTTCTACAATATTTTTATACCGATAGTTTGGAAATTTCTTCAACATAGCTAATTTTAGCTTGTGGCTATTATAAAAGTTTATTTCAAAGGCAGACATCTGACATTAAACCTTCTGTAATGCTGACAATGTGACTGTCACTGGAATAATTAACATTTAAAATGTCTATACAGGCATTTGATTGCATGATCAGTATTTTCAAAAACCAGAGTTACTTCCCATTTGGGACGGTATCTGATGAAGACCTATATTTTGACATCATCATGATCATCAAATTCCATGGAAACAATCCAAAAACTACAATGTAATTAGGAAGTGACGGCACAAAGTCAACGACGTCATAATTAATGGTTTTATGTCGGATACCGTCTGAAATGAGGAATATGTCTGTTACATTATAGTCTGGAATCCACAAAGACTCAATAATCATGATAATTTTATCATAATCATATCACATGTATCCTTAGTTATGACAAGTTACGTACCACTATATAACAGTGTCCGCCAATCTTTCATTGGACCAAAATTATTTCTGTCTGACCGGAAATAAACAGAGAGAGATAATAACCCAAAATTGCCGCTTCAAATTTCTTCAATCCAGTTTTATTAAAGTTATTGCAGCAAGAAGCAATGCTATAAACATTAAAAAGTGATAAAGAGAATCGAATATTCACCAAGCTTAAAAACCTTCATCGCACAATCTGATCCGGCTAGAATTGACGCACATCAGACCGATGAAAAATTTGTCCAGCTGGTCTGATGGTCTGATGAATTTGGTGGACACTGGTACAAGACTGATCATACTCAATGATGTAATAATTTTTTTTTCTTACAGGTTCGGGCATGCCTATTGAAAAAGGATTAAGGCCCACCTCTCCAGTGCATGTGCATGTTGACGATGATATACCTGTGCACGTTCATGTCAAACAGAAAACCAAGAAAGGAACTAAAAAGGTATAAGCTTAAAATGGTACACCAAGTACAAGGAACTAAAAAAGTATAAGTTTAAAATGGTTTACCATGATCACCAAGTACAAGGAACTAAAAAAATATAATAAAGTTTAAAAAGGTACATCGAGTACAATCTGACAATTTTTTTTTATCGTATAATTTACAGGTAATCAAATGGAACTGAAAGAAATAAAAAATTCAAATTTTGAGGCAATACATGTATGACAAAGTAAAATACTAAAGAGATATAAGTATAAGTATCTGAGCAATATAACTATCCAATAGACAATACTCATAAATGTTAAATATTTTGTCTGACTAGGTAGTATCCAGTGCAGCCAATGTCAGAGGTAAAAGTGGGAAGCGTTCTGTCTCGGCCAAATCGAGGTCAAAGAGCCCCTCTGGGCCTTGGGTACCAGCACCAGGCCGAGCTACAAAGGGCCAAAAATTGCCCTGGCAGGTAATAACAGAAAGGCTTCATCAGAATTATATTTATGATATAGGTGTGCTAGTATGCAGTAGGCACAGTGTTACTATTGTATTCAGTATTTGCTTTTATATGATATATGTAATTACAAACTTGACAGAAAGTGTCCAGTATGGGTCCTGAAAACCATTCGTATATATGTCCAAAAACAGGTACCAAGTTTCATTATGCTAAAATTTTGTAAAATTAGACATGTTAGATTCCTTATTTATGTGTAATATTGGTTTTCTGTCATCTATAGATTTAAATGTAACCTACCTAACTAGGCTATAAGGATTTTAT